>OX453076.1:5920723-6602585 GCA_949699795.1 Spicauda simplicius | reverse complement strand
AAACATGATTTAATCGTATTTCAGTTTATTTCCCAGAAGTCTATTTATATTACGTTATTAAGAAAATAAATACTCAATATACACGTAAATTTCAACACTACTCTATTCCAAACACAGCAGCACTATTACTCAATCAAAATCGTTCGGCTTCTGTAACTTGCGGCAATCTCTTAGCGTATTTTTATTGTGCATCACGTTTGAAATATGGAGAGAATTAGGGGAGAAGCGTGACTCGAGTGTAGTTATAAGATAGACTCCGTGAAAACGTAAGGAACTTCCTCTTGTAGTGGAGAATAATACATAACACTCCGTGAAAGACGTGGAACACTGTACTAGAATGGATGTTGTATATTTTTTTCCAATTTCTATTTTCATTCCTATAAGTGTATTTTCTATTTTCATACATATACGCGTAATTAAAATTAGAAGAATAAAAATAATTCCATAGTTGATAAATTACAGAAAAAAATATTTATTTAGTTTTTCTTATATCGCTTCTGTTCCAAAATAAAGCAAATTTTTTACCTGTGTAAGAAGAGAAACGACTTGACGGTCTGTAACATAAATATGCCATATCGTCTGATTTGTTTCACTCGGCAGAGTAACATAGGCTACATGCTTTTGCCCCTATTGCCCCTTCGAACAAACAAAAGAGGGAGAAGAGAGAGAGATTTTAAGATAAACCGAAAATATGTTTTTTTTTTTATATTGATAATCTCCAAAAGAAAGCAACAAATCACTGCGCATTATTTATCATTAAACTGCTGTTCAAAGATTATAACTGCACTTCAAATAAAAAATTTTCGGTATTCTGTTTCGGGACGAGCAATTAATTTGTTTTACTAAGAAAATCGATCGCCGCCAAACATAACTTGTCGATACATTCAAAGCAAAACTTTTCACTTTTACACCGCATCAAAATCAGTTGACACCCACAAAAGGGGAGTGACCTGAATGCGGGCAGACGGGAGTCTCGCCCGCTCGTTAGCGCCCGCACGATCCGCCTGTCTTTTTGCAAAACCGGGTCTTCGGCTAGAACACGTCGGACTTTAGGTACGTATCGAAATTTTTGTGACGAGCGCTATTGAAGGATGAAATCCAAAGGCATATTTGAAGTTCGAGCTATAAATTTGATAGTTACGATGAATTAATTTTAATTTGAATACGCGTTAGAGCTGTAAACATACCGGTTTGACACTCAGCGGGTTTCGAGTTCGATCTCCGGCCAGATAGACATTGGATGACAAATCAGGATTTCTGCCCTGGGTCTAGATGTTATTTGTCTGTGTACACGTGGCACCCACGACACAGAAGAAAAACCTTGTGTGGGGGCTATGATCGTGTCGTCAACCCACTGCCGGGCACGGGTCTTCTCTCAGAATGAGACAGTTACAGGCCATATTCCACAGCGCTGGCCAATTGCGGTTTGGTGGACTTCTCCACCTGCGAGAACTTTTTTTAAAGATCTCTCGGTTTGTAGGTTTCTCACAATGTTTTCCTTTACCGAAAAGCAGCGTTAATTAACTTCTAATATTCACAAAATTTGAAAAATCAGTGGTGCGTGCCTGGGTTTGAACCTCGGACTTCCCGATCGAGAGGGCAAGTCTCAACCAATAGGCTGTCACTGCTCTATGATTGTACGTAGAACGTGTCTAATGAAAAATTTTGACAGATGAAGAACCAGTGTAGTTCGACCGAGGAGGTACTGGTTTAATAAATGGTCACAATATCGGTTCTGACATACTGATTCTGGGTTCGATCCCCGGACAGACGGATATCGTAATGATAAATTTAGAGCACTGTTCTAGGTCTGGGTGTGTATTCGTCATTGATTGTTTTCTAGGTACCCACGACCTAAAAAAAATGTCTGGAGATGTGAGAGTTAAAAAGCGTTTCCTTGTTTACTCCGAGATTTATAGATTCAGACATCGTTAAAACGACCTTTAAGAAACACAGTTCAACTGTATTTTCATGGAAAAGGCTTTTATGTTGTCCATTTTGTTGTTTTAACGTAGAGGTACTTCAACGCAACGATTCTCAGATCAAAATGTTACTAGTGTTATGAAATTTTATGGGGCAATTCGTGGCTATTAATTTTAGTTTTATTTATTTATTTTATAATTTTTGTACACAAACAATACATAAAAAACAGACATTATAATAAACTTAAGTACAAAGGACTACTTATTTCAAGATGAAATTTCTTCCAGCAGCCCTGGGATCAGAGTGTGCATTTGTAAGGCAAATTAGGTGTGCACAACTGGAAATTAACATTTATAGTTAAAATATGATATCCTACTAATATTATAAATGCGAAAGTTTGTGAGGATGTATGTGTATTTGTTATTCTTTCACGCAAAAACTACTCAACGGATTAGGTTGAAACTTTACAGTAGTATAGGTTATACATCAGAATCACACATGGGCTATAATTTGTAATGATTTTTTTTTATAAGGTTATAATATAACGAGAAATATCAGGTTAGTCGGAAAAAAAGTTGTGCTCTGAGAGCTATCTTCGCGTACGCTGCCTAAACCGTTGGAGATATCCAAATATAATGTACCGTGGGATTGTTTGGCTCACACAGATCTAAATAAAAGTCCGCGACAGCATATGTCTATACTTTATGTATAACCCACAATAACTCTTTTTATACTTTGAAAATTTTAAAAATATCAAGTTGATGTTTCCATGGGTTTTATACAAACTAAATATTAATCCTTATCAAAATAAATGATTTCAAAAAATCAAGCATCTAATAAAGATCGAATCTGCCTTTTACACCATGTAAATTGGATAAGTAGTTTAGAAGATATTACGAGTATAACATATTGCGTACTCAATTGATTGACCAGCAGTACGCGCCGTGCGCCGCCGCCGTATACAACGAAGTTGTATGATATTAATATTTGAATGGTTATAAAACACGGAGCAAAATGTGAAAGGTCAATGACGTCTCTGTAGTTCCGGGAATGAGGCTACGGTATCCCCTGGCTGTGGTAAGAGGCAACAAAAAGGGAGCTTTCGGGGTTGCGGGCGGCTAGACGGAGAGCTCCAAACACCCAGTCAGCAACTTTGAGAAAGATGTCAGCATGTGTGGTCGCTTGATATCGTGAGAGCCAGGATGGACAGAGCTTGAATCGTCCAGCCAGGCGATCCCGGGAAGGACGGTGGCATTCGTGTGGTCGCATATCGTGGTAAAGACCAGATGGAGTGGTAGGCCCAGCCGCTCACTTGGGAGGAGCCCGATGGGGCAATGCACTCAGAGGACTCCAGTTGCGTTCCTTTGAAGATCCCGGACTCCTGGTGCTATAAGAATCCCAGATAACCCTGCGTCGCTCCCACGGCGTACCTTTTGAAGGTTTCTCCCTCGACAAAAAAGAAAAAA
The DNA here is from genome assembly GCA_949699795.1 of Spicauda simplicius. Taxonomy (NCBI): domain Eukaryota; kingdom Metazoa; phylum Arthropoda; class Insecta; order Lepidoptera; family Hesperiidae; genus Spicauda; species Spicauda simplicius. Next base: position 6,599,196 of record OX453076.1, on the reverse strand, counting down.
AGTCAATGAGAATGAAACAGCGGAAAGGTTAAATATGTTATTCAATCGTCCTCGACCTTTTAATGTAATACAACTCGGAACATATGTCAGATTAGCAGTAGTTTAGGTCGTAGTTGACCACGCTAGCCAACTGCGCGTTGGTAACCGTCACGCGTTTTGAGACCCTTTCTTAAAACTTTTAATTTCAGAGTAAGCATTCATATCCGTTGCCGACAAAACTAATTCAAATTAATATACGTGCCTGTGATTTGAAATTTGAACACACTGATTTAGGCGATTAACACACGGCACCGCGCACCGCTGCGAATAGCGGTGCCCCGCGCGGTAAGGCGGATTACGCACCTGTACGCGCGGATGGACCGATCATCAAAATAAACTTTTCGACATCGAAATGCATTTTTGCTTCAACGATGATCCGCGCGGTTAGGCGCCAGCCCGTGTGTGAGGCGCCGACCCCCCGCACTGTCGTTGGCGCGGAGACACGGTGGTGATGAGAACACCGCTGGACCGCGCGGCCAGTCGGTGTACGTTTGTGAGGCATTAACGGATTTATTAGACCCCAATACAACATGAGATCCGCTTCACCGCCTACCGTGGCAGTGAGCGGTACCGTATGTTAATCGCCTTAGAAAGTAGGGCAAGGGTTCAATCTGAAGTAAATCACAGATGCGTTGCTACTCCCGAGGACTATGATGATCGCCTCATATAAAAGTGAGCCGGCAGGCACACCCTTCAAATGAAACACAAGAACTGCTTCACGGTAGAAATAGGTGCGGCGGTCATGCCGCCCTTTTTTTTTTTTAAGTGGGTAATCCTCATGGGTACCCAGCCGCCCGGGGCAGCAGCTGGGTTATGCCGGACTCTTACCGGCTAAACCCCCACAGTGTTTTCACCTCCGCACCGTTTGGCGTGAACACGGGCGCGCTTTCACATTCATCCGCGAACCCGCCGGTGACTGGTCGCATCCGCAACCCCTCCTCAAGTGGAGCAGCGAGCTCCCCTCCAACAGGAAGGCGCGCCAGAAAACACAAAGGCGCGCCTTACCTCCAAGGCTCCCATCCACAGGGCGACGGACCAACTCCGAGACCGCCACCCAGGAGCCGTGGGCATGGGCAAGCCGACACCCGCAAAGGCACCGACCTCCCACACCCAGCGGCGGATCCGATCCCTGGCTCCGCCGCAAACCACCAAACGGCCGCAGAGGACAGGGAGGACGGCAACGACACACCGCATCTCCTCTTCCTCTGCGGCCCCACACCCAATGCATCTGACGGTGCGCCCCCGATTGGTCGCGGGAGACAGGGTGCACGGCAACGACACACCGAGACACCTCTCCTCCCGCGACCCCTCCTGGCTGCGGAGGACAGAAAACACCGTCCCCCGTAGCCCCCTCGGATGCATCCGGAGCGGGCCTCCAGCTAAGCCCACTCGGAGCGTCCCCTCCCTGGAATCCCTCTTAGCTTCACCGCGGCGCCCCAAGCCACGGTTACTGAGCCCCCTCACCACGACAAGGTAGAGATCCCTTCGAGGGGGGGTGATGCCACCCTGGTTGAACCATTGCTCTACCACCTTGCAAACTTTATGTGACAGACTAAATTCCACGCGAGCGAAGCCGCGGGCAAAGGCTAGTAAATATATAATATATATACAAATACATACATATGAAAATATACATACAATATGATATTATGAAAGTGATAAATAGTGCTCTTTAACTCGTCTTTTAAACATAGAAATGGTTTTTGAGAGTCGAATGTTAAGCGGCAATGAATTCCATGACTGCATGCCTAACTGCATGAACAGAGAAGGAGTGGGAATAGAGAGAAGTTTTGTGGGAAGGGTAATTTAGGAGATATTTTAGATGAGATCTGAAGGGTGCCAAGGAAGGTCTTGCGTACGAAAAACGGTTCTGCAAGTACGAAGGAGAGGATGGGTCTTTGAGGATTTTGAAAAGTAGACAGAGGATACGAGTATTCCTGCGAAAACGGATTGGAAGCCACTTGAGATCCTTGCGAAAATGAGAAATACGATCAAATTTCCGTAAACCAAAAATGAATCTAATACAAAGATTTTGCAAGCGCTCAAGTTTATTTAATGACTCCTCTGAGGCATCTAAATAGCATGCATCCGCGTAATCTAAAATCGGCTGAATAAGAGTTTGAGTTAGAGAAATTTTAGTTTTAAAGAAATTTTATTTTTAACAGGGTTTCCTATTTTAATGAATTTGATATTTGTAACCGTAAAAGTGCTATAATATATTGCACGGTGTGAATACTCTTTTATTCTTGTTATTAACTAGTTGGGGCGGAGAACTCCGTTCCGCCCAAAAGTAAAAAATCTAAAATTATCAGTGTATCTTTACTATATTATACATGTATTATATCACTCTATCTATTAGAAAAACTGCATTAAAATCCGTAGCGTAGTTTTAAAGATCTAAGCATACATAGGGACAGACAGCGAGAAGCGACTTTGTTTTACACTATGTGGTGAATTATGTTGCTTTATTATTAAAGTATATTACAATATATGACCAACAACCGAGACGTAAGCGTGCTATGTAAATTACAATGTATGGGCTAATACGTAAACAACCGTTGGTTTAAAGTAATATAAAAAACTCGTACTAAGGTAAGAGCTCCGCGAAAAAACACCAAGTCCAATTACGTCATCGATACCCGTCAGGCTTCAGCGCACAAGGAGGAAACATCGCTCCGTATAGCCAAGTGCTTTATGAGTATAAATGAGAGCGAAGGAAAAAAAAAGAAAACTACTTCCGGCCGACATGGACCAACCTCGGAAGCCGGAAGTCCGGATGGGTCCACGGGAAATAGTCGCTCAGACTCCTAATGAGGGTCCGGGGGCACTTTGGGAAAAGAAATGTTTGAAGATATCCTCGGTAGGAAATATTGTTTGAGGCGAGAGCGCTGCACGTTATCTGTTTTATAGTTCTTTGGGCTTCGAGTGAATTCGACTAAAGGAAAACTTTGAGGAATGAAAGGATTGTCTGTAGGAGTATATTATTTTTGCTCAAAACAAGTATTGTTCTTGTTTAAGATTAATTCTTGAAAGGACGTAAAATACAAAACATTACTTTATACAGAACCAGGGTTCTTTTTGATGTCAATCCGAGTGCTACTCTAAATGACGAAGATTGTCACCCTAATTGAAGTGATCCGACAACCACGCCCTTCCACCGAAAAGCAAGAACCGTCGCTCTTGAAGTATGCATTTTTTATCTGATTGAAGTAGCAAACCAGCATGCAGTTCACCTGATCGTAAATGGTCACTGCCGCCCATGGATATCTGTAATCAACTTCATACAGAACATGGGGTCCATCTGAAGTCAAGCACAAATGCGTTGCTACTCCCGAGGACTATGATGGTCGCCTCATGCAGTGTGCCGGCAACCACACCCTTCCATCGAAACGCAAGAAATGCTTCACGCTAGAAATATGTGTGGCGGTGGTACTTCCCCGGTCGAACTACACTGTCTACCATTTTTCTAATCGCACCAGAACCAGTGCAGTTCGCCCGGGGAAGTACCACCGCCAGAACACAGCAGAACTCAGTACTAAGTTATTGGGAAATATTTGAGATGGTGATACAATCGGAGTTGAAATACAGAGCGTTCTTAAAGTTAGTTATTAATAATTAGTTTCAGATAAAATAATGGTAATGGAACTTAAATCAACCACTATCTATTTAAAACAGCGTCGCTTGTTCCTGGCTCGTTCATCACGGCGCGTCTAAGCGTTGTTTGTACAACTAAATTAGTTTGTCGTTTGCATTGCAGTTAATTTGCAGTGAAGCGCTGGTTCAGTGGTATGAATTCACGCTGGAATTCCTGGTTCAAATCTACTAACTCGCGCTCGTTCCACTGATCCACACCATTGTGTGGACCAGTTGGCCGCAATTGTCTTTGCGTCCCATTGTCGGGTATCCGTATTTCCTAAACTAGAGGGATGCATAGAAAATACTTAAGCACGATATATGTAGAGACATATAGATGGAAAACAAGTCGTATGACATTTTTTATTATTTGTGTAGGAGTTTATTCTTATTTTGTACTTTTTACATGGCAAACGAACCGACTGTCATCTATTTTGGCTAAAATCTCTGTCTATTTTAAAAATAGAGATTTTCGCCTCTCCCTACCAGTTCATGTAATAATAATAAATAATAATATACTTGATGATACCCAGGAAAGGAAAAAAAAACACAATATTAAAATACAAAAGGCGGCCTTATCGTTCAACAGCGAGTTCTTCCAGGCAACCTTAGGGTGCAGAATTAAGATTAAGGTGAAAAATAAAAAATACGTAGTAATCGAAGTGGATCCCGAAGCTTTAACGCACTCAGAGGACTCTGGTTGCGTTCCGTTGCAGATCCCAGAGTCCTCTACGCAGGACGGAGGATGGCCAAAATCTCACATAATTCCACGTCACTCCCGTAGCGTCAGGAACTTTTTGAAGGTGTCATAATAGAGGCAGCAAAAAACGTTGCCAGGTAGCACTTCCATTATGTACAGACGTTCTTCGCTTCCATAGCATGAAAAACTAGCTAAAAACTAGACAGAGATTTCCGTTTCCCAGCCCGCAAACTAATTTACCAAGGCAAACACAGCGCAGACGCGCATTGATGAGAGATGGCGCGATAGTGGTTCTCGTTAACTTGTTTTAAATAGATACTAACGCACGCCCGCGGCGTCGCACGGCGTTGCACGTTGTGTAATTACGCTTGTCTCTAATTTAATCTGTACGAGATAATGTGACGCATGAACGGTTTTACGATTTTTTATATACTTATCCTATATACCTAAAGAAACCTTTGTTGTAAGCCTATTTCTGCTTTACCGCTGTGAACTTTTTTTTATCTGACTGAAGGTGCAAACGAGCATGCAGTGCATCTGATGGTAAGTGGTCACTGCCGCCTATGGATATCTGTAATCAACTACCTACATACAGAACATGGGTTCCATCTGAAATCAATCACAGATGCGTTACTGCTCCCGAGGACTATGATAGTCATCTCATGTGAAAGTGTGCCGTGTGACTTACTCGTATATCGTTCGAAGGCTGTTTAGTATTTCAGACTCGCCGAAACATACTACATATAATAAAGAAGAAAATGTTTAGTGACTAATGGATGGACTTAAAGTGGATAGTTTATACGAGGCTATAGGAGGTAGCCTCGTATAAACTATAGTTTAGGTTATATTATCCTATAGGAGGTAGTAGGGATTTCTCTTCCATCGTAAGTGTCATGGATGTACACAAACACCCAGACCCAGAACAAGAAATTAATATCATTAAGATATCTGTCTGACCGAGGATCAAACGTAGAACTCGCTGCAAGGCAAACCAATATGGTAACTATTCTACAATCGGGATCATCGTCATCCATTCATCCATCAGCCTTTGAAAGTCCACTGCTGGACATAGGCCTCCCCTAATCTGCGCCACTTCGACCGGTCCTGAGCCATCTGAATCATATAATAATGACGCTGCATATCTGCGTATGGTTCTCGCTGAGTTTGAGCGTGGGGAGCATGGTGTCAATAGTTATAGATATTTTATTGACAGATATGAGTAGAGTGATTATCATTTCGATAATATCTTAAAAGCACCCCACGCTTTTTTTTAAATAAAATATTTTTTTTTATTCACACTATTATTAATTTATATTCATTGATATTTTTAACACTATTTTCTTAATTTAAATTCATTTAAATTTATTTTCTATTTTTTAGTTCGGTTTTCTATAAAAAGCGTGTTTTTTAGTTTTTTTAAACTATTATTTATTCTGTTGTGTCTCATGATAGTATGTGTTTTAATTTAATCTACTATATTTGTATCGATTATGTGTTGTAGTTATCACAAATAAACTTATATTTCTTTTTCTTTCTTTAATATCTAATCCGGATCATCAATTTCAAAATCAATGCAAAATTGGACTTCCAGATCGTCCATTCCACGACAACTGCAAATCTATTCCACATAGTACTGCAGACGAATCTTCATAGCCTCATACTCACATGTAGGGTACTTTGATGCCGGGAAACGAATGCCAATGTTCACAGTTGGGAGTTTTTGAAACGGTGCCAGTTGTGTAAATTACTCTGTGATTTATGCCTACTTCAATGGGTCAAGGCTACGCGTGACTTACTCATTCTCCGGTTAGAATACGGATGTACGTACGAGGCTTGAAAAGTAATGATAATTGGTTATTTCCAGTGCACAAAAAAATAAGAATAAAATCATTTTCGCTTACTCATTCATCCACTAGATGAGCATAAAAAAATCATATAAATAAACCACGATTTCTGGGATTTCTCGTATATTCCAGTACCTTACTGGAATGACGGAGAAATTCACTGGGTAGGACTACCGCAGTTCGACCGGAGAGTTACCACACGTATTTCTTGCATTTCGGTGGAATATTGTCCTAGCTCACTTTCATATGAGGCGACTACCTAAGTGCTCGAGCGCAACAGCGCATCTTTAATTAAAAAAAAGATTTAAAAAAAAAGAAAAGATACTATTATCGCATAAAAAATTTTATTGCTGCTTTAATTAATCGCATAAAAATTGATTCGTCAGCCCATTAGTGTCTTAGCTGGGCAGGGGTCTTTTTTCAGAATGAAAGTGTTTTAGGCCATAAAACATCTGCCGCGCTGGCCAAGTGCGGATTGATTGACTTTATACACCTTTGAAAACTTTTTTCTTTTCGTTGAGAACTCTCGGTTGTGTAAGATTCCTCACGATGTTTCTCTTCGCCGCAAAGCATTGATAAATAAATTTTGATATGCACATTATTTAAAAAATAATCTAGCCTAGGATTTCAATCTAGAATCCTCAAAAGGTATTAATTGCGTTATCAGGAGTACACCTATCAGATATCGACCCATCATTTTGTGCATTATACAATTTCATATCATACAAAAGCTTGTTATACTTTACAGCATAGTTATACACTTTCACTCTCCTAGGTACTATCGATTCCAACGTATAATAACCACGTCTCCAACAAATCAACACTGCCTCCCCCGATCTTGAGTGCTGACCGCTTGAGACTGCGCCAACTGTGTTAATTGTAGAATCACTCCGCTTTGCCTTGCGGTCAAGGTAATATGTAAGAGCAACTCCAGTGTAACTGCAGTATTTATAAGTCCATGATCACAATAACAAAGCTGAGAAGATTGTTTATTTCATCGCACTAATCTCTACAAGCACGCGTTCTATGCGAAACAAACATTTTAAGTTTGAGACTGCGTTTATTTCGAAAGGTTTACGGCTAATACTTCCAAAAAAACATTAATTTTACTTCAGATATTTAGTTTGACTTCGCTATAGTATGTGTCCTTATATACACAGGATAGTAATTAAAAAGGATTTTAGAGATTTTTAACATGAAGAATGGGAATAAGAAAAATGTGAGAATAATAAGCGTACTTTAAGCACTGAGAGCACTATTTTTAAGCCATAGTTCCATCCATCATCTCTTGCATATCTACTGATGGACATACGCCTTTCCTAATCTCGTAAAGTAAGGCGTAGATAATAGGATAAAACGCAAATTCGCATTCCCTCTGTAATACTCATTAGCAACCATAGCATAGTTAAACGCTATCACATCCAGAGGCCTATCGATTTCAAAGTGTCATAACCACGTCTCCAGTAAATCACGAGTGCCTCCCCCGGTCTCGAGTGCCGAGCGCGGCTTGAGACTGCGCCAACTGTGTTAATTGTAGAATCACTCCACTTTGCTTTGCGGTCAAGGTAAAGAGTAAGAGCAACCTTAGTTGAAGTACGATTTTGTAAGACCATAATCATAATTGCGAAGCAGAGGAGATTTGATCGCTCTATTCTTAAATAAATACGCTTTCTGTATAAGAAAACTATTTAAGTTCAAAAGTGCACTTATTTTGGAAGATTTAAGGCTGAAACTTTTTAAAATCATTAATTTAACTTAAGCTATTCGGCTTAACCTGGCTATAGTATTCACCGTCACACACAGGGGAGGTTAATTAAAATGGATATTGGTGAGTTTTTTCATGTAGAAAGTTGGAGTAAGAATTAGAACAGGGTGAGAAAGACACTGAGAGCATTATTTTAAGGCGTATTTCCATCTATCCTTCCACCACCCTCGAAAATGCATTGCTGGACATAGGCCTCACCTAATTTCATAAAGTAAGTCTCGTAGGATTTAAAAGCAAATTTGCATCTCCTAAGTAAGAAACACAAGTACTACTCGTAGTTATAGGTCATAGTTATTCGCTTCTATTTCCAGAGGCCTATCGATTTCAACGTGTCATAACCACGTCTCCAGTAAATCACGAGTGCCTCCCCCGGTCTCGAGTGCCGAGCGCCGCTTGAGACTGCGCCAACTGTGTTAATTGTGGAATCACTCCACTTTGCTTTGCGGTCAAGGTAAAGTGTAAGAGCAAGCCCAGTTAAACTGCAGTATATATATATGTCTATAATCTTATTGTAAAGTTAAGGAGATTATTTGCGTGTTTGATCGCACTAATCTCTACAAGTACGTGTTTTATGTGAAAAAATTATTTAACCTTAAGACTGCATTTCATTTAGACGGTTTAAGGCTATAACTTAAAAAATCAACAATTTAACTAGAGATTAAGCTTGCCTCGCTATTTTATGCGCCGTCACATACATGAGAGAGGGATATATCAAATGTAGGGTAATGTAAGGTAGACAGGTAGTCAGGTAACGTACTTAAATGTAAGGTAGACAATGAGAGCATTATTTTTTAAGCATATGGATATATAGAAAATTCATCTATATGAAATAAAGCTAAAATCAGAGCTTGAAAATCCACTGTTGGGCGTAGTCCTGACCTAATCTGGTAAAGATATTATTGTACAGCTACGATGCTGTCGTAACAAAGGCATGAGCGACTATAATACGATTTCGAAAAAGGACGACCTTTTCTCGCTGACTCGTTGAAGTACAGAATATAAATTACATGCTTTGCTAATGTGTTCAGGAAGAGTCACCCCATGTTACTTCCCTGTCAGTCTTCCCTTAGGCCTGCTAGCTATGACGTGGACTGCAGAGAATATTAAACTACACTACTACACAAACGTGTCTTCAAATGACGTATATTAAGTGATATTCATTTAAGTCACGCTCACACTAACGGAATAACCGTAGGCCATGAAATATTCGCTTGGTTGGAATCTATATATTAATACGTGAAGCAAAACCTTGTGGTGCATTTTTAAGTAATATGCCGCGGACGGATTAGTATGAAAATTGCACGGTTATAGTAGACGTAGAGAAGGGGTACAGAATATTATATTTATCAAATAATGCATAAAACATACAAAACTCAACTAAAAACAGATTACACACACTACCGTGCATTTGTCACAAACACATAAATAATAAACGAAATAGAACATTCAATGTCTTACTATAAAAACACAGAAATCTCAGTGTCTTTGTCAAAATACTATTGCTTTTAAATGCGGCTTAGCTAATTATACCTCTTTTTATATCTAAAGGGTGAGTTTAAAATTACTTGAAAATTATTACATTTTATTTGAATTTGAGAAATATTCGTACTACTTTGGACAATATGAAGTTTATTTTTTTAATTTAAATTACGGTCGAATTTCGACCGCTGCGACGGGTGACTAGTTAAAGGAAATTGCGCTATAGTGTACAGCTAAACTTCGTTGCATTTTAATATGACAACCCGCGTGGCGCAGCGGTTACCATACCGGTACGACGCGCAATGGGTTCCGGGTTCGATTCTCGACCAGACAGATATCTGAATGATGAGTTTAGATTCCTGTTCTGGGTCGGGGTGTTTGTGCATTCGTCTTGTTATTTCAATGGTACCCACGACACAGGAGTAGATCATACTTTGGGGCTAAAAACTCAAAGATAAATAAATAAAGAAACCGTTGACAAACACTGGTGATAGATTAAACTACCCTACGTCTAGTTCGTTATCTTTTAAGGTTCCACATCACGACACACGACAGTAAACGTATTCATAGGCATCACATTTGTACTATTAGAGATTTTTACACACATAGACTAACCACGTTTGCGCCAACTTAAAACCATCTTCTCTGCTATAGCTCTTTGGAGGCTATTTTTTGTGTATGAATTCCGCAATAATGCTAAAATTATAAATGTATGGCCTTTTAAGATAGGACACATACATTTATTTTAACGTTAATCGCTGACGCCTATCGTCTATCGAATACCGCTCGAAGCGGACGAGTTACGGTCTCCGGGTAACGGATGATTGATTGATCTCCGTACGTCGACAAATGAAAGGCGTTCCGTTATGTTAAATTAAAGCAACGTAAGCTTGGTAACGGAACGTTCCTAATGGGATGATGGAATGCTATATGAGTTACAACTGTGTTGGCAACGAAGCTGAGCTTCAGTCCATCTAATATCAAGTGGTCGCCAATACCGCCCATATAGAACAAGGTGTGAAATTGATTTCAAAAGTATTGTTGTTTTTGAAGATCCGAGATACGGTTACGAGGTCGAATACCTCGTGAAAAGTGTCGTACAGGAGGAATACGTATACGTACAGGAATATGTATTTCCATATGACACTGCTCAAAACGGATTCAGCATCGGTTCAATATGTTCTTATATAAAATATTGTGGCGGTGTTCCTACCATTCTATAAATAATTCTAACATCTTTATACGTATCATTGAGTTGATCATATTTTATTTTATTCACCAATCCGTATGTTACAGGCTTTTTTTTTTCGAGGGGGAAACCTTCTCAAAAGGTACCCGACGCCGTGGGAGCGACGCAGGGTTATGTGAGATTTTTACCGCACTAACCCCCCCCCCCCTCGTGACAACGGTAAAAAAATTACCCGTGTTACTACTGATAGTAAGATTGGTAGTAACACGGGGAATGAACCAATTTGCCACTCTTGCATGATTTAAAGTGTACCTACTAGTTTTTTCAGGATTCCGTGCAATAAGGTAATAAGCCTAAATTTGTGACCAACGTCTGTCCATTTGTGCTATAGCTATAACTATCTTTGCCTTATGAGTGAAATAGGTTGATTGGAATACCTACGTATTGCAATCAATTGTACATACAATATGTATATACTCTTTACAAGTTTCAATATATTTACTAATAAAATTCTATTGATTATATTCTAAGAGAGAAATGTACACAAACATACAATTTTAATACAAATATACACTTAGGTAACTTGCATAGAATCATAAAAAGCATCAAATGGAAAGATTTCACAGCTGGTAGAACCAGTGTAGTTCGACCGGGGAAGTAACACCACCACACATATTTGTAGCTTCGAGCATTTCTTGCATTTCAATTGAAAGGTGTGTACTCGGAAGTAGCAACGCATCTATGATTAAATTCAGATAGAATCCATGTTGTAGGTACTTGAAGTTGCTCACAGATGTTCATGGGCGGCAGTGACCACTTATCGGCTTGACTGGATGCTCGTTTGCTACATCAATCAGATAAAAAAGACTACAAATTAAAATAGTAAACGCATCAAAACAAAGTAATTCTTCGCAGAGTCGTAACTAAATATCTATATAGTTTACTAGCTGTCCCGACAAACGTTGTTTTGCCATATAAAAAATTTAAAAAAATGTTAAGGGTGGACAACCCTTAAGGGGTATGAAAAATAGATGTTAGCCGATTCTCATACCTACCCAATATGCTTACCAAATTTCAGAGGAATCGGTCAAGCCGTTTCGGAGGAGTATGGAGACTAACATTGTGACACGAGAATTTTATATATAAGATTTGTTCATCGTATAATTTCCCAATAGCGGGATCCCCCGTTCAAACATGGTATCGGTATGGCATTAAGGCCGGCAATTTGGCTAAGCAACCCGGAATGCGCCGGCGGGGCAGAACGAAAAATGTATAACGTATTTCACTGAAATAGCTGGCAAGCTGCCTACATTATGTTGGTCAGTGCCGGCTACGTCAGACGAGGAACTACTGAGCGTTGTAGGACACTAGTGTCTTGTAGTTCTGACTTATGGGAATATGGAAGATGTCTAATCCACCGAAATCGCCTTCCAAATTGCAGGTCGAAAGGCTATGCCATTTACACACAGCTGGCTAAAAGTACAAACGGATAGTCTTCAACAATTTTTAGGCATTCGCCGCAAAGAACCGGATTTCATTTTCGATCTGGAAACTTTTATCCCTTTAAGTATCGGCAACCCATTATTGTCCCACTGCTGGACACGGGTCTTCTCTCGGAATGAGAGAGTTTTTAGGCCATAGTCCACCGCACTGGCCAAGTGCGAATTGGTGGACTTCACACACCTCCGAGAACTTTTTTAAATATCTCTCGGGTGTAGGTTTCTTCACGATGTTTTCCGTCACCGAAAAGCAATGATAATTCATTTCTAATACGCAAATAAATCAGTGGTGCGTGTCTGGGTTTGAACCTCGGACCTCCCGATGGAGAGGGCAAGTTTCAACCATTAGGCTATCTCTTTAGGAGTGAGGTTTAACTTCCCTGTGGGAGCAACGTCTGGTACCTACTGTGGTAATCCATTTCAACTCCCCTAGCAGCTTTTCTCGGCACTGCAAAAAGTATTGCGGGATCTTAAAAAGATTGCAATAGAGATCCTCTTAGCACACTGTCATATTTCGGCCAAGTGTGTGTAAAAGTCCACCACACCGTCTGGTTTTAAGGACGGTATGCGACCACAAACATCGCCGTTCTTTCTCGAGTCGCTTTCCGGGTGGTTTAGACTTCCAATCTTGCTGCTCGCTACTCCGGAAGCCCTATTAATCACCTGTTAACGGATCTCCCTTAGATTACCAATAATATACGTTCTCACATCACAATTATTTATATATCAAGCTCTTAGTTTACAACTATCTATATTATTTATTAGAATCTTAGTTTATAACTATCTTTATTATTTTTCGCACGACTGACCATTGACAACCCATGACAACTTATATCTTCTTCTTTGTAATGTTTTTAATATTGTAATACTTTAAATAAGTTTTCATATAAAAATATAGTAAATGTATATAATAATAATATCGGTATTTTGAGAACGCTAACAGTCGGCCGTCCTGTTACAGAAATGTCCCTATTTCTGAAGCCTCGGCCTTCCTAATAAGGGTAATGACCTCATACCCTACACTCATTCTGTGAAGTACAAAATATTCATAAAAAAAAAACATCACACACTTAAAAAATACAAGATACTAGATAACGTTTAAAAAACAATTTACAAAATTTAAAGTTATATAAATTGAGGTGGTTGTGGTGGAAGCCCTACTAATCACTGTTTTGAAGGTGGTAGAACCAGTGTAGTTCGACCTGGGAAGTACCACATCTTGCGTGCGATGGAAGGGTACGGTTGCCGACACACTTTCACATGAGGCGACTATCATAGTCGTCGGGAGTAGCAGACATCTGTAATAGGGATGTTCGATATTGGAAAAACATCGATGTTGACATAGATGTCTTAATCAAAAGCTCAACATCGATGTTCGATATTTATCGAAAACCAAACATCGATGTTGGATAACATCGATGATTTTTGCATTAATAATTGACTAAGGAATAAAATACAGTGAAATCATAAGAAATTATTAGAAAAAAAAACATGCGTGCGTACAAAGTACACATGTCAGAAGTGAAACTTCTTTGGCGAACTAATTTATAAATCTTGTTTATATTTATACAAATCTAAAACTTTAAATTTCCAAGATTAAGAGGAAGGGAAAAAGGCGTGATACGACGTTCGCTCTGTCTCACTTTTTCTCTCAATCTTTCTCACTCGCTTGCTCCCTACTCTCACTCCACGGCTAGTTGCTCATGCTACGTTCGCCCTGTCTTACTCTCTCTCAATCGGTCTCGATCACTCTCTCTCTCTCTTTTCCGACACTTCCGTTGCATACCGGCGTGACGTTTCATCTGTAAAAATTTTACCCTCATGCGCCTAAAGAGGTTCACTTAAAAAAAAAACAAATTGTTACATAATCCGGTATTTTTTACCAACTGACTAAAGAAAAAGTAATTTTGATAAAGGACAATCTTTTAATGTATTTCTTTGTTGATTAAGAGTAGAACCTGCTTTTAGAACAGTCTTTCGGATAGCGTTGATGTTGCGATAGTACTCAAATATTTCACGAAAGAAGGGAACGAACCTATGCACAGTTAATAAATACGCTTTTAGAATTTTAATAAGTCGATTTGTGGATGCGTTCACAGAAGATATATATTTTTTCGTAAGTCATGTTAGACCGCTAAGTAACATCGATGAGCGATTCCGTTAACATCGATGTTACGATACTTTTCGTATAGGAACATCGATGTTTTTTCTTTCAACATCGATGATCATCAAACATCGATGTTCATCGAGCATCCCTAATCTGTAATAGACTTTAGATGGAACCCATGTTCTGTAGAAAATCGATTACAGACGTCCATGGGCGACAGTGACCATTTACCATCCTGGTGGACTGCATGCTCGTTTGTCACTTCGGTTAGATAAAAAAAAACCTGTTACGACTGGCGGAAGATACCGTAGCCCTAATCTGAACCCGGCATTATAAGAACAGCATGCGGCTGGCCTAGTCCAATCGCTATTTATATAAGCAATTACGCCATGCGACGCAAATCGACAAGGTTGAGCCCCGAATTAGTCTTTGGATAACAACGCATACGTGACATATTTTAGGTAAAACTCCTATAAATACTTAGGATCGACCTGAGGGGCATTTCTTTAATCTAATGAGAATCTCTTTGAGAAAATCATAAAGTTAATAATTCAAATAAAATAAATCAATCATTTATAAAAGCTGAAAAACTAATAAGAACGAATTACGTCCTGGCTTACCACACATTACTTTTTGGATTATTTTAAGCATGAAGACATGATATCACCGACGGACGCCTATGTTTTCAAATTTAACAATATTTTCTGGAGTATAAAATAGAGTAGAGTAATTTTAATTAGGGGCAAAATGAAGAAAAAAAATGAAAATTCACATATCACAATTTATTTTATTTATAAACTAATTTCATAATTTATTCAACACATTTTTTACAATTCATTAATTTTACAACTCATAAATTTAATTAATCATTTGTCTAAATAAAATTAGTGTTATATGTTTTTATGGTTTTATGGTCAAAACTCAATTTGAATCTTGGTGAATTGTGATTTAAAACTCGGTGAAACGAAAATGCGTCATGATAAAGAAACAACTTCATAAATTTGCAGGATTGAGGCGATGAGATACAATTACACCGTATTTTATATTCTCGGTGTATTATCTATTGTTATAAGTATCGTAAGCTATTTTTCAGAAGTTTCACTTCTGCGTGTGTAAATTGTAAACACACTTTTTTATTTTGTTGATTTCAAAGTTTTAATTGTATTAAAATTATGGTATAACTGATGCACGTGCTGAAAACGCATATACACAAATTGATGTTGAACGGTAGTATGCGGCATATTGTAAACTGAGGGGGTCTGGTTTCGAAATATTTTAAAACTTCGTATATTGCGTTATAGAGATTCTTATCTGAAAATTAAGATTTTTTTTATTATTTCATACAATGTAAAAAACGTTACATTACAGACATAATTCCGTATTAATTTAACTTTTAACCTTAAAATGATAAATGGTGATTCTACATTTAACTACTGGACTATTTTAATTTACTTTGAAATGGCTATGAGACTATGTTCTATAGATGCAATCCTACTTATACAAGGCGTTTCAACTTAGTCATCAGTGGTATCGAAGGTGATAGACTAAATATTGAAACTTGCCCTCTCAATCGGGAGGTCCGAGGTTCAAACCCCGGCACGCACCACTAATTTATGTGCATAGCAGAAATTAATTATCACTGCTTTTCGGTGAAAGAAAACATCGTGAGGACTTCACATCCGAGAGTTCTTTAAAAAAAGTCTACTAATTTGCACTTGGCAAGAGCGGTGGACTATGGCCTAAAACTATCTCATTCTGAGAGGGTTGTACCCCCAGTGTACCCCATCAGTACCCCATCAGAGGTAGTGCATCTATGGACCTCAGACAAGTATTTGGTCTTATGTAGTGTTGTTTACAGCTGTAAACTGTTCATAAGACAAAAAATGTACACACAGAGACAAGTTCACAAAAAGAGACATTCACAGAACTCTATTTACCTGAGCAGCGTAAGATTTCATAACCAAGTATGCGTTTAATCTTACTAAACTCGTGCGCAGCTAACTCAGCGCACATGGCCGCGCCGTTAAACAAAAAAATCTCTATTAAAGACTCTAAAATAGAGTCTAATAAAGTATATATTTCAACCTAAAAAGGAACAATAACGTTTTGATTTATTTGACGTATAGACGAAGTTAATATATACTCGTATGTATCAGACATGCGGTATTCAAAATTTGTATAATATAAAAAAGAACTAAATCTCCAGATACACATCTACGCTCTAAACTCTCGCTTTCTACACTCATAGCCCACACTAGGATTTTCTTCTATGTCGTGGGTACCATGGACACACACAAGACGAATACACAAACACCCAGACCCAGAACATGAATCTAAACTTATCATTTAGATACCTGTCTGGCCGGGAATCGAACCCGGGACCCATTGCACGGTATGGTAACCGCGACGCCACGCGGGTTATCGTTACTTTAGATGTATATCTGAACATAAAACACTGTATCCTCCGAGGGTAACATCGGTAATTTAAGCTTTTCATCAAGAGTCACGTTCCATGTAGAGTATCACTTATATTTACTCTCAAAGTTTTAAAGATCTTTTACATTAAATTAGGTATATGAAAAAACTTACTCCTTTAGTGTTGAAGTAGACACCTACAAAAGTATTGATCATAAGTATAACTCTTGACATCAGGCATATAAGCGCAAAGATTGTCTGAAACGGTCATATTAAATTTGTTTTAAGGGACATAAATAGAGAAAATATAATTTCAAAAAAAATAACTTTTTATTGTTATAAGCATTTACCGTTCCTTTTACATAGATATGTGTACCATGAATACTGTCCATTAGGTTTCTGTACCCATGTACGCACCTTTGTAGCACGTCAATTTTATCGCCGACTGTGCTTCGTTGAAACGCATCGTCTACAGTGCACCGAATACTGTGCATTCGTTTCCAAAATATTTCATAGATCAACATTTTCGACATATAATTCGAGGAATACGACAGCAAACATATTAACCAAGGGAAGGGATACTTTTCTATCGAAATACCTGCCTGGTGCGCGACAAAAATCTCCGTAATACATTTCAAACATAAAACGAAAGACAATGAAAAAAATGTCAAACGTCCATCCTTTCGACTAATATTCCAACACATGACCTTATCGATGACCTTGACTTTACTGTAGAATTTTGTAAGATGTATTTCCTCTAAATATACACATACTATTACATTAATCAAGAATTCAGCAAACATGAAGATGTAGTACATCCAAAACGGATTTTTTAAGAAGAAATTCAGACACAGAAAGCATGCAAAGCTCGAAAACACAAGAACGTATAAAATTGCCAGTGTATTAATGAATTTAGAAGCACGTAATTTATAGTAGAGACCGAAAAGTAGCCTCACGTTCATGACGTAGTCGACATACGACATTTTGTTAGTTGATTTTTCCTTCGTATAACAAACGCGACATACGTCTGAAAGAAATAGAAATATAGGAACTTCGTTCAATGTCAGTACTGGTAAATGTAGGTATTGTAATGTAATCAATAAACAATATAAAACATGCTCCTGACCATATTTTACCAGCGATTAACTAATATCGCTTCATGTCGTGTATTAATAACCGCTTTAAACATGTCTTTTGCACTAACTTTATCATTTTAGATTCAGTATCTGTTGAGATAGGAGCGACATTTAAAAGAAAAATCAAAATAGTAAATTACTACTTACGCCGCACTTCATCAATCATTATAAATATATCTAAAATGTTAAGTGTTCTAATTTTTCTATTGTCATAGAAAGTGGTAATCAATCTCTATCCGCCTATAAGTTTTAAAAGTTATTTAAAAAAAAAATATAATTATAAAAAACAAGCAAGTTTTGACTGTTTATTGCTATGACACTGTAGACACTGTGTTTTAATCTTATAGAATAGTTACTACCGCCTGGTTACCGTCTCTATGTGTGACAAGTTATTACTCCGATAGTAATATTTTATTAATTAAAATAAGTAATATAATCTACACAGGTTTCCATGGATTCTACATGCAAACAACAATATAATGTTATTTTTAAAAATAATTGTATGTTTTATCATACACGGTAAGTACTAAACACGTACACAAGTAAAATTATCTACCTATGTAGTACCTATATGTGGCCATGGAACTTGTCCGCCAATGTCCGAGACGCGAACCCTAACTGGGTTTAATTAATTGTGAAAGTAAGTCTTAAAAATATACTAAGATTACCAATGCAAGGAAGACACTTATAATCTAATTTCAAAGTACTAAATATAATACAGATAATAAGTGTTATTTAAATTTCTCGATTTTGATACACACTAATCAACATCAAAATTCTACTTAAGATAGTTTTAGCAGACCCAGAAAACCATAATTTGGTATTTAAGTAAAGAAAATATGAAGTAATTCAAAAATCATAAACTATTGGCACCTTGGCAGTGAAAAGTCCCAAAAATAATTGTATAATATGTATTTGAAAATAAGACTTTAACAGTAGATATAATAAATAAACAAATTAATCCGCTGCACTTACTCGAAAACTTAAATAATAATTTTAAAACTTTACCTTATAAAAAAAATAACAATTTGGCTAAGCAAATCGGAAATTTTCATTTTGCCTATGGGGGCAAAGCGAAAAATTTTCAACGTATTTCACTGAAATTGCTGGTAGGCTGCTATCAATTTCAGTTAAAGATATTGAAATCAAGTAAAACCCAAATAAATACTTAGGATCGATCTGAGTGACATTTCTTCAATGTAATAAAATTGCCTTTAATTAAATGATAAAATTAATAATTCATTAAAAATAAGTCAATTATTTATAGTGTCGGGAGAATAAAATAATTTTGATTGAAGGAAAAAAGTAAAAAATTGAAAATTATAGCACAATTTAATATAAGTATTTATAAACGGATCTCATAATTTATACAAATCAATTTTACAACTCATAAATTTTACAATTTATAAATAGAAATATCACCATTTGTCTAAATAAAATTAGTAATAATAAAATTAGCCTTATTTTACGTATTAATGGCCAAGACTTAATTCATACATATTGAAGTGAAACTTTAGTAAATTGTAGTTATTTAAAACTCGGTGCAACGAAAACGCATCACAATAAAGAAACAATTACGTAAGTGTGAACGATTAAGTATGTGAGATAGAATACATTGCACAGTATTTTTTACTCTTAGTGTATTATCTGTTATTATCATTATCATAATTTACTTTTCGGAAGACTCACTTCTGAGTTTATGAACTGCAAACAGACTTTTTTATTTTTTTTGATTTCAAAATTGTAACTGTATTAATACTATAGTATAACTGATACAGGAGCTGAAAATGCATATGCACAAATTGATGTTGAACGGTAGTACGCGAAATACGGTAAACTGAGGAGGTCGAGTTTCAAAAAAAATTAAAACATCGTATATTGTGCTATAGAGATTCTTATCTGAAAAAAAAGATGAATTTGTCATTTAATATGTACAAGTCACAGACTCGATTAGATATTAATTTAACTCTAGTAAGTTGGTGACTACTAAGTACTGACGGTAAAATTATTTATGAAGAAGACATACTTTGCTTTACTGTAATAGTATAATCAGTTTGAACTTATTTTTGTGGTTGCCAGCTCACTTTTACATGAGGCGACCATCATAGTCCTCGGGAGTAGCAACGGTTCTGTGATTGACTTCAGATGGAACCCATGTTCTGTATGAAGTTGATTACAGACATCCATGGGCGGCAGTGACCATTTACCATCAGGTGGACTGCATGCTCGTTTGCTAGTTCAGCCAGATAAAAAAAAAATATATTTTCCTTAGATTTAGATATACTTATTCGATACGTTTCAATTTAATCCTCAGGGGTAGCGCATCTGTGGGTAACATCAGGGAAGACTCAGCTTTATCTATTTGTGATTGATTAGTTCAAGGGTTTCACTGGCCACTTAAGATATGGTGGATTGCGTGTTCCTTTACTACTTCCATATTATATACAAATGTAAATGAACATATGGAGATAAATACACAAATACATATTTACCTGAACAGTTCAAGATTTCATAAACAAGAATACGTTTAATTTTAGCAAACTCGAGCGCAGCTAACTCGGCGCATATGGCTGCACCGGCAAACAAAAAGATCTCTATACAGGACTCTACAATAGAGTCAAACAAAGTATATATTTGGATCTAAAAAAGAACATTGATTAAATGATTATTTTCATTACGTATAGGAGAAGTAAATATAGTTACGAGTATATATGTCAACACACTTCAGAAATACGATATGCAATAAGACAGGCAGCATTCAAAATATGGAACAAAATTAACTAATCGTCCTCCGAGTTTACCAAGATATTTAGGCCCTTTCATAGGTGTCATGCATACATTGCACATATGGTGTTACATAGTTAGTTTCTAGTAAGTTGTTTAAAGATGTTTTATATTAAAGTTTATGAAAGAACTTACTCCTCCAGTGTTGAAATAGAAAAATACGAAAGTATTGATCATAAGAATGACTCTTGACAGCAAGCATATAAGTGCAAAGATTGTCTGAAAATATCATATAAAATTTGTTAGTTATATGTAAGTATTATGTTATTAAAGAAAATATAAATCAAAACAGTTACAGCTTTTTAATATTATAAGTATTTACCGTGCCTTTCACATACGTGTTCGTATCATGTATACTGTCCATTAGGTTTCTGTACCCATGTACGCACTTTTGTAGTAAGTGAATTTTATCGCAGACTGTACTCTGTTCGAAGGCAGTGTCTACAGTGCACCGAATACTGTACATTCGTTTCCAAAATATTTCATAGATCAACATTTTCGACATATAATTCGAGGAATACGATAGCAAACATATTAACCACGGAAACGGATACTTTTCTATCGAAATACCTGCCTGATGCGCGACAAAAATCTCCGTAATACATTTCAAACATAAAACGAAACACAATGAAAAAAATGTCAAACGTCCATCCCTTTGACTAATATCCCAACACATGACCTTATCGATGACCTTGACTTTACTGTAGAATTTTATAAGATGTATTTCCTCTAAATACATACATACGATGATGTTCATCAGGAATTCACCGAACATGAGGACGTAGTACGGACGAAACGGATTTTTTAGTAGGAAATTAAAACACAGAAAGCATGCAAAGCCCGAAAACACAAGAACGTATAAAATTGCCAGTGTATTAATGAATTTAGAAGCACGTAACTTATAGTAGAGACCGAAAAGTAGCCTCACGTTCATGACGTAGTCGACATACGACATTTTGTCAGTTGATTTTTCCTTCGTATAATAAACGCGACATACTTCTGAGAGAAATAAAAATGAAAGAAACTTTGTTCAATGTCGCTACTGGTAAATTGTAACGTAATCAAAAAAAAATAACATTAAACCTGTTCACGACTATATTTTACCAGCGATTAAGTAATATCGCTTCATATTTTATAGGTGATAGAACATGTGTAGTTCGCCCGGGGATGTATCACCGCCACACCTATTTCTAGCGTGAAGCAGTTTTTTGATGGAAGGGTGTAGTTCCGGCACACTTTTATGTGAGGCGACCATCTTAATCCTCAGGAGTCAACGCATCTGTGATTGACTTCAGATAAAACCCATGTTCTGTATGAAGTTGATTACAGATCTCCTTGAGCGGCAGTGCCCACTCACCATCAGGTGGACTGCATGCTCGTTTGGTATTTCAGTCAGAAAAAAAATATTATGCATTAATAACCTGTTTAAAACGTGTATTTTTGCACTAATTTTATCATTTTAGATCTATAACCTGATTTGACAGGAGCGATTGTTAGGGTGTGGGGGTCGATTCCTGTAGGGATGCCTTGCGGGTGTCGGCTTGCCATGCCCACGGCCCCTGGGTGGCGGTCTCGGGGTTGGATCGTCGCCCTGCGGATGGGGCCTTGGAGGTAAGGCGCGCCTTTATGTTTTCTGGCGCGCCTTGCTGTTGAAGGGGAGCTTTATGCTTTATGCATCGACGGGTTCGCGGATGACTGCGAAAGCTTACCCGTGTTCCCGCCGTACGGTGCGAGGAGAAAACACAGTGGGGGTTTAGCCGGTAAGAGTCCGGCATAACCCAGCTGCCGCCCCGGGTGGCTGGGTATCCATGAGGATTACCCACTTTAAAAAAAAAAGGAGCGATTGTTAAAGAAATCAACAAAATAGTAAATGACTGCTTACGTAGTATTTTAAACATTATAAATACACGTAAAACAAAAATATTCTATTAACGTCGCAGAAAGTCATAAGCAGTCTCTATCGGCTTATTAGCTTGAAAAGATTAGGATGTTAAAAACTTTGATACTGTAAAATTTATTAAAAATACTTTAACGATTGTCTTAATTTTAGAAAATAGTTATTGGTTACCGTCTCTATGTGAGACAAGTTCATTAAAGCGAAGTTCTATTAATTACGTACAATATAATCTATACAGGTTTCCATGGAATCTATATGCAAACATTAAAACAATGTTATTTTTAAATAATTGTACCCCATTAACAAATACAGTATGTACTACACATGCATATAAATAAAATAATCGATTTAGAATCGGTGGCAACGGAAGAATCAATCCACGATCGCCTAGTTTCTAATATAATTTTGTTGTAAGTTATTAAGAATTTAGTTAAAATCTTGAATTAAAATTTATACATCCACTTGGTTACTCACTTATTAACCAACATTAAAATTCTACAGAAGATATTTTTTGCGGGAATAGAGATTCGAAATATGAGATATATTTGAGTACATTGAAGTAAAAAAAAAAAATAAGTAATTCTTAAATCATAAACTTTAGCCTCGGCTGTGAGTAATTTTGATAATATGTGTGAACGCGTTTTTAACTCGACTTCTAATAATTTTAAAAATAATACGTTCTAACTACTTGAAAGCTTAAATGTTAATAATAAACAAGATAAAAATAAATGGTTCAATTTCTTATTATAATCATCATGAATCTTATGATGGAACTACCAAGCGAAGTGAAAAATGTATCTGGGATCGAGGTTAGGTATGAATTCTAATATTATTAAGCCTATCAATTCGAAAGTCCACAAATTCGCCCTTGGCCGGCGAGGTGGACTGTGGCCTATAACTCTCTCCTTTCAGAGAGAGGACCCGTGCCCAGCAGTGGGACAATAATGGGATGAAGAGAGAACTAATACAATGATTATATTTTTAACATATAAGATTACTTTTCAAATATAATTTTATTTCCAAATATAACATTTTTGATTCCATCGTCCGAAATTATTATTGATCTATGGATAAAAAAAACTCAATTAACACAAATGAAAAAGCTTTATTTCAATAAAATCTCCACGTGATTTGGACAGTGTGCATATATTTATAATCAGTGTCACTTTGCTATTTAATTCTAATTCAATTTCAATTTAATTTATGGAATGTTTTTAATTTCATAAATTAAATTTTACAATTCATAAGTAATCAATTTTACAAGTCATAAATTTTACAATTTATACTTCACAATGAACAATCGTTGTGAAGTATTGAATTGTAAAATTAATTAATTTATTTATTCAAATATAAAATTGTATTAATACAATTGTATAGGAGATACAAGTGCTAAAAATGCAGATTGCCAATTTATTGTTATATGGGAGTATGTGAAATATTGTGAACTGTGGAGGTCGGGTTTCGAAATAATCTAAGACATCGTATATTTCGTTTGAGAGGTCCTTATCTGAAAAAAACATTTATTGTTATTAATAATAGAGCACATTATTTTTGTAGTCATAGCTCGATATTAAATTTCCATTAATAGTTTTTCTTGATATCTCGAAATTTGTTTTTATCTATTATAGTCCCTGGGAGTAGCAACGCATCTGTGATTGACTTCAGACAGAATCCATGTTCTGTATGAAGTTGATTACAGATGTCCATGGACGGCAGTGACCACTTACCATCAGGTGGACTGAATGCTCGTTTGCTACTTCAGTCAGATATAAAAAAAGAACTACACTGGTTCTACCACCTTTAAAATTTTGGCTTTATTCGACTTCTAAATACCACCCAACACAATGTTGAGCGCATCTGAGTTTTGGGTTAAAAAGTAGAAGGTAGTGGAGGATTAGGTCCCTAGCACACGGCGTGTTTTAAACGCGCAGACGACGCGCTGGTAACGCACGACCTTTGCACGACCACAAACGATATTTGAACGCAACCTTGTAACCTGAGCACACGGGGTTATTGTAAAACGTGCATCTACTGCGAGTATACACCTAGAATAGCGATACAGATGTAAATAGAAGATGAGAAAAAATAAATGTTATCGATTGTCATCAAATGAGTTTCGAACGCGCTTCACACGCGTGTTAGTATCGTGTTTTACGCGCGTTTGAATCCGTAAAAACGCAAAAATCGGCATCTACGGCGCAAAAAACGCGCGTACTTGAAACGCGCGTCGTCTGCGCGTTAAAAAAACGCCATTTGCTAAGGGCCTTACTTTTTCAAGGCGTTCTTAAATATACGGAGTCATTAACAAAGACCTATTTACCTGAACAGTTCAAAATCTCATTAGCAAGAAATCGTTTCATTTTAATAAACTCATTCTCCGCGAACTCGGCACACGCAGTTCCGCCGTTAAACAAGACCATCTCTAATACAGCCTCTGCGATTATGGATACTAAGGCGAATTTGAAGACCTTAAAAATATGTATTTACATAATATGTATGTTTTAAATACCAACTAGTTACTCGTAGCATCGGTCGAAATTCGACCGAAATTTAAATTAAAAACTAAACTTCATATTGTCCAAAGTAGTACGAAAATTTCTCAGATTCAAATAAAATGTAATAATTTTCAAGTAATATTGAACGCGCCCGTTAAGTATAAAAAAGGTTTCATTAACTAAGCCGCATTTAAAAGCAATAGCGGTATTTTGACAAAGACATCTGACATTTTTGACGTTGTTTTTGTAGTAAGACATTGTATGTTCTATTTCGTTTATTATGTATGTGTTCCAGTGACCACTTACCATCAGGTGGATGGACTGCTTGCTCGTTTGATACTTCAATTAGATAAAAAAACATACATACACACATAGGTACGTAAATACATGCTAAATGTTTGTAAATTATATATATACACATTATAAATGAATCTTACCCCTTTGTTGTTGAAATTTAATACTAAAAAGTTATTTATCATAATTATGTTTCTTGTAAGCAAATGCATAAGAGCAAAGGTCGTCTGAAAATAACATATAAGTTAATAAAGTCACATCACTACATATGTATAAAACAAAGACGCTTCCTGCTGTCTGTCTCTATGTATGCTTAGATCTTTAAAACTACGCTACGGATTTTAATGCAGTTTTTTTACCGATAGAATGGTTTAAGAGGAAGGTTTCTATGTTTAATATATGCATAATATAGTGGAGGAACACTGATAATTTTAGATTTTTGAAATTTGGGAGGAACGAATTTCGCCGGGTCAGGTAGGTTATTTATAAAGTTGTCATTTATTAAGAAAAAAATAATTTATTTTAAGCAATGTTACGGATTCATAAGTCCATAGATGCTTACCGTACCCTTCACATACATGTTAGTATCATGTAAACTGTCCATTAGATTTTTGTACCCATGTGCGCACTTTTGCAGTACGTGAATTTTATGAAAATTTTCGGGTTGTTCGAACGCGGTCTCTATTGTGCACCGAATACTGTGCATTCGATTCCAAAATATTTCGTAGATCAATGATTTCGACGAATAATTCAAGGAGCAGGAAAACAAACATATCATTGTGCCGAATGGAAATCTTTGCACTGTATATTCCGCTTGTAATCCGGTGACAAGGTCGAGTAACATTTTGGCACTAAATAAGATGGATAATGATAAAAATGTCACACGGCCATCCTTCGAATCAACGTTCCAGCACATGACTCTATCAATAACATTGACATTACTGTAATATTTGAAGAAAATCCCCTCCTGAAAGCACACGCCTACTAAAACATTGATCACGAATTCACATGTAACGAAAATGACATAAAATGGAAATCTAGCGCCCATCACATAATTTAAACACAGAACGAATGTCATAGCAGCAAATAAAATAACATAAATCATTGCAAGCGCTTTGATGAATGTCGAAGCACGTAATTTATAGTAAAGACCGAAAAGTAGTCTCATGTTCAAGACATAGATGATATACGACATATTTTTTTCCTGTATTTAAAAAACACGCGACATGAGCCTAGTATGAAAGAAGTCGAAATGATAGGAACCTTGGTTTAAAACATTTCAGGAAAATGTAGTTATTGAAATGTAAAATCAAGCAATAAAATAAAAGACCAGCTACTGACTATATTTGTTCAAGCGATCAAGTGTAATCGCTTGGTTTTACGCACTAATTTTAATCTCTTTCTGTTTTTCAGAAGACAAAGGCTGTTTTTCAGAAAAAAAAACATTTGTTCTAGAACACGTTTAATGTTGGATGCCAAAAAATGCATTGATTTTGACTTATTTTTAATCAGTTGCTAGCAAATTTCAGTAGACATGTGTATGGCACAACATATGTATAGCATATGTATGGTACAAAACATAGTTAAACAGATTAAAACCTCTAGGCATACAATTATTCACAGTAACAAATATTAGATCATACATAACAATTTCTTCATAGGAATGCATAAAGCTTTGTCAGATAAATGGCACACCGTTTGTCGTCTGCGCTGGGCTTAAAACTTTTCTGCCCCACAGGTACGTCGTTCGTAAACGCACTATAATCATGTGCAATACAATTAACTCTAGTTTCCATGGAGTCTACATGCAAACAACAAACAATATTTTGAATAAATGACCAAAATTTAATTTTGTTAAAATCTTTTGATCTTTTTATTCTTCAAACTCACGCAACATGAAACATTCGGACAGTATGTGCCGTGAAATTAATTAGACATGAATCTAACAACCTAATTAAGTACTTTAAAAACATCCTGAGTGTCATAGAAATTAAGTTTCTCGCCGTTTACCAACTGGCAAGAAGGAAACTATTGTAATTGTATTTAGGTGTCGGAAAAGACTCAACTCAGTGCTAAGGTGTAGCAACACTTATAATACAAATACTACATAAAAAATACAACGACGTTATGAGAATAACATTAGTTAGATTCCGAACCGGTGGTAGTGTAAGAAAAAAAATGTACTGACAATTTGTAAGTGCCCCCGTAGGCCTATACAAAATAAAGACATTTCATTTCATTTTATTTCATCGTGTACAGTTATTATGAATTCACGCATAAGAAAATAACACGACTAAAACGAATCAAGAGTTTTACTGCAAAAATATAGTCTGTGGTCCATTGGACGATACTCATATTTTGGCAGTAATATAATTTTTCACACATTTTACGATTACGATTCAAACAATTTATTTTACAACTCATAAACATAATTTGACAATTCATATATTTAGGTTTACATTTTTACACTTTTGGGCCCGTTCAAGTATTACGTATGCACTATTGGGGGAGGGGGGGTCTTTGTTTTGCTTATTTTGGATGATATGGGGGGTAGGGGGGTCTAGATGATGATTACGTCATCGCCAGTTATTTACTTTTTTTTTACAATGCTGTACAAAAAATACATTTTTAATTGAAAAATGTTTACGTAAGCACGGCAGGAGGGGCTTAGCGCTTTGCTTGCTTTTGCTGACAAGGAGTTGGGGTGGGGGGTGGGGGGGGGGGTAAATAACTTTAATAAATGTGCTTAATATTTGAACGGCCCCTTTACACTGTAATTTAAATTTCCTAAAGATGAAGTTGTATTAAAACTATTACATATGTGATGCAAGTTCTGAAAATGTGGATACATAATTGTACGTTGAACGGGAATATGCGATATATTGTGAACTCCGGAGGCCGAGCTTCTAAGTATTCTAGGAAATCGTATATTGCGATCGAGAGACTTTTATCTGAAAATAAATGATTATTTTTTATTTGATAAATTACTTATGTACCAATAAATTTCAATATACACGCTAACACACGCTTTCTACACTCATAGCTCCACACTAGGATTTTCTCCTGTGGGTACCATGGACACACACAAGACGAATACAAACATCCAGACCCAGAACATGAATCTGTCTGACCGGGAATCGAACCCGGGACCCATTGCGCGTCAGACCGGTCTGGTAACCGCTCCACCACGCGGGTCGTCCAATATAAAAAAGATTTTTGTAAAGAACGACTTCTAAATAAAAATATTGTGCGTCACTTTTTACCATTAAATTTTAATATAGGTTTAGTTTTCTAGTTCATTGACGTTGAAAAAGATTTTTATAAAGAACCGCCTCTGAATAAAAATATTTTGTTTCACTTTGATTTCTTTGTTTCATGTGACACGAATAAACCCGAAACAAATAAATCTATATCTAACTGTTCATGTATTATTATTGCCAAACAAGGCTCTTGTTTAGTCAAATACAAGACAAGATACTTGAGCTAGGTTTTCTTTTCCACGTAAAAATGGCTGTATACAAAGAAAAAAAGAGTGTGTGTCAGCTCCGACGCACGACTGGTGTTTACTCCTTAAGTCCGATTGTCTAAACAGAGGTTCGGAAGAAAGTTCCGAACTAAAGGTGCGCACCATAAACGTAACGAGGTCATTCATCAGTAGATTTTACTCCTCACATTTTTCTCAAACCGGGTCCTTATACATGGCAATTGATTCTTAAGAAGTAAACTCTATAAAATGTCAATTTTATAAAATTTACGTTTATAAAAAAAACATTGAAACTGACAATTTACAAGTCCATTGTAGGCTTATACAAAATAATGAAATTTCATTTATTTCCACACCTGGACAGTCCTTAATCTCATTGCCGATGATACGTTTAATTTCAGTAAACTCATGAGCAGCCAGCTCAGCACACGCGGCAGCGCCGTTAAACAAACACACCTCTACAAACGCTTCCACAGCAGCGGATAATAAAACGTCGTATTTCTAAAATTATACAAATTTTATACTCATATTATCGCAGATTTTTGCATGTAACGGGTACTCAAATATGCGGTTTTTAAATAGTCCAGTTTTGCAATGACCACGATCCATGTAACTGGGTCGAAATAATCGGCAAAAAAAACATGCGTGCGTACAAAGTACACATGTCAGAAGTGAAACTTCTTTGGCGAACTAATTTATAAATCTTGTTTATATTTATACAAATCTAAAACTTTTAATTTCCAAGATTAAGAGGAAGGGAAAAAGGCGTGATACGACGTTCGCTCTGTCTCACTTTTTCTCTCAATCTTTCTCACTCGCTTGCTCCCTACTCTCACTCCACGGCTAGTTGCTCATGCTACGTTCGCCCTGTCTTACTCTCTCTCAATCGGTCTCGATCACTCTGTCTCTCTTTTCCGACACTTCCGTTGCATACCGGCGTGACGTTTCATCTGTAAAAATTTTACCCTCATGCGCCTAAAGAAGTTTCACTTCAAAAATTCAAAAACCATTATGAAAAAGCGCAATCCCAAATGCGTAGAGTACCCGTTACAAAATAAAACTGATCCGAATTAAGATATTATTGTTGATTAACTTTTGCCGCGGCTCTGGCCGCAGGGATCGTGGTTGTTATCTTAAAATGTGTCCTACGTATTTTCTTCTTTGTCATTACACATTAAATCAAAATCCAATCAATATCTTTTGCGTGAAAGACTAATAAACATCCATCCAGCGTCACAATTTTTCGCCTTAATAATCGTAGTAAGATTGTATTTTATAAGTTTATAGACGAAGAAAGTTAATATACCTACTTCTTCCATCACACACATATAATCCTGCAGTGGGTACCGTGGATATACTTGTCATGTATTTCAGTGTCATTTGAACTGTTCCCAGAGCAAAAGTTTATATTTTCAAGGTGGCAGAACCAGTGTAGTTCGACCGGCAAAGTACCACCGCCGCACCTATTTCTAGTGTGAAGCATTTCTAGCGTTTCGATAGAATGGTGAGGTCGCCGGCACACTTTCACATGAGGCGACCATCATAGTCCTCGGGAGTAGCAACACATCTGTGATTGACTTCAGATGGAACCCATGTTCTGTATGTAGTTGATTACTGATGTTCATGGGCGGCAGTAGCCACTTACCATCGGGTGGACTGCATGCTCGTTTGCTACTTCAGTCAGATAAAAATATATGTATATATATTGTATTCAGATGTTTCTCTGACAATGAATGAAATATAGTACTTTTAGTGTGTATATTGTTCCTACTGCAGTCCGGGACATGTTACACTTATAATAACATTCAAACATTTTGTCGGTCAGAACTCTATCGTATTACTTCGTCTATGTTTCTAGTTAGTTATTGAAAATTTAATATCATACTTACTACTTTCACATTGATACTTATTGTTAAAGCAAAATGTATCATTGGTATGACTCTTGCAATGAGGTTTAAAAGTGCCACGATTGTCTGAAAATAACATATTATTTCTATTCAATATTGTTGTAGCTAGTGCCATCTATGTATTGCATGCTCGTTTGCTACATCTATATTATAAAAAAATGCTGATATTTACCGTTCCTTTCACATATTTGTGTGTATCATGAATACTATCCATTAGGTTTCTGTACCCATGTACGCACTTTTGTAGCGTGTGAATTTTATCGCAGACTGTACCCCGTTCGAAGGCAGTGTCAAGAGTGCACCTAATACTATGCATTCGTCTCCAAAATATTTCATAAATCAACATTTTTGACATATAGCTCGCGGAACACGATATCAGACATATAAAAATATGCAAAGGATATTTAGTAAATGATGACGCAGCTTGGAATACGACAAATATCTCATTAATACATTTCATACATAACGCGATAAATAAGGAAAAAAAAGTGACACGTCCATCCTTGGAACCGATATTCCAGTGCATGGCTCTGTCAATGTATTTGATTTTAGTTCGGAACTTTAAAACATGACTCTCCTCAAAATACAGGCATATTAATACGTTGAACAAGAATTCACAGCAGATGAATATACGATAAAGCCCAAAAGTATCTCTTCTTACGAAATAGAAACACTGTAAGCACGTGAGTCCCGTAAACATAATGACGTAAATAATTGCTAGTATATTAGTGAGTTTTGAAGCATTCAACTTATAGTAGAGACCGAGAAATAGTCTTATGTTCATAACAAATTTCACATACGACATAATTATAATCACAGAATTATTTCCTTGTATGTACGTGTCACACGGCTAGCGCGAAAGAAATGGAATTGACAGGAACTTTGTATTGTACACTAATAGCATATGTGGTAAGACCATCTTCTTACAGCGTTATGATCAGCGATGAACTAAAATTTTTGATTATGATCAAACTTATAATAATTCTTAAGGTGGTAGAACCAGTGTAGTGACCGGGGAAGGAAGAACACCGCCACACATTTTTCGTTAAGGTCACGTTGCGTTTCGATAGAAGGGTGTGGCGTCCGGCATATTCTCACATGAGGCGACCATCATAGTCCTCGGGAGTAGCAACGCATCTTTGACTGACTTCAGATGAAACCCATGTTCTGTATGTAGTCTATTACAGATGTCCATGGGCGGCCGTGACCACCATCAGGTGCACTGCATGCTCGTTTGCTACTTCAGTCAGATAAAAATAAAAACTTAAATATATGATTTTTCTTAATATTTTTGTATGTTATTGCTTATTTATTCATTAGTCTGTATAAGTATGTAATGAATTACTAAAATTAAAATGTTTTACGAATTGCTGATTTTAAGGTTTTTGGTCCATTAATCAATTGAGACGAAGTGATTGGTACAGCTAATTAAGGAATGAATGGCCGTTTACGGTAATATGTATACGACTTTAAATAGTAGACGAAGATAAATAAGTATGTACCTAAGCGTTTTAATATACTTTTCTTAACCTTAGCAGAACCTAACCTTTAATAAACCTTTAATATTTAAACCTTTAATAACCGTAAAAAGCAGTACAGTCTATACAAATAATTAAATACAAAATATATCAAATTTAGTCTTAAATGAGAGTCTTTAATACTGAGACAATAGTTCTCGCCAACGCTTCTCCGTCGTACGTTCGACAAGTTCATTGTTCAAGAAGCGATATTATATTAATCAAGCTGCAATATAATTTACACCGGTCTCCATAGAGTCAATATACAAACAATAGAATTGTATTACTTTGTAAATAATTATACCTTCAACTCCCCCACAGTACTATGCCCACAAATAAAATTACCTATGTGGGGCAGGTGTTCCAGAATCTCAAACTTTTAAAGGAAGCAACTCTTTCATGCCTCTTATATCTATTTAATAATGCCAGTAAAATCTAAAAGTAACGTAAGACATAGCAACATAAGTACTCACTGAAATCCTAAATTTGAGTATTTAAGTAATTAAACATAATAAATTAATATCAGTACTTTCTAAACTTTTTAGGACTGAATTTATCTGTTTATTTATTTATCATTTGTTATACTAAGAATCACATCTATTTACACTATATACAAAACAAAATATTAAAAATAATAAAAAAAACATATTTTTTTAAAGTAAATAAATTAAAAGAAAATTAAAATAAATTATTAATAAAACAAAGAGTCCATAACACTGCCTCTTGGGAGAGTCCCAAGAATGCCGGCGGCGATACCTCTTTCTAAACTTTAAATTATTCTAAACATATCGTCGACAAAACTTATTCAAATAAAATTACACACATAAAATTCATCAAGCGCTTTATTTCAAAAAATATTTAAATAAGTGGTTTGGGTACAGTGCATATATCAGCAGTAATTCATTATACCATTTACACACTAATTATTATTTAATTTATAACCATCTAAGAATATATAATGTCAAATCATAAATTACATTTGACAATTCATTATTTTCATTTTACAACTCATAAATTGTAATTTTACGATTGATTTTCGTGTTCCTTATTTTGTAATTTTATTTATTCTTAATGAAATTGTAATAATATTATTGTAAATGAAATTGTAATAAAATTATTGTAAATGGAATTGTAATAAAATTATTGTATAAGTGACACAAGTGCTAAAAATGGAGATACACAATTGTATGTTGAATGGAAGTATGCGAAATATGGTAAAGTGAGGAGGCCGGACTTCGAGATATTTTAATACAACGTATATAGCGTTGCAGAGATTCTTATCTGAAAAAAATATTTTAAGGTTAGAAATATAATAGTATTTTATTACTTGGTTCAAATTTAGTAGTTTAATGATGTGTAATGCGATATTTATGAATTACTAGCTGAACTCCACATCTTCGCCCGCGTTAAAATAAATCGATATATCGACTTTCCCGTAGAAATAAGATATTTTCCCACAGTAAAAAGTAGCCTATATGTTAATCTAGAGTATCAGCTAACTCCCTACCAAGTTTTATGAAAATTATTCCAGACTTTTACACGTGAAGTAGTAACAAACATACACACTCACAAACTTTCGCCTTTATAATATTAGTATGATGTACTATAAAACTTTAATGTATTTTGTTATTTATTACGACAATCCATATCTCATATGGATAAAATAAATGTTACTATCATATAAAAAAAATACGAACATTTATAATAGTCGCACTCCGAGGTTGTTTAAAAGAACGTAAGATAACTTTAGAATTTTAGAATAGAAATTTAAGGTCCACCAATTTGCACTTGGCTAGCGCGGTGGACTATGGCCTAAACTCTCTGAGGGACCACCCGTGCCCAGCTGTGGGACAATAATGGGTTGACAGTGAATTTAAGTGAACTTTTGCCGGATTAGATGGATTTTAATGAAATGTAGACTTACGTTACCTTATGATGAAGACCGTAGAAAAATTTAAATCAATAGTTATATATATATATATATTTTGCAAACATATGCTACTTACAGACTCATGAAAATTTAATTTTTATTATACGTATAGATTACTTTGTTTTCGATTCAAGTGCTACATACGACAAGTACACGCGGAAATCAAAACACAAATCGCCTCTTTTCAAGAACAATGTGTTATCTTGAATACTACAATTTTTATTGAAGGCCAATTGTTGATTTACAAAAAATAAAATTCCTTAAAATGAATGGACTTACACAGACCTAATACGATCATTATAAAACATTACCTTATGACTAACCGGCGAATTTAAGAAAAAGGATGATAATTATGAAATTTAACAAAAAAATGTCAATTTGTACTTGTCACGTTATTATTGTAAAGAGGCGACATATCCATTTACCTGAACAGTCCATCATCTCCTCACCAAGAATACGTTTCATCTCACCAAACTCGTGCGTTGCTAACTCAGCGCACACAGGTGCACCATTGAACAGGGCGATCTCTATGAGAGATTCCACCGTAGCGGATAATAAAGTGTATTTGAAAATCTAAAAATAAAGAAAAAATATGTTCCTTTCAGTCAATCAGTCTTTTGAGGTCCACGGCCAGAGATAGAGAGAGAAAGAGATTGATAGATAGACAGAGATAGAGAGATGATAGCTTTGTTTGATATAATTTATTAAGAGAGCCTAATAGGGGTTTTTGCCAATAGCCCCAGTACCGTGTTGGTGTATCTCAGGTAGACAGACGTTGCTTCCTATCGAAATTGCCGGCCGAAACCGCAAATTTTCATAATAATGAAAGTGAAAAAAGAAAATTCCTAGAATTTAGACACCCACAAATATAACTACTTTATGCTTTTATCATTTCTCTAATTAATCCAAACCTTGTTTGTGCATTGTAAGTCTAGTTTTAGTCTAGTCTTATACGATAAAATGAACTTACCCCTTCAGTATTGATATTTAATACTAAAAAATAATGTATCATATTCAAAATTCTCACAAGCAGGCATATAAGTGCAAAGATTGTCTGAAAGTAACGTTAAAGTTGATTAGGTTCAAATAAACATATTTGTTAGTTCAGTTAAAATTATATTAAGTGATATTTTAAGTATTATTCAAAAAACATAAGACAAAATTGTTGCCGTAATGACAAACTTTGGCCGGTTACAAAATTGTCTCTATAGACACGGCTTGAGTTCATCCAATAATAGAAAAATCTTTCTACTAACTGTGTAGGAAAATATTGTCTAATATTTCTAAAGTTTTATATAACAAAATCATCGAGGAATATCTTTTTTGTAATATATTTGCGAATGTAGGCAAGCATACACCTATTTCTGTGTGAAATACAAATATATGCAAAATCATGTTTGTGCTCATTAAGCACTAAAGGTTGAACACTTCTCCAAAGCCTTTGATGTCTCCAATTTCACACTATAATCAACTTGTAAAGATAATGGAGATGTATATATATAGCCGCCACCCGATATGTACAGTGTGAAAGTAATTTTTCAATGGGCATAGACCAATTCGAAAAGTATGACAAAGTAAAAGCAAAATGCATACATTCAAATTTAGCTATCGACAGCTAGTATAAAAGTTCAACAATTTATTAAAACCAAGACTAATAAATACGTCTTGGTAAACTACATATATTTCATCGCTAAGCGACACAAAATCTTGACTGAATCAAAACAGTCGAAACATAGTAAAAATGTAGTTGATATTTACAGTTCCCTTCACATAGTTGTTCGTATCGCTAACGCTGTCCATTAGGTTTCTGTACCCAGTGGCGCACTTTTGTAGCACGTGAATTTTATCGTTCACTGAACGTCCTTTGAACGCAGCGTCTAGTGTGCAGCGAATACTGTGCATTCGGTTCCAAAATATTTCGTAGATCAAAGTTTTCGACACAAAGTTAGACCAACACGAAAGCAAACATATCACAATGGGAAAGGGATAATCTGTCATTTTAATTTCTGCTTGGTATGCGACAAAAATCTCAGTCATGCATTTGACACAAAAAGCGAAAATTAATGAAAATAATGTCGCACGTCCATCTTTCCAATCAACCTTCCAGCACAAGGCCCTATCGACAATTTTGACTTTGCAAATGAATTTTGAAATATAACCATTCTCAAAACAGGCACACACTAAGATATTAATCAAGAATTCGCAGATGATAAACATGTAGTAAACTCTAAACGTCTTTCTAAACATAAAATTTAAACCCAGAAAGCATGTTAACACTGAAAACACAAGAATGTAAATAATTGTCAACGTTTTAATTAATTTAGAAGCACTCAATTTATAGTAGAGACCGAAAAATAGCCTTATGTTCATGACAAATTTGACATATAGATTCGTTTTACCTGAAATAAAACGATTATTATATACTTACCTTAGTAGAAGCTTATATAATGAGATAGGCACATCCGTTTCCTGTTGAATTCGTTCCTCTCTTTCTACCCTTTATATATCTATCTCTTTCGCACACGTCTCCCCACCAGGCGCGCGGCTAGCTGGTAAGCGTGTCGGCGCTTGGTCGTCATTGTGTCGAATTAAAATGCCACCAGGCAGAGATTGAAAGTAAGCTTCTACTAAGGTAAGTATATAATAATCGTTTTATTTCAGGTAAAACGAATCTATTATAAACTTGACCGTTAGTAGAAGCTTATATAATGAGACGTGTTTGTTATCGCCTGGTGGGGTGAAAAACGCCAATGTGACTAATATATTACAGTTGTGGTAACAAGATACGGTATTGATTGTGTACCCAAATAAAATACGTGTGTGCGAAATGAAAATGTTTTTATTATTGTAGTACAATAGTGTACGCTAATTTACTTAAAAATGATACAGATTTTTTCTCGTTGTAATGTTTACAATCAACTTTAATTTGATAAAGGCATTGTGCAGTTTCAATAATGTAAAATCAAGCACATAATAAAAATATTAAATGGAATTAAAAAATGATGCGACTGAATTGGAAGTATGATTAGTAGGAGAAGAAAAAATAACTTCTCGACAGTAAAATTTTTGAAAAGTCTTTAGCGATTTCCAATTACCCCTAGCTAAAATATCCTCGATGGGAAAATTATTAACCCAATTTTTGGAAGCAACAGCAGAACGCATACTTCCCGGTGAATCCGCTATGCCTGCTTCCTTTAGTAGTGATTTTAACCATCCCGCAATAACAGAACGCGAGGCAGGTGATGGTGAACCCCGCAATGTTATAAATAAATTCGAGGAGCCAGAGCTCTTACGCCTATCATTTAAAATATTTATTGTCTTGCGTATCCAGTAGACAGGATTTAAATTTTGATTTTCTGCATTATTTAAAAGCTTCCAACCAGATTGCCTGTATTCTCTACAATCAGTTTTTGAGCCAAATAGCGGCCATAAAACTATACAATCATTTTGAATAAAACAATGTTCTGTGTCAACACATAGAAGGGTTAGGTCGTGAATTCTGCGACCTGAACACAGACACAACAATGCTGCGGTATGTCTAACTATCTGAAAAGTACTTGTATTGTCAATGGAATAGTTGTTCATGTAATTAGTCAAAATGTTAACATCCCAGACTGGTGGTTTGTGGGACTTAGGCTTTTTCATAGATATTGATTTTAGAATATGTTTTACGAGAACGTTTTCAGATAATTTACCAGACAGCTCTGCGTTACAGAGTGTGGAAATGACTGATTTGTAGAGGAGAATTGTATTGTATGAAAGTTTAAATTTAAGATGCAAATCTGCTAAAAATTGCGCTAATTCCGAGCCTTCGGGATGGAGTGGATTAATGCTATGTCGTTTTGACCATAACACCCAACGCTTCCAGGGGGTTCTATAAGTGTTTAACGTAGAAGGTCGCCACGAAGATTTTAATAAGGAAATTTGACTCGAGTCCCAGTTTTTTATTTTCTCACTCCACCCCCACATTTCCAGATTTCCAAAATCATGTCTTGAACTTTGCGAGGGGGTAGCCCTGTCGTTGTGTCGATCAGGAACCGTTTCAGGTTCGTTAGAGTGAACGGTGCGGCAATCGCTCGCGATTTCAGGTCGGCTCGCCAGAATACTCTCTCCCATCGTGGAACCACTACCAAATACACACCCGTTGCTTGATTGAGGTGCATCAGTACTTTGGGAATAAGATACGGTGGGGGAAATATCCATGCCAGAGGGAAATTCCACGTTATACTGAAAGCGTCGTGAAACATTGCATCGTGATCGTTGAGATCGAGTGTTGCATAGTTGGCTAGTACTCGAGCTGTCTTGGAGGCGAATAAGTCGATCACGGGAGTCCCCATCTTTGCAAATATCATTTCCGTGCAACTCGGTATTAGATGCCATTCCGGAGGTCGTAGTTGTC
Source organism: Spicauda simplicius (assembly GCA_949699795.1). Classification (NCBI taxonomy): domain Eukaryota; kingdom Metazoa; phylum Arthropoda; class Insecta; order Lepidoptera; family Hesperiidae; genus Spicauda; species Spicauda simplicius. The sequence goes on along the minus strand of OX453076.1, from coordinate 6,560,683 downwards.
TCGATAAACAATCTGCGTGAATGTTGAACTTCCCCGGAATATGATGTATTTTGAAATGAATTTGATAATTGTCTAAGATCTGTAAGATGTGATGTGTTAGCTTCAATAGTGTCTTGGACTTGGTGCCTCCCTCGTTGCGGAGATATGCTACCACAGAACGGTTGTCTGACTGAATAAGAATCGATCCTCTTATCATATTCTTCGCTTGTAACTCTAGGACTTTCAAGATGGCTAGCAACTCCTTCTGGTTGCAATGAAGATGTTTTTCTTTTAGATTCCATTCGCCTGACAATGCCTGATTGTTCAGTTGTGCTCCCCATGCTGTATCTGAGGCATCCGTAGTAAGAAAATGCGTTGTCGGTGGCGCGTGCATCATTGAAGCGAGACTGCTGTTTTGAAGCCACCACTGCATTTCCTCTAACACTGTGCGAGGTAAGGTATACCTGGTCTGTATCGAATGCTTCGGTAGGGTATTCAGAAATATTAGAGCCAACCGATGGTTTAGTCGACCCCGTGGTACAACAAAACTGGCAAAGTTTAGAAGACCTATTATGCTTTGAAGTTCTTTCAGCGACGTTCTGCCACTTTTCAAGACTAGAGAAATCTTTTTGACCACAGCGAGTGACTTTTCGACTGGCAGACTTTTGCAATTGTTCCAGGGGTCCCATACGATGCCTAAGAAAGTAATTTGTGTTTGTGGTACAAGAACTGACTTTTCGTAGTTTATCAGAAAACCGAGAAATTCTAGTGTTTTTACAAGTTGATTTATATGTATGGCTAGCACGTGTGGATTTTGATGTGCAAGTAAGAAATCGTCGAGATAGACAATTATTCTGATGCCCTTTTCCCGAAGAATTTGTGCTATCCAGTTCGTGAGGCAAGCGAATACCTTCGGAGCTGTGCTTAGCCCGAATGGCAGGCAGGTCATCTCTAAGACTTCGTCCTTGTACACGAGTCGCAGAAATCGCCTGTGTGACTGGGATATCGGTATGTTGAAATAAGCTTGTGATAGGTCGACTTTGCACATCCAATCTTGAGGTTGAATGAACTCCGGAACGCGGTACATGTTTATTAATCGAAAGCGATCCGTTACAACATACTGATTCAACGATTTTAGATTGAATATGGGCCGGTATGAGCCGTCGCTTTTCGGCACTAGAAACATCGGGGATATAAAGCTGGGAGCATGAGCTGCTGTGTCCAAAATTCCCTGCTGTTTCATTTGTTGAATTATCAAGTCCATTTCGACCGACTGAATAGTGCGACGACGATCGCTTTCCAGATTTGGTGTTAACAAAGGAGGCCTTTGTAGAAAGGGTATGCGATACCCTGTTATTATTTTTAAAACCAACTCTGGAGCTCCCAGTTCCCTCCATCGACTGACATGATTTGCTAGTCGACCCGCTTGGAACTGTAATGACCGCGAGTCATTGTTTCTGTTTTTTATTTGCTTTAAAATCAGAAGGCGAGAAGTGTCGCTTCTGTCCTCTTTGTGGATGCCCACCTTGTCTAGACCCGCGAGATCGAAAGGAATGATTTCTATAATTAGTATTATAGTTGCGCCTTTCTGGACTACCACTTTGCACTTTTCGATGAGGAAGGGACGAATAACTATTGCCCCGCGAGGGCTGATTGCAGTGGCTATTCACATTGCTGTGATGATTATAGCAACACTTGGATTGACCTTGTGGTGATACATTATTACGTACTGACCCCTGCGAGGGGTGACTTGTAACAGACGATGGCTTTGCTCGCGAAGCATTGCCACTATAAACTTGGTTAATTGGCCAGAAAGCCTTTCTAACCCCACCAGATTTTTCCAGGAAAGATGTAAAGGCTTCCGCTTCAAAAATATGAGTATTCGAAGGCGGGATTTTATGTAAAGACACTTTTATTAACGGATCCTTAATTGATTTGAGGATGCTGTCCCTTCTCATCTCTATGCTCTCAGCTCTGTGACCGCACGCCATTTGTAAAAGATCCTGCGATACCTTCATGAACTCGCCTTTAAGGAAAATTTCTTCAATTTTTTCATTGAGATTACAAAGATCTGCGTCAGAGCTTCTGGACCACAAAATTATGTTACGCAAACTTTGAAGAAGTACTTCTTTTTGCTTTAAAATGCAGAAAGTTATTGCCGCATATGATTTATCTGAATATGATAAATGGCGTGTATTGTCATACGCCTTCACCTCATCATTAGTTTCGAGATCGACGAACCCCGGAAAATGATTATATAATTTTTGTGTATCGGAATATCGAATATCGGACCATGTATTACTACCAAACCGTTGAACTTCATTTAACATTTTTAAATAAACCTCAGGAGTTTTAGGAACAGAGGGTTCCTTAAGTTTTGTTTCAATATCGAACGCTAAATCGGGTATATCCACATTTTCATCATTTAAGGACGCCTGCGAGGCACAACAATCATTATAAAGTTCGCGGCTGACATTAGACATAACCGACTCATTATCATTATTACAGTTGTTATTTAAATTCCCGCAACACTGAACGGTTTTTTGTAATTGGCCCACGTCTTTAGACAATTTTTCTATAAGGCGGCGATCGCGTCGTCTCTGTTTTCTAGAAAAACGACGCTTCGACTTCTTCTTTTTCTTTAAATCTCGCGGAGATTCAGAGGAACTAGTCGAAGTTGTCGAACTGTTACTACTACTACTCGAGGATCCGGATAGTTTCTCATGTATTCGCGATTTACTACTTTGTGGTATAGCGTCCAACTTATTATTGGGGTCGTCACCACCTTCGTTATTCATATTTATTTAATTTTAGATTACTTGATCTAAAAAGTAACGATAATAATAAAATAAGCAAAATTAAAAATCTGAGGGTAGAATATAAATATTAAAAATCGAACGGTAACACCGTTATATTAAAATTAGATACTTGTGCAACTTACGTGTAGAACTTCGTAAGATATAAAGTAACACTTCACTAAATTATTTAAATATGAATTAAATAAATTATTCAATATAATATTCTTTGCAACACAAGTAGCTAGATGTGAACTCAACAGGAAATTTCACGCCAATGACGACCAAGCGCCGACACGCTTACCAGCTAGCCGCGCGCCTGGTGGGGAGACGTGTGCGAAAGAGATAGATATATAAAGGGTAGAAAGAGAGGAACGAATTCAACAGGAAACGGATGTGCCTATCTCATTATATAAGCTTCTACTAACGGTCAAGTTTATAATGACATAATTTGTCAGGTAATATTTTTCCTATATTTGAAATACACACGACACACGCTTCGTGCGAGAGAAATGTAAATGTTAGGAACTTTGTCACTAGTGATAAATTTAATTTATCGTAGTTATTAAAGTAATAACAATAAAAGACGAGTCTCATAACGTTTTGATCAGCGATGAATAACATAACAACATAATTATTAAATGGAATCAATACAGTGTAAAGAAAAGCGAAAGAGTACACATATTTGTCAAGGGCTGACTAATCATAGCCGATCCGAAACTACTAAATATAGGATCATATAGGAAGGAGGTTCATTATACGAGGAAGTCACTCACTAAAAAAATGATTTTTTATATTCCATCCCTAAATTGCTCCCAAATCATATAAATATAGTCTTCTTTCACTCTGTACTTTGGAGTAACAAAATGGTTTTGATCTTAAATCAATGGACGACAACAGTACATGTACAACACCAATTAGAACATTCTTAATGCGGTTTCAAGCTGTCCAAAGATCGGTCGCTGTTCTCGCATGAATTTGTCAGGTTGTAGAACCAATGTAGTTCGACTGGTGAGGTACCAACGCCATACTTATTTCTAGAGTGAAGTAGTTTTTGCGTTTCGTTGGGAGGGTGTGGTTGCCGGCTCACTTTTACATCAGGCGATCATCTCAGGCCTCGGGAGTGACAACGTATCTGTGATTGTCTTCAGATTGAACCTATTCCTTATGAAGTTGCTCACAGATGTTCATGGGCGGCAGTGAGCCCTTACCGTCAGGTGAACTGTATGCTAGTTTGCTACTTGAATGGGATAGAAAAAACTATAGAATCAAACAACGTGAAAAGTTCCCATGAGAAAAAAAACAAAAAACGTCTTTTTATAAATTTGAAAATATGAAGAATACCTGTAGTATTTTTTTATTTTAAATTTGAAACTATTTATTCGCCAACGCCTACCAGCCCAATGTTTGACAAGTGGTTTGAAGCGATTTCATTTATTGAGGGTTTTATGTTATAATTAACGAGTTTAACGTTTCTATGGAGTCAATATACAAACAAAAGAGTTTGTTGTAATTGTGTGATACACGTGATTTACGATAAAAAACTCCAATATTAGTTATAATTTTATTAATACTAGTCACCCGAATATATACTAGTCGAAATTCTACCATAATTTTAAAATAAAAACTAAACTTCATATTGTCCAAAATAGTACAAATATGTCTCAGATTTAAATAAAATGTAATAATTTTCAAGTAATTTTGAACGCGCCCGTTAAATATAAAAAGGGGTTTAATTAGCTAAGCCGCATTTAAAAGCAATAGCGAGTATTTTGAGAAAGACACTGACAATTCTGACGTGTGTTTTCATAGTAAGACATTGAATGTTCTACTTCGTTTAATATTTGTGTTTATGACAAATGCACGGTAGTATGTGCAATGTGTTTTTAGTTGATTTTACGTATGTTATATGCATTATTTGGAAAAAATATTAACATTCTGCACTCCTTCTCTACGTCCACTATAACCGTGCAAAATTTCATACTAATCCGTCCGCAGCATATTACTTAAAAATGCGTCACATGTTTTTGCTTCACGTATTAATTTTATTAATTGAATTACTAAGTGAAATTTTCTGTACATTTCACTTGGTAACAGCCAATGTCACAAAACAAATTTCTCGAGATAGCCAGAACCGTGCTTTTCAGTAGACTCCTCAACTAACACTGGTCAATTACTATTTTCTGGATTTTACTTTTTACTGATAAGCAAAATGCACTACCCTAATCGTTGCGCCCATGGCAGCAGTCCTTCAGACCAGCCCTATCTAATATGCAGGTGAGTATTAAGGTAGATATAAAAATTTTCAACTAACTGTTATTTCTTTGACGACCCGCGTGGCGCAACGGTTACCACACCGGTCTGACACGCAGTGGGTCCCGGGTACGATTCCCGGCCAGACAGGTGAATCTGAATGATGATAGATTCTGTTCTGTTCTGGGTCTGGGTGTTTGTGAATTCGTCTTTGTGTGTATCCATGGCACCCACGACACAGGAGAAAATCCTACTGTGGGGCTATGAGTGTAGAAAGCGTTTTTTCTTATTTCATAGCGCTATTTGTAAAGCTTTTGAGCGGATCAACTTTTCCCAGACAGGAAATTAAACCTGCGAGGGACTGCCAAGAAACTTAATGCAGTTATTGCCCTTCTCATTTTTATTTATTTAATTTTATCGTGCAACTGGCTCCCGTCTGCATCTCTTACAAGAGCAGTTTAGTGGTCCTCAATTTATGAGTCTCTATGAGTCGTCGAAGAGACTAATTTGAAAGGCTTCAAGGAAATTGTTTAAGTCTCATATTATCGTTGAATTAGTACACTTTTGTTCGTTACCCAGTACGTATTAATATGTACCAGTTCCGAAATTGAAAATTTACATATATATTTATTTTGCCGATATTATTTTAAAGGTGATAGAAGTTTTTGTGGTTCGATTCCGGAAGCAACACCACCGTACCGGTTTCTGCTTAATAATAAATCTGCAGCAGTGTTATACTCTTCTTTGTTCTGGTCCGTAGGGTGTGGTAAAGAATTGGATACTTATGTATATACTGAAGGTGGTAGAAACAGTGTATTTCGACCGAGGAAGTACCACCGTAATACCTATTTCCAGCGTGAAGCATTTCTTTCGTTGCGATGGTAGTGTGTATTTGCCGGCACACTTGTATATGAGGCGACCATCATAGTCCTCGGAAGTAGAAACGCATCTGTGATTGACTTCAGATAGAACCCAGTTTCTATATGAAGTTGCTTACATATGTCTATGGCAGTGACTACTTGCCGTCAGGTGGACTGCATACTACTTCAATTAGACAAAAAAAACTTATTCGAGGCGTTGTAACTTAGTGCTCAGGAGTGGCAACGGTGAGACAATCTCATTTAGGAGTCTCTTATCAGAGTTTCGTCAAAGACGTACGAAGGAGATAGAGAGCGGCACGAGCCACTTACCATCAGGTAGATTGCATGCTTTTGCTATACAAATAGGGTGCGCTGGTCCCACCACCTTCCATTTATCAACGTCTCAAGATACTAGGCACGAAAATCAATAACGGTAGGTACGATACACTCGTATAGTTCAACAATATGTCATAGTCACGTGACAGCGGATCGTTATGAGCGTGACGGAGTGCCAACCGATGATGGATGGAGGGGTGAGAATCGCGTCTCGCGGCAATTTGCCTTCGTTCGAGTTGTGATATATTTAACACTGTCGCATGCGAGCGAATGTGATACTTATTGTGAATCACCGTAGCAGATTGCGTAGACTTGCTACGAGTATGAAAAGTAGGTAAATATAATGCTTAGATTGAATAATAACAACAAAGAATTTTCAACCGATCCAGTTAAGATATAAATCGACGACCCGCGTGGCGCAGCGGTTACCATGCCGGATTGACGCGCAATGGGTCCCAGGTTCGATTCCTGGCCAGACAAGTATCTGAATGACGAGTTTAGATTCCTGTTCTGGGTCTGGGTGTTTGTGTATAACATAATAAAAAAATAGACATTATAACACAAATACCGGTGTAGTCAGAGCGCCAAGTTTCTAATTCTAGACTTTTTTTTAGAAAAAAACTGTACCTTTTTTTTGTGACGGGGACGAAACCTTCAAAATGGTACACCAAAGCCTTGGGAGAGACTCCGGTTGATGTGGGATTTTTACCCACTAAAACCTTCAGCGACCCCGGGACCTTCAGCGGAACGCACCTGTGCTCTCTAGCGTGGCGCCCTTACGGGCTTATCTCTTGGGGAGCGTGACTGTCCCCTACGCCTTCCGGTGAACGACAACATGGAGCTACACATGCCGCCGTCCTTCCAAGCGTTGTTGGCTAGGCGGTTAGAGCTCCCACTCTAGCCGTCCGCAACCCCAGAAACCCCCTTTCGGTTCCCTCTTACGACAGGCAAAAGATACCGTATCCGTATTCTACTCCCCGACTAAACGGGGACCTATCCTTAACCTAACATTGACCTGATTTTTTTATTCACACAAAGCAGCGATACATGTATATTTTAGCAGAAATTGCTAGAAAATAAATCTGCTTTGGTGATTATCTACGCTGGAAGCGTATGTAGGGTTTGAGAGGGCAGATTAATCAAAACTGTGATACGAGGATACGGGATTTAAAAATCTTTTTGGTTGTACAGTGGTAAAAATCCGAAAAACTTGAATATTCATATGACATGCGAAAATTAAAAACGGTCGACGTTTCTTTTTCGGAACGTATTAATTACACGTATTAATCTTACTAGGTAGGTGTAAATAAGCCCCATACATACGAGTAAAGAGAAAAAACCACGTGTCTTTACGGGCATATTTTTGAAAAAAAATGTCTCGAACTGAAAATAAGTAATTACAGAAATTTCTATATTTCTTGTTTATCTGTGTGTTTGGAATTGCGTCAAACAAACCAAACTGGAAACAAACAATCCATACCTTAAATTAAAGTAAATCTTAAAGTAAATTTTAGTCTTAATTTTATTAAAATCTATCTATCAAACTTAAAGTATCATTTTTTTTACCTGACTAAAGTAGCAAACGAGCATGCCGTCTACCTGATGGTAAGTGGTCACTGCCGCCCGTCCGTAATCAACTACATACAGAACATGGGATCCATCTGAAGTCAATCACACATGCGTTGCTACCCCTGAGGACTATGATGGTCGCCTTATGTGAAAGTGTGCCGGCAACCACACCCTTCCACCGAAACGTAGGAATGCTTCACGCTTGAAATAGGTCTGGCGGTGGTACTTCCCCGGTCGAACTACATTAATTACATTTACTAATTTTATTTAAACGCGGGTGAAACCGCAGTCCACAGCTCTTTTGAAATATATACTCAACCTCGAAGTGTACACACTTATTTACTACTCAGTAGCGATGTAACCAATATTCGCATGTTTTTAAATATATGCATTCGCATTCGCAAGAATTGGCGCGAATGTTGAATCGCAATGCTTGAAATCGAATTGAAGTTCAACAAACAACGAAAAAGGCCGCCAAATCCAGATCCTCTGGCTCGCTACACCAAAATAATAATAAACAATAACTTTATTGACACAAAAAAGTAAGTACATTTCAGTCATTTGAAGCCTCTGGTCCCTGAGGTAGTCGAAATCGAGTTCCAGAGTCCAGCATCTTCGCCCATTTTCGTTTGTACTATAACTTACATTAAGAGACGTGGTAAAATAAAGAAAAATGCTTGAGTACGTGCGTGCGTGTGTGTGTGTGTGTGTAAAATATGGAAAAGCAACATTCGTATACGTGAATGTCGGTAAGTGAAATTCGCATTCGCATTCGCATTCGCGAAAGTTCAAATCATAACATCCGCTACATCACAACTACCCAGTACATAATTCCCGATACCGAGAGGCCACGCAGCCGCGAGCCCTGCTCATAAGTTAAGTGTAATCTTGACCCGGCCGAGACGTTTAAGCCCACATGAGACACGAGATGCAACTGCGGTCGTAGCACCTGACCGAATAACCCAGTTAAAATTCAGCTCACACGCCGACGGAATGGGTCTAACGAAGGAAATTGTCGGATTCGAGCGTTAATAAAGCGAGCTTTTTTTTTAAAAAAAAGCTTTCATTTCACTTACAAAGTTTGTGGGTGACTATGTATGTAAGAATGTGTGTTAGGTCAAATCTTGTAGTCCCCGGTAGTTCCGGGTTCAGAATAGGGCTACGGTATCCCCTGCCTGTCGTAAGAGGCGACTAAAAGGGGCTTCCGGGGTTGCGGGCGGCTAGAGTGGGAGCTTGAACCCTCCAGCCAGGCGATCCCGGGAAAGACGGTGGTATGTGTGGTCGCATATCGTCGTAAAGATTAGACGGAGCGGTGGGCCCCAGCCGCCCATCTGAGAGGAGCCCGATGGGGCAACGCGCTCAGAGGATTCCAGCCGCAGTCCTTTGGAGGTCCCGGAGTCCTCTTCATGTCGCCGAGGACGGCCACCGGGGGGGGGGGGGGGGGTTTAGTGCGGTAAAACCCCATAATCCTGCGTCGCTCTCACAGCGTCAGGTACCTTTTGAAGGTTTCACCCTCCAAAAATAAAGGTCAAAACTTGTAACCTAAATTTAACCCCCGTCTCAGTGTACGATTGAGCTGAAATTTGAAATACGTGTATAGTTCTGATGACGATGCAATTATATAAAGTCAATATTATTTCATTTGCTCGTTATTGTAAAGGGGGTGGAAATCTTTTTGGCATGACTTTGGAAACACCGGCGCCAAACCTTTTTCTGCCTTATAAAAACACTGTGTCTGCTTTCTTTTTGCGTCTGCTCTGAATGGTGTGATTGGTGGTGAAATGGTGAGGCATATTTTTCAGAGGTATCCTAAGTTGACTTCAGGAATATGAACGCGTTTGTTTGTAACCTCTAGTAGGACAAATCTTTTCTGGTGGCCTTTCCGGTGGCCACCTACGATCAGTTGGACTGAATGTTAGTTTGCCACTTCATTTTCATAAAGAAATAATATTATAAGAATACAATCACTCTAGCCAACGCATAGTTACGAGTATATCCATATTGAACATCAAAAGAATTTGGCTCCTTATCCCAATATAAGTTACTGTATTAATGACGACACAGACCAGTGTAGAAAACATTTGGCAGCGCTACCCATTTGCCCCAGTTGGCTGTAACGTCCGACCTGGCGCTTAGAATCACTTCCGCGGTGATGTTTCTAGTTTTTGGCAAAATTTACCGTATTTATGAAATATATTGTGTGTTCAGACAAAAGGGGGCTACGATACGAATAACAATAGCGCTTTCTACACTTATAGCCTTGATCTAAGAGTTTTCGTGTGACAGAAGCACTTAGACATAGAACAGAAATCTAAATAGATAACTCAGATATTTATCTGATCGGGTATCAAACCCTGAACTCGATGTGTGTCTATTCGTTTCGGTGATTGCTTCGCTATGCGTATGTTTTAATATCAGACGATTAAATTAAACAATAAATAAATTTAAGTACCACTATAATAACAGTTCATTTTATTTTTCGAAGTAATTAAAGCATTAGGGCCGGCGCACATATGACGGAGCGCAGCGCAGAGCATGCCCGCGAAATTTTCTAAACGAATCACACACTAGCCGAAATTCGCGCAAATTACTGCGAGAGCGGAGTAGCGCGTCGTGCGCGCTACCTTTCGCATGTGGTTGCTTCCATGCTCCTCAGAAATAAATTGCTGGTATTTAATTTTGGATATTATTTCTAAAGGGACAATGACGATAATAGTTTGACAGTGAAAAATGCTCTGCGCTGCGCCCCGTCATATGTGCGCCGGCCCTAATGTGATCTCAAATCTTTTGAAAACTTCCTTAAAGACACTTCTAGCTTTTATATCTCAACCCAGTAACTGTATAAATCGACTGTAAAACGCAACTGTTGGTTGCCGGCACACTTTAACATGAGGCGACCGTCATAGTCCTCGGGAGTAGCAACGCATCATTGACTTCAGATGGAACCCATGTTCTTTGGCAGTGACCACTATCCGTCAGGTGGACTGCATGCACGTTTGCTACTTCAGTCAGATAAAAAAAAGAATACATTGAAATTACACGCCGAATAATAAAACGTGTAAAAATCCAAACAACAGCTTAATAATCACTTAGCGCTGACCTTACCAATGCCAACGTAATAACTTTACTGTTTACGCAATGGCTTTAACTGTGACCTAGTTATTTCACTTCGTGATTTACTTTGATACTCATACAAGTATCAAATAATTAGTAACATTGTAATTGTCTTAAGATCGAACAACAGCTCAATTAGCGCTGAAGTACCAAATTCTACATAGTTCCAACGATCTCTTTTTGTTTTTTTTATCTGACTAAAGGAGCAAACGAGCATGCGGTCCACCTGATGGTAAGTGGTCACTGCCGCCCATGGACATCTGTAATCAACTACATACAGAACATGGGTTCCACCTGAAGTTAATCACAGATGAGTTGCTGCTCCCGAGGACTATGATGGTCGCCTCATGTGAAAGTGCGCCGGCAACCACACCCTTCTATCGAATCGCAAGAAAAGTTTTACGCTAGAAATAGGTATCTAGGGTTAGTATTTACACTCGTAATCACTTCTCAAACACATCACGCGACGTCACTTCTTTTTTTTAATAAGAACTAGTCACCCGTCGCACCGGTCCAAATTCCAGCGTAATTCAACTCAAAAACTAAATTTGACATTGAATCACGAATACTTCTCAAATTCAATTAAATTATATTGATTTTCGAGTTATTTTCAATGCACCGGCGAAGGTAATAACCGTGCTAAATTTCATACTCTTCCTTCCGCGGAAAATTTCTTATAAACGCATCCCAAGTTTTTGCTTCACGTATTAATATATAAACAAAACGATTAAATATAAAATGTTACGATTCAAACACCAGCTCAATTCGCGCTGAGCTGACCAGTTATAGCTTTAAACTGTTAACTCTAAACCCAGTGACCCAGTTGGCGCTCACGACTGCCTCTCGAACACGCCTCGTGTGACGTCATAATTGTGACTAGTCATCCACACTAGCCTCTAAACGTGGTGGTAACATGGACAGTATTGCAATGGACAGTCGAATTTATACTCTGGAACAGCGGGCCTTAATGGGTTGCCTATCTATGAGAGGCACAAATAATACATTTAAACACGCTTGCTGCACTCATAGCCCCACACTAGGATCTCTCTCCTTTCTCCTGTGTCGTGGGTACCATGGATACACACAAGACGAATACACAAACACCCAGACACATAACATGAATCTAAACTCATCATTCAGATACCTGTCTGGCCGGGAATCGAACCCAGGCCCCGTCAGACCGGTATGGTAACCGCTCCGCCACGCGGGTCGTCAAAATCACCTTTCTATTTTTTATCTGTTATCATTGCAGCTACAGAAGTTATCTTAAGTATGTGGCTCTTTGTTTTAACGTGAACTGCTCAGATGAAGTTAAGTGGACGCCTTACAAGTTGAAACTTGGCAAAAACCTTCGTAGTGCAATTAATTTCATGTTAAATGGTCCGTCCATCTCGCCCGATTTAAGATGATTTCATCAGAAATGTGCTCGGGCGAAGCCATGGAAGCTACGACGATGCTAAGTTAGTGATTAAAACATATGAAAGTGTGTAGAAAGCCAAAAAAATCACGTGAATTAAATACTAGATGGACTTAGCTTGAGGTGAAGAAAGTGTTTTCGAAGGGTTTCTTGCTCAGCCGTATTGTACATGAATTTCAGTAGGCCAATGTCAAAAACAAAATCAAAAATATTTATTTATTTAACATATTCATAACATATTCTTTTTTACGAATAAGTGGTTTGGAGACGTCTATGTAGTAAACAAAATGTTTGTGTTAGGCGGTACCGCTCTTCCGTAACTACATAAATTAGTTAAAAAATAAACAAAGAACAAATTAATTACAACGGTGTATAAATATGTATTTGTGTGTGTGTAGGTGTGTGTGTGCGCGTGTGTCTTTATGTGTGTGTACGTATGAGTATGGGTGTGTGTGTGTATGTGTGTAGAAAACGAGCACCTGCATGCGTAAATATTTTTTTCTTTTCTTTCTTTCTTTTCATGCAAGCGTGTGAAAGCGAGTACGTGTAAGATTTATTTTGTAAGTAATGTCAAAATTATAAACGTTTTGTCGAACAAACTTTATCAATATATCTCATCCGGTAAAGAAGACCAAAGATATAAACAAAACGAACAGACAACGAGTTTATTTATGTAGTTGCTGCAGAGACAATTAGGAAATCTTAATTCACTCGAAGATACTTATCGTAAATATAGGGTTGTCACCTATTTTTAAAGAAAGTATTTCTTACCAAGCAGTAAAAATATAACAATTCAGGTTTGAAAAATGGTTATAATACTACCAGGTGGTGGAACCTGGTACACTAATTTCTAGCGTATAGCAGTTCTTGCACTTCAGTGGAAGGGTGTGGTTGACGGCACATTTTCATAAAAGCCGACCATCTTAATCCTCGAGAGTGACAACGCATTTGTGAATGACTTCAAGTAGAACCCTGGTTGTATGAACTTGCTTACAGATGCTCATGGATGGTAGACACGTACCATCAGGTGGACGGCATGCTCTTTTGCTGCTTGTGTCTCACACTGTGTCGGTCTTGAATAGAAACGCTTCCTTTCTTCCCATGGGTATCGTCAACGGCTGCGGGATTACACCCAAGATTTTAGAGTAAAAGATTTAAAAAAATATCACGAGTGGCAACCCTAAGTGCGAACTTCCCGAGCGAACTTTTTAACTGCCCCCACTGAACAAAGCTCACTGCAGATAAAGAGCTTTTGTTATTTAAGAAGTGTATTGATTTATTATATTGACCGCTGGTAAAAGGGGGTAAGAAGAGTACTTCTCCCCTTAACCCTCCCCGTTAAGGGGAGAAGTATAGTGATGGCGATAGTTTTTGATGAGCTATAGGGAATAGTTGTTTAAATAGTAACAGTCTGGATAAATAGTGAATTAGGCTTTCGTCCATTAAGCTAATTTAATACAAACAAGTACGAGATGTAGCAAATCGCTTACAAAGCCTCCGTAAAGGTTTATTGTAATAGGCAATGTTATTTAACTTTCGGCTTCTTAGTTACCGTCTACATGTCCATACAATAGAAGGGTATGTGCTGTTTTGTCGTACGAAATATATTTGACCTAAGTTGTGTAACCCTCTGTGATTTAGTGTTACTAAGTTAGTGGGAGCTAAGTACAGCTGTGTTCTACTTTGAAAGACGCGGTTGTCCTAGAGGTTGCAATCATCTGTGTCCTCAGATCTCTTGTCAACCCATTACTGTCCCACTGCTGGGCACGGGTCTTCTCTCAGCATGAGAGAGTTATAGGCCATAGTCCACCGCGCTGGCCAAGTGCGAATTGGTGGACATCACACACCTCCGAGAACTTTTTTTTAAGAACTCTCGGGTGTGTAGGTTTCTTCACGATGTTTCCTTCATCGAAAAGCAGTGATAATTAATTTGAAATACGTAAATAATTTAAGAAAAATCTGTGGTGCGAGGAGGTCCGAGGTTCAAACCCGGGCAGGTTTGAACCTCGGACCTCCTGATCGAGAGGACAAGTTTCAACCACATCACTGCTCGGTGGCCTCAGGTGACCTTCTAATATTATCTCTTTTAAAAAGTCTTAATTTTTATAATAAATGTTCATGAGAGGCAGTGACTACTTACCATCAGGTTTTGAAGGTGGTAGAACCAGTGTAGTTCGACCGAGGAGGTACACATATTTCTAGCGTGAAGCAGTTTTTGCGTTTCGATGGAAGAGTGTGGTTGGCGGCACACTTTTATATGAGGCGACCATCATAGTCCTGTGATTGCCTTCAGATAGAACCCATATTCTGTATAAAGTTGATTACAGATGTCCATGAGCGGCAGTAACCACTTACCATCAGGTGGACTTCATGTTCGTTTGCTACTTCAGTCAAAGAAAAAGGTTTCTGTAAGTCCATAAGCTGTTTTGGTTATATAACACAAATATGTCACACATGATAGTTAATTCTCCTCGTATATAATTTAAAGTCAAGAATTTCGAGCAAGCGACAAGTTGATACTTCTGAATTATGTTTTCCGAAATTTCGCCGCCACCTCCATCTTGGTACACTACACGCTCCAAATCTGAGGCTTACACGGTGAATAATTTACAGGATCCAGCATTTTAATAACGCGCCTGTTTCCTTATGAATATACAAAATTTATTCAGAGCCTAGATACCGTTCTAGGTTATTAAATTTCGGAAAGGTGCTCAACTAGAACCTTTTATATGTAACGCTGAAATTGGACACGAAAAGCCTAGAAGAAACGGTAATTTTAACACTCGTGAATCTATGCTTATTATAAAACAAAGCGCCCAAAAGCTGTCTGTGTCTGTATGTTCGCTTTTTTCTCAAATACTACAAAACAGATTTCAACGCGGTTTTTACTAAAAGATAGTGCAATTCTTGAGGATTGTCCATGTATTTTTTACATGAACAATACTCAAGCAAAAGTTTTGTGATACATTGATTTGCATGCGGGCGAAGCCGCGGGTACAGCTAGTAAATTATAGATCGCCTGCGCTTCAATCACTCTAGTGTTCTGTGAACTGCTAAAATATGAAGTGTATTTTTGTGAGTTACGAAATCTTTACCTATCTTTTACAGGTAAGTTGTCTACCCGTACTACCCGATATTATATGCCGATATCCCAATTAAAATATTTTTTGAATTGTATCCCAAGTAACTTTATTTACACTTTTTTTTTGTATTTCTGCGACCTACCGTTACCTCGCGATATTTTCTTTTGCCGTTAACGTCATAGTTAAGATTTAATTATTTTCCCTTCGTACGATTAGTTTTTCTGTAACAACTGATTTAATCAATAAACTTACCTAATAACTACCAGCATATCATGATAGGTATTTTGGTAAAGCTTACACGTTTCGGCTCGAAACTCCATAAAAATCCAACGAAACTTTTGAATATACAGAAGATTGTGTCTTCATTACCTGAAACAACAAAAATAAACAACATTAATTAGTCATTTATGATTTTTTATATTAATAAACTTTTATATACGTACATATACAACTATTCCCTTAAAAATAAAATTCTGTGTTTTCGGCTAATCGTACAAACCATTATGAAAACAACAAGTATACGTAGTACGAATGAATAGACACAGTTAAATTTTTATATATTTGCATAGAAATAAACGCTGTTTGCATATGCGATATTGTCCTTGCATTTCGCTTGTTGCATACGAAATGAACCTCGCTGTATGCATAAACGAAAAGAGAGTGTATCCCGATAGAAATAAAATTCATGTTTGTAAAGCACACACACGAATTTTCTATTTTTAAAGTTATACGCTCACATAGACAAAGGCAACGAACAGACTACTACGTTCGACGTCCTGTAAATTTGTCTCCGTTTCAGGAGGCTGTTTTGGCACCCCTTTCTAGACGTCCTATTTAAACTTTCAATAAAATCCCGTATCAGTAACAAAAAATGATTTAAGGACAGGGGTTTTATGAGTAGACACGGAATTGTTCATTTTTTATTTAAGCGTAGGTACATTCAAGTTAGAGGACTTCGATTGTGTTCCATTGGAGATTCCGTAGTCCTCCACGAAGCCCTGAGGATGGTCACCGCGGGTTTTAGTGAGGTAAAAATGCCACATAACCCGGCGTTGCTCCCACGGCGTCGGGTACCTTTTGAAGGTTTCCCTCTCGATAACAAAAAAAGGTACATTCAACTTCATATTATGTCGCCAACTCAAAATAAAACAAAATAGCTTCTTATGTACTGCCAATAGATTCAAGTTAATTAAAAGATAAATACATGTATCTTTCGTGTAATTTGTTGGCGCCCAATCATAAATACATATTTAATGTATATCATACATAATATCCATCCATAGCGATATATCAATTTTGACTGTATCAGTTACGATTATATTATGAGAAAAATGTACACGTAAAGGTTCAAATTTGCCAATTTATTTATTTAGCTAGTGACCAGTCTGAAGACATTAATTATTAATACTTTAAAGATAATGTTGTAATGCCTCGCATAATATTAATAGTACTCGTATGTATGTACTATTCAATGCAAAATGAATTAGTGAAAACAATGACATTGTAGGCGAAAATGAGCAACCATCAGATTTTGATATGCGCAATGTGCATTCGGGCAGTGTTCTGCAGCAGCACATGTAGAGCAGTAGCCTAATAGTCGAAACTTGCTCTCTCGATTGGAAGGTCCGAGGTTCAAACTCAGGCACGCACCACTGATTTATAGTATTAGAAATTAGTTATCACTACTGTTCGATGCAGAAAAAAACATCGTGAGGAAACCTACACACCCGAGAGTTCTTAAAAAAACGTTCTCGGAGGTGTGTGAAGTTCACCAATTCGCACTTGGCCAGCGCGGTGGACTATGGCCTAAACACTGTCATTCTGAGAGAAGAACCGTGCCCAGCAGTGGGCCAATAATGGGTTGATGCGAGATGTGCATTCTACAAATTTTCAGTATTCCATAGAATTTGTATGCAGCATTCACAGGTACGTTAGTTTTAGAAGCGACGCGCATAATGTGTTTGTTTTGTCTGGGTTTTGTTTGTTTAGACTTGACGGAAATTGAATCCATCAATCTATTAGCCTTTGGAAGTCACACATTGATATGAGGCGACCATCATAGTCCTCTTGAGTAGAAACGCATCTGTGGTTGACTTCAGATAGAACCTACTCGTATGTTCTATATGAAGTTGATTACATATGTCCATGGGCTACAGTGACCATTCACCATCAGACGGACTGCATGCTCGTTTGCTACTTCATTATTATAAAAAAAGTGTGCTAAGAGGATCCAACAACATATACAATTTATAAAAAAAGTCCAATGCTGGATACTATCCCGGCTTAAATGGGAGAGGTTTAACACGGTAACCGCTGTTAACCGAAGCATTTATAACATGACGCAGAATAAATGTGCAGCTTGCCGCTGATTCTACCTAGTAGTGATGTAAGGAATGTTATTTTTGACATTCGCGAATACGAATATTCCTCACCGACATTGGTCAAGGGTGGTTTTACCAGGTGGTAGAACCAGTGTAGTTCGCCCGGGGAGGTACCACCCCCGCGCCTATTTCTAGCGTGAAGCATTTCTTGCGTTCCGATGGAAGTTTGTAGTTGCCGGCACACTTTTTATATGAGGCGACCATTCTAGTCCTCGGGAGTAGCAACGCATCTGTAATTAAGTTCAGATAGAATCCATGTTCTATATGATGTTGGTTACAGATGTCCATGGGCGGCAGTGACCACTTACCATCAGGTGGACTGCATGCTCGCTTATTACTCCTATCAGATAAAAAAAAGGTGACGGAAGACTTAAATTTGGCGACCTTTTTCTTGCAAAGCAATTCACTTAAATTCAATATTCGCAGAATTCTTGCCAATGCGAATATCTAAAAACATTCGCTGCTGAGAAGACTTAATGGTGGTCTCATATGCAAATCACCGGGCACCCAAATCATTTCACCGAAACGCAGAACTGCAACAGGATTGGCTGTAATATCTAGAATTATACTGATTCTACTACTAGGTTGTAGAACCAGTGACGTTCGACCGGGGAGGTACCACCGCCACACCTATTTTTAGTGTAAAGTAGTTCATGAATTTCGGTGGAAAGGTGTGGTCGGCTGTCGATTTTATGTTGTACCTACCTATATATTTTTATGTTGTAAATCTTAGCCTTTTAAACGCATCTGTGATTGACTTCAGACAGATCCCTGTTCAGTATTAAGTTGTTGGCAGTTGATATCCATGTTAATCTTTGCTACTAGAATCTTAGAGAACAAAATTGAAATTCGGAAATAGTTGGACAGGCAATTCAAATTACAAGGCATTCAAATTACAACATATCTTTATACAATTGCAAAATATCCCAAAATACCACACGCTCGTAAACAATCTCTCAAGTGGCTGATTTTCATAATTACATAAGTAGACACCCCTCGGTCTGAACAATAACACGCGTGACACGCCTCCGTATGAAATTAGCGTTCAGCCAAAATTCCCTAATTCCACTAATTACGACGTCTGGGAAATTCATAAAACTTAAGATATAAAAGCGATTGTGTTACGTGAAGTTTCTTTAAGAGGAACATTTTAATATAACGTTATTAGGTGGTAGTGTGTAGATGATATTATAGACGTTATGTATCAAGAAGTAAATGGGGGTCTACGCACAGTACAAATATGGAACAGTATGGAAACTAAGCGTTGTTTATAAAATAATTACCTACACTCTATTGAAGCAATAGGGTTGTCTCTATATAGTATATATATATAATAGTGTCTCTATATATATAATAGTGTAGTTAATATGTAATTATTTTAGCATTTATTGTCATGTAGTCATCCATCAATCGAATTGTAATATCTAGTATGTTTACAAATAATATAAGTAGGTAATCTCACAGCTTCGCGTTTTAATCCCAGCATGACGGTAATTATCATGATACTTATTTTGAAATATGGAAACAGTTTAATATTGATACTTGTAGATGTTTGGAAATGCCCGTGATATCTAGTAGTTTAAAAATCATTACATAAAAATGCTTTATTCTTGATAAATTACAAATTACATACATTCTTCAGCGACGACACGTACGGAATTCTTTATAATAAAATTTTATAGTGTAAAAAATACAAACCGCCGTATACCGTGCCGTGTGCCGTTTTCCAACGCTTGTAGGCAGTTTCCATACTGTTCCCAATATTTCTACTGTGGTCTAAGCCAGTATTTTGATGAAGATTTATTGAAGACTAGGTTATACCTGCGGCTCCGCTGTGGTTACTTATACCACGGTAATGAGTACGCTAATACAGATCATGAGCTATCAGTATACCAAAAATCAGTGAATTCTGGCAAATAGTTTTTTTGTGAAAGAGAACCAAACACACATACATCCGCACAGATATTTTAGATTTTTTGAGATGCCTTTCAAATCAGGTATTATGTCTTGCAGGTGAAAAAAGTAAGTTTGAGCTGACTTGCAACCAACCAAAAAATTCAGTAAGCGTTGAAAGTTGGCCACGAACGGTGACCACTCATTCTCACGACTGCAACGTTCGATAGTAACGGTAGGAACAGTGGTGACCGTTATATCTGCAGTAACGCTATTAGCAGAAATGGCTTTATTGGTCATTGGGTAGAGGCCGATTGGCGTGGTGATTATCGATTATATCGAATTGCTATTCGATATCTATCAAGGTTTAAATAGTACCAGTCACCCGTCGCATCGGTCGAAATTCCACCGTCATTTGAATTAAAAAACTAAACTTCATATTGTCCAAAGTAGTACGAATATTTCTCAAATTAAAAAAAAATGTAATAATTTTCAAGTATTTTTGAACGCACCCGTGAAATATAAAAAGAGGTTTAAGTAGCTAGGCCGCATTTAAAAGCAATAGCGCGTATTTTGACGACAAAGACACTGATATTTCTGACGTTGTGTGTTCGTAGTAAGACATTTAATTTTCTATCTCGTTTATTATTTAGCGTATTTAGCGTATCTTGCCAAACAGGGCTCTCTTTTACTGAACTGTAAGGCAAGATACTGGAGCTAACTTTCATTACCATGTAAAAAAGACATGATTGTAATAATATTAAAAAAATGAATATAAACAAGAAAAAAAGACAAACCCGCTGAGTTTCTTGCCGGATCTTCTCAGTTGAGGTCGTATTCCGATCCGGTGGTAGTGTAAGAAAAAAAATGTAACTGACAATTTGTAAGTTCCCCCGCAGGCCTATACAAAATAAAGACATTTCATTTTATTTCATTTCATTATTTATGTGTTTGTGACAAATGCACGGTAGTACGTGTAATGTGTTTTTAGTTGATTTTATGTATGTTTTATGCATTATTTGAAAACATATTAGCATTGCGCAATCCTTCTCTACATCAAATATAACCGTGCGTAATTTCATACTTTTTCGGCTGCGACAAGTATCTTTAAAACGAATCACAAATTTTTGCTCCGCGTATTAATATATAGATTACTTGTAGATTGAATGGCAAAACGCTCAAATCGGTACAAATCCTTGACTGGAGTCTCAAGTCACAGTTACAATGGGTTGAATGCTCCAAGGTGCTCATTGATAGCAGATTAATCGTTTTGCCCTGACAGGGGTGCGCTTGTAGCCCGCTTTTGTTGTGATTTTGTTAAGATTTTTTATTTTTGATTTCTCGTCAGATGTTTTTCGAGGCCTCGTATTTTGATTGATATCTGAGTTAATAAGGTTTACAAGTTACGAAGAACTTCATGTATGTGTTTTGTAATACCAAAATAAATGATTTACCAAAATGATGATTCAAATTATGTTTTACGTCCTATAGCCAATAGTTTACTTCCCGCAGTTAAGACAAGTAATGCGTAATTTTTAGGGGAATAATTTACGCACACACAATTTTTTTAACCGGTTTACTATACGCAATTCTTAATAACTAGTCACCCGTCGCAACGGTCGAAAGTCGACCGTAATTCAATTCAAAAACTAAACTTGATATTGCCCAAAGTATTTCCCAAATTCAATTTTTATTAATTTTCAAGTTATTTTAACACACCCGAAAGGTAAAAAGGGGTTTATGTGACAAAGCTGCATTTGAAAGCATTTAGTATTTTGACAAAGACATCAGACATTTTTGACGTTCTGTGTTTTCGTATGTTGAATGTTTAATTCGTTTATTATTTATGTGTTTGTGACAAATGTACGGTAGTGTGTGTAATGGGTTTTTAGTTGATTTTATGTATGTTTTATACATTATTTGAAAAAAAAAAAAGCATTTAGGACTCTTTCACTACATTAACTATAACCGTGCGTAATTTCATACTACTCCGTCCGCGGCAAGTATATTAAAAACGGACTCTTAAGTTTTCGCTTCACGTAGACGATATAGACGTATCCTATGTGTTAATTCAGGTCGTAAACTAACAATGTGCCAAATTTTAGGGAAATTCGACGAATAGTTTTCGCTTTAAACATACATACAATGTCACAAGCCTTTACCTTTATAATAGACTAGCTGGCCCGGCGAACTTCGTTCCGACTAAAAGTCAAAAATTTAAAATTATCAGTGTTCCTCTACTATATTATACATGTATTACACATAAAAACCTTTCTCTTGAACCACTCTATCTATTAAAAGAAACTGCATTAAAATCCGTAGCGTAGTTTTAAAGATCTAAGCATACATAGGGACAGACAGCTGGAAGCGACTTTGTTTTATACTATGTAGTGATATTACTAGTAAGATGCAAAATTTGTAATATCAAACACTTTTAAGCATTAGAGCATTTAAGTGAACTACACTCAATGTGTATTTGGGAGTTTCTTTTATGTTTCTGTAAAGTTCGTTTAAAATTAAATTAATGATTTTAAGGTAAACAACCCGTTTGCGTCACATGTTGTTATAACTCCGTCTCTCGAGTCCTTTGATTGCGTGCCGTCGAGGACCTGCTAGCTCGCTTCAAGAACCTCTTGTTGCTTGCATTGTGCTTTGGATAGTACAAACAGAATTTAAAGGTTACATAGTTAACTGCGTTGGAGAATTGCTTTAATATTCTGCACACAGAGCTGTTATAGCCTAATGGTTGAAAGTCCGAGGTTCAAACTCAGGCACGCACCACTGATTTAAGTGCTAATTAGAAAATTAATTATCACTGCTTTTCGGTGAAGAAAAACATAGTGAGGAAACCAGTGAAGTCCACCTATTCGGACTTAGCCAGCGCGGTGGACTATGGCCTAAGCTGTCTCATTCTTAGAGAAGACCCGTGCGCAGTAGTGGGACAATAATGGGTTGTATCCATTCTACACATAACAAGAAGTATGTCTTACACAGTGTAATTTGTGTAATGCAGAGACGTAGTATCAATTTACCACAGTGCTTTGCAATAGTTTCTCTCTGCTAACGCGAACAAACAAACATACAAATAGGAAATTGATAAACCGCATATTGTGAGTACCTGTTCAGTTTATTGTGTTCTGATGATAGAAAAAACAAGAATGAGAGTGAAACAATAGTACATATATATGTGAAAGAGAGAGAGGGAGAAAAAGATAGAGGGAGGGTCAGAAAGAAAAAGAGTGTACATGTTTTTGGTGTCGTTAAAAATTGAATTTATGAATTTAAGAAGGAAGTCAGCTAGTTTGCTTTAGGGACCTCGAGTCAAAAACTAACGCAACGAAAAGGAACAGTCAAAACGTAGAATGAGTATTATGAGTTTGCAAAAACTTCCATTAGGAAAGACTTATGCCCAACAGTGGACTTCCAAAGGCTTTTTTTTTATCTGACTGAAGTACCAAACGACTATGCAGTCAATCTGATGATAAGTGGTCACTGCCGCCCATGGACATCTGTAAGCAACTTCATACAGAACATAGGTTCTATCTAAAGTCAATCACAGATGCGTTGCTACTCCAGATGACTATGATGGTGGCCTCATATAAAATTGTGCTGGCAACCACATCCTTCCATCGAATCGGAAGAAATGCTTCACGTTAGAAATAGGTGTAGAAATGGTACTTCCCGGGTCGAACTACACTGGTTCTACCACCTTCATAAAGGCTGATGGATATATGGACACTAATATTTAACATTTCCACATATATCCATCTTATTGGCAAACCTGTTGACATTCAAGTACTTTCATACAAGCCCGTAGGTACTCGAATGTCAACCACCTCTCAATACGCCCTTTCGCTAAAACATTAGTGAAAATTTCCGTGTTTTCCACTTCAGTTGTTAAGGGCTTTAGATCAAAAGGGTTGTAGAGAATTAATCGGTCGATACAAGAGCATATTTAAAAATATATATTTATTATAATATATGACGACCCGCATGGCGTAGCGGTTACCATACCGGTCTGACCCGCAATGAGTCCCGGGTTCGATTCCCGGCCAGATAGGTATCTGAATGATAAGTTTAGATTCCTGTTATGGGTCTGGGTGTTTGTGTATTCCTCTTGTGTGAGTCCATGGTACCCACGACACAGGAGAAAATCCTACTGTGGGGCTATGAGTGTAGAAAGCGTGTGTGTTTATGCAAAAAAATCTAAGTTCTGCTCATAATGCACTTTCAAGATTACTGTAACTTGCCAAATGTTATCATTTTCAAAACTTATCAGGATAAATGTTCTAAACTTAATTACTTATACGATGAAAATATAAAATTTATCTTATTAAATCTCTGCTGGTTAATCTTACATGCCCTTTAAATCTCGTTATTGCATATGCAGGAAATTGTTAACTAAATACGTAGTTTTTTACTTTTTCTTAGTCTTTAAAAAATAGGTCTTAGGTCTTAAACTCCATTCACCCTGTAGTCGGGGTTTAGAATACGGCTACGGTATCCCCTGCCTGTCGTAAGAAGCGACTAACAGGGGGCCTCTGGAGTTGCGGACGGCTAGAGTGGGAGCTCGACCCGTCCAACAAGCAACCCCGAGAAGGACGGCGGTATGTGTGGCTGCATCTCGCCGTAAGCACCGGATGATGAAGGGGGATGGTACACGTCCCCCAAGAGATGAGCCCGTGAGGGGCGCCGCGCTAGGGGCCACCGGTTAGTTCCGTTGGAGTTTCCGAGTCCCCTACTACAAGCGCTGAGGAAGGCCACCGAGGAGGTTTTAGTGGGTAAAAATCCCACATAACCCGGAGTTTCTCCCAAGGCTTCGGTGTACCTTTTGAAGGTTTCCTCCCCGTAACAAAAAAAAAAGGTCTAAAACTCCATAGGTTTTTCTGGTAAATAATAAGTATTAGTAGTTAATTATGTATAATTTTAATTTAATTATAATAACAATCTTAATTTAAATCTTACCAACCGCTGTTATTTAATGCATAGATATCAGACGTTTTTCTTTTAAAAAACTACATCACTACAACATACTACATAACCGTCATCAAATATTAAGCGAATAACTTTCAACATAATAACTATTCGGATCTACATCACACAGAGTTTCGTTGAAAGCCCGAGTTACAAAGAAGTTGCCAACTCGGCGAACAAGTTCCAACCAACACGTGTTCAGACATAAGATATCCTTGGAGCTTGTTTCAACACGTTCTTGGAGCTACCAACACTACTAAGTTGAATAAACTTTCCGTCACACTAAATAGACGTGGACGTTTGCAGTTTTTTGAATAACGGTTACGTAACCGTTTTGGTTTGATATCGATATGGATAACTGCTTAGTTAGATCGATATCAGGATGTCCCGCTTGTTACCGATATTTGGTTAGTAGATTCAGGTGGATAGTCAATAATCAATACATCTACTCTTTTTTTCAGATATTTATTTAGTCTCTAATCACCTCAGCAAGTTATTACAAGGAGAAAAAAAGCAGAGAATATAAATTTTTATGTAATTGTTTATACAACGAACAGGGCCTATCTGTGCTTAGTTGTAGATGAAACTGTGCAGTTACCATAATGTAATGATAACTGATTTAATTTTTTTCATAAATTACCTTATGTATAACATTTAAGTCTATAAATTCGATATGTCCGATAAAGTCTCCATAACCAGAAATCTAAATGTGTGCACTATAAAACTTTTTAATATTATATTTAGAAAACCCCTAATGACATAAACTAAAATTTCTCCGCGTTCATAGAATGTAAGAGGCTAGGCAGAGAGCCATACAAACGTTGGCCGTGAGGTTTGTTGTTATAAACACATTGAGTTTTTGTTATTTCGTGCCGAGTATCGATATGATATAATATATGAATAAAACAGTTGCAGATACGTTAGGGCGTATCAGAAACATGCCTATAACAAAAGTGTCTTTTTAGTTAAGTTAGTAAGCTTTGTGGATAGCGCCTTTGTTCGTAGTGTAATATGTTCTGATTTTAATTAATTAGAATATAATTACGGTGAGGAGAGTCGGTGTCAAAATGCAAGGTTTCAGACACTACCCAACATAATTTTCATAATTTTATAATACACCAGCAGTGCCCGGCGCGCGTTGCTACGCCATCACAAAAAAAATGCACCAGAAACCTTCGCGAGCTCATGAATAACAACTTTGCTAAAGATCATCACATGACCAAAGGACTAGTTTATGATTTTATAGAGGTCATACAGACAAACATACATTTTTATATAGAAGACGTAATTACTACACTAATGTGAAATAGGTAGAAAGGAGTTACCTGGGCCCTTAGTAGATTGAGGTTGATAGTATACGTTTTGGCCCATTATTGCAAAGCACATTGCAAGATGAAGATAAAAGGGTGCAACATAAACGTACAATGTAGAGTGCAATGTATAGGCGAAAAAGTAAAAGAAACTTAAAAAACTCTATAAGACGTACTCTATAAACGTAAAAAAATTTGAAATTTTAGTGGTTGCGAGTTGTGACGTCATGTCACCCAAAAATCTTTCTAATTAGTATGGCAACAACGAAATCCTGGATTATCTCGCCCAAGCCCGTCAGATAAAGACCAAAACCCCTGAATTCCGAAATTTTACCGAAGTACCTGGGTAATAAGGATTATAATTGTAAATCAGGATTATAATGTTTTGGCTTAATTTGAATGTTATACGCTTTCAACAGTTCGAATTTCCACAGATTCCAGGAATCGCAGAATAAAGACAGGGTTCCGAAAATTCATATGATTTTATTGTTTGTTCAAAAAATGAAAATTAAATTTAATGTATATATAAGAAACATGAATGTGTAAAGTTATAGGTAGGTTGATTATTTCTTTTATCATCACATTATGGATATCAAAAAATGGTACATGTATTTTAACGCTAACTCAACCCATGATGTTTTGATTTTTTCCCGCATTTCCAGAAGGTAATCAATTAAAAATTATTTTTTCTTGAATAATATGGTCAACAATTAAAATTAAATAATTAACGAAAAATTGCATGTCTCAAGTAACGACAGTTTTTAACTTTTTTGTAGGCAGGATGTTCAAAACTTAATAGCGTTATTTAGAATACATTGGCGCCAGTCTAGATGAGTTGCAGGAGGTCGCCATACATGCATACATACATTTACATATGCATAGGTACTTACGAGCGCTTACAAAAAATACCCTTCTTCTGACGCAATCGAGAATAACTTACGTCTAGTTTCATAAGGCGACAGTATGCTAAATAAACGGGAAAACTGCATTATGTGTCATAAAAAAAAGATATAACATTTTAATAAGTAACGGGTACTCACTATATGCGGTTTTTGAATTCTTTAAGAAGTCTTTTCCCCATATTTAAGTTATAACCCTCGTAACGTACAATAACTCAGTAAGCATAATCTAAAAATGTAAAATAACTCAGAAAACACAATGTCACATTGCAGTCCGTTACAACGTGGAGTTATTTTAATTACCGGCTTGGTTATTCAGTTATTCAGGAAGCGTTGGCTGGATGGAGTGAATGTTGCTGACGTTTCATCTCGCGAGGGTTGCCGGCCGGCTATAACCGGATTTATCCGGCTTTTTGCAGTCGCACCCGCTAAAATGTTTTTCCTGCTCTCTTTTATTAGATAAAAGCAACTTATGCAACGGGTCTCTGGGCATCTGTTAGTGAATATAAATTTGATAGGTCTCTAATATAAATGTTATATAAAAAATGTAATAAAACAAGGCACCCTTGAAACGAAAATGCAAAAGCATTATAATTATACAGAAGTAAAAAAGAAAAATATTAAAAAAAAAACACGACAAGATGCAAGAAAAAATTTTTAACTGCTTTCTTTCATCATATCAAGGAACGGAAACAATATTGGTTAATTTCAGTATCTTTATATATTTAGTTTTACAAAAATGTACAATGACTCGGTAATCATAATCTCACATTGCAGTCTGTTACAACGTGGAGTTATTTTAATTACCGGCTTCATTATTCAGTTATTCAGGAAGCGTTGGCGGGATGGAGTGAATGTTGCCGACGTTTCATCTCGCGAGGGTTGCTGGCCGGTTATAACTGGATTTATCCGGCTTTTTGCAGTCGCACCCGCTAAAATGTTCTTCCTGCTCTCTTTTATTAGATAAAAGAAACTTATGCAACGGGTCTCTGGGCATCTGTTAGTGAATATAAATTTGATAGGTCTCTAATATAAATGTTATATAAAAAATGTAATAAAACAAGGCACCCTTGAAACGAAAATGCAAAAGCATTATAATTATACAGAAGTAAAAAAGAAAAATATTAAAAAAAAACACGACAAGATGCAAGAAAAAAATGTCAACTGCTTTCTTTCATCATACCAAGGAACGGAAACAATATTAGTTAATTTCAGTATCTATATATATTTAGTTTAACAAAAATGTACAATGACTCAGTAATCATAATCTCACATTGTAGACTGAAACAACGGATAGTTACTTTAATTACCGGCTTCGTTATTCAGTTATTCAGGAAGCGTTGGCGGGATGGAGTGAATGTTGCCGACGTTTCATCTCGCCAGGGTTGCCGACCGGCTATAACTAGATTTATCCGGCTTTTTGCAGTCGCATCCGCTAAAATGTTTTCCCTGTTCTCTTTTATTAGATAAAAGCAACTTATGCAACGTGTGTCTGGACATCTGTTAATGAATTTAAATTTGATAGGTCTCCAACATAAATGTTATATAATAGAATGTTATAAAATAAGGCACCTTCGAAACGAAAACGCAAAAGCATAAAATTATACAGAAATAAAAAAGATAAATAATAGAAAAACACAACAAACTGCAAGACAAAAAAAAATGTCTACTGCTTTCCTTCATCAAATCAAGGAACGGAAACAAAAATAGTCAATTTCAGTATTTTTACATATTTAGTTTTACATAAATGTACAATGACTCAGTAATCACAATCTCACATTGCAGTCTGTTACAATGCGGAGTTACTTTAATTACCGGCTACGTTATTCAGTTATTCAGGAAGCGTTGGCGGGATGGAGTGAATGTTGCCGACGTTTCATCTCGCCAGGTTTGCCGGCCGGTTATAACCGGATTTATCCGGCTTTTTGCAGTCACATCCGCTAAAATGTTTTCCCTGTTCTCTTTTATTAGATAAAAGCAACTTATGCACCCTGTGTCTGGACACCTGTTAGTGAGTTCAAATTGGATAGAACTCCAATATGAAGTTAATAAAATAATAACAAATGCTAAAGTATTGTTTAAAGAAACAGATAACAAAGATATGAAAAACACAAAAGACTGCTGGAGAAAAAATGTCGTTAACTGTTTTCTTTCTAATTAAAGAGTGGATATAAAAACAGTCAATTTTAGTATTTTTACTACTAATTTTTCTACACTACATCATCTTCAACCTACGTTTTATAGCGTTCTTATGCCTTTATTGATAAGTATAAAATTGTTATGATATTATATTGTACACCCTACCTTCTCTTGGAGATGAATATTTCCTTCAGCCACATTAAGGTTGTCTGGAAGAGATCGCTATTTAAGTGATAAGACCGCCTCTTGTGCCTTTCAATATGTGTCTTTATTTTTGTTCTATTGTTTTTTATGGTGTACAATAAAGATATTTTGTATTGTATTGTATTGTATAATATAAGGGACACCCATATAAAATTGCTACATTTCGAAACCAAGATTTTGGAATTTCTATCAACGCTCTAATAGATACTAAACAATTTACAGACGACGTAAATTATTATCGAAAAATCAACGTAGCATCGATGCGAGAAACACAATCAAGTTTTATTGAGGCTGATACAAATAACACGAGATCCGAGTTGCCGACGATAAATTTGGACGATAAAGCGGTGATTGCTAAGTGGATGCCGTTCTCCTGCTTGCCGTTCTCGAGGTCCGAGTGTTCTTTTTAGTTATGTAAGACTATGTTATTCTTGCGGTTTTGTCCGCTTCAGTCACGCGTACGATAATAAGTGTCGTATGTGTTAATCTGGGTCAGGATTTCGCAGAGTGGTGTACGCAAACCCCATAGAGGTTCGCCATTCGATGGCAGGGGGTTCGCGACTAGATTTACGTAATGAAATAAAAAACATTATTTACCTCAACATTCAATTATATTTTTTTCTAGGGGCGGGGGGGGGAGGGGGATTAATTAGGTAATTTAGGGGGATCGTTGTCATTTGGAAACTTTAACAGGGGTAAGTTGACCCGAAAGTTTGAGAAACCCTGATATAAGTCATAAACTATGTTTGTGCCGAAATTCACCAAATACGGATTGGTAGTTCTGTAATTTTTTAATTTGCTAAACAATAGAGTAACATTTTTTTGAGTAGTTCCAAGTATTTTTTTACCCAATTTAACAAAATTTTGAGTTCGTTTATATTAGATCTTGCCACGCGATAAACTTTACATAATAAGATGGTCATGTGTCTCTAATTTAGTTTAGTGATTCTACGCGAAGCCGATTACCACTGAGCGCCAGTTGCTATGTCAGAGGTCGATTAATAACAATTAGCCGACATCCGCACTTTTCTACCAATACTCAAGAGCTGCTTCACGTTAGAAATAGCTATGACCGCGGAACTGCCCCGGTCAAACTCTACTGGTTCATTAACTTTTTTGACTTTAGACTCAAATATTCTACTTTCCTCAAATGAGGGCATTGAAACTTGTTTGTCGCCTTCAGCCGCCAGTCGTGACGGGAATTTACAAAAAACACCAACTGACACACTTAACTGTCCACGATCCAGATGCCATTATTTTGAGAACGTGCCTTGAAAATAATGAACCATCACGCGCAGACCCAACCCACGCAAGAACCTTAGAATTCATAGGAAACTCTGATCTGTAATCACTTACCTAACCCTTACTTCTAACCTAATATCAGTATAATGACCTGCAGAATTGAAAGAAGAGTTTGATAAAGCAGAACCATTATTATGAACGATTGCAAAGCATTTCCCAGGTAGCCAATAGAGTTTTAATTTAAGATAAACGATATTTTGAAATAGCAGGAGGAAATTACAAACCTATTGATATCTGTGTGTCCTTATACCTTGCTTAGAAGCTTATTTTTAAAAAACTATTTTTTTCAACTCATATGTACTAAGTTAAATCTTTAGACTATTTCATGCATCTACGACGCTTCTGCTGTATAGTGTTAGGTTTATAAATAAATTATTTTACGAATCTTAAATTATTCGCTACTCAATGTCCTCCATCGAACGCAATTTCGTCTCGTACGAATTATTAGCGAGATGAAACACAAACGGAGAACTGGAATATTGAATCAAAACATTATTCAATCCCAATCCATCCAGATTATGAATTGAGATGACGTGTGCCGGAACTGTGCAAACGCTAAGAAAGTTGATTGGAGTGAATTGAATCCGATTCGATTCATTGAACGATGGTGATGCAATAAATCTGTTAAGCCAATGGAAATTCATTAATGAACCTTGAGTTATATTCGCTTGAGCATTCAAAGTCCAGATTATTGTTCGTATTGATTTCGAGCACGTTTGTGCAGGCTGTAAGTGATATACGAAGTTAAACGTAGATAATGGTTGGGTTGTTTTGAAGATTGAAGTAGTGAACGAGCACGCAGTCCGCCTGTTGGTAACAGTCACTGTCACCCATGGACTTTAAATAACGTCACATAGAACAAGAATCTGAAGCCGATCGTCTTCGTCGTCGTTGTCATGAGCCTTTCTTCTCCTGAGACCTAAGATGTTGGCCTTGAAAAAAAAAACGGCAACCACATCCTTTCGTCACATAGAACTCTGTTCTATCTGACGCCGATCATAGATGCCCTTCTTCCACTGAGAGTTAAGATGTGGGCCTTAAAAAAAGTAAGCCGGCAACCACATTCTTTCTTCAATCAACATGAATGGGAGAGAAAATGAGTGCAGGATTGATGATATTCATTGGCTAAATTCATTTAATAATAGCAGTCATTAAACCCTATCTTGGTTTATGAACTGTTGGAAACATCGATAAGATTTCATAGGACTTTAATAGCATAGGTTTCTTAATTAATGAAGTAATTCAGATACCACTAAAATGACCGCAGATCAATTAACCGTTTAATCAAAGCCCCTTATCCTATGAGTAAAAACCGTTACTTGACGAAGATTACAACTTGGCTGAAATATAAACATAGCAAAGTGTATTGTAGACGCACATACATAGTCAAATTACTAACAAAATCCGAGCATAATGTACTTTTACTATATTTTACTTAAATTAATATTTATATACCCACGCATTTGTCTTTACAAATCTAGCAAAGATTTAAACGGCTTCCCGAGATGCATCGAGCTCAAATTTAGCATACACTTTTAGCTTAGATGACAATACAATAGAAACATAGTGACGTCAAACTAAATCCAATATGGCGGACACTCCAAGATTTATGCAACCTCATGATATTCCTGTTAAACAAAAGGTGTTTCTGATACCAAAGCCGAACTGACGCTACCAAGAAACTTGTTCTAGTGAACTTTTTTAATATACTTTTTACAACTCCATAGATATTTGTTCCAGGGACGTCGTGAGTCCCGCTGCGCCCCGGGCATTGTCTGCGGGCAGGAGTCGCTTTGGTTTTTATACGCCCGTTATTTTACTGCCGTTCCGCCTTTCACTAACTGAACCGAGTTTCGGTGTAGGGATGTCTAGTATTGAGGTTTCTTTTACGATACTCGATTCTTTGGGACTTATTTTGTGGCATGAAAGTGACATTAACATCTATGATTTTGTTTAGAAGGTACCGTCAAACATTTCTGTCTAATAATTTCAGTATAAAGCGGTGACGTGTTTTCGTTTTGATGTGTTTTGAGTGAAACTATTTTAAACCGAATACACACCGAACTTATCCCGATCTTAGGTATTAGAACTAGTAACATTTGTGGCTGAGTCTCAGACTTCAATCCGTTTAGGGTTCCTTGCGTTATTAACGACGTATGTCTGTTTTTATTTAAATCAATGAATAAATATAATTTTACCAGTTATTCCAAGTTTCCCGTTCAAGAGACGTAACTTTCATAAAGTTATTTACCTGCAACAAAATATAAACATTTAAAGGATATGACAAAGTATGACAATGTTTGTTTTGTACTTTTGTAATATTTTTGTAGATAATCTAACCTAACTTAACAATAATTTAGATGGACTACCTGATGGAAAGATGCCAACGTCGGACATTTGTAACAGCCGAGCATTTGAAGAATATTTTTGTATCATTCTAAAAGAGCTCATTGTCATTTCCATATATAATGGAGGGAATCTCAGTAACTGGACTTGTCGTAAAACATAGTCCGAAATTAATAAAGAATTGTAGTAGAATACTTAAATATGTACCAATTCGCACTTGGCCAGCGCGATGGTCTCTTAAACTATGAGAAGATCCGTACACAGCAGTAGGAAATAAATAAGTGGACGACGATGGACCTATTTCAGACTCGTATATTTTAAAATTTCTCGCCAATACAAATAACAAAGAAGCAGTATTTACACACGTAACAATATTACGAGCAATTTGAACCGGCACTATTTGCATTTTCGATTATTTGTTCAGTCGCTTTAGCACCTGGCTATAAATTACTGAACTAAAAAAGCTAGCTACTTTTTTGTGGAGCACACGAGCATGCAGTTCGCATCATGCTAAGTGGTCACTGTCACCAATAGAAAGGAATTACAAATAGTCAATTACAGTTTGTTATTGGCTCTGAGAACTGTGCTCATATGTTCCAACGTTTCAAACAGGTTTTGTACGGAGAAATGGATGAGATAGGACAAAAACGCCGGAGCGTACAACTTTTTTTTTATAGTAGTCCAAAAGATAATGCAGACGGGCCGCTTGATGGAAAGCAGTCACCGTCGCCTATGGACATTAGTAACACTAGATGTCGGGAGTCGCCAATGCATCGCTGGCTTCGAAGGAGGGCTCTTTTTACACCTTTCTTGAAGAGCCCCATGTCATAGCGCTCCGGGAATATCTTAGGAGGAAGCTCATTGCACATCTTGCACGTCCGCGGTAGAAATGAGCGCGCACACGAACCGTGGAGGGATCCTGTTGATGCGGATGGAAGTTCATCCGTCGGCGAGTGGTGCGGTGAAGGAAAGGTGATGCACCAGATCAAACAGTTCCTCGGAACACTCACCATTATAAAGCCGGTAGAACAAGCAAGGGGAACCTATGTCCCTCCACACGCTTAAGGGTTCTAACCGATCGGTGACCTTTGGGTCGTTGACGATTTGGATCGCGCGCTTCTGTACGGAGTCAAGTGGGCTAACTGTGGCGTTCCAGCCCAGAGAAAACTTGCATACAAAACCATCGACATCGAATCGATAACGATTCAATCCCACCCATCCCTAGCCCATCCGAGCATTCGCCTCAGTAAGCCCTAACCGCCCTTTTTCATATCTTTGTTATTACGTTCCGTTGTTCGCATTCATCGTACCACCGTATTCTGCAACGTTACAGATTTACCGGATCGTTCGGTTAATGGTACCTTCGAATGAGGTCTGTCGTCCATTGCGATGATTGCTAACGATAAACGATTTTCTAGGTGATATAGACCTTAGCTTAGATAGATTTCGCGATAAAATAACCAAATCAGTTATACGACTTTTCAAACCTGTCCAATCCGATTCCGGAATTTCAGGCCGATTTCGGAATTTTGTACGCGTAGTTAATTCAACTTATTGAATCTATAAAAATTTACAGGTTTATAGGTATTTTCAGAATGCCCCTTTAGTTCCGGGACCAGAATAGGGGATACGGTATCCTTTGCCTTTCGTAAGAGGCGACTAAAAGAGGCTTCCGGCGTTGCGGGCGGCTAGAGTGGGAGCTCGAACCGTTCAGCCAAGCGACCCTGGGAAGGACGGCGGCATGTGTGGTCGCATAACACAAGGTGCGGTGACCGTATTCGTTCACCAGGGAAGAGCCCTAAAGGGCCATCCCTTGGAGATCCCGGAGTTCTCTACGCAGCGCTGAGGACGGTCACCGAGTTTTAGTGCGGTAAAAATCCCACATAACCCAGCATCCCACGGCATAGAGCACCTTGAGATTTCGCCTTCGAGAACAAAAAAAAGGTAGTTTCAGAATAACAAACTACATAAATGATTTTAAACTAAAATTATCGCTGAATTTATAAATTTTATTATGTAACGGGTACTCACGATACGAGATTTTTGAATTTTGTTCTGTCGATATTTCGACTCAGTTGCATCGATCGTGGTTACGGCCAAACTACGGGGAGAAACCGTTGACAAGAACTAGTGGAAAATCACCTATCTACCCTACCTCTAGATCGTTTTTATTTTTTAGGTTCCATATCACGACACACAACACTAACTGTATCCTTACGCACCACACTTTGAACCATTTGCGGTTTACATAAACTCAAAAATCAGAAAGCAGTTAGGGAATTAACAAATCGCGTATCGTGAGTACCCGTTACATAATAAAATACATAAAATCGATTCAGGCAATTAGTAACACTCAAGTTTTACTCCTCTACAATGATCCGCCTTACTCTACATTGCTTTATTTTCTGTGGGCTCCGCAATAAAATATTTTATCGATGAAAGCTTCCGTTTTACGCCATCTGCTTATTTTAATGTACATAAAACATAATAACAAGAATGTTTTCTTTACTGTGAAGCAATTTTATTGGCATCTATAAACGAGCACGTTTGAATCTACAGGATAAATGCTTAGGAATAAAGTTAAAATGAGTAGGTACCTATTTGTAATGGATTTTTTATAAGGTTTCATAGAAACGGAACTCATAATAGAGTTCCGTCTTTACGGAACCCTTAGTAATCTAAATCTGCTGTCACTTGTCACAAGGCTATATCTCTTCAATCATATTACATGTATACTTGTTTTTTTTTACAGAGAGTGTAAGCCGGCGATGCATTGGCGACTCCTCTGGTGTTGCAAATGTCCATAGGCGACGGTGACTGCTTTCCATCAGGTGGCCCGTCAGCCTTATCGTTAGGTCTTAATATAAAAAAAAAAAAAAAGACAAATATTACTGAGATCGGGAGGCCGTAGTAACAAAAATAGGAAAGTTGAAGGTACAAAAGTTATTCTATATCCCTGGGAACAGTGCATTTTTTTACTCTCGGACTTTTCCGTTTTTGTGTGTGGAAAATTTAATGATAATTGGTTAAGTAATTAAGGCGTGGCTCCTAACAAACAAAATCAAGTTCGCATTTATTAGTTAGAAAAAAATAACAATAAATAACGAAAAAACTGTAAAAACAGGACAAAATGTTCAAATAATGAAAATAGTCAAATAAAAAAGAAAGAGGAGAATTTAACGATAACTCAACGTAGTTTGGTTATATTTTTTTATCTTTAGAGACAATTTTATTTCCACAACCAATTTGGATATTGACAATCAATTTGGGTCCAATGAATATACAAGTAAGTGCTCATTTTCACAGTAATTTATCACGATTCATTCGAAAACCACTTTTTGCGGTTGCGGTGAAGTCCCATTGCGGTAAATCTGAACGAATACGAGTACAAAATGGATACATGAACGAATTAATGAGGTATTTTTATGTCCAACGATTTATTTTACACGCAAATGTAAATCACCGATTTTGTTTACATGTATAATTGTACATGAACCTAAAACATATATGTATAGATTTAAAATTAGGTTATTCTAGTTTATTGCTCGCCCATTTCAGTTACATCTATCACGGTGATAATTATCTGTTAGTCTAGCTCATAAACTATGAGCGCGCCTTGCTGTAACAGAATAGGTACATATATGTATGTCGCAGCATCCAATGGATTGCTATTTTAATGGTCGCCATCGTCGTCCAACATATCAGTTATATAGTTTATTTCAATTCCGTGTAAGTATGTCTTGATAAAACAATCAAAAGCGCTATTGACTTGGACAAGCGTGATTTACTGACATTGACAAATAAAGTGTTGACATTCTAGTGAAATGAATGGGGTCGTATACCATAAAAAATTGATTCATTATCCCAAACATATATCCACACAACCATTTGCATTTATAATTTTAACATTAATAAGATTTCAATTTCTGTGTAACATACCTCATCAAGTGTCAAATTAAATTAAATTCGTTCATATTGTTGTTTTTATTTATGTACTCTATATTTTATTTATTATTAGTATTATTTTGTGTCTCAAAACTTATACTGTCACTTTTCCTCTCTACTTTTTCTTATTTAATATTTTTCTTTTATTTTATCTCTTATTTTATTCATCTGTATCTTTCTTTTTCTTTTCCTATACCGTTACCGCCTTCGATTTTTCTGCACTTCCCAAAGGTTGGCTGGTAGAGAATGCTTTTTAGCATTAAGCCCACCTATTGTAATACAGACTTTGTATTGGTACAATAAAGCATAAATAAATAAATAAATACCTATTTTATGAAGGTAGTGTTCACTTTACTCTTTTTACTTGAAACAGCCGGGGCTTTTCATACCATTATTTACTTATTAATCCTCATTTCAATTCATGCGTGCCTTATGCACTAAGGATAACATTTTTGAAAAGTAACGAGAATGAGTATTTGTTCCCAGTGGTTCTATAGAAGGTGTTCCCACGGGACGCGGGACTGTCCCTCCTCTCGGGCGGACCGCATTTAATATGTAAAACGCATTAGGCGAGAGTATTGCGTAGGAAGATAAGTTTCGTAGGTGTACTTAGGTTAAGGTGGTAGAAATTTCGGTAAAAACATCGGTCGTCTGCCATCGTAATAGAATACAGTATGCAAAATGATAGTTTTAAGATAAACGCGTTTTAGTGTCATTATGATTGTAAATATAATAAAATAATGAGATATAAAAAAAGACAAACCCGCTGAGTTTCTTGCCGGTTCATCTCAGTTGAGGTCGTGTCCCGATCCGGTGGTAGTGAAAGAAAAATAATTGTAACTGACAATTTGTAAGTGCCCCTGTAGGCATATACAAAATAAAGACATTTCATTTAAAAAATCTCTAGGTTACCACATTAATTTTGCGGTTAAATAATAATTTATCCGGGCATTTCACTTTTAGTACCCTAAGCCTTGACCAATTTCCAATTAAGAAAACACTTTTCTTTCTGATCCCCACGTGTAGATAACATTATCCTGATGCAATTATTGTAAAAATAAGAAATGTAATAGGAAAAATACAAAATTTAACCAGGAAAACTAATCACTGGCAGAATAAAGTGCACGCATCAAGTTTCACATGAGGCGACCAGCATAGTCCTCGGGAGTAGCAACGCATCTGTGATTGACTTCAGATGGAACCCATGTTCTGTATGAAGTTGATTACAGATGTCCATGGGCGGCAGTGACCACTTACCATCAGGTGGACTGCATGCTCGTTTGCTACTTCAGTCAAATAAAAAAAACGCACAAAATAATTGAAGGGTATCGACTAATTATAGTTATTTAACATAGCTTTGGATGTATGATTCTGACAGGGTGAACAAACACCTTTGCGGGTTGACGCACGTGGTACAATCACCACACCTTATTCTGTTTAATTAGAGCAATTTTACAATTTCGTAACGTATTTAAAGCGGATAGTAAACGGCGGAAGGGAGCTAAAGGTTAAAGATATTATATTAAGTACTTAAATCTATTCTTCACTTCTGAGGGCAACACAAAATTTAAAAAAATGACATTTTTTCACAGCAATCTATATAAAAAAAAATGCTTGACATAGACAAAGCAAGAGTAGAGCACTTCCTCCGCTCCGCGTTAGAGACGTGCAGTAAGTTGAATCAAGAATTTATTTTAAATCATAGACAAGCCGGTTTTCTCTTATACCACTTATATATACATTGTCTAGCCACCCATTTCACCCACATACGTACCTATTGATCGAGTACCATCAATATTTTCAGGCGAATTCACAAGTGATGCTGTTGTTTTCCAACTCCCGCGGAATAGATGTACATACATAATTAATATGAATACATAATGAATATCGGCTCCAAGGCAGTTCACCGAACACGGTACACCTTTATTATACACATATATCCTGTTGTCTGCGAGTTCATACATAAATACATCGTTCGTAAGGAAATTCGAAGTAAACAATCCAAGTAACAGGAAATGGGTCACGAATATTTGGGCATTGGGATCACATTTTAGTTATTTCTTTAGGATACTACTTTCTGAGTAGTTACAACATACATGGTCTACTAAATAACCTAAGACGAATTGCAGTGACATATGCAATAATAAAGATCTTGAACTGTTTGCAAAGAAAAGAAGAGAGTTATTAAATTTCTTTTAGAGATATGTTGACGACATGACAGCGTATTTATAACATGAAACGATTCTTCCATTAGTGTGGTAAGGTGCAGATGCCGGCTAGCCTACCACGAAGCAACACTATCTTAGTCCTCAGAACCGGAAACGATGTATCTGTGATCAGCTTCACATAGAACACATGGTTGCCGGCACACTTTTACACGAGGCGACATCTCAGTCCTCGGAAGTAGCAACGCATCTGTGATTAACTTCAGATAGAATCCATGTTGTATGTACTTAAAGTTCCTTACAGATGTCCATGGGCGGCAGTGGCCACTTACCACCAGGTGGACTCGTTGACTCGTTTGCTATACCTATTATAAAAAAAAAACTCCCCACCACTCTACGTACTATCAGGTACGCATGTTAGCTACTTCAATCTAATAAAAATACCCCATCAATCATGTCTACGTTTGTAAATGAAGACATGATTGAAATACCCTGCTTTCACCAAAAGTTTCGGGTTATTTTTCACTATTTTTAGGGATGTCGTTTCCGACGAGCTTGACAAAAAATGAATAATATGACAGTAAGGGCGGCTACGAATTATCCACTATGTGTCGCGCTATTGTAGCCATGCTACAATTCCATTCCATTCCATAGCTGCGATTCGAGGTCGAGGTGATATCTGTTCAACTTTACGACAGAAAGTTAAGAAACTTCTCTCGTCAACCCATTATTGTCCCGCTGCTGGGCACAGGTCTTCTCTCAGAATGAGAGTTTAGGCCATAGCCTATCGCGCTGGCCAAGTGCGAATTGCTGGAGTTCCCTCATTGAAAAATCCAAAATTGGACAGTAGATGTACATAGCTTACTACAGCAGGTTATTTAAATTGCCTTAACATTTATTTATTAAGAAATATCTATCAAATTTAGTTCATATAATTCATATTTTTGTTTGCCATTGAAATACGGGTTAAATGTTTGAGAGAGTTAAAGCTAAAACTTTATCGGATTACTTCTCACACAGAAAATATGCAGGCACATTGCGTAAAACATAAAAAAAACTCGCGCGATATCAAGCAAAGAAACCGCGCACGGCAACCCATTCCCTCGCACAAAAGCTAACCCATTATAATCCGCACGAGCCGTTGGTTCAGTACAAGGGAAGCACTCACAATAACCATCATCCGGGTTCTTTTGAGGCCCTTCCAAATAATCAAAATGACGACGGTTTGTTGAGCGTTAGTGGCTCAGTAAAGCGCATGCTTAAGTATTCTCTTCTGTAAGGCCTCTGTAAAGCGAATACTCGAACAGAACAGAAGAATAAGATAACTGAAGCTCATTACTATTATTTTCACTGTTACTTCGGTTTCCGTAGACAGCGTTTTTGGTTATTGGTCTGTTTGAATTATTCATTTCTTCTATTAAAGAAATTAAACTTGGTCGTTCTCTATCTTATTTTTTTTTTGAAGTTTTACACCTACGTGTAAAACTAAGTGCTACCTAATCTATTATCGAAAACTTCTAACGAAAATGAAAACGTTATGATACGGTTCAATATTAGAATATTTTTTTCGAATCTCACGTGACTAAAGACTTATTTATAACCACTTAGCAAATTGTGATAAAGAGCTGACATTTGATCTTACTTGAACTTTAATTTCTATCACATTTTGCGACCTCTGCTAAAATTCAAATACCCAAAAATATCGCATTTGCAATGTCGTCCACTAATAAAACACTCACAATGAACATCGTACCGTCACGAAGGGGTAATTTACGACCACCCGACAAATTTCTGACAGGACGGGTCTTCGTCGGCGCTAATTTTTTAATTAACCCTCCATGCGACGGTTCCCGTCCGAGATGTCAGTGATGAATATGATCTAATTAAGTGTAAACTGGATTCAGATCACATTAGTTTAAATTAACCGACATTAAAAAGGAGGAGGTTATTTAAGTCAAATGTTTGGAATGAATTTGGATTCACATCCATGTTGTTGGGTCGCACTGATCACATACACAAGAATTATGATGTTTGCAATTGGCATCTAGAAATAACACCTACAAACTGAATACCATTAACTAATAAGTATTTTAGTGTATGTGAAAAATTTGTCTTCTTCTGCAGGTCTGTACTGGCTAGGCTTGACTTTCTCATCCACATAAATGGGAAAATATTTGCGTATGTTTCTTTGTTTCTTGCGTTTGTGTTGCTATTACTTTGCTTACCTGTCTGCTTTTTCGTTTACTTGTCTTTTTGTTTCTCTTTATTTTTCTATTTTCATCTTCTTCACATTTTGTCTTTCTGTCTTATTGTACGTCTTTAAGTTTGTCCAGTCTAAAATTGTAAGCCCGGTTTCAAAATTACTCAAATTATTTACACCCAAAACTGCAATTATCTCAAAGCCTCTCAATAAAAGTCTTATGTCCAGTAAACTGACAAATGGTGATGTGATTAATAAAGGCGATATAATTCCTTCACAGTCCCGTATCGCTAATGCTTTAATTAACTCCTAGCGACATTGATTGCCTTCAGGGAACGCTGCCTATACTTCCTTATCCAGTCTAATGTCATCTATGGAAACTATTTTTGTTTAGATACCTCCTTACGCTTTTCTCGGTTTGATGATAGTTCACTGGCTTACCTGTACTCTTAGTACGATTTTATTATGTTTTCTTAAAACAAGCATTATCCTTGTTTTCGCTCCACATTTTAAAGTACATTGCAAAATATGGCGGAACATTAAAATGTAAGCGTGTAATAAAACAAGAACAATGCTAGTTTTGAGGAAACATTATTATTTAACATTATTATACATGCTAAGCCAAACATCACAGAGTTAATCTTATTAATTTGCCCAGCTTCGCAAAGTAATCAAATGCCGTCCTGCGAAGTACAGCTCTTGGCGTTCAAAAAACATCTATAGCTTGGTTCCTAGCCACCAAACTGTTTAGAAGTGTCATTGATTTATTTAAACGAGACTCCTTCATCGTAGGTATCGCGAATAGTTTCCATCGTCGCGACGTTTTATAGCCGTCATTATAAACTCGTACTAAGGGTACTGCTAGTCTGTTCGACTGCATGGTTTGTCTGTCGTCTTTCCTTATTTTCTTTAATTATCTTTCTATTCTGTCCTTCGGGAGATTTCAAACCATCCAAGCCAAATTGAAAAACGCACGTCCATTTAAAATATGTTTTGAATACAAATTATTTAAATCATCTCCACCCAAAACAAAACCGCAATTATCCGACCAAGTTCCAACGAAATACTTATCTCCAGTAAACACTCGGGCTGTGGGCTGATTAATAAACATAATTCAGTCACACCGTACCCCGCCACCTCCAATTCTTTAATTATCTCCTGGCGACACTGACCGCCTTGGGGCTTACCCTTACTAACTTATCCTCCTGACAATAATAATGCGTAATGTTTTCGTTTTTGTCTGTGTGTCTGTTTGCTTTTTGTTCGCTTTTCATTTCTTCACGTTTCATTTGTTAGGTTGCTTGCTTGGTCTTCTGTATATATTAATGTACGTATATGTTTGCTTGTTACTCTGTTAATTCACTTGTTGTTTTTATTTCTAATGTACTAACGATTGATCTCATTGGCCGAACTTAATTTTTTTTAGGATACAGTACTTAATTTTGAAATTAGATAATAGAACCAACAGCCAACTCTACTGTTCATATTATTTAACGGTTTAAAAAAGTTTCTATCAATTCGTGCTTGCTAAGCGCTGTGGACTATATTATAGAACTCTCTTATTCTGAGATATTACCCGTGCCCAGTAATGGGACAGTAACAGGACGACACATCTGTTACAATATTTCAGTATTTAAATATCGAATTATTTTAAATATAACTTCAAATTACATATTACTATCATACAAAACAATACCAAGGTCACGAAAAAAATTACCTTCTTTCTGACGTAGCCTGGTAAAGTCCCGAAAACCGTGCGACCAAATTCCCATTTGAAAAATTGGCATCCTCCGAGGCGCGAATTAGCTGCGGGCTGATGATACCGCCATTTGTCTTTATTTAGCGACGCAAGGAACGCGACCGATGGTACAAAAGCAATTTGGCAACTCCGCCGGGACGCGCCGTCCGGTACCGAGTGTTGTTTATTAGCGCGTTGATAGAGCAATTATCTTTCACGTTAGAAGACAAACATACATACAATACAAAACATACATGGTAGTATATTGTGTGTGTGTGTGTATATAGTCATCTGTGTTGAGTACAGAGTACTTTTACCCGACTGCGTAAGGACGGTAATGTTTTTCGAGCGTATGTATGTTCATTTTTTGGCACGAGCTACAGCCCAAACGTCTTGAAGGATTGTAACATATGACATATCATTTGAAACGTCTCAGTTGTGAGAGTGACATAGGCTATATATTTATTACTACGTATTAGTATAACGTAGTACTATCATACAAAACATTATTCAAAATAAAAGGACACCCGAATACCGTGCGACCAATTTCCCATTTGAAAAATCGCCATCCTCCGAGGCGCGAATTAGCCGCGGGCTGATGATACCGCCATTTGTCTTTATTTAGCGACGCAAGGGACGCGACCGATGGTACAAAAGCAATTTGGCAACTCCGTCGGGACGTGCCGTCCGGTACCGAGTGTTATTTATTAGCGCGTTGAAAGAGCAATTATCTTTCACGTTAGAAGACAAACATACATACAACATAAAA
Source organism: Spicauda simplicius (assembly GCA_949699795.1). Classification (NCBI taxonomy): domain Eukaryota; kingdom Metazoa; phylum Arthropoda; class Insecta; order Lepidoptera; family Hesperiidae; genus Spicauda; species Spicauda simplicius. Next base: position 6,517,012 of record OX453076.1, on the reverse strand, counting down.
CATACATGGTAGTGTATTGTCTGTGTATAGTCACCAGTGTTAAGTATAGAGTACTTTTACCCGACTGCGTAAGGGCGGTAATGTTTTTCCAGCGTATGTTAATTTTTTTGGCACGAACTACAGCCCAAACGTATTGAAGAATTGTAACATACGTCATATCATTTGAAACGTCTCAGTTGTTAAGAGTGATATAGGCTAGGTATTTATTATTACGTAATACATATAATATACATGTACATATTAGTATGACGTAGTACTATCATACAAAACATCATTAAAAATAAAAGGACACCCGAAAACCGTGCGACCGATTTCCCATTTGAAAAATCGGCATCCTCCGAGGCGCGAATTAGCCGCGGGCTGATGATACCGCCATTTGTCTTTATTTAGCGACGCAAGGAACGCGACCGATGGTACAAAAGCAATTTGGCAACTCCGCCGGGACGCGCCGGCCGGTACCGAGTGTTGTTTATTAGCGCGTTGAAAGAGCAATTATCTTTCACGTTAGAAGACAAACACACATACATACATGGTGTTATATATGAACTACTTTTTCGTACAATTGAAGTAGCAAACGAGCATGCAGTCCAGCTGGTGACAAGTAGTCCTGCTATTTATGGATCTCTCGTCAACCCATTATTGTCCCACTGCTGGGGACGGGTCTTCTCTCAGAATGAGAGAGTTTAGGCCATAGTCCACCGCGCTGGCCAAGTGCAAATTGGTGGTGCTTATTTATGGATATCTGTAAGTAACTTTACACAGATAAAGGGGTTTATTTGAAGACAATCGTAGATGCGTCGCTACTCGCCAGGACTAACGTAATCGCCTCATATAATTGAGCTGGCAAACACGTCTTTCCACATAAACTGTGATATACCTCAGCAGAGGAATGTATGCAGATTGCTGATGTTATATCAGAAAAAAATTTAGACTAAATGATTGGATAATACATTTTCTGGTACTAAATACTTATATGTCCTCAACCCATTATTGTCCCACTGCTGGGCACGGGTCTTCTCTCAGAACGAGGGAGTATTAGGCCATAGTCCACCGCGCTGGCCAAGTGCGAATTGGTGGACGCTAAATACTTTTATGCAGTCAAGAAATATCTTACCATGCAGTCAAGATCTGCATAGTAAAATTGTCTACGAGAAAACACTTTGAAATATAGAACACAAATGGTAACCCCATATACAGGAGATCTACAAAAAGTATAATAGAGTAGATCCGAACGAACACGTCACGTGAACAACCCTCAGCGCACGTGTCCGTCAACAAGGAAGTGTCACGTCACGTGACACTGAGAGTGTCAACATTGACGCGTATAATCAGTGGGGAGTTTAATTGGCTTTAAGAGTATTATTTTCTCTGATATTTATGAAGAGCATTTTAATTATTGACATAGATTTGTTTTCAGCAAATGAACAAAAAGTCCATCTGAGCGTAAGTGACCCATGCTTTCCATTGACCGACCTTATCGGTCTCGAATGCGTTACTAACTACACTGAATAATTTTTATGATATCGGATAGTTATGGTTATCCCGCTTACTACATCTTTCCAACCAGACCACACACCCTTAGCACAACAATACTGTTATTAGAAAGAAATGGGTGTACCTACGATGTTGCTTCGGAGTCGAAACATAAATATATAAATAGATAAACTTTGATTACAATTGCTAATTAATATTATGAACGGGATCCTGTTTTCACAAATTTTGTTAAATCGGGCTTCCATAACAACATAATATTTTATCCGTTCTTGAAACACTACTTATGTTATTTATAACACTTTCAAGTAGATTAACCTCATAGAATTTCCTAAGTGGTGGCAGGAATGAGCCTGGATTCTTCTCCATGGCATAAAAAATAGCGCCATACGGGTTATCCAGTGATAAATTGAACTAAAAAGATTCTTTTCGTTCTTTCGTCCCCTAAGGGGATGAATTTTCATAACTTCTTTCGTGGAGCTTATCGGCTTCATGTTGGGAACTTCAGGGCAAAATTTTATACTTTTGGGATATTAGACTACACAGTTTATGACATGTGCTTTCATTCCAGTACTCCTAAAAGTTCCAATTAAGTAGGTTTAATATATTTTTTGCTATTGCATATATTGACATAGATTTTTTTTATGTTATATACATATAAAGTACCGAATGAGTAATATGGTACTTCATATCAATTACAATCTAGCCTTATATGAGGCTAATGAGTAATTCTAATCTAACTTAAACTGCTAAATAATTGTTTATAGAAGGAGGCGTCCATTGAAGCTGCATTTCTTTTTTCTAACATAAAGGGGTAGACACATTGTACTTGTGTTCTATGATTTAATTAAGTCACTATTTCACTAACACTACACTATGTTATATCACTAGCTCAAAGGGCTTAGTCGGTTTGACTCTTCTCACTAGGTCTGTCGTATCGATGAGCTGGATGGCCTCGATATTAACGTGATGATGAAGTCTTTTTTGATGACATTCTGCATATTTATAAATTACTTTTTGACAAGGTCTACGACATGGAAATTGAAAATTAATTACAGCAGATGAAATTAGCTAAAAATACCTTCACTTTCATACCTTCATTGTTTACTCTCCGTACCAGTCTGCCACGCACGGAGTTCTGGGTTCGATCCCCGGCCGGAAATTTCGTTCCATGCACACCCTATTTTCCAATAACAAATATTTGGCAACCCTTGCAACAATGAAAACCGAAGAAAGGGAAGCCCGTTAAGGGTTCGCATTAACTGATATATTATCGAAACGTATTACATATTCAAAGCTTGAAACTAATTTACGAGGGCGGCATACGTGTTACGCGTGTACCAGTTGTAAAGGGGTCGCCGTGGCCTGTGGTTTGTAGAATTAATTGAATCCAACCACCGGGATTTACATTTAATTATTATATTACAGTGTAATATGAGCCACTCTTTTTTCAATAACATTATATACTACTAGGTTACGCGGCTTAGCCCACGCTGGTTACTTCTGCCATAGTAATTTAAACAGGTTCTTTTATATAAAATGTGGCTAGTGTACATAGAAGCGAAAAACTTCTGAGTTATATTGAATTGAATAATTGCAAAGCCTAAACTATTAAAACTGGAACAAAGTCTGAACAACAAATAAATTTAAAAATGAAAGCATCCACGATAAACATATTTTTAGTTTTTCCACCCCTGAGGAGGTAAATGTTTGTATCATTTTAATATTGCATAACGGGAGGATAAAACCTAAGTTGTTACGCCACATGGGGGTATTTATAATTAATTTGATATAGGATCGTAGCATCGATAACCTACTCATTTGAAATTCCGCTTCACAATTCGGGGGTCCGAGGTTGGCATCCCAGGTAAGGGATGCCAACTCTTAGATGTTTTTTTTGTCTGATTGAAATAGCTAACGAGCATGCTGTCCCCCTAATGGTAAGTGGTCACTACCGCCCATGGACACCTGTAAGCAACTTCAAATAGAACATGGGTAACATCTGAAGTCTATCACAGATGCGTTGCTATTTCCGAGGAACTACGATGGTCGCCTCATATAAGATTGTGCCGGCAACCACACCCTTCTATCGAAGCGCAAGAAATGCTTCACGCTAGAAATAGGTGTGGCGGTGGTACTTCCGCGGTCGAACTACACTGGTTCTACCACCTGCATGTAATACCAGCACTTGCAGATAGTCGTATTAGAAATTAATTACTTATCACCTGCCTAAATGAAAACATCGTGACGGAACCAGCACCCCTGGAATGTATAAAGTCCTCAAATGCGCCATAGTTATCATTTGATGAATGACGGTGGACTATGAAATAAACTCATCTCTCTCTGAAAGGAGACACGTACCTGACAGTGAGAGGAGGAGAAGAGTTGAGAGGGTAAGGGAAATAGATATGAAAATAACCCATCATATTTTCATACTAATATTATAAAGGCGAAAGTTTGTGAGTGTGTATGTTTGTTACTTCTTCACGTGTAAATAGCTGGATCGATTTTCATAAAATTTGGCAGGGAGTGAGCTGATACTCTGGATTCACATATAAGCTATACTATACTAAGTATATGCTATATACTTTTTACAGTGGAGAAATATCTTATTCCAACGGGATAATCGATTTTTGTTAACGCGGGTGAAGCTGCGAGATTCAACTAGTATAAAATATACACAATAATATAATACAGGGCATACCATTCTTGTTCTGCTTTGGTTTATGACTCAAATTTTTCGCATCACCAAGTAGAACTTGCAGGAATACAATCGGAATATATCAGGCATACAATTTAATACGAAAACTTCAGAGCAAGCGGAGCAACCAAGCAACCGAAACTGCATTTGTATTCAGATTCCTCCTCGCTAGACATGGCCGTTGACAGTTTACTTAGCTGAAACTTATTAAGTTATCATATCGATATGAAAAAACCGTTTTTCTATATCGATATCAGAAGGTAGACTTGTTAACGATATTGAGTTGACAGTGTGACCTGGAAGTTATCGAGAATTGTGATTGTTGATTTTAAAGATGGTATATGGACAAAGAAACATTGATATTAGTAATTAAAATATTGAAACTAGTCTTTATACCACGTTAATGAGTATCCTATATGTTAATCTAGGTCTTAAACTACTCGTACATGTGTGCACATGTCAGCGATCTGACTAAATCTTTCGATGTTTTATTATTATTAAATTTGTATAAGAACAATTTTAATATTTTCTTTGATAATTTCGTTTCATAAATTTGTCCATATATTAGTATTGCTATAACATTTGGCGTTGTGTATCGTATCGATATCGAAATAGTATAAAATATAAATATACGATATCATTCATACAATGAAAACTGTTTTTTACTTACGATACGGTATAACCGAAACAGACTAGGCAAGTCCGCATATCTCTCACGTTTGCACACATTCCCATTGCGTCCCCGGGGATCACTAACTACTCAGTTCCGTACACACGAGTGTAGTAATGTTTCCTTACATGAAAATGTTAATGATTCTAGATCCAAGAACTTGGATTCTGGCGCTTCGTAGACCTACTTGTCTTCTTCAGTTTTAATTAAGATAATTTAATGGAAATGAACCATGAATACATACTTCAAATTCGTTTCTTCACTCTTTGTTGGCCGGGTAATTACCTAAGCGGCCAAACCCATTTGGATGGGATTTTCACTATAGAAAAAGTTATGGAACAAAATATAGACTAATTTTTATCATAGAATTACAACAGGGTCGAGATTTGTGCGGAAAAAACTTTGCGATACACTAAATTCCACGCGGGCGAAGCCGCGGGTACAGCTAGTCATATATATTCTATCAACTTGAATAACGCTTTTGGAATCTTGTTTTAATGGGTCCCAAACTGCGGCAGCCCTACCCATCCATTGGCTTGTTTTGTTTGAACAACTTTGAATGTTCGAATTCTAATCTCCCAGTCCGACACACACAGCAAAGTCGAACCACACCAATGTCCAAGTCACGCAAATGAAGCCACGTGCAGAAGCTAGTTAGCTCATATCTGATGCAGATAGCGTGACTTCCTTGCAAGGGATACGGTTACATGCTAGTGATGTTCTAATGTTACTATTTTAACATTCGCGAATAGAAGAAACATGCGAATATCCCTTACCCGACAATCCCGAATGCGAATTTATCAGGTGGTAGAACCAGTGTAGTTTGATCAGGAAAGTAGCACCGTCACACCTATTTCTAGTGTTTTCTTATGAGGTGACCATCTTAGTCCTCGGGAGTAGCATCGCATCTGTGTTTGACTTTAGATAGAACTCATGTTCGGTTTGAAGTTGTTTAAACTTAGGCGGTCTATTTGAAGATACTTAAAGATGCCCATAGGCGGCAGTGACCACTTACCATCAGGTGGACTACGTGCTCGTTTGCTACTTCAATCAGATTGTTTCTTTTTTCAGTTTTTAGTGTAATGTGCCAGAGGATGTAGATTTAGCGACTCTTTTGTTTTTGGGTCGACAAACTGCAGTTCGATTTAAATTTGTATAGACTAGACCCTTATTTTGGAAAACACTGCAATTCAGTACTCGCAAAACATTCTCACAGTTCTTGCGGATGCGAATACGAATGCGACTACCCCTTACATCACTACTCCATACACAACCTGCATTCGCTCGAATGCACACATGCATTGCACACGTACCGAATCACAAATCAGTTTTGGTGGCGAATTTCAATGTAGATACATGTGACGATACAACGTGGCAATGGAACTCGCCTAATGGCTCGGTAGAATTAGGTGGCTTTAATTTCTAAGTGGTCACCGTTTTTTCTCGGCCACGGAACCCTATCTATACTTACGATACAGACGCTTAGTGACGACCCGCGTGGCGGAGCGGTTACCATACCGGTCTGACGCGCAATGGGTCCCGGGTTTGATTCCCAGCCAGACAGGTATCTGAATGATGAGTTTAGATTCCTGTTCTGGGTCTGGGTGTTTGTGTATTCGTCTTGTGTGTGTCCATGGTACCCACGATACAGGAGAAAATCCTACTGTGGGGCTATGAGTGTAGAAAGCGTGTATTTTTGTTATTTATACCTGTACAAAAACATCCTTACTAATTGATTGACTAGTTCATCGTTATGAAACATAAAATTTGGACAATTATGCCCATTATGATCAGGAAGGACTTTTTAAAATTCAATCCCTAAAAGGGTTTAATATCGGTTATAACATTTTTTTGGATTTTAAACGAGTAGGTACTATAATTAAATGTTTTTAAGTTTTCTGTTTATAAACAATGACACCAATTTTGTGACTTTATGGAAAATTAGCCCTTATATCCCTAACCACCCGCTAGTGGTCTTCAAGACCCCGAGGACGTATTAAATTTGAATTAGGTATTCGACAAGTATATTATAGCGGTTCCGTGTGTCTATTATATATAGATATACTTCTACGCATTCAAATTAGGCGTGGACTTTGGGCGCTCGAATTTATAGGACGTTATGGCGGAGAGGAGCTACTTAGGGATGTGACAAATATACATCTATATATATTCGCAGGGACTTATTGAACTACTAATTCTAGTACATATTCCTGCGGGTCCGTTTGCTTCAGTCAACTTTACAACAATAATTTATTAATCCAAGGCATAAATTAAAAGTACATAGTGTGTCAAAACTCAGCAAAATCCGACCAGTAGTTTTTGGGTGAAAATATAACAATCATACAGACAGACATTCTCACTATCTTTCGGATGGATAATATTAGTAAGGTACAATAGAATTTCTCAAGTCGTTCGTCTAATGTGACAAATGTACTCTAACTGATGCTAATAAAATTAGACAATTTATTATTATTTTGAGGCTACGTTCACGGAAAATTTAAAATAGCTGCATACATAATGCTAAATTAATGATTGAAATGCGAATTAAGTGGTTTTTATCCTGAACTCTAAAGCGATAACAAATGGATTAATTATTACAAAAGTGATCCATATGAAACGTAAAAAATATCAATAGCAATTACAATATGAATCACCTATCACAGCATTTTCGAAAAAAATATCTTTCCACTATCCTTTCGACGAACTTTTAAACGATTTCTTTATGCAAATCGCTGGGACACTAAGGCGATGGCAATCAATTCTAATCATTGAGGGCAGCGTGGGGCCTCGAGTCACAAATTGTGATTGACCGGAGCAGTGACGGAGCCGGGTCAACGGGGCAATTAGATCACATTACGTATCGAAGCAGGATAGCTATCTTGTCGTATCTCGAAAAAATACGAATTTAACCGATATGTAGCAAAAAGTCGTATTTTGCAGAAGTACACACAAGGTGGTAGAACCAGTGTATTTCGACCGGGAAGTACCACCGCCGCACCTATTTCTAGCGTGAAGCATTTCTTGCGTTTCGATAGAAGGGTGTGGTTGTCAGCACACTTTCTCATGAGGCGAACATCATATCCTCGGGAGTAGCAACGAATTCGTGATTGACTTCAGATGGAACCTATGTTCTGTATGTTGATTACAGATGTCCTTGGGTGGCAGTGGCCACTTACCATCAGGTGGACTGCACGCTCGTTTGCTACTTCAGTCACATAAAAAAGGAGTTACGTTCCGCTCGTATGCCACAATTAGAAAAACCATTATTTTTTTACTTGTATCAACTATATGCAATAGAAAATAGTCAGTTTTTTACACCGCGAATACGGAAATCGCGAATACAAAAACCGTGAATAAAGAGCTTTAATCTCCTTTATTCATTGTTGTAGTCGTGCCGCGACGACTTTTTCGAACCGTTTCTTATCGACAGTTTCCGTATACGCGGCATATGGACGAAACATAATCGTCGCGGATAGATAGTTTTTCTATAAATTAATACAATTACACTTATCTTAGATATAATGACGACCCGCGTGGCGGAGCAGTTACTATGCCGGTCCGATGCGCAATGGGTTCCGGGTTCGATTCTCGGCCAGACAGGTATCTGAGTTCAGATTCATGTTCTGGGTCATGGTGTTTGTGTATCCGTCTTGTGGGTGTCCATAGTATCCACGACACAGGAGAAAATCCTAGTGTGGCTATGAGTGTAGAAAGCGTGTATATAAATGGCATGTTTGGATGACAACCAACGTAAAAACAATATGGCAATGAAAAAATATACAAAGAAAAAAGACAAACCCCCTGAGTTTCTTGCCGGATCTCCTCCGTTGAGGTCGAGTTCCGATCCGCTGGTAGTGTAAAAAATATATATGTAACTGACAATTTGTAATTGCCAATGAAAAAAAAAAATAAAGACAATAAAGACATAGCTCACTACCTATTTGGCTTACAAACAAATATACAACTCGAATTTATATACGGAATCTTGATTGCAATAGGTAGGTTGGCTTCCAATTGATTGGGATCCAACGTCTAGTCGAGTCTAAAAGTAGTAAGTCGAGACAAAAACAATTTCCAAAAACCGCACGTTGTTAGTAGTTTTTGCATATTAAAACTTAGTAGAAAACATTAGTGGAGACTATTCAATAGGACTCAAAGAATTGTCCCTGTAGCCTCGGGGTCAGAATAGGGCTACGGTATCCCCTGCCTGTCGTAAGAGGCGACTAAAAGGGGCTTCCGGGGTTGCAGACGGCTAGAGTGGGAGCTCGAACCGTTCGGTCAGGCAATCCCGGGAAGGACGGCGGTATGTGTGGTCGCATACCGTCGTAAAGACTAGACGGAGCGGTGGGCCCAGCCGCCCATCTGGGAGGAGCCCGATGGGGCAGCGCGCTCGGAGGATTCCGGTTGAAGTCGTTTCGAGATCCCGGAGTCCTCCTTTTCAGCGCCGAGGACGGCCACCGGGGGGGTTTTAGTGCGATAAAAATCCCACATAACCCTGCGTCGCTCCCACGGCGTCGGGTACCTTTGGAAGGTTTCCCCCTCGAAAACAAAAAAAAAAAAAAAAAGGACTCAAAGAATTGTGCCTTCGTCATAACTTATGTCCAGTTACTTTAGTATGGGACAAGATAACCATTTTAACTATTAGGAGAGACAACTCGTAGGAGTGGTGACCACTTACCATCAGCTAACATCTAAGTTATTTCCCTACTTAAATTAAAAGATAACAGCACATACACTAAGGCGCTTATTTCACTTATACAGCCCCAAAACGACGTGCTTTGAGCAACGCTGGGGTCCTTCAACAAACCCTCTTGAAATTTCCTGGAGTATTAAGTCTGGAAAGTTTGGGTCTAACTGACGGAAATTGTAGATAGGCTAAGGGCCTAGCATAGGCTTTAATGTATATGTCGAGCTTTGCCCTTTGTGTTATCATTGAATGTAATCATTCCCTCAATATATCTGTTTTGTTACTTAAGTGAATCACTTAGCCCTTGGAAATTAGCTAACATGAGACATTATTTAAATATCTTAAAAGAAACTGGTTAGACATGGCTAAAGAAGATTAAATTCTTTATCATTAACTAAAAACATCTACTGAAATTTCGTGCGTGCCTCCGTATCTCTGAGGGCACTTTTAAAACATTGGTAGGAGGTTAGAAGTTGTTTTCATCGGATAACAGTCATCAATGATCATCTAATGCTTACTTCTTGAGGCTAGCCTCAAGAAGTAAGCCTAGAAATATAAAAGCAAATCGAGCACCATAGAAAGAGATAGAAGTTTCAAGAGAAAAAAGGTTAATTGATCGAAATATTTACCTGTTACTACAACGTCAAGCAAATCAAAATCCTGTACCCTTAAAACAGTCTATCGCGTTTTTTTCAAAATGATCATGGTTTACGATTCGTTTAGAGATTCTGTTTTGCAAATGTCCATTGACGACGGTGACTACTTCCCATCTGGTAGCCCGTCCGCTTAATCTTTGGGTTAAATATATAATATAGAATCAGTAGTAGTAAAGTACGCACAGCATAGCTGGCACGACAAAGAGATCTAAACGTCTAATTTACTTTGTAATTACGTGCTAAAACGTAAGCCATTAGTGTTTTGAGGAAATGTAATACACTCACGTTAAGATAAATTATTTAAAACGTGTTTGGACAAAAATCCGACACGATAATGAACATACCACACACACCAGTGATGAATTGTTAATATCTCAGACCGCAGCGCAGTGTCGAGTGTGCTGAATTAGGCATTTAATCTGAGCTGCAGCGTTGGCTGTGGTCGCGGCGCAGTAATTATTCGCCGCGTTATATACTGATAGGTTCATTGACAAATTCAAAAACCCGTGCCTTTAGTGCGAACTTATTACGAGTCCTCAAAATAATAATTATTTACATTGTTGCCCAATATTATAAGGTACAGTAAAAAATGAAAACGTAAACGCGAAATGGGCTACAACGTAAAAAATGATGGACTTGAAGAAGCATAATAAAATCGCACTAAGAGCACATTACCCTTAGTATTCGTATTACATTAAAGAATCGCTCTTCCGTCAGAATGAGAGAGATTAGACCATAGTCCACCGCGCTGGCCAAGTGCGAATTAGTGGAATTTTACAATAATGGTATATAAACAAGATTGTTTCGACAAAATTTAACAGATTCATATTAAGAGTACCGACCGCATAAAATATAATTTAATACAAAATTAATGGTGACATAGTTATGAACATACCACATACAACAGTGATGAATTGTTAATATCGGTACTCAGACCGCAGCGCAGTGTCAAGTGTGCTGAATTAAGCATTTAATCTGAGCTGCAGCGTTGGCTGTGGTCGCGGCGCAGTAATTATTCGCCGCGTTATATACTGATAGGTTCATTGACAAATTCAAAAACCCGTGCCTTTAGTGCGAACTTATTACGAGTCCTCAAAATAATAATTATTTACATTGTTGCCCAATATTATAAGGTACAGTAAAAAATGAAAACGTAAACGCGAAATGGGCTACAACGTAAAAAATGATGGACTTGAAGAAGCATAATAAAATCGCACTAAGAGCACATTACCCTTAGTATTCGTATTACATTAAAGAATCGCTCTTCCGTCAGAATGAGAGAGATTAGACCATAGTCCACCGCGCTGGCCAAGTGCGAATTAGTGGAATTTTACAATAATGGTATATAAACAAGATTGTTTCGACAAAATTTAACAGATTCATATTAAGAGTACCGACCGCATAAAATATAATTTAATACAAAATTAATGGTGACATAGTTATGAACATACCACATACAACAGTGATGAATTGTTAATATCGGTACTCAGACCGCAGCGCAGTGTCAAGTGTGCTGAATTAAGCATTTAATCTGAGCTGCAGCGTTGGCTGTGGTCGCGGCGCAGTAATTATTCGCCGCGTTATAGACCGATTGACGCGGACGATAAATATCGGTGTGAACTACAACGATTGAAGTGATACGTCCATTTTTTGTGGTAAGTTCATAGGGAAATTCAAAACATGTGACTTAAGTAACTGTTTTTTAAGTTTCTTTAAAAAAATGTTTACGTAGTCACCCATTATTGCAGGTAGAAAACGAAAAATAAACGCAAAATGTATGGAAGAAAATGCAGACAATGATTGTCTTGAAAAAACCTACTAAATTCGTACTAAGCGAACTTCACTCTTAGTATATGTTTATTACGTTCCATCTAAACAATCATTGTTAACGTTTTCGCCCGTACTACGTTAACAATGTAAAATACGTACGTATCCATCAGCCTTTAAAAGTCTACTGCTCGACATAGGCTTCTCCTAATCTGCGCCACTTCGATCGGTCCCGACTTACCCGCCGTCTTCTTCAGGTTACCAGTCCACCTGGTCGGCGGGGCGGCTTACACTTCTTTTGCCCAGACGGTCTCCATTCGAGGACTCTTCTACCCCATCGGTTGTCTGTCCTACGAACAATTTGGCCTGCCCATTGTCACTTCAGCTTACTAATTCTGAGAACTATGTCGGTAATGTCGGTAACTTTCGTTCTCTTACGGAGTTTATCGTTACGCATTCTGTCGCGCAGTAGAACATAATAATGTTAATGACAGTGTTCCGTATTTATATATATTTACTTAATACACTTTTACAGGTGGTAGAACCAGTGTAGTTCGAACGGGAAATACTATTCTAGCGTGACGCATTTCTTTCGTTTCGATGGAAAGGTGTGATAGCCAGCACACTTCTATACCACTTACCATCAGGTAGACTGCATGCTCGTTTGCTACTTCAATCAGATAAAAAAAACTGACGCTTTCTACACCCATAGCCCCACACTAGATTTTTTCCTCTCTCATTCGACACTCTCAGAATCTGATTCAGGCAGAACCTACTGGATGTCAGATCGTTATGGCTAACACCCGCTGGTAATATCCGCTCCGCCACGTGGGTCGTCTTAAAATATGATAACAAAATTTTAATAACCGCAAACAAAGCGCAGCGCAGTGTCGAGCGCTCTGCATTGGGCAATTAATCAGTGCTGCAGCTTTTGTGGTCGCGGCGCAGTAATTACGTAAACTTCCTCACAGCAAATAAACCTCGAAATAATGTGCAATAAATTTCAGAACACCGAATTAGGCAATTAATATCCGCGACCGGTATAATGGAGTTAAAATTATGTCGCGTTGAAACTAACTTGCGTCAAGAATTGGGACACAGAGACTGCGACACGTTCTGCACTCACAGTCCCACACTAGGATTTTCTCCTGTGTAGTGGGTGCCATGGATATACAAAGACGAATACATAAACACTCAGACCCAGAACAGAAATCTTAATTCATCATTCAGATACCTGTTCGGTCGGGAATCGAACCTAGAACCCACTGCGAATCACACCAGTAATAGGTAATGCCCCGCGACGCGGGTCGTCAAAATAAAAAAAAATTTTAAACAAAAAATACAACCGACTTCCATGCCACATAAAAGTAAAAAATAATTTAAGTACATGTTGGTTTAGAGCAAACACAGTACTTAGTACATAGTCCCGAAGTCGGCGCTCACCATATTTTGCTGGATCATGACGAAACTACATGTATCTTAAATGAGCGCCGACTTCGAGACTATGTACTAAGTACTGTGTTTGCTCTAAACCAACATGTACTTAAATTATTTTTTACTTTTATGTGGCATGGAAGTCGGTTGTATTTTTTGTTTAAAATTTTTTTTTCACGCTTTTCAGTCACGATAAAAGCAGTTATGGCTGTTGCTAGTCGTCCGCTAACCGGATGAATAAAATTAATTATTCGTCCGATTTTCGGATGAATAAAATTATGTGCTGACGTCATCATCTAAAAATAGACTTCTTTGACACAACCGGTCGGGAGCGCTACCGCGCCCCCTCCCTTAGATTCTGAATTAGAAAAATCTGTTCGAACCTAACCTAACCGAATAAAACAACTTTTTCTGAGTAAACATTTATTTAAATAATAGACCTATAATTATCAATATTTAAAGTAGAAAAAGTAATATAAACCTTATAATTAAGAGTATAATTCAACTGATACTGATAATAATAATTTTGACTATCCTTAGTTGGAAAACCAATACCATCAAAACCAATTTAAGTTGGGGCAGCATGGTCGTTATTCACTACATCAGGTGTACCCATAGCTTTACACAATTTATTAATCTCAGTAATATGATTTAACTCACCAGTTTCAATACGTTTTTTATTTCGAGGATAATAAGTATGTTTAATATACAGACCATTTTTATTACGAATTTACCGTTTAGCGGACGATTAATTTATTTTATTCATCCGATTACGGGACGACTAGACACTTCGATCAGTTATACGAGACCGTGTAATACATAGTATCCATAAGACTGCATAGTGCATACATAAATGGAAACGGTAATTTAAAATCAACCTTAAATGACAAGTCAAACAAGCTTAGTCGCTGCTTCCCCTGCTGCTGCCCCTGCTCGCTTAGTTTCTATATTTTCTTTCAAGTTCTAACCTAACCTAACTCATCCTATGTAAAAAGGTTGGCAGTACTCCTGCATCGTTCAGGTAATTGTATTCAAAGTGGAATTTGTGATCATTATTATGTCCTTTCCGGAACTCATTGTTTGTATTGCGAACAATAATTACCAAACACACATACTTTAGGCAGGCTGTATACCTATATTATTAGGGTTAAAGAGGTGAAGGTAACTTTATTAATCGTTGCCTCTGTTTATGGAACTCCTAATATATTCATAAGGGAGATATTACTATCACCTGTAGGTTAAATAGGCTGTACCACTGAATAAAAGCCCAGTTGAAGATAACGGTTTTCATAAGTCATCTCTTCTTAGCATTTCTTCTATAAATCCTTAAGCACTAAATAGCCAACTTCTATGGCTTGGACTTACAGTACCCTGCATCATAAGGGTCCAGGAGTTAAAGGTCAATTTTCTTATCATACGTCTTTGCTTTGTTAATATATTACATTTCCATAAGTATCAAATGGCCAACGCCTATGCTTTAAGCCTGAAGTACCCGTGCATCATCAAGGCTGAAGAGTTGAAGGTCAAAACTATCATGTTATATCTTTGCCTAGTAATCTCATTACATATACGTAAGCACCATATGGCCAACGCCTATGGTTTAGGCTTAAAGGACCCCAGCATTATCAGGGTTGAGGAGTTGAAGGTCAAATTTTTCATGCCATATCTTTTCTTAGTAATCTCATTACATACACGTAAGTAACAGATGGCCAACTTCTATGGCTTGGGCTTGCAGTACCCTGCATCATGAGGGTTGAGGAGTTGAAGGTCAATTTTAATATTATACGTCTTTACTTTGTAAATATATTACATACCCATAAGCACCAAATGGCCAATACCTATGGTTTAAGCTTGAAGTACCCCTGCATCATCAGAGTTGAGGAGTTGAAGGTCAAATTTTTCATTTTTTATCTTTGCATAGTAATCTTATCAGATAAACCTAAACACCATGTGGCCAACGCCTATAGTTTAAACTTGAAGCACCCCAACATCATCAGAGTTGAGGAGTTGAAGGTCCAATTTTCCACTGTATACAACCATTAGTCTAATGTTCTACCTTTAATCTGTTTAATCTCATTTTAAATGCGTAAGCATGAAATAGCTAAGTTTTATGGCTTAGGCATTCAATACCCCTGCATCATCAGGATCGAGGAGTTGAAGGTCCAATTTTTCGTCGTATACCTTTGCTTAGCAATGTTATTACAAATCCGTGAGCAACAAATGTCTAACGTTTATGGTTTAGGCCTGCAGTACCTCTGCATCATCAGGGTTGAAGAGTTGAAGGTCAAATTTGTCATCGTACATCTATGCCTTGCTATCTTATTATTTACCCGTAAGCACCAAATAACCATCACCTACGGCTTGGGCTTACAGCACCCTGCATCATCAGGGTTGAGGAGTTGAAGGTCAATTTTTTTATAATATGTCTTTGCTTAGTATTGTTATTACATACCCATAAGCACCAAATAGTCAACCCCTATGGTTTAGGCTTGAGGCACCCCTGCATCATCAGGATTGAGGAGTTGAAGGTCAAATTTTTCATCACATGTCTCTGCTTAGTAGTCTTATTACATATATGTAAGCACCAAATAGCTAATGTTACAGTTTAGGATAGCTGTAACCCTGCATCATCAGGATCGAAGAGATGAAGGTCAAATCTTTCAACCTATATAAGTATAGATATATAATACATATTCCAAGTTTCATAAGAATCGAATCGGCAGAAGCCGAGTTATCTCAAATTATCTAAAAAACTTGAGGAGTGGTGGTGGTTTCCACCCCATAACTCAAAGAGTTAAGCATCACAGTATACCTATGTCCAGGGGAAAAAGTTGCGTGACGAAATTTCCTATCAAATGAAAGAAAGAAAATGGAAATCGGTTTAGAAACACCGAAGTTATTCAAGATTTTAAGAAACCGACATTTTCCAATTTTCCGGGAAAACCGCCAAAAGGTTTTCATTTTCCTCAATATGGGACTGCCTGTGAAACTAGCCGCATACAGTGTCGTATGAATCGTGTCGGTAGGTCGACGATTTCTAGCCATTTCGCCCGAACATACATAAAAAAAAAAAAAAAAAAAAATATACGTGACGAATAGATAACCTCTTTCCTTTGGGAAGTCGGTTAAAAAAGTAATGTGCCTATACTATATATCAGAGATGTTATGGAGCTCCGTAATCATAACCGAAACTATCGGATATCCGAAATAAAATCTATCCAACATCGTAACCGAATAGGGTAATCAATTTACGAATAATGTCGGATAGGGCCGGAGTCTACATACATTGTCAGGGGTTTTTAATTCATCATGATTTTGATTAAGGTATAAGTCCTTACCTATGTGCTTTACTTTAACAAATCCTTAAAATCAAATATCCGTCATAGAAACTTTACAAAACTATCGGATGAATCCAAATAATAATAAATCCCTTCTACAGATTAGGTCATGACGTACAAGAGAAAGGTCTAGCTTCATCTTCTCCTTGGGCATGGATGGTACATTTACTTCAAGAAATTCTTATTCGGTTTTATAAGAAACTAACGGGCATTGCTACGCCACCACAAAAAAAGAACAGAAAGACTCTATAAAGGGAATACAGACAAACATTCATTTTTATATATAAAGATACGAGATATTTCTTTATTGAATCCTCACTTTTTATCCTTACTGTATAGAAAATATCCAATACTTGCCATAAATTTTCCTTTTCGCGAGTTCAACTGGCACCGAATGCTACCCAAATAAGTATTGCACATTTAGTACCTGCAACAAAAACATACAACACAATTAGGAAAAACTCAATAACGATTTTCTGTTTATCTGAAACTAGTCATTGGTGAATTTCATTCTATGAGAACTATAGTGTTTCTTTTAACACACCCCTTCAAACGACTCATATAACGAGACAGTTTTTATTATCATGTGGAAGAATCAGTGTAATTCGACCTGAGCCACAATTATTTCTTGCGTCATATGATGCGATCAGCTTAGTTCTTGAGATCTGCAACGCATCTGCGATAAAATTCAAATTGTCCATGTTCTACATGAACTTGTTTACAGATGTCCATTGGCAACAGCCACTACAAACCATCATCAAAAAATATTGCTGTCATAAAAGAGAAATAAGTATGCCGGCGAATACGAACAACGAAACGGCAAAACCACAAAATGACTTGTATACTGACAAATAGTTAAATACATCTACGGTTAGGCAGATAGGAACATCCCATGCCTTGAGTGACGACAATATTGTTGTAAACTGATCTAAACGGAAATTAAGCTCGCACACACAGACACCAAGGGTTGTAATGTAATGGGTAAGCTGAAATAGAGTAAGAAACGGCTTGCTCACACTTCGAATTCCGTAATAAATAAGTTGTTACTTAATAATATGTACTATGATAAAGAAGAATGAAATTTAAAAAAAAGAAGCAACTTCAATCATATCTACCAATAAGAGTAATATTTTTAATCGTCCATAAGCACAGTTTTGTTTTTAAAATTCTTAAAAAAAACCTATGTCACACAAAGAAACTGTCAGCCATCTTGGGGCATCCGCCATATCGGAACTTGAACGATGTTACGAAACTTATCATGCATTATGAACCAAATTTCACGTGTATGCAAAATTTCAAATTAAACTCTAAGGCTAAGGGCTAAGATTCTAAGGCTAACTGGTTTAAAATTCATATTCATTACTAAATCAAACGATAATGCATATGGGCTTTCTCATCAGATATTGACATTGCAAATGACTTTCTACGTTCCATCCACGTAGTAACCTTCACCCAAGGACATTAGCAACACGAGAGACCTCTTTTCCCAGCTTTTAGAACCCCAAGTCCAATAGATACCGCTCCGGGAATACACCAGAAGGTAGCCCATCGCACGATTTGACCCTCACATACAAATTAAAAACAAAGGCGAATAAAAACTTGTAAAAAAAGTATCCGCAAACAAAAATAATAAGACAAACCTCAAATCAAAAAGATATCAAACATCAGAAGCAATTAAGCGAATCGAAAATAAGCAAACAAATTTTACAACTAAACTTCATATTATTTTTTCATTTTCTCTTATTAGGCTACTAAAAGCGTACAAAGGAAAAATAGGGAAAACCAACAAACAACAAGGGACAAGGGCTCGGTGAGTGGAGGCCAAATTAAATTACCAGCTCTCGTCTTTCAACGAAACGGAATCACTCTCTATAGAAAACAAATCATGATGGTTATTGTGTACGACTGTATTATACGTTAGTGGGTCAAACGTCCGAGCTGTGAACACGATTTTGATAATTATACAATACAATACAAAACAAAATTTCTTTATTGTACACAATATATATATGGATTAATATATGGAACAAAAACAAAAGATACAAAATGTGGCACAAAAGGCGGTCTTATCACTTAGATAGCGATCTCTTCCAGAAATACCTTTGTGGCTGGAGGAAACATTTATGATGCAAGAGAGGATACACAGAAGTATACATATCTACTTGATAGAAATATAAATATATCAGCAGCTAATGTAGACGCTAAAGAAATAAACGATATAAATAAAAGGGGAAGTGCAGGGACAGGGGAGATACAATATGGATAAAGAATCGCGAAGACCAATAAAATAAGAAGCAGATTATAGGAAAATATAGAAGTCTTTTATTTGTTATTTTAAAGAATCCAGTGACTGTGCCCGATGGATAACAATCGGTAGGGAATTCCATAAGCGCACAGCCACTGAAGTAAGGATTTGCCATAGATTAGTGTAGAGCAGAAAGGGGTAAAGAGGGAAAGATTTTCATTTAAACGCAGAAGAGTGTCGTGAGAGAGATAGAGGTATTCAAATCTATCCTTTAAATAGTTTGAACTGTTTGAATTAAACAAGACGCAGTACAAAGCAAAAATAAATTATTTAGGTGTAATTAATAAAAAAAAATAAAAACAAAAAGTAGTTTGCCAAAAAAATACCTGAAAAGGGACAACAATGTTATAATAATAAAATACCAATAAAAAATATTTAGTACAAGGTTTGCCGAATAGAACAAGGGAAAATTCTATAAAGTCCTAACAATTGATCATAAAGTCATAATAATGTTCATACCTATGATATACTCTCACAATTGAGACGGATTTAACGACATCTCGAGAGTTAAAATCCGTCCGTTTGCCTGAAGGACATGCCGAAAATCGCGCTCGAAAAACATTCCTCCTTGATAAGCAATAACATAGGCTACTTTGTATCCTCCTTTAGACACATTCGGGTAAAGAAGTCTATGTTAGTGCTTATTAACTTTGAGCACACATCACATTTATTTGGATATAGACCCTTATATGCTCTGAGATTCTCGAAAGAAAAAATAATAGGATGAGTGCCATCAACATCACGGCCAAAACAAACTTCAATCCTTAAAGAAAAATCCGCACTAAACAATCCCTACCTGGTCTGTATTAAATTAACTGAACCAAGGCTCGGAACCGGTTTAAAAATACCGGTTAATTTCGGTTAAATACCGGTAAATATAATCGTTCTTTCATTTACCGGTTAAACAGGTGAACGGTTTATAATTAACCCAAATGATAAAGGTTACCGGTTACTTTTGTACGATCGGTTTGGTCACCCAAATTAACCGGTTAATTCCATAATTCCTATTTTAATAAACTGGAGTGAATCGGATAGATTCATGTTTTGAAATGTTTACGCCGAAGCATCGCATCGGGCGCATACTGTTATCATCCATTGTTGTTAGTTGGATTCAGAAGGCACAGGATTGGTTGGAGTGGCGTCATTTTGGGAGGCCTATGTCCAACAGTGGACCTTAAAGGGCTGGTGGATGAATGGATGGATGGTTGTTAGTTTATTCGTATTGATTTGACGTGCCTCATAATGAACACTCACTATCACAAAGTTTTTAGACGCAATCGCACACGCTTCAATTTTTTATAACGTCGTCGTTCACCCTCTTTTATCTTTCAGTAACCATCTCATTATTTTTGTAAATACCTAAAAATAATATTTAAATTTAAGTTAGGTAATTTACTACATGCCAAATAAAGGTGACTATTAACTAGAATAAGAATAATTTTGACAGGACAGTGGAAGTAAAATCTAATTTAATCATAATAACAATAGTCCATTCAAATGTTACATGAGCTTTGCATTTTTTAGAGAACGCTATTATACTTTTGGGACATCTGTTGGGGCCCAATAGAAGCTTAACCACAAGTTTGTGGGGTCGCCACTGGTCGAAAAAAGGGTAAAAACACTTTTTTCGCGATATCTCGGAAACTATGCACCTTACAAAAAAAAAATGTTAGATCATAATTTGTAGCAAATTGTTTCGCCTACAGATATGTTTATATAACTTTTTGCCCTAATTTAAAAATTAAAGAAGTTATAAGCAAAAAAGTAAGAATTTTTTTATATTTTCTTCTTTATTTTTCTTCAACTTTTATATGTTTTACAAAAAAAAAAAAGAAATACTTCAGACCCATCTTGTAGATGATCTTTTGAGGAAAATTATTCATTACATTTTTTTTATTTTATACATCTAAAACGCTGCTACAGCGCTCCAAAGTTAACCGGATTCTCATGTTTTTTTTTTATTGTAAATATATTCTTAGAAAATTTTTGTTAAATTCGTATAACTCTGTAGGCGCGTTTTTTTCAGACTCTAACTCAAAGGTGGTAAGGAGAAGAGGAATGAATAAGTAACAAAAATCTGTGAGATGGGCAGCAGCATCTCCTTGCGTAATTCCTACACCTACTGCGGTCACCAAATCGCTTGCTAGGCGCGGTGACGATCGACAAAATCCCCAAAATGACAGGTGCAGAGAAACCGGCCCCCAGTCCCTAGCAGCCCCGCTATTCCGGGCTACGGTAGCGGCCAAGGTAACGGCGGAGCAGGGGGTGCTAAGAATCTCCGGCAGAAATCCGTCGACAGACGTCGGACGAGAAGATACAGGAGCTGGACGACGATATGCACAAGTTAAACTGGAGTGTTTTGGGATTGTCTGAAGTCCGAAGACAGGGAAAGGACACAATAATCCTAAAATCAGGCAACTTGTTCTATCACCGGGAGGGCGAACATCTGTCCCAGGGTGGTGACGGGTTCCTCGTCCACAAATCCCTCGTCAACAACTTGGTAAAAGTCGACAGTGTGTGTCCAAGGGTAGCGTATCTTATACTCAGAATGTCTAAACGGTATTCGCTGAAGGTCATACAGGTACATACATATATGCGCCGACTTCGACACACCCAGACTATGAGGTCGAGATAATGTATGAGGACGTAAGTAGAGCCATACATACCTCAAAGACGCACTTAACCATTGTTATGGGGGGATTTCAACGCCAGATTAGGCACACGGAATGATGGCGAGCGGAAGGTCGGACCCTTTGGAATTGGATAACGGAACCACCGAGGCCACTTGCTTGCCAACTTCTTGGAGAGGGAAGACTTCTTTATGATGAACTATTTCTTCAAGAATATGGCGAAAGTGAACTTGGATAAGACAGTCAAACGGCACATATTTAATGATGTCTCTGTGGTATCTCTAGGTCTTGGGTTCTCTCAGAACGGTCTTCTGAGAACGGGTTCTCTCTACTCTCGGTCTTATGAGGGAGAGGCGAGAACTATGTGTGCAGTCTCCAACCTCAATGTCGAAATACAGACTGCTCAATAATCAGATCTCTCAGAGTAGGCGACGCGATTGGCGTGCTCATACACCTATCGCATAAAAGACGCTATTGAGCGAAAACCCAGGCTCAAGAGTGTTCGCCAGGGACCTGTGCGTTGGGCAGAGCCTGCTGACGAGGTTGAAGACAGACTCGAACACCATAGTTTCGTCTAAACCCGATGTTCTGGGAGAAATTAAAAAACACTACGGACAGTTTTAGAAATATGGCGGTCGACAAACGTGCCAAATTGACCCGAAACTATACTGAGGACCTCCCGGACGTCAGCCTGTACAAGATAAGAGAGGCTCTCAAACACCTGAAAAAAACAAGGCATCGGGAGATCGGTGACCTCGGGAGACCTCCCCGGAAGAGAAGGCAAAGGCGTAGTGGTGCTATTCTTCAAATCAGGCCATGAAACCCCTTTTGGAGAACTACAGGCCCATTGCGCTTCTAAGCTAAGTAGGGATTCAGGCAAGGCGATGTCATATCACCGAAGCTGTTCACCGGTGCGTTGGAAGATTTGTTCAAGCTGATGGAGTGGAAAGGTCTTGGCATTAACATCAATGGCAAACACGTCACATACCTACGATTTGCCTATGATATAGTTATCTCGGCAGATTCACTGACGGCCCTCAGCACTATGCTAGGCGACCTTAACAGTGCCTCACAACGGGTGGGTTTTAAGATGAACATGGACAAGACAAAAATCATGTCTAATCAAGTCAACAACTACCAGTACGGGTGTGACATGGACATCACACCCGTACTGGTAGTTGTTGACGGCACTCCTCTCGAAGTTGTTGACGAGTATATTTGCCTGGGACAAACGGATGGGTAAATCCAACTTTGAGAGGGAGGTCACTCGAAGAATCCAACTCGGCTGGGCTGCGTTCGGGAAATTACGTAGTATCTTCTCGTCCACAATTCAATTTGTCAATAGTTAAGTTATTCAAGCAATGTGTGTTGCCAGTGATGGCCTACAGCGCTAAAACGTTTTCTTTCACTGTAGGCCTCATTCGGAGGCTCAGGGCTCCGCTAAACAAATATCGCTGGACTTCGGGACTATGTACTAAGTACTAAGTTAATTCTAAACCAAAATTAATAGAAATTATTTAAGACTTTTAGTGACATTGAAGTCGGTAGATATTTTTTGTTAAAAAGTTTTTATTTCACGATTTTTAGTGACTATATAGTGATATTAACTATGTAATATGTCGTTGATAGATTTCCTTATATACCAACTTCTATAAAATTTTAATTTATTTATTTACTAAGTTACAAGGTTTCTTTATCCAGGTTATTTAAAAAATAATACATAGATTTATTTACTAAAAATTTACAATTATAAATAGAATAAATGAGCCAAATCGCTGCCCCTTGGAAATGTACCCAAGACACTAGCAGCATTACCTCGCTGTATTGCTAAACTTATTTGTTGGCCGAGGTAAGCTCCAGCTCTCGGGTCACCGGAGGCGTCAATCAGGCGTGAAGACAACTCTTTGTAAAATTGTTTCGCTTCTGGTCCCCACGGTCCCATCGTCTCTACTGCAAACGGCACAAATATGTAGTCCTTAGAAATGGCTGCATATTTGCGCCGCTTCACAGTTTCTGCAGATTCGGCTGCCGCACCAGCGTGCATCGAAGTTGCCTGTATATGAGATGGCGCCAATGTATCAACACATGTACCATCCCATATCAAGGACTTCCCCTTTTTCCAGGGCACGAGTGTCAAACCATCCGGCCGCTTGCCATCATCACGTATAATACCTTTCGGCTCCAGAGTAGCCGGTACGTTGATGGTGACAAGAGCCCGACGGATGACATCGTTGATGCTCGCGTGGCGCGACATCCGGCCAGCACTGCGTTGACAAGACAGACCGTGATGACCTGCCTGATCAACACCTTCTCCACAGACACAACGATGTGGCTCATTAATTTTTAACCCAAGTCGCAGGCACAAACATAGGGACAATGTTGTATTATCTAAAAGTGTCCCTATGTTGCTCGATGGAAGAGCCTGTAGCCAGAAACCGGACTCACGTTCTGAAACTGCTAATAGACGTACCCGCTCTGTAATATCAACTGAAGAATTTAAGAGTAATTCATGAGTTAATTTACAGAGGGGCTCATCCCACAATTTTTGAATACTTAATAATTTGGGAAAATTTTGATTTGGGCAGGCCAACGACCAAGCAGATTTAGCTTCACTCATATACGCAACATCATAATTAATTTGTGTTTTTGTCAATATTTTTGAAACTAATTGTTGCGTACTATGAGTCGAAGATAAAAAAGCTGGAAGAGAAATACTAGAAATTTTGCGTATACCCAAACCACCGTATCTAATAGGTAAAGAGGCTTGGGTCCAAGCTCGGTCCGAAATATGACAATTAAATAAAGTTGATAGTGTACTATGGATAATAGAATCAATTTCAGTTAAAAGATTAGTGAATTTGAAAAAAGGGCTGCATCTAAGAAAATAAACAAATTTAGGGGCGAAAAGACAACTACGGATAATAAAAAAGGCCATATGAGAGTTAATTTTAAATAATCTCTCTGAAACGCAATGGAATTTTCTAATTTGATTTTCAGTAAATGATTTTAGAGAATCTACAAAAATTGGTGCACCTAGTATGGTAAGGGAGTCCTTATCTAGAATTTTAATGTTAGGTGCCAAAACGTTAAATTTGTTAAGAATTTGTAGTTTTTCTTCTTCGGATCTATTTGAATTAATAAATAATTCACATTTCGAAAAATTTAAATCGAGACCAATTTCACTAAATTTTTTTGTTAGTAATTCTAAATCACCAAGGACTGAACTCACCATATAGTGATATTTGTATTTAAATAATGACATTTAAAACCCATATGGGTGCAAAGTTCTCATCAATATAAATGAATTCAGCCCAAACACAAGGTAGCTACTGTAAACCGTTGAAGAGTTCCTTAACTGTCTTTCGTCTCCATCATCAGACCAGACAGGTGTAACGTTTCCATCAATACAAATTACACAAGCTCAAATAAAAGGGAATTGCTGTAAATCGTTGAGGAGTTCCCTCGACTGTCTTTCGGCTCCATCATCAGATCGACTCCAGACCTTCATTATATTATAGTACTTTAAATTGTTTAATAGAAAAATTAATAAACGCACTAGTCCCCTCTACGATTTTTGAAATATCCCCTCGATTTCTCTAGAATGACATCATCAGATCCTGGTTTCCTTATCATGGTACAATTCCTGGAATGTATCCTTTCCAACAAAAAAATAATCTTCAAAATCGGTTCATAAACGATGAAGTTTTCCGCGAACAAACATAAAAAATATATATATACGGTCGTGCAATTACGTATACTTTGTGATAGTGAGCGCAGCGTCCAGAGCATGTCTAAAACGCGGTAGAATATTAATAAACTTGGTTTAAACCGGTTAATTATGGCAACCAAAACCTAAATTCGTGAAAAACCGGTACTTCGCATAAACCGGTAATAACCGGTTAGGTACAACCTTTAACCGATATTCATTTAGGTTTGGGGTCAATGACCGAAACCGGTTTAGAAATAGAACCGGTTTCCGAGCCTTGAACTGAACGATGACTACCTACCTAGGTAATGAGAGTCCTACAAATTCGTCCAACAAAACCCCAGCTCAGATTGTACTGGGCGACCTACATATAACGTGGCCATATTTTCCTTATCTGAGCGGGACGCTTGGGAAATATTGTAAAGAACGAGTAACGTTGCTAAAATATTAAAAGAAATAACTCGACTGTTGCAACACGATTGATTTCTCAGATTCAGTTGATTATTTTCAAGCTGCCCAGTTTTTTTTTAACCAAATACGGTCGACTTTCGTTAATTCGAAAATCAAGGGACTCTTAAAATATTTCGAATTATCGAGTGTTTCGAAATATCAAATGTTTCGAAATTTTTAAGAGAAAATAAATAAGACTTCGAATTATAGACTGTTGATCAATTATCTTAGTTTTTTAACGGCTATAATAACCATTTATCAGTTTTCAGTTTTAGTTTTCTATTTAACCGTAGGAACACCAAATATGGTATGTTTGATGTCTTGCTTAACTGCCTAGTCACGAAAGAAAAAAATAATAGGATCAGTGCTATTAAATATGTTGTGGACTTAAAAAAAAAACTTCAACCCTTAAAGAAATTAAAGAAAAACCCGCACAAAACAATCCCTACGTGGTCTGTATTAAATTAACTGCACGAGGACTACCTACCTAGGTAATGAGAGTCCTACAAATTCGTCCAACAAAACCCCAGCTCAGATTGTACTGGGCGACCTACATATAACGTGGCCATATTTTCCTCATCTGAGCGGGACGCTTGGGAAATATTGTAGAGAACAAATAACATTGATAAAATATTAAAAGAAATAACTCGACTGTTGCAACACGATTGATTTTTCAGATCAGTTGATTATTTGCAAACTGTCTAGATTCAGTGACTGTTTTTAAGCGAGAAGAAAAGCCGACCTTTTTTTGTGTAGTAATTTATTTAATACTACCTGAATTACCCTTGCTCCGTTCTTTCATAAAAAAATCACGAAAATATGGGCAATATTATTTCAAAAATTTCATATAAATCGGATTACGTGATTGAGTAAGAAACACAAGACACGCGCCATCATATTTTTATATATTACTATATAGATAATGTATTTTTGGATTCTAGGTCAAAATAGTAAAATGATAGTGTTATAATATATTTTTGTAGTGGTACATACTAGTTTTTAGGGCTCAAGAATGAGGATAGTGTACAGCTTAACAATTTTCATACAATACCGAATAAGTCCTTTTTTATATTTTGAATGAAAACGCATTAAAGCTATTTTGACAAGAGAGCTTGATAAAAATAAAGACATTTGTTTTATTTTTGTCATTTTTAATGAATGAAGTAAAAAATAATAACAGATTAAAGGCCATCAACATAGCGGACTAAGAGCACCACTTATTCAATCCTAAATTAATAAAATAATGATAAAACTATATCTTTAACTTGAAACTGGTGAATTTTAATTGTGCGATTATTGAAGGAAAACGGAGACGTATGCGAGAACCTTTTTAGCTTCTTAAGTCACAGGCTCTATACCCGGTAGCAGGATTGTCTCATCTAAAGTGGAATTTATGGTCACACTAGTATATACTGCTTAGGTCCCGACCTTAATATTAAATTAGCCTAAAAAGGATAACAAGAACCGCCAATAATGGGGGAACGACAAGATGTAATTTACCTTCATCTTTTTGAAACGAAATAAATTAAACTGACTTCCCAACAATATTTTTTTTAACTTTTTATTATAATATATTTTACTATTTTATTAATCCTCCGCTTTACAGAGCCTTTAGTACGTGTATATTAGGATTCCACACAACAAGCATTGTTTACCATCTAGTATCCAATTCACCTACAGAGCAGTGATAGCCTAATGGTTGAAACTTGCCTTGCTCGGGAGGTCGGAGGTTTAAAACCAGGCACGCACCACTGATTTATATGCGTATTAGAAATTAATTATTACTGCTTTTGGGCGAAGGAAATCATTGTAAGGAAACCTACACACCCAAGAGTTCTTATAAAAAGTTCTCGGAGGCGTGTGAAGTCCACCAATTCGCACTTGGCCACCGCGGTGGACTATGGCCTAAACTCTCTCATTCTGAAAAAAGACTTGTGCCCAATAATGGGTTGACGACAGATCCAGTTCACCTGAGTTTAAGCCACCCACGATCACCTTCGATTAACCGCAGATAACATAATAAGGTCTCTCATCTAAGGGCGACAGTTACGTTGCTGCTCCCAAGGACTTAGATGGCCTCATATTAAGAATGACGTCACCAAGTTAATTCCACATAGTAACGTTGCGAAGGTAGAAAAACGTATAGTTTGATTGGAGAGGTACCACCGCCACACATATTTCATGTGTATAGCGTGACTCGGTTTTTGCGCGTCGTTGGACGGGTGTGGTTACTTACCATCTGGTAACTTACCATCAGGTGGCATTTGAGCATGAGAATGCATGCTCACATAATTCCATTTACAACGAGATGCAACCAGTCATAAACGTTCAACGAGCCACTTTACATCGTTACATTGTACGAGCAGTGTCTCCTTATGATCAGTCGACTATAAACCTATTTGCTCGTCGTCTCACATAAATGAGAACCTAATTCAATTTGCAACATCTGTCGCGCCACCGACGAACTTGCTGCCAGCAACTTAACTCTCTATACATCCTAATCAAATGGACTAGATAATTTTGTAGTAGTCCATAAACTAGCTTTCATTTTATACCCACATTGCCTTGGTAATAAAAAATCCCCCCCCCCTTCTCTCGCTATTTACAGGCCCCATTTTTTAAATTAGATAGCCTATGTCACTCTACAAACTGAGACGATTCTAATGATACGTCATATATCACAATCAGTACAGCCGTTTGGGCTGTAATGCGTGCCAAAGAAATGAACATCCATCCATCCATCCATCCTTCCATCCTTCCATCCATCCATCCATCCATCCATCCATCCATCCATCCATCCATCCATCCATCAGCATTTAATGTCCACTGCTGAACATAGGCCTCCCCTAAGTGGCGCCACTCCAACTGGTCCTGTGCCCTCTGAATCCAACGGTTTCCCGCTGTCTTCTTCGGGAAATGAACATACATACATGCAAATGTACATACATAAGCTCCAAAAAATACCCTTCTTATGACGCAGTCAAACGATTACAATCCCGAAAATTGTTAAACGGGCCACTTTACATCGTTACATTGTACGAGCAGTGCCTCCTTATGATCAGCCGACTATAAACCTATTTGCTCGTCGTCTCACATAAATGAGAACCTAATTCAATCAGCAACATCTGTCGCGCCACCGACAAACTTGCTGCCAGCGACCTAACTCTCTTTACATCGTAATCAGATAAACTAGATAATTTTGTAGTACTCCATAAACTAGCTTTCATTTGATATCCACATTGACATGATAAGAAAAAATGTCATCCCCCTTCTCTCCCTATCTACAGACGTCATTTTTTAAATTATATAGCCTATGTCACTCTACAAACCGAGACGATTCTAATGATATATCATATATCACAATCAGTCAACAAGTTTGCGCTGTAGTGCGTCCTAAAGAAATGAACATCCAAACATCCATCAGCATTTAATGTTCACTGCTGAACATAGGCCTCCCCTAAGTGACGCCACTCCAACTGGTCCTGTGCCCCCTGAATCCAAGGGTTTCCCGCTGTCTTCTTCGGGAAATGAACATACATACATGCTAATGTACATACATACGCTGCAAAAAATACCCTACTTATGACGCAGTCGAACGATTACAATCCCGAAAATTGTTAAACGGGCCACTTTACATCGTTACATTGTACGAGCAGTGTCTCCTTATGATCAGTCGACTATAAACCTATTTGCTCGTCGTCTCACATAAATGAGAACCTAATTCAATTTGCAACATCTGTCGCTCCACCGACAAACTTGCTGCCAGCGACCTAACTCTCTTTACATCGTAATCAAATGACCTAGATAATTTTGCAGTAGTCCACAAACCAGCTTTCATTTGATACTTACATTGCCATGATAATACAAAAATATCATCCCCCCTTCTCTCCCTATTTACAGGCGCCACTTTTAAATTATATAGCCTATGTCACTCTACAAACTGAGACGATTCTAATGATATGTCATAATTATATCACAATCAGTCAACCAGTTTGGGCTGTAGTGCGTCCCAAAGAAATGAACATCCATCCATCCATCAGCATTTAATGTTCACTGCTGAACATAGGCCTCCCCTAAGTGACGCCACTCCAACTGGTCCTGTGCCCTCTGAATCCAAGGGTTTCCCGCTGTCTTCTTCGGGAAATGAACATACATACATGCTAATGTACATGCATACGCTCCAAAAAATACCCTACTTATGACGCAGTCGAACGATTACAATCCCGAAAATTGCTAAATGGGCCACTTTACATCGTTACATTGTACGAGCAGTGTCTCCTTATGATCAGTCGACTATAAACCTATTTGCTCGTCGTCTCACATAAATGAGAACCTAATTCAATTTGCAACATCTGTCGCTCCACCGACAAACTTGCTGCCAGCGACCTAACTCTCTTTACATCGTAATCAGATGACCTAGATACTGTTAAGTTTTGTTCAGACCACTTGTTCTCTGAAATAGAATTTTCTTTTATAAACGTTACGAATTATTTTTTCGTTTGAGGTTCGATAAAAGCTTTTTTATGTTGTCAACGACAGGTTGTGTAACTGTGTTATTCTATAAATAAAAGAACAAAAAAAAATTGTCTGTAATAAACTTCATATAGAACAAGGTTTCTCTCTGAAGGCAATCCCAGATGCGTTGCTACTACCGAGGACTAGGATAGATGGTTAGACAGATGGACACCTGTCCATGGGGGAGCAGTGACTACTGACAGCAGCAGGGCAGTGACACGTAAGCAACTTCAAATAGAACATGGGTTCTATTTGAAATCAATCACCGATGCGTTGCCACTCCCAAGGACTATGATGGCCGCCTCATATAAAAGTGAGCCAGCACCCACACCTTCCTATCGAAACGCAAGAACTGCTTCATAGGAATTAAGTGTGGCGGTGGTACATCCCCGGTCGAACTACACTGGTTCTGCCATCTAGTAAACTAACCTAGTTTTTAGACTATTATTCCAATTCGATCACAGGAATAAAGCTACGAACCAAACCTAATAGTTAAACTATAGTCGAGTCTACTTTTAAAGTAAAAATAGATTATATTAACATTTGAATGAGCTAAGTTCCAGTTGCAGTTTTCAAGAGTCTTATAAAGTTTTTAGCCACCGAAGACCTAGCTCAGTTGGCTACAATCAGATGACCTAGATACACAGACCACTGTATTTGAGGGGATCAAAATAAATCTTTTGCTCCGTTTGGAAAAATATTTTCTTCCCTTTTCAAGATATTGGTAAAAATGTAAGTACATATATTTTTACAATACCAGCTTTAGCTCGGATTGTCCTACCCATCAAGATAAAATATGAAACTGTATTTAAAAAAATAGTCAACAATGAAGTCTAATGTGGTTCATTGAAACTTTCGTTCCAAACTAATTTCTCATTCTGTAATGATTGAACAAAATATATTTCCGCTATTTTCCTGAGTTTACAATTAATAACCCTGCACATTATTTAGATTATACAATCAGCTATATTAGCTGTGTGCGGAAACTATCTTGCCTCACCTATTATCAAATGATTGTACCTACTAATTGACCTGTTTACAAAAAACTAGTCACCCGTGCATCGGTCGAAATTCGACCGTAATTTAAATTAAAAAACTAAACTTCATATTGTCCAAAGTAGTATGAATACTTCTTAAATTCAAATAAAATGTAATAATTTTCAAGTAATTTTGAACGCGCCCGTTAAATATAAAAAGAGGTTTAATTAGCTAAGCTGCATTTAAAGCAATAGCGGTGTTTTGATAAAGACATCAGACATTTTTGACGTTGTATTTTCATAGTTAGATATTGAATGTTCTATTTCGTTTATTATGTATGTGTTTGTGACAAATGCATGTGTAATGTGTTTTTAGTTGATTTTATGTATGATATAAGCATTATTTGAAAAAAATATGAATATACTGCATATACTGAATATACATTCTCTACGTCCACCCGTAACGTAACACGTGACGTTACCCGTCAGCGGCATTTTACTTAAAAATGCACCACAAATTTTTATCTTCACTTATTAATATAGAGAAGACGAATTAATCTATCCAACAAACAAATATAATTACTAACGAACAAACAACCAAAGGTCCAACTCAACAGAACATTGCTTTAACAGATGAAGCAATAAAACCTATTCTATCTGCAAATTTAACTTCAAAACGCTGACTAGTTGAAATAGCAAATCATTTGCAAGCAGGCAAAAACTTGAAGCAAATGTAGCACAAATTAAACAATTCTGCACGTAAAGGACATACATAACACCGTCGTGAGACAAGTAGTTAGTAGGCCCGGGAAACTTCATTAAGTCAGGCGGACATGTTGTAGGGCGACTACTGATATATAAATATCACCAAATATATATTACCACCTATTTTCAAATGATAATACCTACTAACTTAAAAGACTAGGACGCGCGAGCTATTCATCAAAGTTTCATCGTAATCCAATTATTATTTTGGGGACGAAGAAGAAACAATCAATCATAAAAAACTAATAAATAAACAAGCAAGCGAACACAAACGAATGAACAGACAAGCATAAACGAACGAACGAAAAAGGAAGGAAAAAACAAATGAACAAACAAACAAACAAACAAAAGAACAAACAAACAAACAAACAAACAAACAAACAAAAAAAAGAACAAACAAACGAACCAACAAACAACGAAGCGAACATATATTGCTATTCAATAGATAAACATAAAAACCTATTGAAGACCCTCGTGGCGGAGCAGTTACCATACCGGTCTTCAGCGCAATAGGTCCTGGGTTCGATTCCCGGCCAGACAGGTATCTGAATGATAGATAAGTTTAGATCTATGTTCTGGGTCTGGTTGTTTGTGTATTCGCCTTGTGTGTCCATGGTACCCACGACACAGGAGAAAATCCTAGTGTGGGACTATGAGTGTAGGAAGCGTGTTAAAGCGTATTATATCACCTCCAAATACCTCCAAATACCACTTTAAGTCGCTGTCTACTCAAGAAAGCGAATCATTTGCAAGCAAGCACAAACTTTGAGCGAATGTAACATAAATTAAACCATTTCCCACGTAAAGGACATAACACCAACGTGACACAAGTAGTTAGTCCCGGGAAACTTCATTACGTCACGCGGACGTGTTGTAGGGGCGTCTACTGATATTACCAACTTGTACTAACATGCTGTAATATGACTTGATTGTTCGAATACAAAGAGCTTGGAAATAGTATTATAGAGGCTATCTCACGCATGACACTACATATCGTTGCTTACATTGAATAATAAGGCTAACTCAAAAATGATAATTACAGAAGAGTCGGGTAATATTAGGCAATGCTATTTATTTTTATCTTCTTATATTCTTATGATGAGTGAAATAGAATAATGATCTTTGATAATCTATGAACTTTGATTAAAATGTTAATGTGCAATAACGCGTCTTATGTAGTAGCAATGATGTTAATGCCTGCTATTGGCTTACTTGCATGATAATATTTATATTTGTACAATTTTACGGTGTATTGTATTGTTTGTAAGCTTGTTGGTGTATCGAAATAAATAAATAAAACAATAATATTTTTACACTCATTGCCTCACAGTAGGATTTTCTCCTGTGTCGTGGGTACTTACCATGGACACACACAAGACGAATCTAAACTCATCATTCAGATACCTGACTGGCCGGGAATCCAGACCGGGACCCATTGCGCGTCAGACCGCTCCGTCACGCGGGTCGTCGAATTTAATCAAAAGGCCATTAAGTACATTGTATATTGGTAGTAGTTTGGATAAAACTGTATCTTTAACTTAAAATATTAATGTCCACCATGAAGTCCTTAATCTAACATGGAGTCATAGCAACACAACGTCCGTCCGATATGAAATTTGAATGCACAATGTTAACGAGGTGTGGTCGTGAAAAGTGCGGGTAATCAGTGTTGACCTCAATTCATTCGTAGGCTAAAGCTCGATTCACATTTACCGTCTAGGACACTAAAGAAAGTGTCTAGGATGCAAAATGTCTATCTGTGTATAATCATCTGAAGTTTCGGTTATGTTCTTCATTTTTCTGTGGAAGAAGATACCGAGAGATTAATTGAACGTCATCCACAACGTCCAAAAATAAATCATACTTGTTTTTTTATCTGATTGAAGTGACAAACGAGCATGCAGTCCACCTGATGGTAAGTGGTCACTGCCGCCCACGGACATCTGTAAGCAACTTCAAATAGAACATGAATTATATCTGATGTCAATCACAGATGCGTTGCAACTCCCGAGGACTATGATGGTCGCCTCATATATACTCGTACGTATGCCGGCAAGCCGGCAACCACACCCTTCCATCGAAACGCAAAAAAATGCTTCACGCTAGAAATAGGTGTGGTACTTCCTGGTGGTACTTTCCCGGTCGAACTACACTGGTTCTACCACCTGCAGAATGTATGTACCTTACATATGTAACCCCTAGTCTAGTTTTGCAATTTTATGACCGCCTGCGTGATTCAGCCGCACGCGTGAATTTAGCTCGCTGTGTTCACCTGTTTGTGAACCGCGTGCATGTTCTACACGTGGCAGGAATAGTAACAATGATACAATAGAATGCTATAGGGTATTTAGACCAGATCCAGATGGAGATACAAACCCGCGTGATAAGAAAATGCCCTAAGCTTAATGTAATAAATTATAATAATTACCGCACTAGATCCTGATTCCAGTGTTGTAGTTAATTCAAGAACACTTAAAGTTATGTCGAACTTATGCTGTAAGACAAGGTTACTGGATGTCTTTCCATAACTGTCTATTACCCTATCTGTCGCGCTATGTGTCAGTGTCGTTGGGTGGTCGGTGTGAATCGAGCTTAAAGCTAACGAGCTTACATTACCCACTGCGGCGGAGAAATGAACGCAACCTTGAGAAAAACCTGCAAGGGGTGAAATCAAAAGTTCTATTTGAGGGCGAGAAATAATAAGCTTCCCTTCACGCGTGGGTCAAGATGAACGTAAAATTCTTCTGGAATACACAAGGACGATTAGGTATACAAATATATTATTATTAGGCCGAAAATAATATTTATTGCACCTATTTTTATCGCTTAGCAGCGCGTAAAGTATTTTTTTTTAGCTCCTTCTCTAATTATTGTCATTCCATATTATTGATTTATTTTTAGTTAACCTCGAAGCAAACAACTTAATTATCAGTTACAATATAAACAAACCGAAAATGATGTAGGTATTGTTAATTGGTTAAGGCTACTAATTATTATAAGAATAAATAAAAAAAATTGATAGATTTTTATTGATTTTCAAATAATGTTATTTTTAAATTTCAATTAAAACCGGTGACTTATTATCATTTTCTGTATACACATACATCATTCATGTTACACACATATGAAACACATTTACTAGTAATCTTAAGTAATAAAAATATAATTGCGTCGAAAATTAAATTAGCTTTTAAGCCTAAACAAAAAAGATCTATAACGACAATACAATTTGTCTGAATCATACACCAACCATACGGTTGGTATATTCGACGGTCAGTCACCAAGCAAACGTACAGATTGCTACCAACCGGATGCGGCGAGGAAGCGAAATCGGGGGCGAGTCTAATTTAACCGCCACAGCATAAACAGTGCCAATGTATTGCTGCACAGCGATCGAGTTACATACGAGAATTGACGGACTCATCGAATTATGTTATGAAATAACATTAACTAGTCACCCGTCACAATGATCGAAATTCGACCCTAATTTAAATGAAAAAAACTAAACCTAGACTATGGCCTATGTTTTATTTGAAGTTGCTTACAGGTTTCTATTTGAAGTTGCTTACAGGGCGGCAGTAACCACTTACAATCAGGTGGACTGCATGCTCGTTTGCTACTTCAGATAAAAAAAAACTCGTATTAAATACATAGGTCCTATAGGATATATATGTTATACTTTTTTAAAACAAGAACATTGCTTGTTTTAAAGAAACATAATAAATTCATACGAAGGGTACAGTACACGGTCAGACGCGTCACGTGGAGAGGAACCACATTCGTTGGGCTCGCATTACGGGCGTGACGAGCGCCGCGCAAATTAACCGCCTAACCGCGTCCATACGCCCACTTTGGTGATTTTGAGGTGACTAAATACATAGCTTTGTTAATGACCACATATTGTGATATAATTAAGTAAATTAATATGCACGTCGAACAGTGATAACACTAAGTTTGTAAACAATTCCAAAGGAAGCTCTGCTTTTTCCCATTTAAAAAGAGACTTTTATAATAATGCAATTGCAGACACCGCTGACTTAGATCTTTTCCATACCAACGATACCCAACTTAAATCTAAGTTGACTAATAACTTCTTCGAGTCACTATAATTTTTTTATTTTTAATTTAAGTTTTTTTTTTTATTTTTTATATAAACCACCAATTATTATTATTATTATTTATTATCCTTACTGTTAAAGCAACATATTATTTGTTTTCAGTCTTGTTAGTTTTTTGGAAAAAAAAAATATATGCTCTAGTTTATTTGTGAAAACTTGTAAATGGCTGTAACTGTGTATTTATAGTTTACTGTTATACTATGTAAGTAAGCTGTAAGTTTTCCTAAGAGAATAAAATAAAAATAAAATAAAATAAATTGATTGATGCATCTTATAATACATCGTAAAATATTGTCTTTAGAATACAATCATGGTTGAACTACATATTATTAACGTAACTATCATGCGTAACCGGTACCGTTACAAAATTAGTTATCAATACTATTTAATCACATTTCTACATTCAGAATCCACTGCCCTTAGAACGAGTATATTATTAAAAGGTGGCAAAAAAAACACTTACTTAACTTAACTTATTTGTTATTGGATATTAATTATAGTAATTATATTAATTTGAATAAGTGTGAAGGCTAATTCGCAAAATTTCCAATCACTTTTATACACCCCCCTCCAGCCTGCTCTCCAGCACCAGCAGTGCCACCATACTAGTCAAATCAGCTCCTCTCCTTTTCGTATCATTACAATATTCTTTCCTCGAAGCAAGCATTATTCTTGTTATCGCACATCGTTTCACAGTATTCTTGTTCTAAGGAAAAATAATAAGCTCCTACTAAAGGCACAGTACGCGGTCAGACGTGTCACGTGGAGAGGAACCGCATTCGTTAGGCTCGCGTTACCGGCATGACGAGAACCGCGCAAATTAACCGCCTAACCGCTTGCCCGCTTTGTTGGCGATTTTGAGGTTAATAAATACATACGTTGATGATCATAGATTCAGTTATGTTAACCATTGAAGCATAGCATGTTATATGATATCTGTAAGATTTGTAAATGGTATCTTCGCTTGAGAGTTTAAGGTTTACATGATGAAGAAGATGATAAAAATGATGAAGTTTGTGTAAAATTCGTAAGGTGGTAACATGAGTATGATTTAATCATGGATCAATATCGCCACACTTATTTCTAGCGTGCAAAAGTTCTTACACAAGGGGGAAATTGTGGAACGTTCACTGGTTTATACATGATGCGAACATTTTCGTCCTAGGAAGTAGCAACTTCTGTATAATGTAAATGTTCTCAAACTTGTGTGAAGTCTACAAAAAAACAACAAACAAGACTTAACAAGATAGCTTAACCGGCAATCTGAAAGAATACCAATATAGGTCAATGATGACCAAAGATATGAAAACTTTGAGAATAGATTAGGGTTAAGGGCATCTGGTATGATAGTGAGTAAGGCAGACACAATCATGGTTCTCAATGGTAAAATCTGAGGTTGATCACAGATAGGACGTCGTTTTACTGATTTCAGATGTTTTTTATATTACTCTTTCCGGGTGAAGTAATTTATATGTAATGCAAAATATCACGGATGACCGATTTAGATTCGAATCCGAATCTAATACACACGACCGTTTTTTTATAATCGTTTTAGCTTTGAACCACGGTCACGAATCCCAACTTCATGTAAAATTAATTCCGCTTTTATTCATAGGATTCGTCGCGGGATCGCGTCGTGACGCACTGTAGCGTCGAAGCGTATTCATAAAATTCATTGAAGCTTACACTTCGTGAAGTATCGACGCTAATCCAATACGCGTAGCCGATGGGAATTCTGTCAGCTGGCCGATAATTTAGTGTAATCAGAGGTAATGGAAACTCGTCAGTTTTTGTATTTATCGCCTCAAGGTCAACTGATAGATCTCCGATTCCCTAGTATAATGGTAAAGAGTATCGTCAACCCATTATAGTCCCGCTGGGAACGGGTATTCTCAGATTTGGACGGTTTCAGTGCGAGTTTGTGGTGGTTGGTGCCAATGCAACACTTATATGTTCGAATTTCCCAAAAAACAAAGATAAAATTTCTATGGATTGATCGAAATTTTACAATGAATTAGTAACTGTATATCACCAACTTCATGAAGATCTTGGAAATCGTATGATTACTAAGTTTTCCAAAATTTGAAAGAAATACAATTTTATTTTGTACAATTTTGAAAATTTAAAAAATATAGGCTGCTCTTGCAGCAAGTCGTAAATAGTAGAAGTAGCTGTAGAAGAAGCAAAAGAAGAAAAAAAAATGTGGCAGTTTTCTAAAACAACAAATTCTAGTCTACGAATTTAAAAAAACGTAAAGTGATAGCGAAGTTTCAAAAGGATAACACATTTAGATAGAGAACCGATAATTTCTGTAGTATGATAACAGGTTTAGACCCTTTGAAGTTCCCCAAAACGTGTCTAAAATACGTATACTGAATACTAAACTCTTGGAATTGACTAGCTCAACCCCGTGGTTTCACGTGATACAAGCGAGTTGATATAAATAAAACTTTGTGTCATGATATTGACTATGACTATCGCCGTCAACCCATTATTGTCCCACTGCCGGGCACGGGTCTTCTCTCGGAATGAGAGAGTTATAGGCCATAGTCCACCGCGCTGGCTAAGTGCGAATTGGTGGACATGACTATGACTATATCAAAACATTTTATTTAGTAGTTTCGGTATAATGCGATTCTATACACAGACAAATAGTTGGCCAAAAAAGTGTTAATAATATTCATTTATTCTACATCCTCTAAGCATTCATTTTTTGCAACCATTTATGTAACGCTATGTAATTTGGGGTAAGAGTCCTCGAATCGAGACCACAGAGCAAAAGGAGTATAGGCCGCCTCCCGACCAGGTGACCTGAAGAAGACGGCGAGTGACCCCTAGATTCAGAGGGCATAGGACCTGTCGAAATGGTGCAGATTATGGGACGGCGAAGTCCAACAGTGGACTATCAAGGAGTAACGGATGATGTGATGTATCACCAAGCAACACTTTCATTTTCATTCTATTTATGGATAATTGGATATGGATGATTAATAATCGTAAATGTAATCGTATAGCAGAAAATTGAAAAACAATAACTAACTCATATTAACATTTCGACCTACTTCAGTCTTTGCGGGTAGATGAATAAAAGGTATTTCTGACTGACTACTGTAGAGTTAAAAACGTGCATGTTTTGAACTTTTGAAAACGAAAACATAAAACCACACCGCGTTGAAAAGTTGTCTAATGTTGTATGCAATTCAACTGCACTGCAGACTTTATTGTGTCTAAATCTAGGTCGGGAATGTTGGATTTCAGAAGCGTCTGTATGTTTACATGGGAAAGTAGCTTAGCCGCGTGGTAACCACTGCGGATTTCGAAATATATTGACATATTACAGAACCGGTCTGTTGAGTGAAATATTCACTGTTCGGTTCCGGGCCAGGCCACATAAACAAATTTGGATTTCGATTCCTTGTCTGGGTGCCACACAATAAATCCTAGCGTTAGACTTTGAGTGCAAAAAGCATAACATTTATTAAAAACAGAATTTAGCACCACAACCTAGCACAATTAAAACAAGACAAAGACGACGAATGGAATGGAATGAAATGAAATAAAGTTTCCTTATTAAGCAAGTCGGCTCCACCTTGAAGAGTATCTATTGTTGTTGTTGCTCTATTGTCATTACTTCATTTGCATGGGCCTCGGTGGGAGGGAAAAGAATTTCATAAATCAGCTAAAATTTGCGATGAGCCGAGTATATAAATATTTATACTGTGATGTTGTTTAGACTGTATACTTTTAAGTAACTCCATCGTGCTGTTTACATTTTAGCTTTTTTTTTTTTTTTTTCAGCTACGCCTCCACAGACATATCGTCCGTGCCCTTTGTTAGCATGGTTTTATTTTTGTCTTTACGTCATTTTTACAGCTCCACTATGAGCCTTCGCCGTCGACATCGCCCACAACTAGGTAACAGTGTAAGCTGGGTCCCAGCTGTGTGCGGTGGCGGCAGCGGCGGCTTTACAGAAAACCTTATCTATGCTTACTATATAGGACCAATTTTTTTTTTTTTTTTTTTATTATTATGTTTTGTTTTGTTTTGCTTTGTTGTATACATTTTGGGACATCTTAGGACTTGCTTTCTTTATAATTTATCGCACGTCAAGCCATTGACGGTTTCGACGAGTGCTTGCCGATGTATTGAATTTTTTGCCTTTTTTCCTTTCAAAAAAAAAAAAAAAATTATGGCAGTCTTCTCTCTCTCCCAATGTTGAGCCGTTGCTGTCTTGACGTGGCGTGCGATACACAGCTTCGAGTCCCCGCTACGGATGGCCATTGAGATGTTATAATCCTCCAGTCTTTCGTCAGTGGCGTTCATAGCTCTTGAAATGAACTGAGCTATGGCGTCATTGCTGCAGTCGGTGTAATATGTGCAGCTGATGGTATGGCGCGACACTGCCACTACTGCATGGAGAACACTGTCGTGCAGTTGTAGATGATTTGTGGTAGTTCGCACAATCACCACCGTCTCGTACGTTTGTCCCTGTGCTTCGTGTATGGTAAGGATACGTGAACCTTTTCCACTCCCCAAGCCCTCTTTCTTCAGACTCTCTTTTTCGACTTGAGTGTGCACCAAGTAGAGAGTCTTCTCGAGGGCCTTTCGGATCTGCGCATCCATGTACCGCTTCAGCTTCAGGGATCTTATACGTGACGTGGACGAGTATATGCCGCTGTAGACCTCGCTTAGGGCGTATGCTACGTCCAATGGGTTCCTGTGCGTGCACAACAGTTCTTGGCTAATTCCGGTTATATGGTTTGGGCGGCAGTATCGTAACTCGAAGAGGTTGTTACGCTCGATGTACGGCAGTTGGTTAATGTCTCCGATGAGCATCACTTCCGTCGCTCCGGTCAGCCTTATCGCCATCACAATGGCCCCGAAATGGTTCATTAGTGCCTCATCGACTAAAAGCCGTTTACAGCTACCTTTTGAACCATTTACTAGTACTGAGGCCAGTGTGCGCACTTTTGCTGTGGCGAGCCTTCCGGACTTACCGGTGCGGTGAGTGAGTCTCGTACGGAGATCTTTTGCTGCCTCCGTTGTGGTGGTGATGATGATGTCTTCATTCTCCTGAAATTGATTCACTATCCATGTTGATTTTCCGCAGCCTGGGACCCCATTGATCCATGAGAATTTGGGTATTTCCCATGAGTCTAGAGTGAAGAGGCCGCCGCACTCACCAGATAAGCTTTCCGCCATAGCTAGGATTTTATCGTCTAGCATTATCCTGGTGCAACGGGCTATCACGACTAAGGGGTCGTCCGTTGGGATACAGAATTTCTCCCGGCCTAACCGCTCGCTCTCTACTTCGTCTTTTGCAACGAATCCTCTGGTTGCACTATAGGCTGCCATATGACTCCCAGTTTCCACGCCTGCAATCGTCTGAGAGGTTTCGTTATTATATATGGCAGCTTCTGCTTTCTCGAGTCTCTCCCTCAGTAGCTTCAGGTCTTTCTGGAGGAAGGATTGCATGATGTTATGGCACGTCCTTTTATTGTCCTCCTTCGTCGCTACTGTCAGTGCCTTGAACTCGAGAAATGCGTTTATGTAGTGATCCAGAGGGATCCTCGCTTCACGAAGAGTTGGCGGGTCGACCAGGCCCTTGTCGGCTTTAGTCAAAGCGGTTCTTGGCTGTAGTGAATCCTTTTCAGGAGCTTTTGTCTGTGTCAGTTGTGTGTCCAGCTTGTGTGACTGATGTTTTTTGCCTGGGATTTGTTGAGAGGCGGCTTTGAACGTCTTCATTATCGTTGACAGCATTCCCTTCTTTATGCTTTTCTCAGCTTGCTTCTGATCTGCAGGTCTTTCAGCTGATCTTTTCTGCTGAAGTCTTTCCGATCCGCTGAATTCTTCAGGGCTTGCTATGGGGTGTCCCCATCGGTCTTCGGGGTTTCGGGAGGAGGATGGGCCTGCGTTATGTGGTTTTAGAAAACTGAGATTTTCTCCCCTGTCTTCATATACCACTACCTCATGTTTTCCAGACGCTTTGAGGCTTCCTGTGTAGTCCTCCGCCCTTCCCTTCATGTGCCCCACCACCATAGCGTCCAGGCTTATTATCCTCGGTGTTACTGTGGGATCCTGGCCTGGTTGTCCTAGACTCAGCAGTACTGCACACACTTGGGCGAACTGGGTCTCTTCGTCGCTCCCTTCAAACAGTGCTATAATTTTGTTTCTCGTTCGCACTATTTTGCAGCGTTTGCCTGCTACCGAAATTTCGGACAGCGCGTTGTACGTGGTGCGCTTCATTGTAGCTCTGAAGGTGCTGCCATTCAGCAGAGTTGCTAGGCCAGGTGAAATGCCTATTCTGCCAGAGCACTTTGTGTTGCAGAAGCTTATGCCGAGGCGCTCTTCGTTGTTGTCCATGAAAAGGGCCATTACATTTTAGCTTTGTGGCGGCTACTACTACTGATGCCTTTTCCGCTCTTCCCGTGGATGGCATGTGAGGTGACTAAGGAACAAAATCCAGATGGTCAGGCCATCTACTTGTTCAACGTGAACACTCACTGCGGTCACCAACACTCATGCTGGGCATTGTAATTATTTTCTCAAAAATACCCTTTAGGGGGGGGGGAGGGGGTCTACCCAGCAGTGGACTTTAAAAGGCTGATGGATAGGTTACTTGTCATAGATAGCCCTACTGCTTCTTATTTCAACCAATCTACAGTTAAGCAACGTCGGGAAAGATGTAATACCTAAAATTTCATGCACGATTTGGTCCTTTGGAGGGTGCTTCTACTAAGCGGTAAACTATTAATCATAATTTTTATCTTTAGATAGCAGTCGTTCAACTTAGCCGAATACTTCTTAGCTGTTCGCAATCCAACATGGATTTGTTACTAACTAGCGATATTTCATTGAACTGACTACTGACTCCTGTGTCTTCCATCAAACAGCGTAGGCTTCAGGCCTCAGGATTATTCAGGATCCTGAAAGCGTTGCTAGCCACTTAAACACATCACACACCCCAAGCACCATTACAATGGACAAACGTGGACTTAGCATGTCCACAACGACATTTGTACAATCTCCCACTAACGTCAAAGGGACAGATTGCGTTTACGAACACCTGTTTGTTCTAGCCCAAAATTATTCAAGGGAATCGCCTCACAAAGCCACCGGCACTGATAAGTGAGTGCAAACAACTGGTCCCGTTGTGAATTAATAATCACTTGTACTGGAACAATCTACGGCATTACCTACCCCACTCACCTCCCATTGAACGTAGAGCGATGTGTCGATTAGAAATGCCCACACGCAGGGACGCTGATTTTCGGCTTCTTCTTTGTCGTTTCTTCATTGCTGAAGGTCGTGTCAGTGAAAGTCCCTTATAACTTTAGATGTCAATCTCTTCCAGTTCTTTCGATTTTCCGCTGTTTTGAGGGCAGTCGAAATGGGAAGTCCGGTGAGGTTAGCTATTTGGTCACACCATCGGGTAGGTGATCGTCCACGAGGTCTCTTTCCTTCTACCTTACCCAGCACTACCAACTTGTCGAGGTGGTCTGATTGTCGGCGAGCGATGTGACCAAAGTAGCCGAGGATCCTCTGGTAGCAGGTAGTCGATAGACGGGTATCAATGCAAAGCTGTTTCAGAATAGACGCATTGGTTCGTTTCGCCGTCCAGGGTATGCGAAGCATCCGTCTCCAACGCCACATCTCAAAAGCGTCGATTTTTTTCCTTTCAGCAGCCCGAATAGTCCACGATTCTGAGCCATAAAGAAAGACTGAGAATATCAGAGTATGATTTTCGGCAACGAGTAATAATTTATTCTTTAGTAATATCATTCACATTGTATAAAAAACACGCCTTTTACGCTTAAGAGTTTGGGTATAGCTTACTTTCTTCTAGGTAGCTTGCTTATAGGTTCTTATTTTTTTATTTTAGTTAGTTCAATAGTTTTTGTCGAGTTTTAGTTTTA
The DNA here is from genome assembly GCA_949699795.1 of Spicauda simplicius. NCBI lineage: Eukaryota > Metazoa > Arthropoda > Insecta > Lepidoptera > Hesperiidae > Spicauda > Spicauda simplicius. The sequence goes on along the minus strand of OX453076.1, from coordinate 6,472,886 downwards.
TCAATAAAAATCGTCCCTTGTCATGTAATAATTATGGTCGATTAGGTCAAATATTGATTACTAGACTTATTACTTAGTAATTACTAAAATATCCGCCAATTCGCATTTGGACAGCGCGGTGGACTATGGCCTATAACTCTCTGATTCTAAGAGAAGACCCATGCCCAGCAGTGGGACAATAAAGGGTTGACGAGAGAATTACTAAAGTAGGAACTTTTACTAACCTAGCATTCTCTTTAATAATAATAACGTACAAAGACAAATGTCTCAATTAAACATGTAAGTGTAAATAAAGCCCTTCAAAATTCAAAGTGAAGAAAATGATTAAGTTTAGCCAAATAAATATTCTGAACAGATCTACGTATCAAACGTAAATTTGCATTACAAGTAAGTAGGTCGAGATGCGCTCGCCATTTCTACTCAACATCTGCTCTCTGGTATCCCCCTGTGTCCTCATTCTTGAACTAGCAAAGATTCGAGTATTGAGTAACATGTAGATCCATTTACAAATTGAGCATTGAATGTTCTTTCACGGAAAAGCTTTACGAAATGAATTAGTTTCGAAAACTCTAAAGCATGATTCGTTTTAAAGCAACGAAGAAGATCACTTTTGAGATAATTCGAATTGAAGCTAAGTACGATATATTGATGATTATAAACTAATATTATCGATATTAATCGATATTAACGATAAGTGATTTTAAACTAATATTATCGTGGAATTTATACATTTTATTATGTAACGGGTACTCACGATTTATGCAACTTAGTCGAAATATCGGCAGAAAGAAATTCAAAAATTATTACATAATAAAATGCTAAAGTATTTTATGCACAGATTTCTTCAAATTTTAGGCCTAACCTGAAAAAAGGACAAAAACTTATGGATTCGCTTAATCTACATGGTAATGTCTCATAAGTAGCTATAGATATACCATATTGCACGACCATAATACGAAACATTAGAGAATGCTTTATTACCGAAAAATCCTCTTAATCTGGTAATCGACGTAATCTCCTTTATTTGCGCACCATTTTATAGATAATTTAACGGAGATTAATTCTGTCAGTGGTAAAAAATGATTTAAGATAATAAAATTGAAAAAAACTATTGAAATAGAAAAAGACATTCCCCTAAATACTTTTTTCGTTTCAAACAATAACAATGAAGAAAACATTAAAAATACTTATCACTTACCTTATATGGCCTATAACTTACAGTAGCAAATTCAGTAAGCCATTTCATAAGCAAGTTTCTTTACAAATAAATAATTAAAAACCCGTTAAAAATATACCACGCGAGCCTTACACCTACAAAAAGGCTTCATAAATCTTATTAATCTCGGGGTTGAAGTACACAAACATGAGCCCTAGTTTAAAGGCGTTCGTGTGAGGCTTTGACACTTGAAATTATAAAGGGGCTTGTACATTGCATTACACGTCGCAACCGAAAAGCCGAGCTTACCAGACTCTAATCCCCGTGACCTGAATTAAACATCACCACGTAACAAGGTAGGCTCAATGACAAATGTTTTGCTCGTGAAATTATACGCTTCGTATACATTTATACAAAGACGTTAGACGGTATGTGTGTTGGCTCTGTAATTATATACGTACCACCAAGACTGGGTATTGCTTTGTTTAATACTATACAATGGGAGAATGATGATGAAATTATAATTTGTCTGGCTTTGTTACAATAAAGTATGATCGTATGTGTTTATCGTAATCAACCCGCCTCAGAGTAAAAGTGATTTAGGCTAGTCCACAACATTGGCCAAGTGCAAAATGTTAAATTTAACACTTTTTTCGAGGAGAATACAATCAAAGATTCAAAGATTTATTTAAGAACAAAAACATTGTGGCGACCTCCCGCAACTCATCAAGAGATGGCGCTACTAGTAATCTGAAACACGCTATCGAAGTATTCTCAGAATCCTGCATATATACAAGTTCCAAACAACGACTGTCGGAGCACGGCCGCTCCCTGCATGTGTGTATGCGTTTGTGTGTTGGCACGCTTGCAAGAGTATGTATATACCAGTATGTATGAAAGTGTATATTCAGACTATGCAATAGTAATAAGTAATTCAGTCTCATGATAAGTAAGATTTTGTAAGAAATCAGTCAGTTTTGAGTTTTGAGTACATACACGGTAAATCAGTGCATATAGATATTTGTTTAAGAAGGCCTACATGCCCTTACACAAGCTTGTGTTCCTTAATTTTTATAAGTGTTTTAGTAGAATTGTCAGGTGATTGGTTGACCATTGTTTAAGTACTTGCAGTAAAATCTTATGTATAACAAAATAATGCGACATTCACGTCCTTTTCAACAAATAAAAATATATCCAGTTATCGAACAAGATATATTTTTTACTGCAACATTAATAAAGTAGAGATTGAAAACAAAAACACTTACAGAAGTTTTACTTGAAAACTGTAATTTTGAAAATATTGCATTTTTCATTTCGACGGCGGAACTGTGCCAAATAGTAGAACAATAATTGCTTCATATAAATACAAAGTAACACTTACTTTAGGTACAGTTTTGCTACTGTAATAAGCGGTAAATGCTACGCTTATTTTATGAAGGTAGAAAATCGTTACAAAAATAAATCCTAGGCGGTTACCGACTACTATTACACAGACGTGTATTTTACGTCAAGAAATAACCATAGACTAGTCGAACAGACAGCGCTACAGTTAAAGCGTCCCGCGAATACGACAGCTCACCTCGCTAAAGTGGCTCTAAAATCCCGAACCTCTCACGAAACGTGTCCAATGACGTCATTACGATGGCACGTTCTCGATGTTTATGGTATTCTGTGTAGACTTAAACGAGAACATTCTCTCGTTTCGTGATTACCGTTCTTAGTCTGCACGTATGCTTTGCTTCGATATTTAAACCAACAGTACAAAATAGAAGTTTAGAAAAAAAAACCCCGGTTACGTACAGTCACGAGCAATAAGATGTGACTCGAACAGATTAGCAAAAGTATCTGACCCAAGAAGGAGTTCAATAATATCTGACTACACGAACGCAGCAAAAATATCTGACATTGAAAGGCAGCATAATGCAGTAAGCGTCAAAATTATGTACATAGATGAACGTCAAATCACATAATTTTGACGCTACTGCATTATGCTGCCTTTCTATGTCAGATATTTTTGCTACGTTCGTGTAGTAAAATATAATTGAAATCCTTCTTGTGTCAGATACTTTTGCCAATCTTCCGTAGTCACATTTTATTGTTCGTGACTGTACAAGAATCTAAAATCCAAACTCTTACAAATTAAAAGCCAAAAAATGTTAAAGTAGTTCCGAAGAATCAAAGTACAAAAGTATTAATGATCTCTGTAAAGAAAGTTGGGGCAGTAAGCCTAAAGTATGATGTAATGACCCGCCTTTTAGAAACGAAGTACGCCATCTGGGGTGTTTTGATCAAGTATTCACGAAATTAACAAAATAACATGACCCAGGTTGCAGTTCAACTGGAAGTACTAGTAGTAAGTACTAGTAGTAGTTCAACTGGAAGTTATCTACCGTCTCACTTATTTTCAGCGTGAAGCAGTTCTTATATTTCGGTGGAAGGGTGTGGTTACTGGACAGGGATGCCAGATGCCAGGGACCCGCGCGGAACAGGCTCAGACCCGCTTTTCGGGAAGGACCGGACCTTTGCAAAAAAAGGTCGCCAATTGCAAATATAAGTGGACCTCAGTCAAAAAAAAAGATCGCCAAACCTATACAAATTTAAGTCGATCTTCAGTTTATCGACCAAAAAACCAAGAAGAAGCGCAGGGCAATTTTGTAGCGTGAGGACAGCTGTCCCGCTTTCGACTATCAAGTCCTAGATCTCTCTCTTACCGACAAAAGATCCGTGCCCAGCAGTGGGACAATAACGGGTTGACGATATACGACATAAGTCTCATCATAACAATATCTTATAATGTAGCGACAGTACTTTACTGTCTATTATATTTCTTCTAGCTTTAGAACATGCTGTTAGCAGTGTTGGCGTGACGCATAGCACGCGTCGTATGTACCTTTGTCATATCAACATTATAAATAACACGCTAATAAATTACATTATGACTGTGGACATAATGAAGGCGTCAATTTATTACATTTATGATTAAAAGCGTCATATACCTACTCGTAATATTCAAAATGTTGGTGAAACCATTGCTACCTTGCAATGCACTTTCCAATGAAAGGCGAATAATGAAATGAAATGTCTTTATTTGGCATAGGCCCACGGGTGCAATTACAAATCGTCAGTTACATTTTTTTCTTACACTACCACCGAATCGGAACACGACATCAACCGAGAAGAACCGGCAAGAAACTCAGTGGGTTTGTCTTTTTTCTTTGTATATCGTTTTTTTACCATCTCGTTTTAAAATTCGTTGATAAAAAATACGTAGACGATGATTGTTTTGCGGACACATAATAAACTCGGCCTTGTCCTCCAATTCGCACTTGGCCAGCACGGTGAGCTATGGCCTAAAACTCTCTCATTCTGAGAAAAGACCCGTGCCCAGCAGTGGGACAACGATGGGTTGTACCCCAATAAACTCGTACGAAGTGTACAGGTGTCCATGGATAGCAAGTCACTTATCGTAAGTACTACACGCTAGCTTGCTACTTAACTAGTTAAAAAGTAAAAAGTAAAAACCGTTAATCAACTTCAAAATTGTATAGGTATATTCCGTTTACCTAGTTTGAATAGTTTTTTAATTATTCTGAAGGACACAAAATTATATTTTAGACTTAAATTACACCCGTCTGTGTCTGTAAGGACAGGCCCAGTCTAACCTTGAACAAAAACATATTCATAAAAAAATATACACGAGAACCATTTCAAGCTTTATCGTGTTAATTTAAATAATGCGACACGAACCTAGAAAGGTCGGACGTAATTTGCGAGGGGTCGTATGAAATACGTTTTCAGGTGAACGAAACACGCGAATATAGTGGCTGTTGCCCGCGACTTCGCCTTGATTGGGCGGGATGGCAATAGTCACTTAACAGAACAACTACATGCTAGTATGCTACTTGTCGTCAACGCATTATTGTCCCACAGCTGGGCACGGGTCTTGTCTCAGAATAAGAGTTTTAGGCTACATTCCACCGCGCTGGCCAAGAGCGAATTGGTGTTTTTCACACACCTCCGAGAACTTTTTTTTAAAGAACTCGCGGGTGTGTAGGTTTCCTCACGATGTTTTCCTTCACCGAAAAGCAGTGATAATTAATTTCTAATACGCCCATAAATAAAAAAAATCTGTGGTGGGCCTGCCTGGGTTTGAACCTCGGACCTCCCGATTGAGAGGGCAAGTTTCAACCATTAGGCTATCACTCCTCTATCGCCTTGGTTGGCTGCAAACAACTAAAATCGAGGGGGTACGTTTAACTTTTAATCCTTCGTGTTTTTTCTTCTGTATTATTTACCTTTATAGGTACACCTTTTACTTGATCTGTGTAAGGTGTCTAACATTGCCTGTCGGCGAAAAAAATGGACAACTACTCACCCATTTTTTTTTCCTTTGCAAAAGAGAGGGGGTGATATCAAATACTCTATTCTACTACCTACTGTTTCACTAGACTTCGTACGCGTAGACTGTAATATATATTTGATATTATAAAATTAACCTAGTGTCCAATTTTCAAGGTCATAGCTTTAGTAGTCTACGCTCTGCGATGATTAGTCAAACGTAAATTACGTTCAGTCTATATCAATAAAATAGTACAGATTGTATATATAACAATATCGATATCAGAAGGTGGTAGAACCAGTGTAGTTCGACCGGAGAGGTACCACCGCCGTACCTATTTCTAGCGTGAAGCATTTCTTGCGTTTCGATAGAAGGGTGTGTTTGCCGGCATACTTTTATATGAGGCGACCATCATAGTCCTCGAGAGTAGCAACGCATCTGTGATTGAATTCAGATAGAACCCATATATAGGTATATGAAGTTGATTACAAATGTCCATGAGCGGCAGTGACCACTTAACATCAGATGGACTGCAAGCTCGTTTGCTACTTCAGTCAGTAAAAAAAAACAATTTAAAAATATAACAATATGATAAACTTATACTTATGTTGATTAGTCAAAATTCACCCTTTAGTAGTAAAAAAATTACTTGGCAGGCATCGATCCTGGTTGTTGTGTGTATCTCGTCAACCCATTATTGTCCCACTCCTGGGCACGGGTCTTCTCTCAGAATGAGAGAGTTTTAGGCCATAGTGCACCGCGCTGGCCAAGTGCGATTTAGTGGTTGTTGTGTATAGACGTTGTGAAGAGCTCACGTTCAATATTGGGACTAAAAACGGTTTTAAGCTAGATTTTATAAATTCAGAAATAGGATACCCAAAACTCAACACCACCGAGCGTACCAAAATAGATACGCACCTTGTTAGCGTCCACTAACAACCCAAACTGTCTTAGTTTAAAGTTTTACACTTTGTTCGTCTTTGCACAAATTCGTCAAGTTCGCTAACCGAATCACAAGCGTTAACTATAATGAATATGCCTCGTTAACGATGCCTGACTTTGACTTGACTAACTTTTCCACAGTGTTACTATAAACTTTTCAACTTTTGATTGTGTCATTCAAAATATCATTCGTCATAATTTGAATAGTGTGACTCATAGCTCTAGTCTATATTAACTACTCAGCTGTATTTCCATACATACAAAGACGAATATAGACCCAGACCCAGAACAAAAAATATATTACTCGTATATAGCACTCTTATTTACTCCCGTCCATCAGCACAGGGATAGGGAGCGGCTGAAAAACAGCGCTGCGTAGGACGATAGGCCTATGTCAGCTCAAGCTGAGCCGCCTCCTGTTGCTTATGTACTAATTATTATATAAGATATTTTTATTTTGTAATTTTAAGTGTGGTATGTAGCAATAAATTGTTTTTTTATTTATTTATTATTTTTTTATATAGTGGTCGGGAAACGAATTCAAAATCCTCTGCATGTCAGACTGGTATAGAGAGTTTTAATTTGGGGGCTGCTAGGGGATTTTTATATCCTTATTCCTAAGACTACGTAATTCGTTTGTCCGGCTTCCTTTCATCAGGCTATCTCGTGAACCGTTTTTCACAGAAGAAGAATTCCAATTGCCGCTATAACAATAAAAATTAAAACCTGACTCAGACTCTTACGAGTTATAAAACAAATCAAACGTTCACCTTCTCGTGTGCAAATATTCTTTAGGACTCACCAGTTAAAGCTTAGAGCGTCATTTTGTGTTTAAGTATCGTTTTGTAGACACGGTACATACATACAGTCTCTTCTAAATAATCGAGATGATTTTTTTCATACCTGCAACCAAAAACAAAAACATTAAAACGTGAAAAGAAATAAAAAATTGGAAGAAAAAAGACTGCATGCTCGTTAGTAACCTCAATATGAAAAAAGCAATCACTCATCCAGCAACCGTATGCACAAATATAACTAACTTTTTATATATGTATATTATTAATATTACGAATACTACAGTTTGTGTGCCAGTTGGATTTAACACAAATTTGCTACACACATAGTTTGTCACCTACATTAATACTTAGAATACTCAATACCATGATTTTTTTTATAAGATTGAAGTAGTACACGAGCATGCAGTCCACCTGATGGTAAATGGTAACTGCCGTAAGAGCAGTGATAGCCTAATGGTTGAAACTTGCCCTCTCAATCGGGAGGTTCGAGGTTCAAACCCAGGCACGCACCACTGATTTATGTGTGTATTATACATTAATTATCACTGCTTTTCGGTGAAGGAAAACATAGTGAGGAAACCTACACACCCGAGTTCTTTAAAAAAAAAAAGTTCTCGGAGGTGTGTGAAGTCCACCAATTCGCACTTGGCCAGCGCGGTGGACTATGGCCTAAACTCTCTCATTCTGAGAGAAGACCCGTGCCCAGCAGTGGGACAATAATGGTTTGACGACAACTGCCGCTCATTGACATGTATAAGCAACTTCATACAGTACATGGCGTTATATCTAAAGTCAATCAAGAATGCGCCGCTACTCCCGAGGACTATGATGGTCGCCTCATATAAAAGCGTGCCGGAAACCACACCCTACCATCGAAACGCAAGAACTGCTTCACGCTAGAAATAGGTGTGGCGGTGGTACTTCGGGTAGGTGGAAGTGGTACGCACCCTGTAGTTCCGGGACTAGAATAGGGCTAGGCATCCCCTGCCTGTCGTAAGAGGCGACTAAAAGGGGCTTCCGGGGTTACGAGCGGCTAGAGTGGGAGCTCGAACCGTTCAGTCAGGTGATCCCGGGAAGGACGGCGGTACGTGTGGTCGCATACTGTCGTAAAGACTAGACGGAGCGGTGGGCCCAGCCGCCCATCTGGGAGGAGCCCGATGGGGCAACGCGCTCAGAGGATTCTGGTTGATGTCGTTTCGAGATCCCGGAGTCCTCCTTTTTAGCGCCGAGAACGGCCACCGGGGGGGTTTTAGTGCGGTAAAAATCCCACATAACCCTGCGTCGCTCCCACGGTGTCGGGTACCTTTTGAAGGTTTCCCCCTCAACAAAAAAAAAAAAAGGTGGTAGTGGTACACGGTTCGGTTTGCACGGTCTTTCCTACCACGAACGTGCAAGATGTGGAATGAGCTGCCTCCTGAGGTATTCCCGGAGCGCTATGACATGGGGTTATTCAAGAAAGGTGCAAAAGGAGCTCTCCTTCAAAGCCGGCGATGCATTGGCGACTCCTCTGGTGTTGCAAATGTCCCTAGGCGACGATAACCACTTTCCATTAGGTGGCCCATCTCCCTTAGGTACAAATATAAAAAAAAACTTTCCCGTGCGAGTTACACTGGTTCTACCACCGATAAATACTGATAGACGTAACAGTAGCGAACGAAAAGTAATTAATGTGTGTTGTGATAAACGTGGCGTGGGTGTACACGCTTTTCATGACAAACACGAGCCCGCACGTAATATGAACAAATATCATAGGGATGTTGCACAAAGTGTACGGTAACGTCAATACATTACTTCGGGCGGGTACCCTCGTTCGTACGTCAATTATGCGAACGATACGTGTTCCCGTAATATTACGGTGCAAACATTAAAAGGATACACGTGGGTAGAAAAGTTTTTTTTTTTGGATGTCAGTCGTTTGTATATTAATACGTGAAGCAAAATATTAAAACACACACACGAATTCTACACTCATAGTCCCACACTAGAATTTTCCATGTATCATAAACACACACAAGACGAATACACAAACACCCAGACCCAGGACATGAATCTAAACTCATCATTCAGATATCTATACTAATATATAAAGCTGAAGAGTTTGTTTGTTTGTTTGAACGCGCTAATCTCAGGAACTACTGGTTCGAATTTAAAAATTCTTTTTGTATTGAATAGACCATTTATCCAGGCTTTAGGCTATATAACATCACGCAGCAACTATTAGGAGCGAAGAAATAATGGAAAATGTGAAAAAAACGGGGAAAATTATTCATCCTCGAGGGCTTCCGTTGCGTGCGCTGCGAAAACGGTACAAAATACCAAAAATATATGTATAAAAGAATTATTTATCTTGAAATGATCTAAAAAAATGTCCGCGACAGTATGTATCTTTTAAGATTAACTCACTAGAACCGTTTTCATGGTAATCAAATTCGGTCGAAATTAGTTAAGAGTTGTATTAACGTAATAATATTAATCTTTGTCCAACTAAATGTATTGTTGATTAAGAGTATTTAATTGTGACCACATTAGAAGATATGACAATTTTAAAATAACACCGATATAAAATTCAGCCGCGCCGCAAGATGTGCAAAACATGACGCTGCAAGGAGGAGGGGCGTTGCTTGCGAGGGACGCGGAGAGAGGGGTGAAAGTATAACTAAAAATATAATTTACGCATAAGTACTCTAAAATAATTATGTTCTTTTCAAAATTAAATTGTCTAAAATAATAATAGAAAATGAAACGTACAAAGTCATGGGTAAAAGCTATAATTTATAAAGCTGAGGATGTTGTTTGCAAAAATAAATTATGCCCAAAATAACTATTCCACGCGGACGAAGTCGCGGGCACAGCTAGTCTGTAATAATAATGTGTGATAATCCGTAGCGTAGTTTTAAAGGTCTAAGCATACATAGGGACACACAGCGAACATCGACTTTGTTCATCGCTGAATTAATTACAAAAATAATTATCAAAAAAACTGTTTCTTATAAAAAAATACCGAAAATGGATAATTTTTTTTAATATCTTGTTTTTTATTTATCTACTTCAAATTTATATATTTCAAACCAGTTTCACCCCTTTAAAAGAAAACCCATGTACACGAGTATAACATATGGGAATGAATACTACACGAATATCGCAAATTCTGCTTTAGTACCGGATCATACCCTCGTTTGCCTGTCAATTATAATCAGCCCACAAACAGTGGGCTCGATAGATCTCGGCGATCCAGCTATTGTTTGTCCCTGAAAACGTATACCGTTTATATAACCCAATAAAACAGTCGCTGAATTGAAAATAAATTTATACAAAATCGGTGCCTTAAGAAATAACTAAAAATAGAAAAAAAAATCAAGGACTCCCCACCTCCATTCATACCGCATATTTTTTATTTTTATTTTTTTAAGATCACATATAAAAAAAATACTACCTATGTCATTCCTAAATTAAAAACGAATCTAACGACACCTCGAGAACGACGTTACGATATATTTTTTTGGTTTCTTAAAACTGTTCTATTCATACACATCTATATATCTTTCAAACTGATTTCAAGCTTTTAAAAGAACAACAATGTACATGGGTGTAACATATCAGTATGTATACTACAAGAATATCGTAAATTCTGCTTCAGTACCGGATCGTACCCTCGTTTGCTTGTCAATTATAATCAGCATACAAAGAGCCGTATGGGGGATAGATCCCGGCGATCCACCAATTCGCACTTGGCCAGCGTGGTGGACTATGGCCTAAACTCTCTCATTCTGGGAGAAGACCCGTGCCCAGCAGTGGGCCAATAATGGGTTGATGCGATCCAGCTATTGTTCTTTGCTGAAAACTTCTAGCGATTTAAGTAATCGCTGAAATATTCATAAAATATACATATAAATATATATATAAAATAATATTTAAATAAACGGTTTCTTAAAAACAGTTACAAAAGTTCACTGCTTAAGAAAAAAAAGGTGTAAATCTTGCTTAAAATCAGTGAAACGGATTGATAAAACATCACTACCTCCACTCACACCACCAGTATATTTATTTATCAAGTCAACAGTTAAAAACAACGTAGTCTATGCCACTCCTATAAAAAAACAAATTCAACGACACAAATGTTAAATTTCTTATTATGAACCTGTTCTATTGCCAAACTCGCAAACGAAAACATCGCCACCTCCACCCACACCTGAAGTTTATTTATTTATCATTTAATTATTATCTATGCCACTCCTATAATAAAAACAAACTAGTCACCCGTCGCAACGGTCTAAATTCGACCGTAATTCAACTCAAAAACTAAACTTGATATTGTCTAAAGTATTTCCCAAATTCAATTAAATTTTATTAATTTTAAAGTTATTTTAATACACCCAAAAGGTAAAAACAGGTTTAATTGACAAAGCTGCATTTAAAAGTAATAACGGGTATTTTAACAAAGACATCTGTCATTATTGACGTTCTGTTTTCATAGTAAGAGATTGAATGTTTTATTCCGTTTATTATTTGTGTTTGTGACAAAGGCACAGTAGTGTGTGATTTTATGTATCTTATATGCATTATTCGAAAAAAATATTAGCACTCCAGACTCCATCTCTACGTCAACTATAAAGGTGCAAAATTTCATACTCCTCCGTCCGGGGCAAGTTACAAACGTACTCTAAGGGTTTGGTTCACGTATTAATATATAGATACAACGACACTTCAAATGTTATAATTCTTTACCAGTATTAAGGCGTTAACATCATGTGGACTGCATGCTCGTTTGCTACTTCAGTCAAATAAAAAAAAACCTACACATGCCAGAAACTCACCATCCTTCTGGCGCAGTTGGCCAAAAATTCCTAAAAACATACAATCAACTAATATCGGGCACACTTCTATATTTGACGACCCACGTGGCGCAGTAGTAACCATACCGGTCTGACAGGCAGTAGGTCCTGGGTTCGATTCCTGGCCAGACAGGTATCTGAATGATGAGTTTAGATTCTTGTTCTGGGTCTGGGTGTTTGTGTATTCGTCTTGTGTGTGTCCATGGTACCCACGACACAGGAGAAAATTCTAGTGTGTGGCTATGAGTGTAGAAAACGAGTTTATCTTAGTCTTAGGGAGCAGCTACATATCTTTGATTTATTTCAGATAGAACCCATTTTCTGTATGAAGGTGCTTACAGATGTCCACGACTGGCAATGACCGCTTTCCATCAGTTGGTCTGCATGCTACTTTAATCTGACAAAAAAATCTAAATTCTTCGAAGTAGGTTAATGAAAAAACAGAAAAGAAAGTTCGTCAAACACACACAAATATTCGTGTTACTATTCATGAGAGCATCCAATATTTACAGCGTGACGAAACTGCCTAACGCTATGCAAAATGACCAAAACGGTGCGACCGCATTCCGTTTCAGTCTATATTGGACACCTAAATTTGAAACTCACAGACCGATACATCAAGTCAAATATATATTTTCTCGCTCAAACAATGATGTGTGTAGCTACAAATTATAGTCGTTCGCCCGTTACACAAATTATATAAAACGTTTTATATATTGGAATAAAAAAAATGTCTTTTTGTTCGAAATTATCTGTTTTAAGACTAATGACAAGTTTATTGGTTACTAATGACAAGTCGCGTGGCGGAGCAGTTACCACACGGGAGTGACACGCAATAGGTATCAGGTTCAATCCTCGGCCAGGCAGGTATCAAAAGGATGAATTTAGATTTCTATTACGTGTCTGGGTTCTAATGTATAGTTCTCGGAGGTGTGCGAAGTCCAGCACTTCGCACTTGGCCATCGCGGTGGACTATGGCCTAAAACTCTCTCATTCCGAGACAAGACCCGTGCCCAGCAGTGAGACAATATGGGTTGACGATTTACACAAAGTGCTTATGACAATTGATCTATGGTATGAATACATTGAAGATTGTATAATACTTGTGGTTCGATTCCGGGGGCACCACCCTCACACGGGCCTATTTCTCCAGTGCTCCTGTGTTCTAATCAGTAGGGATAAGAGAAACAGCATCACATCCATCAATGTCAAATAAGACACTGATCTTATACGGTGTTGATAACGTTGATAACACATGTTTATAGACGGCAGTTGCCACCCACCATCTGGTGGACTCGTAAGCTCGTTTGCTACCATATTACCGGTTGCATAGTTTCGGCTGTGCAGACAATGCGCATGCGCAAGCGGTCAGCGCCCGGCGCAATGTTAGGGATGGCAATAATCTAAAAAATCCATCATAAACATGTTTCAGCCACATAAGATGTTTTTATGTTAAAGAGCAACAAATTTGATTCCCTTATTTTTTTATTTTTATATTATTATTATAATAGTGTAGCAAAAATGTGTTATAACTCTTTGAGATATGCTTTCGGAGGCGTATTTAGCAAGAAAAGAATATACTACCCAAGTTATTCCGCAGAAAGAGTAAAAATAAGTATCCTGTTACCAAACTCCTAAGCCTGGCCACAGATGACACAGAGTTAAGCTACCTTTATTCCTTACTTTAATATTTTCAGAGTCAACTAGAGGCAACATTGGGCGGCAGTGGCCTCTTATCATCCATATCACCCCATACAGAGCTCAAATAACAATATTGAACAATCACAAAGTAAAATTAGTTTAATGGAACTCTAGCGAAATTGACCCTCACGTTTTTTACACTAAAAAGATCATACAAAAAATGTTTTTTTTTATAATAAATCGATACGAAAGCCCGCGACGACGACCCGCGTGGCGGTGCGGTTACCATACCGGTCTGCCACGCAATGGGTTCCGGGTTCGATTCCCGGCCAGACAGGTATCTGAATGATGTTTAGATTTTTGTTCTGGGTCTGGGTGTTTGTGTATTCGTCTTTGTGTGTGTCCATGGCACCCACACCCACTACACAGGAGAAAATCCTACTGTGGGGCTATGAATGTAGAAAGTGTTTATTGTGTTTATAAAAGCGGCAACCCTAATTGACCTATGAGGCCATGCGTCATAGCGCGATGACCCGCCGACCACACCGGACTCTTCACCAATTCCCGTAGTACCAGGTTGTTAAGTTTAAATAAAACAATTCCTGTTTACGTTTTGGGCCATCATGAGGCCTAAAACGAAAAGATAAACATGAAACATGTGTGGAGAACAATCAATTATATTGATAAAATATGTACATATTTTTTCAATATAATTGATTGTCACAAGAACTACGGTCGGATGCGACAAGTTCGATCGTGAATGCCTTGGTCCTACGGCGGACTGTACAACCAACGTTATGTCGCAGGTCCGTTGGAGTATTCAAATTGAACTGTCGTTGCGACAGTCCGTGCGACCGTTGTAACGTGAATGCCCACCTTAAGTTATCGACGTAGAAATATCCAAAGCCATCAAAATACCTTTGTTACTCAATTAATATTTCATTACCAACTTATCAGGCACCGTAAGGATACTTATTAACGCACGCCATACCGCTGAGTAATTATAAAGGCAGATAAATTACAACCGGTCTTACACCGACTCAATTAAACCACCGTAATATCTTCGTCTATTGAGAACCGGTATAAGTCTGATTCAATCTAAAGACACATGAATTGTAAAGCCTCGTATTCATGGTAAACATTTGTTTAGCAACAGTTGAACAACGTTGTTGATGAACGACGAGAATATTTCTGGAAACTTTGTTTAAATCAATATGTGTGGACAACCCATATTGTTGACAACCCATATTGTATAAACATATAATTATGTAATTTAAATAAATTTTAATTATTTAATATTTTGTCATAGTTAAATTAATAACCAATTCGCACTTGGCCAGCGCGGTATTCTATGGCCTAAAACTATCTCATTCCGAGAGAAGACCCGTGCCCAGCAGTCGGACAATAATGGGTTGAAGATATAAATTTATAAATAATTTCCTCTGACTACGTCACAACATGTCGGTGACGCCAGCCCGTAAGTAGTCCCTCTACCAAAAATCGTTCAACACATCTAAAAGTTCAATTAAAAAGAATAACGGACATATAAAGGTAACCGTTTTCGAAGATATGTCAATACATCTTGTTTTAGAAAACACTTCATTAAACGTTTTTCTAACAATTTTGGGATGAAAAGTCAACTTGGCAAAAATTAGACTTACACGCGTTTTCACTAAGGGCATAGATATAAACATATTTCACTTCACGAAGGCGCGTCACCTAATCTTTATGATTAATAGCCTTTGAGTCTAAAATAGATTGTATCTCGAGACCTCGTAGAACGGAACCGTAAGGAACATAGGAACCTATTAGCGAACGGATTTACTGTTATTGGTCGCTGAGTTTAGCACCCTACTTCGTCTGAACATATTTTCGATTTAGATTGTTAATATTTTGCTATATAAACTTTGGTCAGTAGTTTCTATACCGGCTGTTATTGAACTTCAAATGGTAAAAAAACCAGGCCATATGTTTGCCATACAAGAGAAGTATACCAATTTCTCTTGGCCAGCGTGGTGAACTATGGATTAGATACTTTCTTATTCTGATAGAAGACCCGTGCCAAGCAGTCGGACAAAAATACACACGATGTTTTCGTTGGTCACGTCACGATGGTTTGAAGTTGAACCTCGGACCACCCGATTGAGAGGGCAAGTTTCAACCATTAAGCTATCACTGCTCTAACATACCTAAGTTTTTAATAAAATAGAAATTAAATACCGTTTAAACCATTAGTAAGATGAATTGTATGCATTTATTTTACAGTTTTTCAAATCTCGAGTGCGCATTTTCAAAAAAATTTAAAAGTTTGTATATGACTAACTACCGATAATTTTATCGACGCGTAACGATTTATCATCATTTGACTGCATACTTTACAGTTCAATAAATAAAAGAGAAAATACTTGCTCTTTTGCCTCGACAAAAAAAAATGTCACGATACATTTAGATAATCTTTCAAGTTCTAATCTTACAATCGCCTTTAGAAAGTTCGCATCAAAAAACGTCGAGGGCGGGGAGAAAGCTTAACTTCACCGAGCCATCTGTCATCTGTCAAGTTGACGTACAGGCTAATAACTGTAACATTAATTGATGCTCACGTGACAGCATTTTTGCCTCAATTCTATGTACTTTTTTGTTCTCGAAGTTGACCTTCAAAGGCTACTGCTTTAAAGGTATTCCAACCAAGTCCTTAGGGATAGCAACGCATCTGTGGTTAACCTGAGATAAGACTGAGCTAATAGGGGATTAGTTACACATGTATATTAGCAGCAATGGTAACTTACCATCATGCACCACCTGAACTGCATACCAGTTTGCTACTTCCATATTATGGAAAAAAGTTGAAAGGTGTCGAGAGACACCCGGATGGAACGAAGTGCCTTCCGATTAATTAGGAAGGAATTGTATTTTTTTTAATTTCTATTAAGTTACAAAAAATATTTTTTTATTATTATTTTCTACTATTTTATTATTTATCATGTACAAAAAACCTGTATAAACTAAACAAAACAAAAATAATCGTCGCGAATTCGCGATACTACACAGCAAAATAGAGAGACAAAACGAAAATACTTGGCTTGCTTTCTAGGAGAGAGAGACAGACAGACAGACAGAAAAACATGCGCACGCTGCCCGGCTTACTACACTATAGCAAAAAGTGTCGTGACAACTTTTCGTCAGATTTTTTTCCGTCTAGCCTCCTTCGCAACGCGCGATAAGGAAAATCGTTTGAATAATTTGTCAGCAATGGTCACTTACCATCAGGTAGACTGCATACTTGTTTGATATTAAAAATAAATAAAAAATAAAACCATTTTAGTGCAGTATAGAGCTTGAAAATCTTCAAAACGGAACACACATAGCAGTTAAGCTTGCGACATTATTGCTTGATTAAAACATTTCAGTTGGGGGTCCCAGTGCCGGGATGTAGTAATGCGTGTAATCTACTCGTATTCAAGCAAACCGAGCATGTTCGGACATGTTCCGATTTAATCAGGGAGGGTCAGTGAACTATATTTGATAGCCGTTTAAGAGGTTCTTCCTCTACGCTTAGTATGAGCTTATTATGATTTCGAAACAAGCATTGTCCTTGTTTCCCTTGTATATTGGTAAAGGTGAAAGTAGTAGAACCAGTGTAGTTCTACCGGGGAAGTACCACCGCCACACCTATTTCTAGCAAGAAGCATTTCTTGCGTTTGAATAGAAGGGTGTGGTTGCCGGCACACGTTCACATGAGGATACCATCACAGTCCTCGGGAATAACAACGCATTTGTGATTGGCTTCAAAAAGAACCCATGTTCTGTATGTACTTGATTACAGATGACCATGGGCCGCAGTGACCACTTACCATCAGGTAGACTGCATGCTCGTTTAAAAAAAACTCAAGATATGCGGTTACATGGATCGTGGTCACAGCGAATCCTAAATGGATCGAAAGATCCTCTAAAAAATCAAAAACCGCATATCGTGAGTATCCGATAAGTTACATTACATATACAAAGGTATCAATTCCTGGACGACATTAGTCTAAAATCATACACCTATTCCACAATTGAAAAACGGGCAAATTAAAAGCATCTTGTTCCAAAGAAACAAAACAAATTCACTCACGTCAAAAAGTACTCATAAAACTTTTGAAAACCACATACATCTTATTGTAAAGCGACATTCACATCTGGAGGTGAAATAAATTGCGCTAAGCTCGGAACTAAGAACAATTTGTTTCAGAAACAGGAGAAATACAACTTCATCCGGTGAGAAATCCACTTTCATGGACTCCCGAAGTTAGTCTGTAAGCCAATGATTCTCAAAGTGGGCAACAACGCGTGTAAGAGCAAGACGCTTTCAGGAGTTCCGTAAAGGGTTTTAGTAAGGGCACACTAAATTAAATAGACGTAATGATGACGATTGTGTGATTTTTAAGATTTGGTACAATTGAAAAAAAATAAAAGGTGAAATATCTAATTTACAAAATAGCTGACGAACTTTGAGAACACCTGCTATAAACTGTCGCCATTGCACCTGAAAGTTTTACTATACAACTACCCACTGAAAATTTAAAACTTGTCGAAGAAACTGTTTTTAGGCGACTTTTATTTCGCTATTAAAAGTTTTCAAGGATCTGTTAAAGAAAAGTGTTTTGACAAACGAATAACTTTTTGCTATCGTTTAAAAGTACATTCGGAAGGTGTGCAATAGGCACGATAAAATAGATAAGCAAAACATAGTTAACAAAATATCTTATTCAATATCATAAACACGAAAGTTTGTAAGGAGGCATGTGTGTTTTGATGACCCGCGTGGCGCAGCGGTCACCGTACCAGTCTGACGCGCAATGGGTTCCGGGTTCGATTCCCGGCCATATAGGTATCTGATGAGTTTAGATTCATGTTCTGGGTCTGGGTGTTTGTGCCTTCGTCTTGTGTGTGTCCATGAGAAAATCCTAGTGTGGGGCTATGAGTGTAGAAAGCGGTTGCGTGGGTTTGTTCTTCTTTCTTGCTTTTCAGGATTTCACTGAAGTTAAGCACACACATATTTTATCTGACTGAAGTAGCAAACGAGCATGCAATCCACCTGATGGTAAGTGGTCACTGCCGCCCATGGACATCTGTAATCAACTACATACAGAACATGGGTTCCATCCGAAGTCAATCACAGATGCGTCGAAACTGTGCCGGCAACCACACCCTTCTTTCGAAACGTAAGAAATGCTTCTAGCTAGAAATAGTTTATGTACAAGATTAACACATGGGGTGTTTTTGACTGTTGTTAGATGTAACAGACAGAACAGTAGGGCCACATGACATGACAGAACAGATGGTCCACATGGAAAAAGGAAAAGAGGGCGACCGAGAAACAGGATAGCTGATATAAAAGCCATAGCAGGAAGAGAGTGGAGAAAGAAAGCTATGGATAGAGAGGCTTGGAAAGAGCTGGAGGAGGCCCTTACCAAAGAAGGGGTTCCGATCAACGGTAGTGAAGAAGAAGAAAATAATGATAGCGAATGAAATAAATTTGAACTATAATTCACCTTTTTTTCTAAATGTAAAAAAGAGAGTGTGTGTGTCAGCAACTCCGACGCACGACTGGAGTTTACTCGCATTTAAAATAGATGGCGCCATACTCCCACACTATAGATATAAATAATATCAATACAAGGTTGATTTTGAAAAATTATATCTAATATATAAGTACGTATTAAAATATTAATATTGTACGTATTTACAGAGTATTTACATTACTTATCTTAACGATTTACTATTTTAAATACCATTGAGATTTCGGTAAAACGTAATCACGAAACCTATGCATACCACCCAAGCGTACTGATAAAATAGTTCTAAAGTTTTAACTAGATGGCGTTATACTCAATAAAAAAACGTAACGAGGTGATTCATCAGTAGATTTTACTCCTCACATTTTTCTAATTACGAGTCCCTTATATATGCAAATTGATTCTTAAGAAGTAAACTAAAAAATGTAGATCGGATTATTATAAATGTAACAGAAGCGGTTACAAGCCCTTTTTTAACAAACAGTGGCAAAATTATACACATAAGACAAAACCAATGAAGGTAATTCAATATGGTTTCATAGTCTACTGCATTCAATAGGCGTCATGTTACAAATTTACATCACATGCGTGTCGTATTGTTTAACACTATGCGTAACTATCCTTTTCACTTCCTACTCTTAGATAGATTACAATAACATATTCCACACAATGTGACAATTTTACTAGACGATATTTTATTTGCCTCGTATGTATGTGATGGGCAAATCTTGTGAATAATATAACTTTTTCCTCTGTTCAAAATTACCTGAGTTATAGAGGTCTTCAATTTAAAGGTTAATCACAACATATTATAAAACAAATTCGCTTTACGCTGTCTGTCCCTATTTATGCTTAGATCTTACTTTAATACGCTACGGATTTTAATGCAGTTTTTTTTCTTAATAAATAGAGTGATTCAAAAAGAAGGTTTTTGTGTATAAGATAGCAGAGATACATTGATAATTTTAGAATTTTGACTTTAAGGCGGAACGAAGTTCACCGGGTTTACTAGTTTTACATAAGATTAATACGCCGAAATATAGTAAGTAAAGATGATTTTTCTGTAGTGTAATTTAAGGAATTTTACAACGAATATAAATATGGTCAAAAAAGTCAATTATTTTTTATGTGTTAAAATTTCAAATTTAGGGTCCATCGGACCACAATGGGTTCTACCGCCTGTAATACATCCTTAAAGCATATGCGCTTAATATGCCCCCCCCCCCCTTAATAAATGTACACGAAGATATTGTCAAAAAAAAAAATTTCAACTACCCATCAGTAGATCATTTTAGCCAGACAAATCAAATTCGTTTTATAGTACTCAGTGGATTAGAATAGCAGTTTTTATTAGAGTTTTAAAACGTTATTCGTGTCTATTCAATTAAGGCGCGCTGGTTAAAATTTACTTTAATTTAATTTCTTAATAATTATGAATTAATTAAGTTTTCAACAAGGTCGCAACCCGAAACGTTGATAAACTCCGAGGCAAGTGACCGCGTTGGAGAAAATTTATGAAATGTTCAGTGAGGTCGTTGTAACTGACTTATTTCGTCGACCGAAAGACAGGTCACACGATTTAATTTACAATATAGGTGTATGTACTTTTATAAGCGGCTTGCACGGTATTTCCTACCACGAACGTGCAAGATGTGGAATAAGCTTCCTCCTGAGGTATTCCCGGAGCGCTATGACATGGGGCTCTTCAAGAAAGGTGCAAAAAGAGCTCTCCTTCAAAGCCAGCGATGTATTGGCGACTCCTCTCTGTTACAAATGTCCATAGGCGACGGCAACCACTTTCCATCAGGTGGCCCGTCTGACTTATCGTTAGGTACAAATATAAAAAAGCGACTATCTATGTATGTGATCGACTTTACATAGAACCTTTCTTTTGTTTGAAGTTGTTTACAGATGTTCGAGGGCGGCAGTTGCCACTTACCATCACGGGGATTGCATGCTCGTTCTCTGCTTCATCTTATAAAAAAAACATAAATAGGCTGTTCGGGATCCGGATCATTTTACTTACCATAAGCGAGAAAGCAAAAAATCACATTTCGTCGATAAAATTCGGAGTCCGATCCTTACATAATCCCCTCTTCCCTCTCAAAACATAGGGTCATGGAACATGCGCTTCAAGCCTCAATAAAAAAATACGCGTTATACACTCATAGCCCCACACTAGGATTTTCTCCTGTGTCGTGGGTACCATGGACAGACACAAGACGAATACACAAACACCCAGACCCAGAACATGAATCTAAACTCTACATTCAGATACCTGTCTGGCCGGGAATAGAACCCGGAACCCATTGCATGTCAGACCGGTACGGTAACCGCTCCGCCACGCTTCACATCTCAATTAATGAAGTCAAATCAATCTCTCTGCATTGTAAGCGTCAACGTGAACGTTTAAAACAAATGTTTGTAAAATAAAAACAAATATTAAAAATGAAGGCCACAAAATTTCGCTAAAAATTGTGGCGGAATCGCCAACTTTCTTCCAAACTTGTATTCGCCAAGCGAATATTTCGCATCCGAAAGTTATGTTTCAGTAACAGATTTTTTGTGGTCTCCAACACGCAATACGTTTATTTACAATCTTATTTTAAAACAATAAAAGCTACGTTCAGTATCTTGCCATGCATTTTACTAAATAACAGATTTAACTACAAATAAAAAAGAGACTCAGAAACGAAATAAGACATTTTATAATTCCCAATGACAACAAATCACGAAAACAAGGACTGATACAATAGTTGTACGTAAAAAATTGAACCTCCGATTATTAACAATAATACAAAAACGACTTAATTTAATCGCCGTTGAAAATAACAAGTTATTTTTGTTATTTCACCTTCAACCCACAAAAAGGCAAGATTAGTTATAGGTGTTTTTGCTCGCAGTAAATAATTGGATAGGTCGTAAAAATAGATCGTGTTAATTTACCGAGGTCGTCGAATGCTCGTGAGAAGAAGTATAATTTGTTGGAGATCAATCGATCAGCGACGAGGACCCTGCTTAGCCCGTGGGCCCGAGAACAGCGTTGAGCAAATTACAGCTTTAGCTACAAGAAGGTTGTAGAGCCCATGTTCTGTATGAAGTTGATTACAGATGTCCATGGGTGGCAGTGACCACTTACCATCAGGTGCATACATGCTCATTTGCTACTTCAGTTAGATAAAAAAACATTGCAGAGTAATTTCGTGCATTAAAAGAAACGTACACAATTTAGCAATTATTCCTAGTAGGCTTCAAAAAGGTAGTATATAAGAGTATAAAAAATATAAGAATATAATTATGTAGAAGTAGCAGAGTACACCACAGATAGAGTACAACTTATTACTGTCCCTGTGCTGGGCACGGGTCTTCTCGCAGAATAAGAGAGTTTTAGGCCATAGTCCACTGCGCTGGCCAAGTGCGAATTGGTGGATAACATATATATTTAGTTTGTTAAAACTGCAATATATTTGATTAACTTTATCTCGTTCTCCCCTGAGCGAGTGTCGAAAGTCGTTTAGAAACCAAGAGAAAATAAAATTGAAAAAGATTTTAGTTTGGTTTTATTGATTAGATAGCGTCTGTCGATAAGTTGGTTTATTATTGTAACGGTTTTTTATCTGTGGCATGATATATTAGAATCAATAGTTTCAATTTATTTTGTTTGATTTTTTGATATGTTGTTTTACAACGGTTAGCTATATCGATATAACGTATATTGATATATAAGGAAAGTAGCGGTTTTTAGATATGGTATATCGGAACCAAGTCTAACTTTCAGCTATTGTACCGATCGTATCAGATCTTCGTGACCGGTGGTCAGTGAACTGGGCAGCGAGCGGTATAACACCACGTCTGACCTCACATGACCTGAGTGACGTGTTAAATAAATCATATTAGTAATAGTTTCGATACGAGCGATAAAATACATTAGTGTTGTAAGTCGTTCTTTAGTAACAAGTTTGTTTGAAATGTACATTTTAATAACGTATTTGGACAGAAACATAATGTTGTTGGAACTGCTACTACCTTACACTTGAAAAATGGAACCCCTCGCAATTTGAAGGCTAACACAGCCCATACTCCACAATGTTGGCCAAGTATGAATTCTTCTCATTTTTAACATCTAACGTCATAGGTAGTTTTTGCGTGAAAGAGTAACACACACATACATCCTCACTAACTCTCCGCATTAATATTATTAATAAGAAATAAGATAATATAAAATCCTCAAAATTAAAGTTCTCTTAAAAATATTTCCTTTCAGATTGAAATATATTTCTTGAAAATATTTTCTTTCAGAATGCCAACTTATTTCTAACCACTAAGCTATCAGGCTTTCCAAACAACCGAATAATGACGTAATAGTTTGTAAACCTTTTGGGAGATTTACGGCTTCGGCTTAACTTTGACAGACTCGATTGACAAGTCTAGATTCGATTGAGAAAGTTTCAAGTTTCAAACTTGAATCGGATCTCGTCTCATAGTACGGACATAAGATAATCAATTATCAGAAATACATTGCCAACACTTGGAGGTTTTACGTCTACTGATTGCTAAGATGCTGTTTATGTGTAACTAGTTGACCTGATGAACTTCGTTCCGTCTAAAATTCAAAAATCTCAAAATTTATCAGTGTTTCTAGACTATATTATAGGTACATGTATTACATACATAAAACCTTCCTCTTGAATTCCTTCCTCTAATGCTAATATTTTTTTCAAATACTGCATAAAACATTTACATAAACTAAAAACAAATTACAAACACTACCTCGCATTTGACACAGACACATAAATAATAAACGAAATAAAACATTCAATGTCTTACTATGAAAACACATAACTTCATAAATGTCAGATGACTTTTCAAAATACCCGCTATTGCTTTTAAATGCTTAGTTAATTAAAACTATTTTTGCCTTAAACGGGTGGTAATAAACGTACATACATTCTAACGAACTTTCCCATGTATAATCACTACATAATATGAAACAAAGTTGCTTGGCGTTGTCTGTCCCTATGTATGCTTAGATCTTTAAAACTACGCTACGGATTTTAATGCAGTTTTTTTTTAAATATAGTGATCCAAGAGGAAGGTTTTTATGTATAATACATGCATAATATAGAAGAAACACTGATAATTTTAGATTTTTGAATTTTAGCCGGATTAATAAGATTAAATAAAGCAACTCCCGTTATAATCTTTCTCTTTATATATTCTTTTTTGAAATATGAAATAATCGAGAATTTTACGAGTTTTACATCATGATTTTACATTAAAAGGGTTAGATAAATAGTAGAGTCAGCTGGACGCCCTATCTTCATCAAAGGCTTGTTATAGCGAGCTCCAGCCACTGTCGAGTGGCGTTTGAGATGGTATCTTTGTGCCTACAAATATATATTTTTTTTATAAAAGCTTAACAGTATCTTTTTGTCTATAACTTGTTACGACGACAATGTCTGACAATACGACTAATGACGAGTCTGACTAATGACGAGTAATTATAACAATTCTAACTCTCATAGCCACCACACTACGATTTCTCTTAAGCCGTGGGTGCCATGAACACCTAGACCCCGAATAGACGTCCCTGTAGTTCCGGGATTATAATATTCCCTGCCTGTCGTAAGAGGCGACTAAAAGGGGCTTCCGGGGTTGCGGGCGGCTAGAGTGGGAGCTCGGACCGTTCGGTCAGGCAATCCCGAGAAGGACGACGGTATGTGTGTCGCATACCGTCGTAAAGACTAGACGAAGCGGTAGGTCCAGCCGCCCATCTGGGAGGAGCCCGAGGGGGCAACGCGCTGAGAGGATTCCGGTTGCGGTCGTTTTAAGGTCCCGGAGTCCTGTTTATAGCGCCGAGGACGGCCACCGGGGGGTTTTAGTGCGGTAAAAATCCTACATGCGTCACTCCCACGGCGTCGTCGGGTACCTTTTGAAGGTTCCCCCTCGAGAACAAAAAAGAAAGACCCAGAACAGAAATCTAAATTTATCGTTTAGATATGTATCTTGTCATCAGTTTGTAACTGATGACAAGATACATAGGTGGCCGGCTTGATAACTTGCTACTTTGATTTTGTTATAAAAAGGGTGTGTGTAATTTATAAACGGCAGAAGAATATAAAATACTGTTCTATATGTATTCTATCTTATTCTCTTATCGACTTAACCTTACACATATTACATTTATGCGTTTGTTTCTTTACCGGGGTACGAATCAAAACGATTCATGAAAAAATTCACTTAAAAAAATGCTTGCACGGGATTCAAATCCAAGCCATCGCATACCAAAAATATATCGTCGTCAACCCATTATTGTCCCACTGCTGGGCACGGATCTTCTCTCGGAATGAGAGAGTTATAGGCCATAGTCCACTACGCTGGCCAAGTGCGTTTGGTGGACAAAAAAATATTTTAAACCACTGCGATATACGCACCAGGCAGATAGAATACTTAATTTAATAAACAGAGTCTTCATTAAAATTCGTGGCTCATTTGCATAATTTCTAGAGGTTTATAGTTTATGGCTATTTTTACTGCGATACCGGCCCGATGGAGGGCTTTACGGTTTTATGGGAACAATTATGGTGCTTAACGGTAATTTATTGCCAAACCGATGGCGAATGAAGCTATACAACGGTGTTTTTTTTACAATTTTAGTAGTCGATTAAATTTTGCATTATCGTTCTAAAGGTCTAAAGAAAATCAAGTTGCTTTGAGAAACTAAATATTAATATGATATTATTATATAGACTAGTGGACTCGGCGAACTTCGTTCCGACTAAAAGTCAAAAATCTAAAATTATCAGTGTTTTCCTGTATATTATACATAAAAACCTTCGTCACGAATCACTCCATCTATTAAAAAAAACTCCGTAGATTTAACACATAGGCATACATAGAGACAGACAACGAGAAGCGACTTTGTCTTATACTATGTAATGATACTTGTTTTAGCATGAGATTTTAATTTTCAAGGTAGAACGAGCATAGTCAACTAATTACAAGCATGAAACAGTACTTGCGACTCGGTGGTTGCTCGAGAGTAGCAACGCATCAGTGATTGACTTCAGATGGAAGACACGATCTATATAAAGTTGCTTGTACATGTCCACGGATGACAGTGACAACTTACTATCAGGTAACAGTAACTGTGAGGTAACAGCAACGAGCGTACAGTCCGTGTTTTTCATTCATACGGAAGTTCCTATGGATATAAGAATTTTCCTAGTACATTCGTAGATATAATCATACTAAAATTGTAATTGTTACTACTTCAGGTCTTCTTAACGTCAGGAGCGATTTTCATAAAATTTAGTAGGGAGTTAGCTGACACTCTGGATTAACATATAGGCCACTTTTCAATGTAGAAAAATATAATAAGATTTTTATCCCGCGGGATAATCGATACATTCGATTTTTTTAACGCAGGCGAAGCTGCGGAGTTTAGCTAGTTCGTGAATATACGCAGTTTAATTTGCATCACGTGTTGAAACAAAATAAAAGCAAACATTTTCAATTAAGTTTTTCTCTAGTGTTCACTGGAAATAGGGCAAAAATGTAAATGTTCTAAGCTTGTGCACTCTGAAAACTTTTTGCCTTTAAAATGTGTACGGCAAAATGAAGAGGGGTTTTATAAATTTATTTAAATAGGAAAAGCAAGTGTTTATTTTTATTCACAACTAGATGTGCTTCGCAACTTCATCCGCATGTGTTTAAAGATAACGGGTACAACCCATCATTGGCCCACTGCTGGGCTCGGGTCTTCTTTCAGAATGAGAGTTTAAGACTATAGTCCACCGCGCTGGCCAATTGCGAATTGGTGGACTTAACACACCTCCGAGAACATTTTTTTTAAAGAACTCTCGGGTGTGTAAGTTTTTTCACGATGTTTTCCTTCACCGAAAAGCAGTGATAATTAGTTTATAATACGCACATAAATCTTTAAATGTCAATCGGACCTCCCGATTGAAATTTAAAGATAACAAAAATTTTAATTGTATAATTTTAATAAAATAAAGTATAAATGTTACCTTAAGACCTTCTTTACGACAATGGTTAAAACAACTGTCGTTGAATAAATGTACCGTACAAACGCTGTGGTTTTACTAAGCATTTTTGTGTGTACAGAATATCAGACGCACAAAATTGACGACATCGATACAAGCCCAGAATAGAACTGTACATTTAAATTTTATAATTTTGACTCGCCGGGTTCAAATCCGGCATACTTTGCATGTCAGACAGATACGGTGACATTCCGCGAATTCTCTCTTCGTGCCCTTTTAACCTTGACTTGCTATTAGCAAATATCTTGAGACGAATTAGAAATACAAACAATTAGTTGAATAAATAAAATATTTCATTGTTTATATTTAAAATTGATCAAAATGTTATGGGGTAGCCAAAAGGCATTAAATAATATCTAATCTCTGTTAATTGTCATCGCTTATAAAAAAAGCTCTTTACACCCTTTAATCATCCGAAACGATTAAATCAACTAGCACAGATACAAAGCCAAAAATAGAAATTACACACCAACCAACAATGCGACAAATATACATTAAATTTCCTTCTCAACTCACATTCTCAACATTCACGCGTAGAATTAATTCAAAACAAACAACTAGAGCATTCGTACGAGAGAAGCGCGGCGGACGAAGCGCTTCGTGTCGTCACGGTACTAGTATCATACAGTAATCTAACTCTGCCCTGTCCTTGAATTTAATACCTACAGACGCGCTGGACCAGAGTATGCGTTAGGGCTACCCGTCTAAATTATTTTAATTACATCAGCATACTTGACTTTCTTTATTACTTATTATGTATTTTATTCAGTAGATATTAAACCGTACACAAATAATAGTTATAAATTTCATACTGAATAATACCAACCATTTTACCAACCAAAATAAAAAATATTAACACTGGACGTGTTTATGCACAATTAAAACAATCAAAAACAGCCTAATATAGTTTACAACTGCTCTTCGATACATTTTTATTTAAATAAAAAGATCCAATGCTTAAAAAACGTCACACCGCCCGCTCGTCACTACGGCACATTCGTTTGCTGTTGCATACCGAAATCGAGGCGCGTAGGTACAACTTGCGTTTCGTGCGTTTGTAAGAAGTTAGAATACTGTAGATATTAGTACTGTGGTGTCGTATTGTGTACGCTCCGCTTCCGTCGTATTGCGAGTACGCATTCCGCAGCGAGTTCGTTGTATCGCGTTCTATTCATTGTGTACCGCAGTACGACCAGATAAAGTAGTCAACGCTCTCTTTCTCCGTGTCCCACAGTCAGACAATATAGAATAACGACATGTGATTTTTTAGCATTATTTTAACATAACCTTTCGGAAAATCTTAGATTAACTTCAAATTTAGAGTCATTGCCAAACCGAATCTGCAATACATATACAACTTTGATTATGTCTTTAATGACGCTCTTAAAACAAATTGAATGAAAAAATGTCTAGTAATTATTTTAATGCTGTATCCACAGCATAAGTGACGTATCATAAATACGTCAACATTTCCTGAAGATTATAATGGGTAATGCTTATTCACTTTTCCATTTAATAAAATTGTTTTAAGATGACCATTTTATAAACAACATAATGTTGCTAACGAAATGAACTATTTGAAATATAAAGATTATTTTAAAAGCATTTAGCTTTAAAAAGGAAAAGAGCGGCATCCCTGGAGAATAGAATAAGCGGAAGTAACAACATCATCCTAAAAGAAGTTTGTGAGGATTTGCATGCACCTGTTTGGAGGCATTTTGCGCGGACAATGGCTGAGACTGAGACGGAGCTGCCAGTGGCTCGATGCTGTCGTCTGCGCAGAGTGCCCCCCGCAGGTACATGTTATATTGAAATTTTGTAATTATTATTATTGTATTTTGTCATTAGTTTATAAGTCAATTTGTTACTAACCAAATGGATCCTTGTTATCCAGAAATAAATGAATTTGAATTTATAAAGTAACTAGCTGACCCAGCAAACGTTGTTTCGCCATATAAAAATAAAAAAAAATGTCAAGGGTGGACCACCCTTATTATTTAGGGGTGTGAAAAATAGATGTTAGCCGATTCTCAGACCTACCCAATATGCTTACCAAATTTCAGAGGAATCGGTCAAGCCGTTTCGGTGCAGTATGGAGACTAACATTGTGACACGAGAATTTTATATATAAGATTTTGACACAGAAAAACGACTAATCGTACATAGTAAGCTATGTTCGTAACATTTATTTCTATAAACAATCGGAGCATTCGTCGCACGCAGAGAAGCGCGGCAGACGAAGTTTTGTATCGAATTGTATGCTCCCCGCTGTCATCGGACGGCGAGTGTGTATTCCACGGAGAGTTCGTTGTCCGCAGTCCATTCAGTATACCGCACAGACCAGATAAAGTTGTCAACATACCCTCATGTTGACAATAGAGTACAATGCGTATTAGAGACCTGCGGTGTGTTTATTTTTCACGTTCGTTTTAAAAATATCGAGTAAATTCATCCGTTTTTGTCACGTGTGCCGTGGTAATGAATATCCTATAAGATTTTGCGTGAAAGAGTAACAAACAAATATACATCCTCACAAAATGTCACATTTATAATATGTATCAATAAGATTTTAGTCTCAAAAATAATATATTGTGTATGGGTTGTTTTATACTCAAAGGAATGTAAGGGCATTTGTTATATAGCCACTATGTACACACAAGTACAGGGGCATGACTTCTATAAACGTTTTCAAAGTTCAGAACCACCGCACCGTTTAAAATGAAATAAATATAAGAGAGCAAAAATACCAAAGACTTAAGATAACTTCGGCAATAAATCGTAAAGTTCAACTATCACTTTCTTTTATTAAATTTCTTACAACGACGAGAGAAGCATCGCAGATGAAGCTCTTTGTGTCGAATTATATACGCTCGACTGTCGACAACAAGAAATGTTAGAGACAGCTAGATCGATGAATTACTAATCAGTTAAAGTACGGATTTGCAATTTGCATTTAATATAATATATTAAAAACTTAAAACTTAAACTTAAAATGCTTTCTACACTCATAGCCCCACAGTAGGATTTTCTCCTGTGTCGTGGGTGCCATGGACACACACAAAGACGAATACACAAACACCCAGACCCAGAACAAGAATCTAAACTCATCATTCAGATACCTGTCTGGCCGGGAATCGAACTCGGGACCCACTGCATGTCAGACCGGTACGCTAACCGCTGCGCCACGCGGGTCGTCGTATTGATAATACTCTTGAGTACATTCAAGTTAAACTATGACTTTAATTTATTTTTTCTATAATAATCACTTTACTAACACTAAACATTATCTATCGTGTATGTCACGGGTGTCATTAGAAACAAAAAAACAGAGTGATGGATCCAGACTTACATTAGAAACGGGCTTGACCCAGCTGGTAGAAAATTTTATCAAAGCAAAAATTACAACCTTTATTGAAAAATGCATTTATTATTTCTCCGAAGGTACTTTGTCCGAAGGATAGGTGGTGAAAAATAGAAAACTGCAAATATGGTAACACTAAACGCACGCATACAGAGAACGAAAGATACACAGTCAAACACACATACATACCTGAATTGCGTTTAGAAGAGAAATTTTCTTGATAGAATGATATCATGTGATCTCAGGTGGACCATGGCATCACGCGGTCATTCCCAGCCAATCCATACAACGAAGTAACCACACAGGGACCACATAAACGCCCGCCTCGATGTTGGCAACAAAGATCAAATCCCCTGAGACGAGCGGTCATATTCCACTGAGAGTCTAACTGAACAGTGATAAGGTCAAAACTTAAACGGCACTCCACAGTTTATTTTGTTTCCGTTTAACCTTCTAGTGATGTAACGAGTTTTATTATTTGAACATTCGCGTATGTGAACTTACCAGGGAGGTACCACCGCCACGCCTATTTCTAGCGTGAAGCATTTCTTGCGCTTCGATAAAAGGGTGTGGTTGCCGGCACACTTTTATAAGAGGCGACTATCATAGTCCTTGGAAGTAGCAACGCATCTGTGATTGACTTCAGATAGAGCCCATGTTTTATATGAAGTTGGTTACAGAAGTCCATGGGCGATAGTAATCACTTATCACAGGTGGACAGCATGCTCGTTTTTACTCCTAGAGGATAAAAAAAAGAATAAATAAGTTTTACCCACATTCGCGAACGCAATCGCATTGTTTTTTGTTTTTCAGATTTTGGTGTTGAGGGCCGGAGGATCTACATTTGGCGACCTTGTTTTTTGTCTGCAGACTTGTTTTTTGTCTGCAGTTCAATTTCAATATGGATAGATTTGGCGACTTTTTTGCACCGCTTTAATATTCGGAATGCATTCGCACAATTCTCGCGAATGCGAATATCTCATTGCATGCAAGTATTCATTACAACATTAGTACTCACAATTAACAAAGGAACACATGTAGGTACAGGTCCTAGTTGTCCTATTGTTTCATTTCGTAATTCATTAGCCAGAGCTTGTCTAAGTTACTGGTGCTTTTGTGACGAGGGTATATCACATATCGGTGCTTTACGTGAATAACCATACAATTCAAAATTCATGTAATAGTAATTACTACTACCACGATCAGCACTAGAAAAAACCATAACCTATAGGTAGAACCAATGTAGTTCGACCAGAGAGGTATCACCGCTGTACCTGTTTCTAGCGTGAAACATTTCTTGCGTTTCGATGTGAGTGTGGTTGCCGGCACACTTTTATATGGCGCGACCATCTTAGTTCTCGGAAGTAGCAACACATCCGTGATCGAGTTCAGATATAATCTGTGTTCTATTATATATGAATTTGCTTACTGATTTCCATGGGCGGCAGTACCATCAGGTGGACTACAGGCTCGTTTTTCTACTTCATTCATACAAAAAAGCGGTAGTAGCCCAATCATGTTCATGTTCCTAATAATTTTATAATATAAGTAAGTAAATAATAAACATTTAGATTTCTTACAGGTCATTACGGAAATACCGGAATTGTCATTTACCGAATTTATGTCAATGCGGAGTACGTTCGTGTATAAAAACCCTTAAGAGCGAACGAGTATGAGCTCAAATAATGTGAGCATGTATGAAAATAATAAACAGCGAAAAATTTGGCCAGTATGTCAAGGTTGTACCGAAACCGACGTTTGAAGCCGAAAACATAAAGCCGACGTAAAAATTTTAACAAACGAACAATCTTCGTTTGTGAAAATTCAGCCTCCGTATATTTGTGTCCGCAAAATCTGAAAAATCGTCGATGGATTGACTTGAAATTTTTACACGTGACATTTACACACTACTTTTCTGTATTAATACGAACTGAGTTACATTGAAATTTCACTTAATAATAAGTCGACACAGTTAAAACTGTTCCCTATTATTATTTCTTCCACAGCGGTCATTCCTAAAACCTTGTTCTCTAGCCTAAAACTTTTCCAATTACTTATCTTACCATACAAAAAGCAGTCATTTTAAATACATGTAGAATTGTTAGAAAATTTCTTTCTATTGACACTTAATCGTTTCTTTCTCTCAATAAACGTTTGGTATAAAGCCCGCGTAATTGAGCCTCTTAAACAACATCTTGTTATAAACAAATAAATAATAATAATAATACTTTATTGCCTTAAAACATACAGGTTGAAAATAATAAAGTAAAAAAAAATAAACTGTTATATTCGTCGAAAGACAAAAGGAGGTGGCTTAGCGTTTGCTGACACAGGACAGAGATCCCGTGCAGCGCTGTGTTTTAGCCATATCCTTGTCCCTCAGTTGTTGTGCGGGATTAGGTATCCGCCGCCTTTTACAATAGAAAAAATCCTTAATAATATATCGGATTTCTGTAAGAGTAGTGTTGATTTCAACATCGAATTAATTATAGCGCAGCACCGAAATTTGACAAAATATTAAGATAAATCTGATTATGGTTTGTTTTGTCTATTTACTAGATTTCATCTCATATCCATATTGTTACTAAAAAGATTGTTATTTTGTCCATTTGTTTATTCTTTTCGCAGAATATATAATAAGAATATAGAAAAAGTTTCCAGCCTATATCACCATGACAGTTGAGACGAGTACAATGATGACTTTAGAGCCAAAGAAATGGACATACGGGGTACAAGCCATTATTGTCCTTGACCATAGTCCATCGCGCTGGCCAAGTGCGAATTGGTAGACTTCACACACCTCTGAGAACTTTATAAAGAACTCTCGGGTGTATAGG
The DNA here is from genome assembly GCA_949699795.1 of Spicauda simplicius. Lineage (NCBI taxonomy): Eukaryota > Metazoa > Arthropoda > Insecta > Lepidoptera > Hesperiidae > Spicauda > Spicauda simplicius. The sequence continues at coordinate 6,439,357 of OX453076.1, read as the reverse complement.
TTTCCTCACGATGTTTTCCTTCGCCGAAAAGCAGTGATAATTACCTAATTCCTAATACGCACATAAATCAGTGGTGCGGAAGGTATTTTGTAAGTTTCAGAGAGGGCAAGTTTCAACCATAAGGTTATCACTGCTCTCATGGACATACATAATTACTTAATTACATTTTCTAAAACATTACCACCCAACTCAGTCAAGTAAGGAACTTAACAGATCCATCAAAGGTATCCTAGCAGCGTACAGCAACCTTCACTCAGTTGTAAGTTCGACTGAATGTTTACGAGTGCTGGCAGGACGATAACGCCAGCGTTATGCCCCAAGGCTTTTAGTGCACAGTAAATCAACCGCTATGAGGCAATGCGGTCATTTGCTGTATTTGTTCCTTGAAACAAACATTGCGTTTAAGCATTGCTAATTCATTGACATTTGAAGTAGGTAATTTTGGCATGATTTTATATGCGTCGACGAATAAAGCCAACAAAGTTTTGAAATAATTATAATGAATTCGTATTGTTCTTATTCAAAGGTAACTGGCAACAATTTTTTCGAATAACAATTAACTAACTAACGTCTCGAGAATAGCCTGTAGAGTGTAGACCATACTAATTATGGACTAAGTAACTATAGGCTAAGTCAAAATAGCTTCAGTCCATATTAACCTTGAAATTAATTATAGACCAATTTCAAGTGGATTTAGTTCATACTAAGTATAGAAAAAGTCAAGTGGATGTAGACAATACGACGTATAGACAAGTCGAAGTATCCGAAGCCCATACTAAGCAAAGACTGAGTATAGACTTAATTCAACTGGCTCTAGCCCATATTTAGTATAGACTAGTTGACCTGGCGAACTTCGTTCCGCCTAAAAGTCAAAAATCCAAAATTATCAGTGTTCCCCACTATATTATGCATTTATTATACATATTATACATAGAAACCTACCTCTTGAATCACTCTATTAAAAAACTGCATTAAAATCCGTAGCGTAGTTTTAAAGATCTAAGCATACATAGGGGCAGACAGCGGGAAGCGACCTTGTTTTATACTATGTAGTGAGTATAGACTATTCCGAAGTAGCTGTTTACGACTGGAGGTTTGCCGATAACAGCTAAATGCACCGCTAGCCTTTTAGTGTACAATAAATCAGCCACTACGGGACAGTGCGGTCATTCACTGACCTCACGGACGGAACATTGCAGTCTAACAGATTCGGCACATTGTGAACACGATTAGCAGTGTCCGCATACCACTCAGATGATTTGTATAAGTATATAATAAGTGATAAAAGTGTGTGTAGTGGTCGCATTCACAATTATACATGTCCAAAAACATAGTTATTGTCTCACAACTTGAACCGGTCTTCACTGATTTATGTAAAAAAACTCTCAGGATTCATCACGATGTCTCCAGCGGAAGGAAATGATAATTAATTTCCAACTAGTTGACCCGGCGAACTTCGTTCCGCCTAAAAATCAAAAATCTAAAATTATCAGTGGTTCTCTACATTATACATGTCTTATACATAAAAACCTTTCTCTTGAATCACTCTATCTATTAAAAAAGCAGCATTAGAAACCGTAGCTTAGTTTTAAAGAATTAAGCGTACATAGGGACAGACAGCGAGAAGCGACTTTGTTTTTTAGGCTATGTAGTGATACGTAGGTATATGTTTTAGAAGACTCTGTGGTTCACGCCTGGAATTCAAACTGCTGATAAGCTAAGTAGTTTTATAATTACCGACCATGGTATTATGAAATGACGCGAAGTTTAGTTCAAAACCCATCCGTCTGATACCCTATTGGTTTTATTTCATGGAAGCTTCATCTGATGACAACTGCTGCTCGTGGAAAATGTTAAGTGTTACAGTTGCTAGTCTAATTTGGAACTCTTTACACTTTGTTACAAAACTTACAAATGAGAACTCAGTGGTAGTCCTACACTGCACCTATAAAAGCGAAATGTCTTGAAGTCTAGACCAAAAACAAAACTACAGTGTTACTTTCCACGAATAAATCAACCTTTTAAGTAGTTTTAACTACGCCGCGGCGTCTCGCACAGTGAGTGCTGTTTACGAGTGGCAGCACGCCGATAACGCGGGCGCTACACCGTAACGCTCTTAGTGCACAATAAATCAGCCGGCGTGAGCCAATGCGGTCCTACGCTTCTCTTGAGAATACGCGGTGTAAGAAGCAATTAATTATTCATACGTTTTTACAGATATTATTTAGGGTATTCTATAACATAAAAAGCAATTGGCTGTTGGTTTATCACTTTGTATGCACGACATTTAAAGGGCTGCTAAAAATTTAATGAACTTTGTCAATTTGTAAAGGTCAACGGTCGCATTTTCAAACCGTAGTTCGAGGATTTTTGTCTACACTTCATCCTTATATATTGCTTCTATAATCCAGAAATGAGCGTCTTTGAGTCAGGATCACAAACAATACTATGTATAGTAAAGTTAATTTTCTAAGAATAAATCAACCCTCTAAATAGTTTTAACTACGCCGCGGTGTCTTGCACAGTGAGTGCTGTTTACGAGTGGCAGCACGCCGATAACGCGGGCGCTACACCGTAACGCTCTTAGTGCAAAATAAATCAGCTGGCGTGAGCCAATGCGGGCCTATGCTTCTCTTGAGACTACGCGGTGTAAGAAGCAAAAATTATTATTCATACGTTGTTACAGATACTATTAAGGGAACTATATAATTTATAAAAGGAAATGTCTGGTGATTCGTCGATTTGTAAATACGATCTTTAAAGGGCTATAAAGAAATTACATGAAATTGATTTTTTTCATAGGTCAAAGGAAGCATTTACAAATTGTTAGTTCAAATACTTAGATTTAAAAGATAGAAATAAGTGTCTTGGAGTCAAGACCATGAATAATACAACGTTTAAAGTTTATAACTTTCCATGAATAAATCAACCCTCTAAATAGTTTGACCTAGGCCGCGGCGTCTCGCACAGTGAGTGCTGTTTACGAGTGGCAGCACGCCGATAACGCGGGCGCTACACCGTAACGCTCTTAGTGCACAATAAATCAGCCGGCGTGAGCCAATGCGGTCCTACGCTTCTCTTGAGACTACGCGGTGTAAGAAGCAACTATTATTCATACGTTGTAACGAAATTAAATGGAATCTTTTCATTTGCATAAGTCGAGACATTCACAATTGTCGGTTTAAATATATTTTGCTTTGTCTTCACTTCATCCATATAGCTACTGATTTTATGTATAAGACAAATATAGTGTCTTGGAATGAAGACCACGAATATAGTAATGTTCGAGTAAATAAACAACCCTTTAAATTGTTTTAAGTACGCTGCGGTATCTCGTACGTGGTGTAAGAAGCAAAAATTGTTCATTCGTTGTTACAGATACTATTTACTATTCAGGGTATTGTATTATGTATAAAAGGGAATTGCCTGTTGATTTGTTATCCGTATGTACGAAATTATTTTGTAAAGGTCAACGGAAGCATTTACAAATCGTCAATTAAAATATTTTTTTATTCGTGTTCACTTCATCCATCTACTGCTTCTAAGTAAAATATAAAAAATATTTATTTTGTATGAAGGAAACAGTAAAGGAGAGAACAGAAAAGGAGAAGAGTGATAGCCTAATGGTTGAAACTTGCCCTCTCAATCGGGAGGTTCAAGGTTCAAAACCCAGGCAGGCACCACTGTTTTACTTATGTGCGTATTAGAAATGAATTATCACTGCTTTTCGGTGAACGAAAACATCGTGAGGAAACCTACACACCCGAGAGTTCTTAAAAAAAACATCTTGGAGGTGTGTGAAGTCGACCAATTTGTAGTTGGCCAGCGCGGTGGACTATGGTCTAAAATCTCTCTCATTCTGAGAGAAGATCCGTGCCCAGCAGTGGGACAATAATGGGCTGATGATGATGAAGGACACAGGATTCAACTTATTCTGTATCCGACAAATATAATCGCTAAATTCTATATAACTGCCATAGCGTAAATATTTACAACGAATATCGTAAATGTTTAAAATTGACGATGTGAGAGTAGAGCACTCAATCTCAACATCTGAAACGCTACGCTTTACGGACGTGCAATAAGATGGATAACGCTAGAAACGTATTTAAAGCAGGTTTTTTTATCTATTTATACAAACGACCAAACATAAGCTGCATTATGCTTACTACTTGATTTTACTTGGTCAGTTTTGACTGCAAAAAAGTTTTCTAAGCAAGAAAGCGAGAATTCAATCTCTGCATGCAAAGACAAACACCAATAAAATAATATTAAATTCAAAATTACTTTGCCGTCTGGACGAGTGTTAAATCCAATATCAGACCAGTATGGTGTTTATTACAACATAAAGAAGTCAGAAACGACATGAATCTGAAAATGATGCGATCATAACGTAAAACTCGTACGAGCGCATTAAATTCAATCAAAGGGATTTATGGTTTAGCATCGCTTATCTATTCGTGATTGGTTAGACTAGTGTAGGGTGCCCAAATCTACAGAAGTGGAATTTCAGGACAAAGATGGCGCCACAAGTATCGCACTTGCCAATTAAAACATAAAAAGGCATTATGCACTCATAGCCCCAAACTAGGATAGAGTGTGGAAGAACCAGTGTAGGTCGACTGATGAAGTATTACTACCCACCTATTTCTAGCGTGATGTAGTTCTTGCGTTTCGGTGCGAGTTCGGACTTTTATACGAGGCAACCATCTCAGACCTCGGGAGTGGCAACACATCTATGATAGAACCCATATTCTATGTGAAGTTGCTTATAGAAATCTATGGGCCATGGCAGTGACCAGTAATCATCAGTTAATGACTGCATGCTCGTTGCTATTTCAATCTTATAGAAAAAATGAAAGGATTTTCTTCTGTGTGTACCATGAGCACGCACAAAGACGAATACTCTTACCTGGACCCAAAACAGAAATCAAACGCTGCACGCATTTCGCCGAGACTACGATCCATATACTGGGCCAAAATATCGGCAAAAAGAACTCAAGTACCGGAGTTCTAAATTATACCTATTAGGAAACGGAACTGCTCCTAGTAAAAGAATCATACTTGGCATTTCTTCAAGACCATCAAAATTCGATACTTTGGCACGTTGCCCATCATGTCGGCGGGTCAGTGTGACAATCGTCTGACCCACTTCGGGGTCACGTTAGCAATTCATCACTAGTCTGATCTTTACTGTGACATTAGTGTTAAAGGTTAAACCTTACCAGGCTTCATTGTTCACACGTGGTGGATCGTACCGTCGTCGTACGATTATACAAATTTGTCTGTAGTCGCCTCATCATATGATCCGAAATATCCGGAAGTACGTATCGTAGCGACGTAGAAATCGCGGTCCTTTTTTGCGGCGGCTGGGCCCACCACTCCGTCTAGTCTTTACGAAGGTATGCGACCACACATACCGCCGTCCTTCCCGTGATCGCCTGACCGAACGGTTCGAGCTCCCACTCTAGCCACCTGCAACCCCGGAAGCCCCTTCTAGTCGCATCTTACAACAGGCAGGAGATGCCATAGCCCTATTCTGATCCCGGAGCTACAGGGACGAGAAATCGAGGTCCTATGACGCAATATCAATCCAATCTAGAGAATTAAAACTATATAAAATACGAGGACTTTTATATATTTTTGAAGTATTTGGATACACGAATAGGGTAACATAGCCTTAGCGGATTGCAGGTCAAACAGAGCAGTCCCGGACATATCATTGTCGTACGAATTTAATTACGGGTTTGCGAGCCAAACATTCGGAACGGCTTTAATGCTGCCGTTAAATAGTACGCTAGAAACGATAAGATGACTATTTTGTATTGATTTCTTCCTACACAATTATAAGTGTAACTGTTTTAGTCACCAGGTGGACCGATGACCTGAAGAACACAGCGGGAAACCGTTGGACTCAGAAGGCACAGGACCGGTTGGAGTGGCGTCATTTAGGGGAGGCCTATGTCCAGCAGTGGACCTCAAAGGGCTGATGGATGGATGGATAGATGGAACAGTTTTAGAGAGCAATAAGTAAAATTTATTTTTTTATTAAGGTTACTTAATGTTAAAAATTCACTGTCATCTATAGCAATACTTTTACACAATTACTTCAGAAAGAAGTTAATGTTTTTCGAGCATATGTACGCCATCAGGATTTTTCTTTTAATCGTCTACTAATGTTACTTGTTTCACCCTAACTTAGTTTTGAGTTCTACCTAAAAATTGAGCAAGGACGCATCATCTTCTATCTTATCACGACCTTCAAGACAACACATCGTCAACCCATTATTGTCCCACTGCTGGGCACAGGCATTCTCTCGGAATGAGAGAGCTTTAGGCCATAGTCCACCGCGCCGGCCAAGTGCGAATTGGTGGACAACACAGCAGTTTTAAACTCCTAAGTGGAAAAATAGTTACGCATTTTATTTTATCGCAAGTGGTACGACCGTGCACTAATCCCTTGTCCGAACAATGTACATGAAGTGAGCTATTTCATTACGTCACCGTCAATCGAATGCTACATTTGGACGAGATAAGTCCGTTCGGGAAATTAATCGATTTACCGGTTTTTATATTACCCGTAACGGAACTACACTAATGAATTACTAACGAATGACCTACTAAAATTTTAGTACAGTAAAATAGTACAATATTAAAATAAATCATTGACTGAAAACTTAATATAGTGGTTAGTAAATCGGGCGCCACGGATTCTATTAGCAGCAAGAAATTAATTAGAACGAATAGGCAATAATTAGTACTAGTCACCCCTCGCATCGGTCGAAATTCGACCTTAATTTAAATTAAAAAACTAAACTTCATATTGTCGAAAGTAGTACGAATATTTGTCAAATTCAAATAAAATGTGATAATTTTCAAGTAATTTTGAACGCACCCGTAAAATATAAGAAGAGGTTTAATTAGCTAAACCGCATTTAAAAACAATAGCGGGTATTTTGACAAAGACACTGATATTTCTGACGTTATGTGTTTTCATAGTAAGACATTGAAATGAAATGAAATGAAAATGAAATGAAATGAAATGAAAATGAAATGAAATGTCTTTATTTCGTATAGGCCTGCGGGGGCACTTACAAATTGTCAGTTACATTTTTTGTTCTTACACTACCACCGGATCGGAATACGACCTCAACTGAGAAGATCCGGCAAGAAACTCAGCGGGTTTGTCTTTTTTTTCTTATTTATATTAATTTTTTTTAATATTATTACAATCATGTTTTTTTTTACATGGTAATGAAAGTTAGCTCCAGTATCTTGCCTTGCAGTTCAGTAAAAGAGAGCCCTGTTTGGTAAGATACGCTACACTTTGACATTTATTAAATATACTATAGTAATGCATATTATTGCTCAGTCCCAAGCTGTTTTGTCTTCTATGTAATCAGAAATTTTATAATACGCTTTACGGCAAAGTTTAATCTTAATCAATGCTTTGAACTTATTCATTGACAAATTTCTGATTTCAACAGGAAGTTTATTATAAAAGCGTATACATTGACCCATAAAAGAATTATTAATTTTGTGAAGACGAGTAACATGTGCAGAGAGATTGTGCTTGTTCCTTGTATTTATGTTATGCGTATCACAATGTTTAGCAAAATTATTAATATTTTCCTTAACATACATCAAATTTTCGTATATAAATTGGGATACAACAGTAAGTATATTTATTTCTTTAAATAATTCTTTTAGTGAACATTTCGGACTTAGGTTATAAATGGCTCGTACAGCCCTCTTCTGCAGTATAAAGACAGTATTGAGGTCTGAAGAGCACCCCCACAGCAGTATGCCGTATGACATAATGCTATGAAAGTAACTAAAATAAACTATTCTAGCTGTTTCTACATCGGTGAAATGTCTGATTTTTTTTACAGCATAAACCGCTGAACTGAGTCTACCCGACAATTTTTCAATATGGGGACCCCATTGCAATTTGGCATCTAAAGTAACGCCTAGGAAGACAGTTGACTCCACAAGGTCCAAAACCGTTCCATTGAGTTGTACATTGGTTTCAACCTGCCTAACGTTGGGCAGTGAGAATTTTATGCATTTAGTTTTTTTCTCGTTAAGAAGTAAGTTATTTACGTTGAACCAATGTACGACCCTCGAGAGAGCATTGTTCACTTCGTCAAACTTGCTTAATTGTCTTTTAATTTTAAATAGTAATGAGGTATCATCTGCAAACAATACGATCTCGTGATTATTTGCTACATAGTAGGGTAGGTCATTGATATATATTAAAAACAAGAATGGTCCGAGTATCGAACCCTGTGGAACGCCCATGGTAACAGATGCGCCGGGCGATTTAGTGCCATTAATAATAACCCTTTGAGTTCTATCGTTTAGATAAGAAGTCAAAAGGTTAAGAGCTTTGTTCCTGATCCCGTAGTGGTGTAATTTCCTGACCAGTATATCATGATGTACACAATCAAAAGCCTTAGATAAATCACAAAACACGCCAAAGGCATCACGCGATCCATCCCAGACCTCAAACACATGTTTTAATAACTGAATTCCTGCATCTATAGTAGAGCGATTCCTTCTAAAACCAAATTGTGTGTCATGAAGTATCTCATTGTCATTGAAATACTTCAACAAATCGTTTAAGATAACTTTTTCAAAAACTTTACTTAACGTTGGTAGTATAGATATTGGTCGAAAATTACTTGGACAAGAAGTACTACCAGATTTAAATATAGGAATCACTTTACTTTCTTTCATAAGGTCAGGAAATACACCGTTAGTAACACAAGCATTGAACACAGAAGCCAAGTGCGGAGCTATAAGATGGATAATAGAAGAAACGGCTCTAACAGAAAGTCCCCAGAGGTCTGCCGTTTTCTTACGATCCAGACTATTGAAAGCATTGATTATATCTGCTGCATTGACCTCTGAAAATTCAAAGCTCGTGCTACGTTCTTTTACACACTCTTTAAGCAAGGCCTCAGCAGAGGTAGAAGATGACTTTAGAGCTTTAGTTGTTAACAAAGGTATATTAGTGAAGAAATTCTCAAACTCTGATGCCACCTCCAAATCCTCTGTTACATCTTTATTATTTATTTTTAAATTAAAATTCTGGTTATACTCACATATCTTATTAGTTTCGTCGTTAATAATATTCCATGTTGTTCTAATCTTATTTGTAGATGTTTTTATCTTATTTCTTAAATATAGGGATTTAGCACAGGAACAAGCCAGCTTAAAAGTTTTAGAATATTTTTTTACATATTGCTTAAATAAAGGGTCATGATTATAAGACTTTTCATAGTATAGATCATACAATTTGCGTCTACTAATATAAATACCTCTCGTTGCCCATTCACAAAATTTGGTTCGTCCATGACTTACAGTTTTTGGTTTAAACACTTTTTCAAATTCACCACTGATAAGGTTAAACAACGAATTATATAATAAATCAGGATCATGGTGGTTAGGCAACAGAGGCATTTTCTTAGCCAAATTGCTTTTAAACAGTTCTAGACGGTTACTATTTATAGGAACAAACTTAATCTCCCTTTTTTCAACCTCATTGACTCTCCTAGGGAATACTGCTAACTGCCCACAGTGATCCGAATCAAAGTTATTAATGATTGATGTTTTTATGGGTGTTACGTTTGTAAATATATTGTCAATGCATGTTGAGCTAGTAGAAGTTATCCTAGTAGGTTCATGAAAACTTTTGCTTAAATTGTACGATTTAAATAACAAAATAAGTTTACTTGCTTGGGTTGTTTTTTCTAGTGTATTAATATTAAAGTCTCCACAAACAATAATTCTCTTATTAGAACCTATCGCTTTATAAAGTACCTCATCCATTACTTTCTCAAAATCCTCATAAGGTGCAATGGGGGGTTTATATACGCTTACAACCAGGAACTGCTCAAACTCTATACATGAAATTTCAATTACTCGTTCAACAGACAGATTTACAATATCGTTCCGCTCTTTAAATTTTATGTTTTTGTTGACTATTATGAGGGAACCACCACGTATCATATTTGTTCTGCTGAACGAGCTGGCCACCTGGTGCTTGCAAAAGTTAAACATGATCTGATCAGATTTTAGCCAGTGTTCTGTAATACACAAAATGTCAATGTTGCTATTTTCTAGAAATAATTCTAATTCTAAATCTTTCCCGGTTATCCCTTGAATATTTTGATGCACCAGGCTGACCGAGGATAACTTTAAAACATGTTGTTTGCTTCTATTATTTTGAGTGATAACATTATCGCAAGAGGTTGTCTCTATTGTCGTCTTATCTAATTTAAATAATTCATAATGTCATTATTTGCCAAAATATTGGCTGAATTAATGTCAAAATTAGATTGCTCAATAGAAGCAACCCTGTTAGCCAAATTCTTGGCTGATATATCAATAAAATATGATAGCGATACAGCTATTTGTCTCTTTAAATATCTGGTAAGATAGTAATTATCTTTTGTCAAATAAAAATATTTAACATAATTGTTAAAGTCAATAATATGGATATTATTATCATTATTATTAAAATTTTGACATGTCAATTTATTTAATGTTAAATTCAGATTATACCTACAATTATTTTCCACCTGTGACAAGCTTTGACTGTAGGGAAATGTAAATATAATGATTTTATCCAATTTAAGATTAAGCAAAAGATTGTAATAATAAATTAATTTATTTTTATTTACATTTCCTCTATCACCTATTAAAATAATTAAAGTAGTGTGGGAATTATACTTATGAGTCAATATTTTGTCCATGATATTATGAAAAGATAATCCAGGCATGCAGTGATTGAAAACCGAATGGCCCTTGCAATGATTCGACAAAAGATGACCCATATCCTTTCCCATTTCGTCACTAAACATTACAATATTACTCTTAGTATCTATAGGTAATGTTGGTAACAAATCATGAAGCGCTTGGGAACTATTAGCGACAGATTGGATACATGTATCTGATTCATCAGAGTCGCATTTAGGCAATGAGCAAGGGTCTGATAACGAGATTTTACTGCTATCGAAATATTTAGGTTTTTCCGACACATTACAAGCCATTAATTCATTCATTGCCAATGCCAATTGAACGTCCTATTTCGTTTATTATTTATATGTACATGACAAATGCACGGTAGAGTGTGTAATGTGTTTTTAGTTGATTTTATGTATGTTTTAAGCATTATTTGAAAAAAATATTAACATTCTGCACTCCTTCTCTACGTCCACTATAACCGTGCAATGTTTCATACAAATCCGTCCGCGGCATATTACTTAAAAATGCTTCACAAGTTTTTGCTTCACGTAAAAATATATAGATAAAATTTACGTTAATACTGGATACGTTTAAATATGAATGTCACAGAGAAAAATCTGTTTTCGGGTAAACTTTCCACCCTAAAATTCCAATGGACCGGCAGCCGTATAGATTTTCCATTATCCTAGATTCGATGAAATAAAGAACTGGGGGAGAATTAACCCAAATTTCGGAACTGGGCCACGCTGGAAAACTCTATCGAACCTTTTGTCAAGGGTTTTTCATATAGTATTTTTGAGTGACAAATTTAATAGAAATTATTTTTTAATGTGTGATACATGGTAATACACACACGCTTTCTACACTTATAGCCCCACACTTGGATTTTTTCCAGTGTCGTGGGTAACATGGACACACCATAAGACGAATACACAAACACCCAGACCCAGAACATGAATCTAAACTCATCATTCAGATATCTGTCTGGCCGGGAATCGAACCCGGAACCCATTGCGCGTCAGACCGGTATGGTAACCACTCCGCCACGCGGGTCGTCTGATTTATGATACAATAAGGATAAGATAGTCCACCAATTCGCACTTGGCCAGCGTGGTGGACTATGGCCTAAAACTCTCTCATTCTGAGAAAAGACCCGTGCCCAGTAGTGGGACAATAATGGGTTGACGACAAGGATAAGATAGATGCAAGAATCAAATAATAAGCAATATATTTCTGATCTGTCTTATCATTAGGTACAGCTACAAAAATAGTTCAACAGGGGGATGTATCTACGGGTAATATGTGGTTGCAGGCTGACCATCTTAGCCTCGGGAGTAAGTATGCTTCACATATAACCCCTGTTCTGTATGGAGTTGGTTCCAGATGATCATGGGCGACGGTGACCAATTACTATAACCGTACTTATGCATTCCATATCCATTGGATGTACATATAATTAATCAATTAATAAATATTTTTATGCTGAACGGTTTGATTGTGATGTTGTGTGTGATGATGTTGATATTGATAATATTGATATTGATTCATTGATTTGACAATATTGACAATTGGACAAATGGACAATTTAATAGTTTACATCTATATTTTATTGTATTCGGATCCCCAGTTTCATCTCCACAACATGACTAAAATTAATTAATGCCTCCGGTAAATGTATCCGGATTATATAGAACTGATCTATATATTTAAAACTTAATATAAACAGGTCAGAACTTAATATAAAATGACCTATATGACTTTCTGTTACATTCGCATAACAACTAAAAAAATTGGATTCCCCTTGGGAAAAGGAATGAATTTTCGTGGTCTCTTAAGAAAATAAGGTGGCAGATTGTATTCAACTTTCTTCTTCTATCAACGCATAATTTTTCAAAGCTAAGGAAGATTGAAAAAAAGGGAATAAGCTGTTTCATTTCCTTTGCCTTTTGCGTAAGGGTCATCGCGCACCGATAGAAATAAACGTTCTTTTTCAAAGTTAAATTTCGAGACTTTTACTTAACGAGTATGCAGACTATCTGATCAAAAATGTTCGCTGCTGTCCATTGACATAATATGGGACCATCTCCGTATAGTACAGGAGTTCTTCCTGAAGACCGTGACAATTGCCTTGTCACTCTTGAAGACTAAGATGACCTTATATGTACGTCATTTAGGCACGTCCCATATGCATAATCGGCAATCCAATCTATTTCGTTGCTGTGGAATGTACTTTTACGCAATAGTGCCATAAATAGTGTCTACTCATTTTGATGAACCTATTTGAATGTCGTTATTTACTTTTATCTAACGTTTCTTTTTTGTAGAATACACGCGCATATATAAAAAAATAATTGAATAATGAAAACGCATTTGACTTTTTTTCATAATCTTTACTCTTTAATATTAATATTGCATTAAAATATATACCTATAGTTAAATAAGGAAAAGTTTATTTCGTAAAAAATATATAAATACTGCATTTTATTTTTTACATGTGTTTTACTGCAATTAACAACATTAACCTAATCATGTACTAATTAACAATCATCTGCCAATACTGCATTTCTCGTTATGTTTTGACCGATTTCTAATAAAAATAAATACTTCGTTTTACATACATGTAGCTAACATTGGTTTTATACAATCACCGCAAACGACTTAATTTCACAAAAATATACTTACTTTTTTTACTACGAGGACACATTTGTAGCTTGGTGTGCGTCCCGCCCATCACATCGGGTACGAAAAGCGCAATTTTATATATAAGACAGTGTTCCAGTTTATTACAAACTGGGAATTTCACTATAAACGTAACAAAGTGAAGTATCTTCGGAGTTATTTCTTTTACGACCCGAAGGATAGAAAACTTCATCAAGGAAAACTCGCAACGGCATTTGTAATAAAGCAAAGGGACAGTGCGAAGTTGAATTAATTGAAAAACAAACTTACGTTTCTCTTTTTACGACTAGACAAGTCCTGGGATTTTTACCGCACTAAAACCCCCCCGGTGGCCGTCCTCGGCGCTAAAAAGGAGGACTCCGGGATCTCGAAACGACTTCAACCGGAATCCTCCGAGCACGTTGCCCCATATCGCTCCTCCCAGATGGGCGGCTGGGCCCACCGCTCCGTCTAGTCTTTACGTCGGTATGCGACCACGCATACCGCCGTCCTTCCCTGGACTGCCTGACCGAACGGTTCGAGCCGAACTCTAGCCGTCTGCAACCCCGGAAGCCCCTTTTAGTCGCCTCTTACGACAGGCAGGGGATGCCGTAGCCCTATGGGGCAGCGCGCTCGAGGATTCCGGTTGAAGTCGTTTCGAGATCCCAGAGTCCTCCTTTTCAGCGCCGAGGACGGCCACCGGGGGGGTTTTAGTGCGGTAAAAATCCCACATACATATTTGGAAGGTTTCCCCCTCGAAAACAAAAAAAAAAAAAAAAATTCAACCATTATAGGCTATCACTGCTCTGGCACTGATAAGGGCTTATATAATAGTTATTAAAGTCCAGGTTCCGGGTACCGGCTAAGACGTGGTTTCCCAACCAATTATTTTCTTGCACAAGAATCAATTAACTTCTTATTGGAGTTCACAATCGCGGAAGGTTAATGCGTTTTCCTCAGTTTTCCAATCACATCAGTGCAATTAGTTTCGCTAACAGTACAATAAATTATATTACCCGTTAAAATGAGCAATAAATTGAGTATATACAGTTAAAGTGAACTATGCTAGTCTGTGTGTAATTTTAAGATATTTTAAAGCGCCATTCTTGTAACGAATAACTGACATTTTTAAAGCTTAAAATGCTTTTGCCTCATGCCAACTTCATAAAATGTTTATCGTTTAAAATGTTTATCTATACTAATATTATAAAGCTGAAGAGTTTGTTTGTTTGAACGCGCTAATCTCAGGATCCTACTGGTTGGAATTGAAAAAATATTTTTATGTTGAATAGACCATTTATCGAGGAAGGCTTTAGGCTATATAACATCACGCTGCAACTATTAGGAGCGAAGAAATCATGGAAAATGTGAAAAAAACAAGGAAAATTATTCATCCTTGAGGGCTTTCGTTGCGTGCGCTGCGAAAACGGTTCAAGATTCCAAAAATATATGTATGAAAGAAATATTCCTCTTGAATGACTATGTAATTATGTATATGTCATGTATTTTTAAGCGCGGGCGAAGCTGCGGGTTTCAGCTAGTTGTTTATATGTATATTAAGTCTTACTTTTACAGTAGCGCAAATGTACATAATGCCTTTACCTACTATAGTATTACACATGTTATTTAGTCATGTTTTAATCTTTGTACTTATTATAAACAAAACATTAACGATATACGTATATTAATTCCAATTTATTAAGATAAATCTTTCTATACAGGACAATATATCTTACTGTGCACCATTTCGCACTTGGCTAACGCGGTGGACTGTGGCCTAAAACGTTCTCATTATGAGAGAAGGCCCGTGCCTAGCAGTGGGACAATAATGGGTTGTATCCCATATCTTACTTAGAAAGTTTGAAGGTGGTAGAACCAGTGTAGTTCGACCGGATAAGTACCACCGCCACACCTATTTCCAACGTGAAGCATTTCTTGCGTTTCGATGGAAGGATGTGTTTGCCGGCACACTTTTATAAGAGGCGACTATAATAGTCCTCGAGAGTAGCAACGCATCTATGATAGACTTCAGATAGAACCCATGTTCCATTTGAAGTTGCTCAGCGATGTCCATGGGCGGCAGTGGCCACTTACCATCAGGTGGACTGCATGCTCGTTTGCTACTTTAATCAGATAAAAAAAGATAAAAAAAGTCCGCATTTTCCCATTAAATGATAATGAGTAACAACATTTTATCATATGACCCAAAATCCTGCCCTGTGGTCTTGTGGACCCCAATGTCCCCTAAATAGCGCCATGCAATATACCGTACCCAATAACGGAGGTCATCTATTTCGCCCCAATCGTTGGGGTACTGAAGAATTTTGATTGCGTAGAGCTTCTATTTGTGTATATATAAATAAAATTGTAGTGTCTGTTTGTATTGTCATAATTATTACCGTTTTGTAAGGTAATTTGTTTCAGTTACTATAAAAAGATGCCTGACGTGGCTAGTTATGACTAAGTTGATACTAACAAGCAACTACTAGATGACTAACAAGCAAAAGTTGATTGCACTGCAACGCTATAAATACAACGTAAAGCTGGAACGACTAAAAATTAGTGAAATATTAAGGGAAAAAAATCACTTGGAACATAGCTTATAATGTGTATGTGTTAATAATTAAGATATTGCAATAAATTTTGAAGTACAACTTCCGTTAAAACCGAAAGCAAATAAAAACATATCTTGCTGAGGCACGTCTGCAACGTTCGCATTCGGGAAAGCAAAAAGCAGAAAAAACTAAAAAAAAACAATACAAATATGATAGTTACAATTTTGGAAAACAATATATCGTAACAATAACGGTAGGTAGCCATTTATTTCGGGATCGCGCTGCGTACATAAACAACATTAAGTATGACGACTATACGAATATGGACTTTGAAGTTACATTTAAAACTAGAAAAGTACAAAGAAGAGTAAAATGCTTATTATTGTAAACAACTAGCTAGATTGGCCGCTCATGACATCCGCAGAAATTAAAGCTAAAACTGAGAGGCCGGCGACGGAATCTCAACAGTTCGATCTATTTATTTGTCCTCCAATTTGGGGGGTAAGAATCACCAAGGTAAGAAGTCATCAAGTGACTGCGCTGACGATAAAGAACATATATATGTCGGAGGAAGGGATGAATACAACTAAGAAGTTGCTGAAGATGGCTAGGCTTACATTAACATTCATAGTTTACGGAATAATTTAAATGATTATAGATTAGACTAAGTAACCATTGTTTTATATTGTGTTTGAGTTATATTGTCATGGTGTATGATTTACAATCAGAGCAGAGACTTTTAAGAAATCTCTAGTGGAGTCGAGGTATGTGCCCGCGCGGTGGGGAAACATTGATAAATTCTGATGTGAGCGATCGAGGAGGATCATAATTTCGTTGTGTGTTAAAGTGTGCGGTCACTGCCTTGAACCCGCTGCTCAAATAGCTTAATTGTATTAGATTATAACCTACGTGTATTTGAAATCATTATTTTGTGGAACTCTGAATATAAAGTGTCAAGAACAATTAATGCTGTATTTGTTTATTTACCCTTCAATGACGCCCACAAAATCCACTAACTACTAAAGATGTCGATGAGAATGGAATAATCTCCGACATATATGTATCTTTTCACCTACACCTTTACTACTGGTACACAGTCAAAATTGTTATTCGTATAACACCACCGAAAACCATATCGCACATTTATTCATAAAAAGAATTAACTCAAAATGTTTCGCGAGTTTATACCATAAAGCGAACGAACTAGGTGATAAAGTCGCAAATCAAAAATTTAAAGAAGTTTCTTTTTATGAATAAAGGTGCGATACATAGCCCTAAGAATTATTACACGCAACACACAGAAAACTACCGAAGATCCATGTAAGTGGCAAAGTTACAGTTTTGGAACACAATATGTCGTAGCAATAACGGTGGCCATCTATTCCGGTCTCGCACCACCCATAAAACAACATTAGGGATCTCAACAGTTCGATCTATTTATTTGTCCTCTAATTTGGGGGTAGGAATCACCAAGGTAAGAAGTCACCAAGTAACTGCGCTGACGATGAAAATACTTATCTTTTCACTTACACCTATTACTACTAGTACAGAATCAAAATTGTTATTCGTATAACACCACCGAAAACCATATCGCACATTTATTCATAAAAAGAATTAACTCAAAATTTATGTTTCGCGAGTTTATACCATAAAGCGAACAAACTAGGTGATAAAGTCGCAAATCAAAACTTTAAAGAAGATTCTTTTTATGAATAAAGGTGCTATACATAGCCCTAAGAATTATTACACGGAACACACAGAAAAACTACCGAAGATCGATGTAAGTGGCAAAGTTACAGTTTTGGAACACAATATGTCGTAGCAATAACGGTGGCCATCTATTCCGGTCTCGCACCACCCATAAAACAACGTCAGGAATTTAGATTGCGCGACGTTGCGACCGGCGACGGAATCTCTACACTTCGATCTATTTATTTGTCCCCCAATTTGGGGGTAAGAATGGAGTAATTGGTGTCCACGGTGGCTGTAATAAATCTGCACTAATGTATAGATTTAAGTGTTTGTTATTTAAATAGGAACCTTACGTGCACGATTCCTTTGACTAAAAACTGTTTATATATCGCGTTTTTTGTCTTCATATTTATCGCATACCGCCAAAGTATATGATATATATTACGCTAGCTGAGCCGGTGAATTTTGTTCCGCCTAAAAATCAAAAACTCAAAAACTCAAAATTATTAGTGTTCCCCCACTATATTATGCATGGTTTATACATAAAAACCTTTCTCTTAAATCAATCTATCTATTAAAAAAACTATATTAAAATCCGTAGCGTAGTTTACAAGATCTAACCATACAAATGGACAGACAAAGCGTGTAACATCCTAGGCTGCATCTTACTTAACATCAGGTAAGATCGCGGCCAAACATTGGCCTATAATAAGATAAAAAAAGACAGCGAGAAGCGACTTTGCTTTATCCTTTGTAGTGATAGAATCTTATGTACGACTGCCTATAATTTAAAGGAAATTTCAAGTTGATTTTAGTACATAGAAATTAAATAGAAAGAAACAAGTGAACTTCTTAATGTCTATGTATATCTACTTTTTAATATATAGTATCGAGTTGTCCGAATAATCAAAATTTCGTAACAATAAATTAAAAGTGTCGGATATCTGTTTTTAATTGGAAATTACAGATCCAATAACAGATTTCGCGTCGCTTGAAAATTATCTCTCTATTGGAAATGTTTTGGGCCGGCTATAATGAGTTTTGTTGTTCGATTCAATATTTATTTTCGATATAAAACTTAAGTACTAAGGTCCGTTACGGATTCGTCCCTGTAGCCTCGGGGTCAGAATAGAGCTACGGTATCCCCTGCCTGTCGTAAGAGGCGACTAAAAGGGGCTTCCGGGGTTGCAGACGGCTAGAGTGGGAGCTCGAACCGTTCGTTCAGGCAATCCCGGGAAGGACGGCGGTATGTGTGGTCGCATACCGTCGTAAAGACTAGACGGAGCAGTGGGCCCAGCCGCCCATCTGGGAGGAGCCCGATGGGGCAGCGCGCTCGGAGGATTCCGGTTGAAGTCGTTTCGAGATCCCAGAGTCCTCCTTTTCAGCGCCGAGGACGGCCACCGGAGGGGTTTCAGTGCGGTAAAAATCCCACATAACCCTGCGTCGCTCCCACGGCGTCGGGTACCTTTGGAAGGTTTCCCTCTCGAAAACAAAAAAAAAAGGTCCGGTACGAATTAAAATAAAAATTTTAGGTCAAATAATTAAAAAAAGCATAACTAGGTATTCAACATATGCACGTAACGTTCTATGAGTCCATTAAAGTAATAAAAAACATAAGTTATCTTTTCTTACTTAAATTTTAAAGACCATAAAACAATAAACTTACATAAATAAAGACAGAATGGCGGCATTAGTACCAAGTCTTATAATTTGATAAACAAAGTGAATAAGGTAATGTTATCGTTAACAAAAAACGGTTATTTATTTATTTAGATATACCATTGACTTATCACTATACATTGTTAAAAAAAATACAATTATTTGGTTCCGTGTGAATCGCCATTACAGGTATATACAACATTGTGGAAGATGTCTACATCGCTGTTAGAGCTGATATTATTATATGTTTTATGTGATAGTCCTATTAATATCAGGCGAACTGCATGCTCGTTTGCTACTTCATTATTATAAAAAAAAATCCACAGGAAAAACTTAGTAAAACAATAAAACGAAAGAAAACAAGTCGTAACGTAAAAAAATAAATAAAACTAAACATGTATTGTTATGTAACAAATAAGAAAATAAGTAACAAGTTTAGCAATACAGCGAGGTAATGCTGCTAGTGTCTTGGGTACATTTCCAAGGGGCAGCGATTTGGCTCATTTATTCTATTTATAATTGTAAATTTTAGTAAATAAATTGTAAATTTGGGTTATATATTATAATGTTTTCGAAATATACGTATATTATAGTTATGTAACTAAATATGTATACTTGTTATTTATAAGTTTAGTTTTTATTTAGTGTAGTTTATGTTAATTAATTTTATTTTCTTTCTCTGTTATATAAATTCCTAATAAATAAAACACTGCCCAGTAAAAAAAAACTAAAGAGTAACGTAAACAATAAAACGAACGAACGCTGGTTCCGTCGAGGAGTTACAGTAATGACGTCATCGAGGTTACGCTAATGAATTCCGACGCGGAGAACTTTCTCCAGACAAAACGAGAGAAAGGAAACTGAACACGACAACGTCTACCGTCCAAAAGAAATATAAACTACTACTAACTATCACTAGAAAATCAATAGAAAATCAATAGTTAAAACTTAAAAACGCTTTCTACATTCATAGCCCCACAGTAGGTTTTTCTCCTGTGTCGTGGGTGCCATGGACTCACACTACGACGAATACACAAACACCCAGACTCAGAACGAGAGTCTAAACTCGTCATTCAGATAACTGTCTGGCCGGGAATCGAACCCAGGACCCACTGCGTGTTAGACCGATACGTGACACCGCCACGCGAGTCGTCAAACAATTTATACTTAAAGCATGAAATTTGATCAGTACCTAATAGGGTTACTAACGACTAAGTAACCCTATTAGGTACTGATAAAAAAAAAGGGTTACTAACGACTATGACGACATCTGTAATCAAGACCAAATAAGATTTTTGTGCTAAGGTTCATTGTATTTGCGTTGTTATCCCTGTTGGTAGACCCAGTTCGGAAGATTATTGTAAGTACATATTTATAAGAAGTTAGTCCCTTGATGTCTGCAGCTGCACATAGAGTAGTCCCATTTTTTTGTTTTCGAGGGGGAAACCTTCAAAAAGTAACCGACGCCGTGGGAGCGACGCAGGGTTATGTGGGATTTGTACCGCACTAGAACCCCCCGGTGGCCGTCCTCGGCGCTAAAAAGAGGACTACGGGAACTCGGTCCGACCGCAACCGGAATTCTCTGAGCGCGTTGCCCCATCGGGCTCCTCTCAGATGGGCGGCTGGACCCACCGCTCCTTCTAGACT
Organism: Spicauda simplicius; assembly: GCA_949699795.1. Classification (NCBI taxonomy): domain Eukaryota; kingdom Metazoa; phylum Arthropoda; class Insecta; order Lepidoptera; family Hesperiidae; genus Spicauda; species Spicauda simplicius. Next base: position 6,418,394 of record OX453076.1, on the reverse strand, counting down.
TTACGACGGTATGCGACCACATATACCGCCGTCCTTCCCGGGATCGCCTGACCGGACGGTTCGAGCTCCCACTCTAGCCGCCTGCAACCCCGGAACATAGAGTAGTCCCTAGGCCATATATAAGGAGTTTTGCAAATAGTGGCACCATCAACCACGTGCCTGTGACCGCATTGGATGTTGATGCACAAAAAGAAGATGCCGTGCGCAGTGCCAAAAAATCGAAAATGAATCAAAAATGTTAATGCACTTTTATACCCAAAAATATAATAATTTACTTATATTTTTCCTCAAAACATAGTGGCAAAGTGGAAATGGAGTCCAAAAAATAATTTACAACTTTCTAGAATTAGCGTGTCCCCAAAAAAGAAGTGACAAAAAGGCCTATGTAAAGTATACATAGTCAGAATTAGAAATCTAAAACATAAATATACCTTCTTACCTTCTTAATACTTAATACCTTCTTAGTATAACATTTAAAGATACATTCATTTCTTGTTTGATAGTAGACTTTATTAATTTAAGCTCCATGGGGGCATCCATAAATTATGTCACACGAATTTTATGATATTTTGACCCCCCCAACCCCTCTGCCACAGCTGGTCACATTTGTGAGACATCTCGCTAGTGTAATGTGACATATTTTATATCCGACACATATAAATTTTAAATTAAAAACAGTAGTTCCAGAGTTACATGTGACAATACAAAATTTTGTATTCCCCTACACCCATTGTCACACTACATCGACCCCTCCCCCCCTCTTAACATGTGACGTAATGTATGGATGGCCCCTATCGGATAAGAAATGAATGTATGAAAAAATGTATTTAAAGATTTACACCCTCAATCAATATACACAGAAAGTGTTGCAGCCATTTCGATTTCTCGAATCCTTCAAAGGTCCCCAAACGCAACAAAGTTAAAACAATCGGAGATAGAGTAACGAGCTACAATTAAACCACAATGGAACTTCCTAATTAGTATCAATTCATTAATTCATCTGACGCAAACGTGTTACTTGAGAGTTCACGTCACGTAATGCCAATAAATACGATACGTGCAAACGATTCTCACACGTATTGTTGAGTAATAAGTGTCATATTGGCTAATCAAGATCAAAGCATATACTAATGAGAATGAAAGTTATGATCGCTGAATCGCTTTCCAACATCCGATTTGCAAGTAAAATTTTGTAATATGTATACATAATTCTGTTTCCTACTGATTTTACTAATTCGCACGTTAATTGCACACTTATATTTTTGATGTATTACGGGTTTTTGTCGCGTAAAATCTCTACGTATTTTTCAACTCATTCGTCTTGATTTAGCAACCTCATCAAAATCGATACAGCCGTTTTCTGCTTTATTTTGTATAAATACAAATTACTACTCGACCAAAACAATTAGGCGCACGACAGTTGAAACGTCATTAGAACTAAGGATTTCCCATCCCGATACGAAGTATATTTTATTACCAAATACCAAGAGTATGTACGTATACCAATATTAAAACATACATATAGTGGTGTATTTTCAATAGTCGAGTATTTATTAAAGCACTTTCATGTGTATAATATATTCGCAGACATGGTATATTTTCTTTCTATTTATGTCTGTAAGAGACTGATGCCTGTTGCAGCACACATTCAATTGTCGACTTGGGAGACAGGAATACTGAGCTCAATACTCTTCTCTTGTTAAAAAAATGCATATTTTGAACGTAAGAGTCCTTTTTCCTCCACGAATACTCTTTTTCCTACTCATTTTGAGGTTTATTGACGAATAATCAACTAATTTAATAATAACTTTAAAAATTCAACAATCACTCATTAAACTAACATTATAACGAAATAACATTAAACACGTGTTGGCTAACGTAAACACCTAGACGATACACGACTGCACGGCACTAGGGGATGCGCGGGGTAAGAAGCGAGATGCGGGGTATTGAACCACTTTTGTTTTATGCGCCCAATTGTTGTGGTCAAGTAATACTTGAAATTAAATCCTTAACTTTTGTTTTCTGAAAAACACTATCTATAATTTACCAAACTATGTCTGTCTATTTTCAAAAATATGACAACAAAGACATGCATAAGCAAATTAAATAGAATTCTTAATGTTGAATATGGCCTACATCCTGCTCAAACTGTAATATGTTAACGACCACACATAACAACGTCATTTTAAAGGTGCGTGCGCGTAAAAACATTAGGTTACAACTGCATATAAAATCTTAATTAAGCGTAATACTAAACACAAACCAAAATTATGTATGTCTAGATTGGCCATCGTGTTTATACGGGTAATTGCTTCCTCAAACGTTCCACAAGGTAACAGGACAAAAGAGCTGAATACTAATATGGAACAAGTAATAAAATATTTCTAAATGTACATACTAGTGATGTAGCGCATGTTACTAAGTCAAGTATCGCGAATGCGAATAATGGGGATTATTATTTTTTGAAGTTATACATCATTTGGCGCGTTAGGGAAAAATTATGAGAGTAAATTTTTACGATGCGCGCGCACACCTTCACGAAAAACGGACACCCTGAAGTTTTAGCTATAGTCAACATTTTAGTTTTTTCTATTGTTAGTGCTGTTTTTTCTACAAACGTAGAATAAGGCAAGAGATACATTTTTTAAATGATTTTTATCTTGTTACGCCAAAGAATTATAACTTCTAACGCATGTACACACACACTTTTTTTTTAATTTGACGTCAATATGGGCGCCGCGATGTTAATTTTCAGGGAGTCGCGTCTCGTCGTCAACCCATTACTGTCCCACTGCTGGGCACGGGTCTTCTCTCGGAATGAGAGAGCTTAGGCCATAGTCCACCGCGCTGGCCAAGTGCGAATTGGTGGACAGTCGCGTCTATTCATTACAAAATATAGTAGTGTAGGGAGCGGAGGAATATAGATTTAGCGGTCAAACGGCAATTCGAATTAAATTTGTATAAATTTGGTCGTTTTTTTGTTCGTCAAACTGCACTTCTATATTCGCAATACATTCGCACAATCTTGCGAATGCGAATATGTAATAACATACAAATATTCCCAAAATACCGAATACGTTACTAGACATATTCGCTACATCACTAGTACATACCATTTACAAACGCTTCCTGCTAATGTACGAAATCTCCAAACACATTTTGCTAAATTAGAACACAAAACTGACATGCAATTATAATAAGCTAGGTCATTAGTGCGGCTTAGCCCGCTTCTGTCACGTTTTTTATCTGACTGAAGTAGCAAACGGGCATGCAGTCCTGATGGTAAGTGGTCACTGCCGTCCATGAACATGTGTGACATGAACTTCATACAGGACATGGGTTTCATCTGAAGTAAATTACAGATGCGTTGCTACTCCCGAGGACTGTGATGGTCGCCTCGTGTGAAAGTGTGATAGAATATCATAAAATCGATAGAAATAGGTGTGAAGGTGGTACTTCTCCGGGTGAACTACACTGGAAGGTATGCACGGCTGTGGGGCATAAAGACGTAGACACACATACACAAGTTCAGATGCGCCCACGGTTAAACCAGCGTTTAGAAAATCATTAAAAATAGGTGATAGCTGGTACTTCCCCGGTCGAACTACATTGCTTCTCCACCTTGAAGCACAACAACCCACCACGTCTACCAAAGTAATAAGTATCCTATGTGTAAATCTAGGTCATAAACTATCCGTGTGCCAAAAAGCGAACTACGATCAGTAGTTTTTGCGTGAAAGAGTTACAAACACACATATGAACATCGACAGAAAGTTTCACATTTATAATTAAAAAGAAGATTTATTTTATAAAAAAAAGTAGTAAATAACGTCATCTTACTTTACGTTTTATTTTTAAAATCATTTCATTTGATAACCATGGAGTCTATTTAAAGTATTTAGTCTCCATTTTGGAGCGACCGCCATATTGCATTTAAACTGACCCGAAATTTATTAACAAACAAAACTAAAGTCCTCCTACTTGAAGTAGTTTTTTTCCTCACTTGCATATCGACCACAGAGAACAGAAGTTCTGCCAGAAGTCAATCACAGTTGGGGTGACTTGACTAAGATAGCCGCTTAAAATTTAAGTGACCCGGCGGCAGGCACACCTTTTCAACAAAACGCATGTTTTGCGTTTGCTCTACGCTCCAAATTGGAGTGACGGGGATATCAGCCTGGTCAAATGACAGTGCTGCTAACACCGTGAAAACTAAAACTAATGTGCATTTAATTGATTTAGCATTAGCCTACCTGACAATGAACATGTATAACATTGACGACCCGCGTGGCGCAGCGGTTACTGCATCGGTCTGACACGCAGTGGGTCCCGGGTTCGATTCCCGGCCAGACAGGTATCTGAATGATGAGTTTAGATTCATGTTCTGGGTCTGGGTGTTCGTGTATTCGTCTTTGTGTGTGTCCATGGCACCCACGACACAGGAGAAAATCCTACTGTGGGGCTATGAGTGTAGAAAGAAAGTGTAGAAAGCGTTTTATAACAAGTACAGAACTTACGTACCTAAATTCGAAATACAAAGTAAAAAAAGGAATCGAAAATATTCGCACTATTAAATCCTCACTCAACGTCATCGAAGTAAAATGTCAATCAATCTTCCCTCACAGCAAAAATGACAGGAGACCGAGTGACCCCGTTGCGTATCCGGATTTTTGCCATTCAAGTGGCACATATTCCCTGCGCGTCACTTCACGTCACGTCACGTCAAGTTTCGTGCCACGGCACGTTTCGCGTCACGCTCGGCGGCCGTGACACGTGCCCCGTGACGACCGTGCAACGAGGTAATGTGCTCCTTATTGAATCGCAACACACAAAGTGCTATAGCAGTATTCTACTATTTATGTAAGTGATATAAGCTCTGAACTTCGCATTACCACTTAAAGAATCCTTCTAGACATAACAATAACAAAATTTACGGACGTAAACTCGAAATACAAAGTTAAAAAAAAGCACTCGAAAATATTCGTACTATCAAATTTTCACTCAACTTCATCGACGTAAAATGTCAGTCAATCTTCCTTCACACCAAAAATGACAGGAGAACGAGTGACCTCGTTGCGTATCCGGATTTTTGCCATTCAAGTGGCACATATTCCCTGCGCGTCACTTCACGTCACGTCAAGTTTCGTGTCATGGTACGTTCCGCGTCACGTTCGGCGGCCGTGTCACGTGCCCCGAGACAGCCATGTGACGGGGTAACGTTCCCTTTATTGAATCGCAATACACAAAGTTCTACGATACGCTACTAGTAAATATATAATAAGAAACGAAATGGAATGTCTTTATCTTGTAAAAGCTCTAAGGCAGTTACAATATTTTTCTTACACTACTACCGGATCGAAAACAACATATCTCAGATTGGATAGATCCGAGAAGAAACTCAGCAGACATATGTTTTTTGTTCTATATCATCTTGTTTTATGTGGAAAATAAATAAATAATTTATAAACGACTAATAAACAGAGCAGTGATAGCCTAATGGTTGAAACTTGCCCTCTCGATCGGGAGGTCCAAGGTTCAAACCCAGGCACGCACCACTGATTTATGTGCGTATTAGAAATTAATTATCACTGCTTTTCGGTGAAGGAAAACATCGTGAGGAAACCTACACACCCGAGAGTTCTTTAAAAAAAAGGTGTGTGAAGTTCCCGAGAGTTCTTTCTCGGAGGTGTGTGAAGTCCACCAATCCGCACTTGGTCAGCGCGGTGGACTATGGCGTAAAAACTCTCTCATTCAGAGAGAAGACCCGTGCCCAGCAGTGGGACCCATTACAGGGTTGTACATACAAACGTATAATAAAATCACTTCGAATTAACAGACAGTCAAATTAAATTTATTTGTATAGATAAAGTTACCAAGAGATTTAATCTCGACGAACGATACAAATGGACTGTCAATTGTCAGCCGATACAAATTAAATTGTCACAACGAGGCGAGTGCATTAAAATGTCAACGTTTAATTGGTAGTTTACAATGAAAATTTATTTGCATATCAATTTGCAATTTAATATACTATACAATTTGCTTAAGTATATTATGTCAGCGGTATACAATTATAACGACCAACCTTAATATTATAATAACAAGTGCGTGCATTTAAATCTTATTAACCCTATTTCAATATTATAAATTTGAATGTAAGTTTGTTACGTTTTCACACCAAAACTACTCAACCGATTATCATGAAACTTTGTACACATATTTTTAGAGGTATTAGAAAAAACATAGGCTACTTTTCACCAAAAATATTAAAAAAAAATGTAGTCCATCGCGCTGGCCAAGTGCGAATTGATGGACTTCACACACCTCCGAGAACTTTTTTTTTTTTAAGACCTTTTCCTCACGATGTTTTCCTTCACCGAAAAGCAGTGATAATTAATTTCTAATACGCACATAAATCAGTGGTGCCTACCTGGGTTTGAACCTCGGACCTCCGGATCGAGAGGGCAAGTTTCAACCATTAAGCTATCACTGCTCAACTTTTTAGCTGACATTAAACGAAATGCTTTATTGACCAAAACGGACGTTGAAGACACTGTGATTGTATTAAGTCCTAATCACCCCACTGGTGAGTACGCCGATTGTCCCAAGTCTCGATTTGCTACGAAATAAGGGAACAAATTAAGGAATAAAGAGAGACGAGAAATAGACGACGATAAAAGGAAGCGTCGGACACCACTTGAATGAGAGTGGATTAATTAAAACAACTGCTCTAAAGAAAACCATTCCATTCACACACCGAATTAAGACTATCGGGAATTCACTTGTAATTTTGCTCTACGAATTTAGAATTCTCGGTTTCCGATTCGTCGATGATGAGTATTTTTTCTTTTGTAGCTTCATTCGAAAGTCGCATCAAATGTTTGAAGTGATCTATATTATTGTAAGTGTTTATTTTTACGAGTTTTCCGTACTATGCCTTTGCTCATTATAATTTGCATTCCGCTGTTTGTTCAACGGTGCTCGTAGCTAGACAGTGATTACTTTGTGTTTGGTTTGTGGTCGCTTTTATTATGGAGCGTACTCACGCAGAACCTCTACCTTTGTTTGAATTATCGTAGCTATTCACAGTTTTGTTACCGCGTCGAGTTTAAAATGTATTTTGAATGGATAAGGATAAATTGAAGTAGGTTTATTAGCAACTGCTACAGTCTACTTATTCAGAATGGTTGAAGCTTTTGGAGTAAATGAAGCAAAATACATATTTGTATTTCGTTAAAGTTGGTAGAATCCATTGAGGTTAAACATCGCCAGCACCTTCACTGTTTTGCCTAATAATAACAGTGTTAGGCGCTATTGTAATCTAGCTTAAAGAAAACCATATTTTTTCGTACCGTTTCAATTTAGTCCTTAGTAACGCATCTGCGGTCAACCTTTCGTAAGCTTCAAGACTTATCTGGGGTTGATCACAATGTCCACGGGCGGCAGTGACCACTCACCTTCGGGTGAAGTGCACGCTTCTGCTTTTTATATAAGAAAAGAAAATAAGGCAATAATCTTTTTTCCCTATGTATCTTAATATAAACATTGACATTGCACGAATATGCGCTTCATCTTAAAATGAGAAGTATTGATTCCAATCAAATGCAATCACCAAAGGCAAATTGGTAGATTTCACATGTTACAGAACATCCCGCTCCTCAGCACTGTTTCCTTATATATTTTTAAACCGTTAAAGTAAAAAATAATTTCTTATACACGCGGTAAATAGAACCCTTTTCATTGAAACAGGAATCCGAAACAGTAATTTATTGTCTTCTTCCTCTAACCATTATCACCATACGAGTACTCCGATGATCAAAAAGGCCATCAATTCCGTACAAAACATTACCTCATAACACCGTAAACCCGGGTTATCCGTTTACCCGTTATTAGCGCCTCGCTACGAACCACCGTACCACCGTAACCGGTTATATCCGGCCTATTTCCGTACCTGCAACAAACAATGAAGGCTAATAACGGATCGGGGCAAAACATCAGGATAAAGCAGCCGGTTTAATCAGAGCTACGGATGATTGCGATGAAATATGATTTGAGATCGTTTAACTGACGATTACGGAAAACATTGCAACTACTAATTGTAAAATAGACCCTTTATGATTGGTCTACGGCGGCTCCATCGCCACATCTTTTTTGCCTAATGACAGCAGTTTTAAGCGCTGATTTGTTCTGGTTTGCAGTGTCGTCGTGAACCTATTATTGTCGCACTGCTGGGCACGAGTCTTCGAGAGAGAGTTATAAGCCAGATTTATAGCTTTTTTAAAGAACTCACAGGTGTGTAGGTTTCCTCGCGATGTTTTCCTTCACCATAAAGCAGTGATAATCAATTTCTAATACGCAATAGAAAAATCTTCGACATAGAATTTAATATCGTCAAAGAGACACTTGATGAGGCGTTTCAACTTAACCCTCGGAGGTAATAAATAGTAAAAGGTAATAAATGTTAGAATGTAAAAAAAACATCGTTAGAAAGAAAACGTTAAATTTTGTACAAAGGGCCGTAGCCGAGACAAAGTCGAGGTTCTAATTAACGCCCACTAAGGTACTTCTGTTACTGTCAAAGTCTAAGCTACAAAAACCACGAGATTTCGAGAAGTGATAGCCTAATGGTTGAAACTTGCCCTCTCGATCGGAAGGTCCGAGGTTCAAACCCAAACCACTGATTTATGTGCGTATTAGACATCAATTAAAGGAAAACATCATGAGGAAACCTACACACCTGAGAGTACTTTAAAAAAAGTTCTCGGAGGTGTGTGAAGTCCACCAATGCGTACTTGGCCAGCGAGGTGGACTATGGCTTATAACTCTCTTATTCCGAGAGAAGACCCGTGCGGTGCGACAATAATGGGTAGAAGACGACGCTAATTCTGTTATCCCGTCTTCTAAAATCTTCACTCTTAAACTATAATTTACGAAAGATAGACTCCAACTTGGAACTGAAATTAAACGCAGTGGACATCTTTCATGACTCGCAAGGCATTTCTCATCGCCCCCTCCGTACGCTCGATTAAACTTAGCATTTTAATTTAGAGAATTCGGAGGGGTGAAAATGGCTGTTCGTGTTGGACATTTGGATTCTACGTGAGCGTCGTTAAATTGAATGAATTTATGCTCGGCCGACTTCTTTTGTGACTAATTTTGCTCGGTTTGAAGTTGGAATAATTTATCTCAAGGTAGATACTTAATTTAGACAGTATTCACTATTTCACTCTACGTCTGGTTTGTGGAACCTCGTCCCTGTAGCTGTAGCTGTAGAATAGGGTTACGGCATCCCCTGCTTGCCGTAAGAGGCGACTAAAAGACGCTTCTGGGGTTGCGGACGGCTAGAGTGAGAGCTCGTTCTTTTCTTTCGATGGAAGGGATCAATCATACGAGGTATTCCTGAGGTTTTCCCGGAGCGCTATTAAATGAGGCTCTTCAAGAAAGATGCAAAAAAGCCGTTCTAAGCTCGCGATGCATTGGCGACTCCTCTGGTGTTGTAAATATCTAGAGGCAGCAGTGACTACTTTTCATCAGGTGGCTTTATCGTTAGGTACAAATATATAAAAAAGGTAAACATCTCGGTACTCGGGAGTAACAACTCGGGAGTATCTGTTATCGACTTCAAAAAGCAAGCAGCTATCTACTCGTCGTGTATATTGCTATGACTTCGGCACAATGCATTGAATCAAAATTTATTTATATTATTTATTTTTACATGTTTGTAGCAAAAAGTACTGTTACTTATCAAATCATATTTTGTTCTTCTATTCTTACACCACCCCTCGACCAAAGAAGTTCAGTGACGAGAAACTCAGCGGACTTCTTCTTTTTCTCTCCATCTCATTTTCTATATGGAAAATTAAATCTAACCCCAATTTCTTGCGTCAATATACAAGTTGTGAAACTATAGACGCTTCTCATCTTACTAGTTTGATAGTTACAAAACTGTCCAACAGATGCAAAGAAACAGAGTAATCGGAAGTTTACCTTATCGATAACTTTAAACAAAGTACAAACCAATAGCGAATGATAAAACAACTTCGAAACCTACTCAAACAACGGGTGCGTTGGACAGTGGATGGATTACGGAAATTACTAGGGGGTTGGGGGGGATTAACGCCCGCGGCCGTTTTGAACGCCGATGCCGCGATTTCGGAATCGGATCGACCTATATTTATTTCGCTTTTGATTGCTTCTCGCGTAACGCGGGACACTTTCGCTAACTTTTGTTACGATTGTGTACGTTTCCTGAGTGCTACACACATAGATCGTCACATGTGTGCACTGTGAACTTTTGCTAGTGCATGGGCAACTCCAAAAAATAAGGACAAGAAAAATATTCCAAAGGTCCTGTAATGCTTTTTAAAATAGCTATTACATTTTAAAATCGCTATAATCGGAAAATAAACGACTTCGTGTAGATAATTAGGTGATAGCCTGAAAATGATCAAACTTTTTGTAGTGCAAGTTTTGAAAATCCGTTAGTTTAAGTATGACCAGAAAACAGCAGCATAAAACAGTAGTGTTGTGAGCTGTGTTTTGATCCGAAGTGCGATATACGAGTACTGATACCGACTTAGTCATCAGAACTATCCTGATGACTAAGTTTTGGATTTTTAAACCCCCCCTCTCCCCTGTAACTCAAGATGACGTTTTGCTGCACCCCTATCTCCCTCCCTGAACTTTGGCAGCAACTCGCTGTGGTCGTATTTTACTTAAACAAGGTTTTATACTTAAACTAGTTGACCCGGCGAACTTCGTTCCGCCTAAAGGTCAAAAATCTAAAATTATTAGTGTGTGTTCCTCTACTATATTATGCATAAAAACCTTCCTCTTGAATTACTCTACCTATTAAAAAAAACTGCATTAAAATCTGTAGCGTAGTTTTTTTTTTATTTTTTTATACTTTAACCTAACGATAAGGCAGACGGGCTACCTGATGGAAAGTAGTCACCGTCGCCTATGGACATTCGCAACACCAGAGGAGTCGCCAATGCATCGCCGGCTTTGAAGGAGAGCTCTTTTCGCACCTTTCTTGAAGAACCCCATGTCATAGGGCTCCGGGAATACCTCAGGAGGAAGCTCATTCCACAACTTGCACGTCCGTGGCAAAAACGAGCGTGCAAATCGAACTGTGGAGGACCGCCACGAGTCCAGTTGGTGTGGATGGAACTTCATCCTTCGGCGAGTGGTGCGATGAAGAAAAGGTGACGTAGGCACCAGATCAAAAAGTTCCTCGGAACACTCACCATTGTAAAGCCGGTAGCACACGCAGAGGGAGCCTATGTCCCTCCGCAGGCTTAAAGGTTCTAACCGATCGGTGATCCTTGGGTCGTTGACGATTCGGATCGCACGTTTCTGCACGGAGTCAAGTGGGTTAAGTTGGTATTTGGGCGCCCCTGCCCAGAGATGCGAGCAGTACTCCATGTGGGGTCTCACTTGCGCCTTATAAAGCAGAAGGAGTTGCCCCGCAGTGAAGTACCGCTTGGCCCTGTTCAGAACACCCAACTTTTTGGATGCCAACTTGACTTTAACATCCAAATGACTCCGAAACTGCACATCACACGAGATGTCAACGCCCAGGATCCCTACGCTTTTGTCAATGGTGAGAGAGGTCCCTTGGAACTTTGGCGCCATAACAAATGGGGCTTTTTTAGCGGTAAACGCGCAGACTTGTGTCTTCGTGGGGTTGAACTCAACGAGGTTCAGTCAACCCCATTCCGAGACCCGCTCCAGAGAGTGCTCGATTTCAGACACAAGTCGAATTCTGCTTTCCTGCACGAGTATTCGAGAGGTGTTTGCACGGCCCGTGTACAAGGCATCTCCCGTGCTGTCATCTGCATAGCAATGAATGTTACCGACTTGCTGCAACATATCATTGATATGCAGAATGAACAGCGTAGGAGAAAGGACAGAGCCTTGAGGAACACCAGCATTGATGGTCTTCATGTCTGAGCAGCACCCATCAACCACAACTTTAATATGCCGCTCAGACAGAAAACTGGTGATCCACGTGCACAACCTCTCGGGAAGACCGTAAGATGGAAGCTTCGTGAGAAGAGCCCTGTGCCAAACCCGGTCGAAGGCCTTTGCAATATCCAGGCTAACCGCCAGAGCCTCCCCATTGCTCTCTATGGCTTGAGCCCATCGGTGCGTAAGGTGTACCAGAAGATCACCAGCTGAACGGCCCTGGCGAAAACCATATTGGTGATCTCTGATCAGCTGGTGCTCCTCGAGGTACCTCAGGAGGTGCCAGTTAACAATTCGCTCCATCACCTTAGAGAGCAGGGAAGTTATTGCAATAGGCCTGTAGTTGGCCGGGTCGCTGCGGTCACCCTTTTTTGGGATCGGGTGAACGAGGGCCACTTTCCACGAAGACGGTACTTGTCCCGCCGTGTAGGAAAGCGAGAATAAGCGCGTTAAGATGGGAGCCAACTCGGGAGCGCACGTCCTCAACACCACTGCGGGGATTTCGTCTGGCCCGCTCGACTTCTTGATATCAAGGGACAATAGAGCACGCCTGACAGCCTTCTGTGTGAACTGTATATTAGGCACTGTGCTATCACATCGCGGGATGGTAGGCGGTGTGGTCCCCCGATCGTCAAGTGTCGAGTTTGAGGCGAAAAGGGTACCAAGGAGATCGGCTTTCCCTTTTGCCGTATGAGCCAGAGAATCGTCTGGTTTCCGCAGTGGTGGAAGTGAGGAGCGACAGAAATTACCCTCGACAGCCTTGGCAAGCGACCAGAAGGCTCGACTCCCTGGGGGGTAACCTAGTAGTCGCTCGCCAATTCTGCCGATGTGCTTAGACTTCGCCTTAGCCATTTGCTTTTTTGCTGCACGGGAGGCTGCGTTAAATGCGGTTCGGAGCTCGGGGCACTTCGGATCCTTGCACGTGTTCGCTGAAGCCCAGGCTTGATAAGCATCTTGCTTAAGGCTTCTCGCATCTTCATGCACCAAACCAGGGCTGGTTCCGCCCGCCGACGGACACGACAGAGTTTGGAATGAAGCATTCCATACCCTGCCGTATCACGTCGGCGACAGATTCAGCACACGAGCTAGGATCACCCGAGATGAAACATAGCTGCCTCCATGGGTACGAAGCCAGGAATTCCCGGAATCCGTCCCAGTCTGCTGACTTGTAGTGCCAAACTTGTCTCCTCCCGCTGGGACGTGTCCTCACGGGTTGAGACAAGGGCACAGTAGAACTTACCAAGCAATGAGTAGTTTTAAAGATCTAAGCATACATAGGGACAGACAGCGGGAAGCGACTTTGTTTTGTAGTTTGTAGACAATGTAGTGATAGTGATAAAAACAAACACGCTACATGATGCTTTGTTTAAACTCCCCTTCTTCCTCTCCTGTATCGTAACGTTCGACATGACCCCTCCTCCCCCCAAATTGCGGTACGTAATACTTGATCGATCCCTAACTCATTACAACGGAAAACGTGATCAGAGCGGTAGGTGCCGCGGGAACAAGCTAGCTATTAATATTTTAGACTAGTTAATTAATATTTAATAAAATTTTGTTAGACTTATTAAATAACTAAACTTCATATTGTCCAAAGTAGTACGAATATTTCTCAAATTCAAATAAAATGTAATAATTTCCAAGTAACTTTGAACGCGCCCGTTAAATATAAAAAGAGGTTTAATTAGCTAAGCCGCATTTAAAAGCAATAGCGGTATTTTGACAAAGACATCTGACATTTTTAACCGACTTCCAAAAAGGAGGAGGTTATCAATTCGTCTGTATTTTTTTTTTTTTTTTTTTTATATTTGTTACCTCATTTCTCCGGACTGGGTGAACCGATTTAGATGATTTTTTTTTATTTGAAAGGTAGTGCGTGTCATAGGGTCCCATTTTTTTTTAGTATTTTTTTGACTAGGGCATCCATAAGAAAAACGCATAAGTCTTAAATTTGCATTTTCAATGTACGCGATAAATGTATGAATAACTCAATATCCCGCCAACCGATTTTGATGATTCTTTTTTTATTAGAAAGGATGTACTCCAGGGGTAGTCTGATAAGAGTTTGATAAGGTTCTAATCATAGGATCTTCAACTTTTTGGAGCAAAATAATAAAATTAGTGATAGTCGGCCGAACCTTAGCTGGAGAAGTCCAATTGAGTAAAATATAGAATAAAATTACTATGTAGGTATTTACTATGAAAAATTTGACCTTCAACTCTTCAATCCTGATGATGCAGGGGTACTGCTAGCCTGAACTATAAAAGTTGGTCGTTTGATGTTTGCGAATATATAATGAAATTGTTAAGCAAATTCATGGGACAAAAATTTGACCTTCAACTCCTCAACCCTGATGATGCAGGGGTACTTAAAGCCAAAACCATAGGAATAAGCAATTTGGTGCTTACGTATATGTTATAAGATTACTGAGCAAAAACATAAGATGAAAAATTTGACCTTCAACTCCTCAACCCTGATGATGGAGGGGTACTTCAATCCTAAACCATAGAAGTTGGCAATTTGGTGCTTACGGTTATGTAAAGAAAATACTAAGCAAAAATATAAAATCAAAAATTTGACCTTCAACTCCTCAACCCTGATGATGAAGGGGTACTTCAATCCTAAACCATAGGAGTTGGCAATTTGGTGCTTACGGTTATGTAAAAATAATACTAAGCAGAGGCACAAAATTAAAATTTTGACCTTCAACTCTTCGACCCTGATGATGAAGGGGTACTTCAATTCTAAACCATAGGAGTTGGCAATTTGGTGCTTACGGGTATGTAAAAATAATACCAAACAGAGGCACAAAATTAAAATTTTGACCTTCAACTCCTAAACCCTGATGATGCAGGGTACTGCAAGCCTGAGCCATAGAAGTTAGCCACCTGGTACTAACGTATATGTTATAAGATTACTAAGCAACAATATAAGATGAAAAATTTGACCTTCAACTCCTCAACCCTGATGATGGAGGGGTACTTCCAGAGGGGGCGCCCTGTTTGTATGAATTGTAAAAGTGTTTTATGTTTAATTTTTGTGAATATGTAGATGCACAAAGCAAACTTAGAGGCTTTATTTAAATACAAACATAAAAATATAGTCACTAAAAAGTGTAAAATAAAAACTTTTTAACAAAAAATATCTACCGACTTCCATGTCACAAAAAAGTAAAAAATAATTTAAATATATTTTGGTCTAGAACATACTCAGTACTTAGTACATAGTTCTGAAGTCGGTGCTCATATAGGACGTAGTTACCGTCGTCCAGCGAAATATGTCGAGCACCGACTTCAGGACTATGTACTAAGTACTGAGTATGTTCTAGACCAAAATATATTTAAATTATTTTTTACTTTTTTGTGACATGGAAGTCGGTAGATATTTTTTGTTAAAAAGTTTTTATTGACGTTATGTCTCTTCATAGTAAGACATTGAATATATATTTCGTTTACTATTTGTGTGTTTGTGACAAATGCATGATAGTGTGTGTAATGTGTTTTTAGTTGATTTTATGTATGATATATGCATTACATATTTGAAAAAAAAAGTATGATATATTATGCATTATTTGAAAAAATATTAACATTCTGCACTCCTTGTCTATGTCCACTATAACCGTGCAAAATGTCATACTAAAACGTCCGCGACATATTACTTAAAATGCCTCATACAAGTTTTTGCTTCACGTTTTAATATATAGAAGAACAAAGAACTAAATTGAAGAGACCTTCTAATCAAAACAAAACTAATCAACCGAAGTCCTATCAATGATTTTGACTACCCACTCGTGAACGTTGCCAATAGTTGGTAATATGCGTCAATTTGCATTTAGGGTTTCCATCTGCGAATATATCCATGAATATAATATAATTAAATGTACCGTGCGTTTGTACATGGCATATTTTGTTAAATAGTATAGTAGGTAATATTAATATTTTGTAATATTAATATATAATTACAAAGATTTCTGAAATTTCCAATTATTTTCTATTAATTTGTACCAAAAGTACCGACTTCACTACATGGTATCAAACAAAGTAGCTTCTCGCTATCAGTCCCTATGTATGTTTAGATCTTTAAAACTACACTACGGACTTTAGTGTAGTTTTTTTTAAAAGATGGAGTGATTCAAAAGGAAGGTTTTTATGTATAATAGTAGAGAAACACTGAAAACTTTAGATTATTAAATTTTAGGCGGAACGAAGTTCGCCTGGTCAACTAGTGTATTATAATTCTAATATATATATTTACAGTCCATATCTTGATGTAACATTTAGCGATTAGTTCATTAAATATATCAAAGCTATCAAAAGTTATTCCAATTTAAAGCAATAACTTTTTATTAAACTCGGGTAAAACCACGGGACGGAGCAAGTCATAAGTATGAATTGCCCCAAAACCCTCGCGCTCGGGTCGGGTTCAATTATCATAAAACTATTTCAATTAAAGTTATATGTATTCGCCTATGATTGCGGTCAATCCATCGTAAAATAAATAGATGTAGGTACGTAGTTTGTAATTTTACCCCCTTGTCTTATTGGTTAGGGTTCGGGGTTCAATTACCTATTGGAGAAATAATAAATGTGTATGGAGCAGAGATAGCCGAATGGTTGAAACTTGCGCTCTCGAACGGGAGGTTCGAGGTTCAAACCCGGGCACGCACCACTGATTTTTTTTAAATTATGTACGTGTTAGAAATTAATTATCACTGCTTTTAGATCAAGGAAAACGTCGTGAGGAAACCTACACTCCCGAGAGATCTGTTAAAAAAAAGTCGGCGGTGTGTGCAGTCCACTAATTCGCAATTGGCCAGCGCGGTGGGCTATGGCCTATAACTCTCTCATTCTGAGAGAATACCCGTGCCTAGTAGTGGGGCAATAATGGGTTGATGGCACAGACACGATGCTATATAATTTCAAGTTCTGCGCAGGTATTAACACTTTCATTCTGAGAGAAGACCAGCAGTAGAACAATAACAGGTTGACGAGATTAACATATTCTTCTATGTGTCTTACGATGTTGTATGGAACTTAACTCGAACTTAATGGAAAAGTCAAACCCGCTGAATTTTTTGCTGGATTTACTCAGTTCAGGTCCTATTTCGATCCAATGATAGTGTAATAAAAAAATGTGTTACAAGTTATACTTCTTTAGAGCAACAGGATAAAAATAGTAAAGATTGTATATCTTTCCTGTAATCATTATATTAATACGTGAAGCAAAAATTTGTGACGGATTTTTAAGTAATATGCCGCGGACGGATTAGTATGAAATTTTGCACGGTTATAGTGGACGTAGAGAAGGAGTGCAGAATGTTAATATTTTTTTCAAATAATGCATTTTTCATACATAAAATCAACTAAAAACACATTACACACACTGCCTTGCATTTGTCACAAACACATATGTACTTAGTAAATGAAAATGAAAAGACACAACGTCAAGAATGTCAGATGACATTTGATTTTTAATTTAAATTACGGTCGAATTTCGGCCGATGCTACGGGTGACTAGTTCTTTCTAATACGCACATAACTTTAGAAAAATCAGTGGTGCATGCCTGGGTTTGAACCTCGGACCTCCCGATCGAGAAGGCAAGTTTTATCCATTAGGCTATCACTGCTCTTATATGTCTAATTTATATGATTTCAATAAATTTAAACTCTGTAATTATACATTTTTCTGTAATAGCTGCTCGCGAAATTTTTAAAATTTTTCAAAATGGCTCGATCTATCATGGAGCTGGCCACCTCTGGTATATAAGGTAAAATTAAGTTCCCGATTGGTCCGTTCTCCCTCAAGTATCAAACACCAGTCCACTTGACTTACGCCGGGATCTCTCCGAGTTGTCCAATTAACTGCGGACCGCTACTTGTGCCCTCCAAGCCTTATAATGCTGCATAATAAGGACAATGAAACTAGATTTTCTGCAAACATTTTTAGTACTTATTATTCCACTGGCAAGAAGTTCCATTGTCCACAAAACTAGCTGCGATTTGAATTCTCTGTTCTTATTTCCTTATGTTGTGTGCGAGTAATAAAATGATTTATCAAACATTTCACTATCGGAGATTGCACTATGGTAGAGGCACTTACATCCCTGTAGGTCTGCAAGGCAGTCGTTAAGCGTAATAAGCTATGTAACTTTAACCTGAAATTGCTAAATGATTATCTATATATTAATAATAATAATAATAATATACTTTATTGTCCCCAGAAAAGAGAAAAATAATACACTGAAATCACAATATAAAAATACAAAAGGCGGCCTTATCGCTCAACAGCGATTTCTTCCAGGCAACCTCACGGTTCGGAGTTTAGATTTAAGGGAAAATAAAGAAAAGGTAGGGTGCAATAATCAGGTTAAGGAAAATAGTACAACATATTAATTAAACAAAGTAAGTTACAGATAAACTAGTTTTTTAAAATTTAACATAACAACAATTGTGGAAAGAATAAGTTTAAAGATAGCAACAGCGTAAGGAAAGGATTGGAATACTATAGAAAAAAAAATGTATCCCACATAATCAAAAACGAATCCGAAACGATCCAGTCAATTTCGTCCCAGATTCGTACTCCAGTGAAAAGTAATTTTCAGACAGTTATTTTAAGAAACGCGAATAAAATAATAATGAAGGTCGTCAAATACATCTCATACAAGAGTTCGTAACGTTACGCCTGTGAATCATTTAGAAGTCGCAAGTCTCGACTAGTTGTCATACAAGTCGACGGATTTATCGAAACGGATAAGTAAAATAAAATGTTAAAAATGATAAAAAACAGTCATTTTAATGTGCAACGTGTACCTGGGTTGATATGTAGGCAATAAGTATCCGTAACAAATTGAAATGGATCAATTATGCTATAAATGACGACCCGCGTGGCAAAGCGGTTACCATTCCGGTCTGACGCGCAGTGGGTTCCGGGTTCGATTCCCGGCCAGACAGATAACTGAACGGTGATTTTAGATTCATGTTTTGGGTCTGGGTGATTGTGTATTCGTCTTGTGCATATCGATGGCACCCACGACACAGGAGAAAATCCTAGTGTGGGGCTAAGAGTGGTAAAAGCGTTTTTTTAAAGCGTTTTTTAAAATATTAGTATAAAACTAAAAACAAATAAAAAAAAAACGTGCGGTACTCGGGAACTGCCGCGGTAAAATTATGGCATAGCAGTTTTTAATAACTTAGGCAGTAATAATTATTTAAGTATTTATTTATGCAGTATATTTTTAATTTTTCATCTTTACGGCGGTTAAAGGGTTACCTTAATTATAGTGTACGCGAGCAAAGTCGCGGGCAACACTTAGTCATGTATAGCGAAGGTCGTACACGAAAGAGGTCACACAACGCAACTCACGAAGACTGCAACCAGTCTACCGACCAGTCGAGCAACAAATCGGGACCTCTAGATCGGGACGCCTGGGGAAAACAATTTCCGGATGGAGAAAAAAAAACTAACAGACGGCCAGTCCCACTGTGACTCTTAGATCTACCTTACTTTACATTTGCTCTAGGAAAATATTATTCATTTTCATATTTTGTTCCGTGGAGATATTTTAATGTACTGAATTTGAAGATTTCTTAAAAAACAAATATAACCGCTAAGCCCACGTCCGTTTGTTATATTGTTCTAGTTTAGAAATGGAATTTTGAAAAATTAGAGGTAACTCATGTAGTGTCAACACCATACCTACTTTTAGCGTGATACAGTACTTGATACAGTACATTTTTTTTTGTATATCGGACTGAAGTAGCAAACGAGCATTCAGTCTACCTAATGGTAAGCGGTCACTGCCGCCCTGCGACATCTGTAATCAACTTCATACAGAACATGGGTTCTATCTGAAGTCCATCACAGATGCGTTGCTACTCCCGAGGACTATGATGGTCGCCTCATATAAAAGTGTACCGGCAACCACACCCTTCCATCGAAACGGAAGAAATGCTTCACGCTAGAAATAGGTGTGTCGGTGGTACTTCCCCGGTCGAACTACACTGGTTCTACCACCTTCACAACTACCAACTACAACCTCACATTACCAAGAGTCCATCAATTCGCACTTGGCTAGCGCGGTGGATTATGGCCTATAACTCTCTCATTCCGAGAGAAGACCCGCGCCCAGCAGTGGGACAATAATGCGTTGACAAGTTGACAACACATTACCAAGGTTGTGAGAGCCGGCGGAGTTACACATGGTATCCATATTAGTCCACAAGAGTTGCAACGAATATGTGATCGGTTCCAAACAGAACCGTTGTTTCTTTCCACATACGAAAACGAACATTAATCGTCAGATGTCCTTTGTCGTCAGATGTAGTTCTTTTTTAACTGACTTCATCAAATCTATGGTGTTACATTAGAAACTCCAACACCATAGATTTGGAAACAACTCTGGGGACGGATTATATTACGTGCACGGGACTTCAACCACGTAAATGCAATACAGGGGTGTCAAAATTGTTCCTGTAGTTCCGGGACCAGAATAGGGCTACGGTATCCTCTGCCTGTCGTAAGAGGCTACTAAAAGAGGTTGCGGGTGGTAAGAGTGGATGCATGCCAACGTAAACACCTAGAGGCATCGAGAGGTGTCAAAATGTTCCGCACGTTTAGTGTTAAGGGAGGAAGAGGAAATCAATGAAACATAATAATCGTAGACAAATAATGAGGACGATGCTGTCTTTTAAATTTTGGATAGGGGCTTGAGAAATAGGAGTGCTTTTTCTGCAATGATCCCTGAGACGAATGGACTTAAGTGAGCCATCTAACGTTGCAATGCACTTTACTTCCCCTGCCCGTGTTCCCGCCGTACGGTGCGAGGAGAAAACACATTAGGTATTTACCCCTGACATCTTCTATATATTATAACGTAAAGCAAAAATTTGTGACGTGTATTTAAGATACTTGCCGCAGGCGGAGGAGTATGAAATTACGCGTGGTTATAGTTGATGTAGAGAAGGATTGCGCAATAAGTACTAATATTTTTTTCAAATAATGCATAAAACATACGTAAAATCAACTAAAAACACATTACACTCACTACCTCGCATTTGTCATAAACACATATGTACATAATAAACGAAATAGAACATTCAATTTCTTGCTATGAAACACTTAACGTCAAAAATGTCAGATGTCTTTGTCAAAATACCCGCTATTGCTTTTAAAAGCTTAAATAGTAAACCTCTTTTTACCTTTAACGGGTGCGTTCAAAATAACTTGAAAATTATTACAATTTATTTAAATTAGAGAAATATTGGTGCTACTTTGTACAATATTAGGTTTAGTTTTTTTCATTTAAATTAGGGTCGAATTTCGACCATTGTGACGGGTGACTAGTAAGAGCAATTGCGCTAACCATTTCAAAATTTCCTTCGTAAGCCCGAAAAAACACGCGAGGATCCAATTCATCGCAATCCAATTCATAAAATGGCTAATTAAATTGGGAAACAGCTATAAAATAGTCTTAAAACGAAGTCGTAACAGATAAAAGTTGAGAGATATCTTTACAGCCTCCAGAGACGGATGTGTGTTTGTGTAAACAAGATGTTTATTACGAGGGAAAGTAAACAGAGAAGTGATGACATTGAGAGTCAATAATAGCGTTCGTGATGCAACGAATTTGACTACAAACGGTTGACTTATTGACCGACTTAATTATTAAGTGATTTGTCAACGGCATGACTGCAGGCAAAATTGAAAACAAACAAATATTACAGAACTATCAAAAATATGGTAGTCATCAATGGCACATTTAATATCCGATTGATATAGCAAAAAGCATGCGCTTCCATCTGCTAATATGTCACTGCCGCCGATGGAAATCTATAAGTAACTTCATACAAAACACGGGTTCTATTTGAAGTCAATCACAGGTGCGTTCATCCTCCCGACGATTTTGTTGGTCGCCTCATATAAAGGTGACCCGGTACCCACACCTTTCCACCGAAACGCGAGAACTGATTCAGGTTAGAAATAAGTGTAGCGGTGGTACCTCCCGGTCAAACTACACTGGTTTTACCAAATGGTGATATCACACATTACTGGCACCATCTTTTCTTTATTTCAATATACTAGTCACCCGTTGCAACGGTCGAAATTCGACCGTAATTTAAAAAAAAACTAAACTTCACATTCTCAAAAGTAGCCCGAGTATTTCTCAAATTTAAATAAATTGTAATAATTTTCAAGTTATTTTGAACGCACCCGTTAAAGGTAAAAAGAGATTTAATTAGTTAGCCGTTATTTTGGCATTTTGACAAAGACATCTGACATTTTTGACGTTAAGCTTTCAAAGTAGGTAAGACATTGAATGTTCTAATCGTTTATTATTTATGTGTTTGTGACAAATGCACGGTAGTGTGTGTAATGTGTTTTTAGTTGATTTTATGTATGATATATGCATTATTTGAAAAAAATAATAACATTCTGCACTCCTTCTCTACGTCCACTATAATCGTGCAAAATTTCATACTAATCCGTCCGCGGCATATTACTTAAAAATGCGTCACAAGTTTTTGCTTCACGTATTAATATATATAGATTTCAATATATTTAAAAAAGAAAAACGTATACAAGGGTTTCGTATTTAACATACAACATATAGATTCAAATGAGAGGCTACTTCATATCGATACTAGTTGAGTGGCAAACGTTCATCAGGTTATTTAAACATTCATAAACTACGCTATGAGCTCGAGGCTCAGTGGCACTTACAGATAGTAAATAATGTGTATTAATCTATGAGTCATGAATATTATATATATAACAGTGAGAATAATATGGATCGTATGGGAAATTGTCATTTTTTAGAAATAAAACATGTTTCATTGCATTTTGAGACGCGCTACAAAAGGGCCCCTACGGCTCTCCTTGGTGTAGGAGCCGCGGAGGATTTTTTGGTTGGTTCCAGGCCAGACAGGTATCTGAATGATGAGTTTAGATTCCTGTTCTGGGTCTGGGTGTGTGTGTATTCGTCTTGTGTGTGTCCATGGTACCCACGACACGAGAGAAAACCCTACTGTGGAGCTATGGGTGTAGAAAGCGTGCGTGTCTATAAAAAAATCTAATGGACTGCATGCTTATTATACATAATAATATGTAGATTAATATATAACAACGCCCACCAGTCCGCCCGTCTATGTTAATACAACGGTCAATCTTAGTGTAGCGGACGGAGATGTTAAATGGCATGTTTATTTATAAATGTTTACGATAAATTGATGTATATTTAAACACGACTAAAGGACACCTCTGTTTAATTATGGAGTCTTGATGGTGATATATTTTTATATGACAGTAACTATTTATACCGAACTGTGTCAAAGGAGGGTTTGCGTATACGATTGAATTTCGAGTTTCGAGCGACTTTTTTGTTTTAAAATTTATTAATTTACATTTTTTACCTGCACTGCACGCTCGTTTGCTACTTTAATCGGATAAAAAAAATATCAAGCCACCCCGAATACCTAGCCAACTAGTGCGTCTAAATAATTCCACGCACATCTTGCATCGGTCGTTCGCGAACCGATCTGCCGATCGATCGCTCCACGAATCCAACAAATGTTGCAAACGTGTCGAGGGTGACACTGTGACCCAATTTCGGTGGCCCCTCCCGTGTATCTACGGCACTTCGGCAACTTGACAAAAATATTAATATATTTCCGCTACTTTCACTTATATATTTTTTTTATTAAACAGACACGCTCTCTACACTCATAGCCCCACACTAGGATTTTCTCCTGTGTCGTGGGTACTATGGACACACACAAGACGAATACACAAACCCCAGACCCAAAACATGAATCTAAACTCGTCTTTCAGATACCTATCTGGCCGGGAATCCTACCCGGGACCCATTGCGTGTCAGACCGGTATGGTAACCGCTCCCCCACACGGGTCATCGATTTTAGCTAACAATTAACATGTAAATGTTGGAACTAGAAAGAAACTAAGTAAAGATGACTAGTCATTAGTCAAATACTCATTAGTCATACAAATTCTGAAGGCCTCATTTAGTTAGTCAATCTACCAGTCACAAAGGAGTCAGATAGCACATTGTTCATATGATGGAGTTTATAAAAGTAATGCTTCCCAAATTTAAGGTAGTCAATCATTAGCTGGGGTACAATCCATTACTGTCCCACTGCTGGTCACGGGTCTTCTCTCAGAATGAGAGAGTTTTAGGCCATAGTCCACCGCACTGGCCAAGTGCGAATTGATGGACAAGTCATTAGTTAATTATATGAAAAAAAATGAACCTCCTTATGTGACGAGCCGCGTGGCTGAGCGGTTACCATACAAGTCTGACGCGCAATGGGTTCCGGGTTCGATTCCCGGCTAGACAGGTATCTGAATGGTGAGTTTAGATTCCTGTTCTG
Organism: Spicauda simplicius; assembly: GCA_949699795.1. Taxonomy (NCBI): domain Eukaryota; kingdom Metazoa; phylum Arthropoda; class Insecta; order Lepidoptera; family Hesperiidae; genus Spicauda; species Spicauda simplicius. Next base: position 6,394,037 of record OX453076.1, on the reverse strand, counting down.
AGTCTGGGTGTTTGTGTATTCGTCTTTGTGTGTGTCCATGGTACCCACGACACAGGAGAAATTCCTAGTGTGGGGCTATTAGTGTAGAAAGCGTGTTTATTAAAGTTGAATTACTAAGATCTAGGTGAAACGACATGATTTTCTTTGCCTGGCGAATAAGTCTCATTTCTCCGTTCATTCTTGAAAATAAAATACAGCACAATATATCTACGAGACAAAAAGGGTTGACTCGACGAAAATACAAATTTGCATTTTGCTACTGTTTCACCCGGATTTATGTTCAATTTAGAGAATGCCGAGTGAAGTCTTCTAAAAATGAAACGTCAAGACTGTTTCGCGAAACGTCAAGACAGTTTCATTCCGTGCAAGACTCCGCTGACAATGACATTCCTTAAAGGACAAAACTTGTAGTTGAAACTTCCAGAATTATTTTTTTAAGCGAGCAATATCTTATGAAGGACCTTTTAAATTGGGGAAGAAAGAATCCTAAGCCAACCGCAGTCTCGTAAAAAAGGTTAAAGTACTACTTTACCTTATCTTACCTTAAGATATACCTTACCTTAAGATATATCTTACCTTAAGAGTACCTTATCTTACCTTAAGATATACTGATGATCTGAATGTAGGGGAAAATCGTTGCATTTATAATACAAAGGACCGGTTGGAGTAACGTTAGTCAGAAGAAGCTCTTTTTATCTGATTGAAGTACCAAATGAGCATGCAGTCCACCTGATTGTGTTTACTGCCGCTCATGGCCAACTTCAAATAGAACATTAGTTCTATGCGAAGTCAACCACAGATGCGTTGCTACTCCCGAGGAGTATGACGGTTGCCTCATATAAACGCGGGAACGGCTACCACACCCTTCCACGGAAACGCTAGAAATGCTTCTCGCCAGAAATAGGTGTGGCGGTGGTACTTCCCCGGTCGAACTACATTGGTACTACCACCACTTGTAACTCATATCTAAACATATGGTCAAAACATTATCGTTCAATAATTGACTAGCAGGCTACATAGCTAAATTTAATTTAGCTAACAACAAAATCTACTCAGACAAAGAGGCTATTGGCGAAACTAGAAACGAACGTAGTGTCTCTGATACGTGTTGTGTGAAGGAAAACCAATCGTACTAAATCAACTGATACACCTTTTCTTACAAAATAAACAAAGAGACAATCCCGTAATGTAGAAAATATATCAGTAGATGTATTTCGTAACACATAGTGGCGTGAAAGGAACCCGGCGAGTGAATGACGCGCCCAATTTGACACCTTTCCTGTTCATCTGGGGACCATTATATTTTATTGGAGCAATTATAGATACAAAATAACAAGTAGTTCATAACTATTATTATCTAATGAATATTTGTGTAATCTCTATTATAAAATACTTGAGGCAAGTGCCCTCAATATGAATTTAGTAGGTAAATGTTTTAGTTTTTGTAAGCAGTTATTGATTTAAGAAATAATAATAAATACGTACTTAATCACGGCACAGATCTGTTTTTTAGGAATAAAGATTAATGTAATGTAGAAAATAACATATTATTTACTTTCAGTACGAAGTATTTATGGTATTCAACAGATATAAATTAATTAATTAGGTATTTGATACGCGGAGCTGCTTAAAGTTTTTACCAAGTATTTGACTAACTTGTTACAGCCATGAAAATTCAAATATCAGAAGACGTGAAACGAGCGCTGAATCGAACAGGCCTTTATATCACGGGTGTTTTCTTAATATCACGTAATAATATCACAGGTGTTTTCTTAATATCACGTAATAATATCACGGGTGTTTTCTTAGTTTTATTCAGATTGACTCCGTATAGGTCATATTGATCCAGTAAAAATTGTTAACAGCCCAACCGCGGACGTTATATAACTAATAAAGATTTGATTTTTGGTTTAGACTCTTAGACATCTCTTATACATTACTTCTTATACATGTGTACCTTATTTAGCAAATAAAGATTTTTAATTTGATTTAGAAAGCTAAAAACTGATAAATATAAATAATATTTGTCGTCACTACAAAGTATAAAACAAAGTCGCTTCTCGCTGTCTGTCCCTATGTATGCTTAGATCTTTAAAAGTACGCAACGGATTTTATTGCAATTTTTTTAATAGATAGATTGATTCGTGAGAAAGGTTTTTAGGTGTAATATAGTGCAGAAACACTGATCATTTTGGATTTTTGACTTTTAGGCGAAATGAAGTTCGCCCGGTCAACTAGACATAAAATATAGTTTAAACTTTCCGCAGTGAAGATCGACTTCAATAGTTACGAAACGGGACTGGATACCTGAAACAAAGAAAGTATATCATTGTAGACTAAACTTTAAATAGTAAACATTCGCATAAGTTCGTTAAGTTTACGTAAATTAGCCCTATTAATGATCTGATTAAATTTTGCTTATGTCTGATTGATAGACAGTTGATTGTATGGCCCCTGGTACGAAATGATATGTGGTTACTGCCACCCAAGAATATCTATAAGCAACTTCATACAAGAACAAGGTGGTAGAACCAGTGCAGTTCGACCGGGGAAGTACCACCGCCACACCTATTTCTAGCGTGAAGCATTTCTTGCGTTTTTAAAGAAGGGTGTGGTTGCCGGCACACTTTCACATGAGGTGACCATCATAATCCTCGGGAGTAGCGACGCATCTGTGATTGACTACAGATAGAACCCATGTTCTGTATGTAGTTAATTACAGTTGTCTATGGGCGGCAGTGACCACTTACCATCAGATGGCTCGTTTGCTACTTCAGTCTGACAAAAAAAACAAGGGTTCTATCTGAAGTCAAATATTAATGCATTGATACTCTTGAGGATTAAAATGGCCTCATGCAAAAGCCAGGAACCAGAACCTTTCAACGGAACGCAAAATTTCTTTATGTTACGTGTGGCGTTGGTACATCAGTCGAACTACTCTGATTCTACCACCTGATTTATTACGTTTCCTTAAACAATTTTTGTTGGCGTTTTCGCACATCACTTCAAAGTACTGCAATGAACTTTGTGATGGTGATGGTGATGTAATGGCCAAAAATGAAAGCGTGAGCGTGCAATGTGTATGATCGAAAAGTTGTACAATGTTTGTATGCTGGAAATGTTATAAACTCGCAATAAGGGTACAACTCGTACCTCAAATAACCGAAGTCAATAAATTACTCTTTTATAACAGCGATATGTCGTCAACCCATTATTGTCCCACTGCTGGGCACGGGTCTTCTCTCGGATTGAAGGAGTCATAGTCCACCGCGCTGGCCAAGTGCGAATTGGTGGACTTCACACACCTGCGAGAACTTTTGTTTAAACTCTCGGGTGTGTAGGTTTCCTCACGATGTTTACCTTCACCGAAAAGCAGGGATAATTAATGTCTAATACGAACATAAATCCGTGGTGCATGCCTGGGTATGCACCTCGGACATTCCGATCGAGAGGGCAAGATTCAACCATTACTGCTCTAACAGCGATATACATATGTACATAAACCAATTTTCGAAGATAAATCACGTCTCCAGAAGAATGACGCAATTCTTCCCGATGAAATGGACTATATCATCCCGTAATGTTCTATCAGACTCCGACGGAATATACTTAAGTGATTTCATACGATATTATGGTAATGGCACTGCAAATACCTGCGTTGAGTGTAAATCATGCACGAAAGCTCGAATAAAGAGCGTAGTTGCCTGGAAATGGGGAAATTATTGAAAATAAGCTGCTTTTGTAGATAGAACTGTCTATGAGTGAATTTAGGAGTTTATGAGTTAACTCTGGGTAAGGTTATAGGGTTAATGTGCTTATGGCACGAATACATACATCACACAAAATATTTTTACCAATGATCCCAGAGGTAATAGGACTTTAAGTTTCGATTCTTCTCGTCAACTCATTGTTGTCCTACTGCTGGTCACGGATCTTCTCTCAGAATGAGAGAGTTTAGGCCATAGTCCACCGAGCTGGCCAAGTACGGATAGGTGGACTTTACACATCTCCGAGAACTTTTTTTTATGAACGCCCGGGTGTGTAGGTTTCCTTTCAATGTTTTCCTTAACCGAAAAGCAGTGATTATTAATTTCTAAGTTTCGATTAAGGTGGTATTATCATCGCACCATTTTTGCACGTCTCTAAAGCGAAGCGTTTGAGATTGTGTTCTACTCTCACCTTGTCAATGTCAAACATTTTTTTTCAATTAGCAAGTATGATCGCATAGTAGTATGCATGCAGTTCACCTAATATTAAGTGGTCATTGCCGTCTCTAGCCATCTATCGTAAACTCCAGATAAATCAGGGTCTTACGTTGCGATGGCCACAGATGCGTTGGTACCACTAAAGATTAAATTGAAACGCCTCGGATAAGAAGTCCCTGATAAGTATATCTTCCTTACCACGTCCAGACCCAAACACAGCAACGCTGCCGCTTTCTCATCTAAAGGAATGACCGAGTTAAATAAGTATATTATCATCCATCCATCCGCCCTTTGATGTCCACTGCTGGACGTAGGCCTCCCCTTAATGGCGCCACTCCAACCGGTCCTGTGCCCTCTGAATTCAACGATTTCCCGCTGTCTTTTTCAGGTCATCGGTCCACCTGGTGGGGGGGCGACCTGTACTCCTTTTGCCTAAACATGGTCGCCATTCAAGGACCTCTCTTCCCCATCGGTTATCGGTCCTTCAAGCCATGAAGAAGTATAGATAGACACTATATAATTATTATTTCTTCTAAAGTAGGTAAATCAGTGCCCGATTTCAGTTGAAACACGATATATTAATTCAATAATTTTGATGGGGTATTTTTTAAACAATGCTCATAATTATTTTCTCGCTGTCAGCAGATTTAATGTGCTTCATAGTAATTACAATAGTCCATTAATGACTCATTATACTCGAATTCAATTACCTTAATGCGCTTTTATTCTGGCTTTATTTGGGAAAACGGTTCATCATTCATTTGCTACTACCTAATTATTTGTTGAAATAAATAATTACTTTTAGATTAGGTATGTTAGACCTAAAATAATTACATGTCAAATAAAGTTAGATTAAAAACAGTGAAAGCATAATATAAATTTCATTTCTTGTGTTTCGATGGAAGTGTGTGGTTGCCGGCACACTTTCACACGGGGCGTCCATCACAGTCCTCGGGAGTAACAACGCATCTGTGATTGAGTTCAGATGGAACCCATGTTTTGTATGTAGTTGCTTACAGATGTCCATGGGCGGCAGTGGCCACTTACCATCAGGTTGACTGCATGCTCGTTTGCTACTTTAGTCAGATAAAAAAAATTTTTGAAACTCGGCCTCCTAATCGAGAGTCCGAGGTTCGGATTCCAGACCGCCTTTTTTAAAATAATATGTGCATATTAGAGATTAGTTAACACTGCTTTAAAGCGATGGAAAACAGTGCTAAAAAAACGATCTTAAAGCGTAAAGCCTAATAGGCACTTGGCGGTAGATTAAAGAGTAAAATAATTTTTTGAAGAGTGCCTAGTTGTGGACAGTAAAATTTAGTATAGCATTGATACCTCACCTCAGCGTATCAAAATACGTAAATACTCTAGCATATGAGTTCCTTTATAGCAAAAAACATCCAACGAGTGTAACATTAAAATCCGTAGCATGCGACCTTGCGACACGAATCGATACCGCTACAGCGACGCTACACTGCAGAGTTATGTAAACAAACATCAAGATCATTTCTGAAGGCTGTAGAACCAAAGCCCTTAGTACGAGTTTATTATGTTTCCCCGAAACATGCGTTGTTTTTGTTTTCGCTCATAATTTTAAAGTACATTGCAAGTTTTCTTTTATCTGTATGAAGTAGCAAACGAGCATGCAGTCCACCTGATGGTAAGTGGTCACTGCCGCCCATGGACATCTGTAATCAACTACATACAGAACATGGGTTCCATCTGAAGTCTATCACAGATGCGTTGCTACTCCTGAGAACTATGATGGTCGCCTCATGTGACAGTGTGACGGCAACCACACCTTTCCATCGAAACGCAAGCAACTCTTCCCGCTAGAAATAGGTGTGGCAGTGGTACTTCCCCGGTCTAACTACACTGTTTCTACCACCTTCAAAATCTTCACAAATAAAATAAATCTTCACCTTCAAAATTGTGTAACTTTAATTCTGATAGTTATGAGCAAATACACATAGAGCAGTGATAGCCTAATGGTTGAAACTTGCCCTCTCGATCGGGAGGTCCGAGGTTCAAACCCAGGCACGCACCAATGATTTATGTGCGTATTAGAAATTAATTATCACTGCTTTTCGGTGAAGGAAAACATCGTGAGGAAACCTACACACCCGAGAGTTCTTAAAAAAAAAAAAAAAAGTTCTCGGAGGTGTGTGAAGTCCACCAATTCGCACTTGGCCAGCGCGGTGGACTATGGCCTAAAACTCTCTCATTCTGGGAGAAGACCCGTGCCCAGCAGTGGGCCAATAATGGGTTGATGCACAAATACACAAAATCAATCACTCAATGTGCATACACAATACTTACTCTCTATACGACTCTGTATAACAGTTATTGTCGGCACCTGGCACAAAACGAATGAACAATGCCGAGGTGACCGCCATTACGGATACAAATTACTTTGACAGATTGTAGAGAAGTATCGACATCACGGATATATGTATGCAATATGGTGAACATATTGAACGAATATGTTATAGGCGGAAATTATAGGTATTTCATTGTTTTAAGGGGAGCTTTAAATGGTTATTAACACTTCCTCTATTAGATACGATAACTAAGAGACAATTATGACACGTTAGGGTCAAAAGAAAAAAGTAATGTTTTTTTTGCGTTTCGATGGAAGAATGCGGTTGTCGGCACATTTTTATATGAGGTGAGGTATATTTCACTTTTATATAGTCCTCGGGAGCAGCGACGCATCTGTGATTGACTTCAGATAGAAGCCCTTGCTCTGTATGAAGTTGCTTACAGATGTCTGTGGACCACTTACCATCAGGTGGACTGCATGCTCGTTTGCTACTTCAATCTTATAAAAAAAAGTTTCCACCGTTTTTACTTCCGTAGTTAATGTTGTAGAAGTTACCAAGAACAAAACAGCTTAATACTACATTGTAGTTGTAGTATTAAGCTGTTTTGTTCTTACAACAAACTTAACACTACAATCTTGAGATATGTATGATGAGTATTACTATCGACTCTAAAGTCTCCGGCGTCTTTATTTATGTAGGTGATGTTGTAGACTTTACTAAGTTCCACAACCTTTCTCTAATCTAATATGAGAGGCAAGTCTGAGTTCTCTTTCATCGCGCCTTGTTAATCATTCGTCGCGTTGCTTTGTTTGTTCTTCATTAAACAATCTAATACGTAGCAAACTGTAATCTCCAGCCAAGTGAAACATGAATAGAATAAACGGACCTAATAAGTTTAGTGTTTATAATAGTACTATACATAAAAATGCATGTATTATACATAAAAACCTTCCTCTTGAATCACTCTGTGGCGACCTCCCGCTACTCATCAAGAGATGGCGCTACTAGTATTCTGAAACACGCTATCGAAGCATTCTCAGAATCCTGCATATATAGAAGTTCCGAACATCAACTGTCGGAGCACGGCCGCTCCCCAGGCATGACCACCTAGCCTGGCGGGAGATCTCCCTTTGCCAAAGTGGTGACCCCCAGACGAAGAACACGTCCCTTCTTGATGGTGGTAACCTCACTCCCTGGATGGACCGCAGCATCAGAACATCTGATCAGCAGCTCATCAGGTGCATCGCAGCGCATCATGAAACGCTTCCTGTGTCTGGTCCAGCTGCTCTCCGCGACATCACGGACGGCTTGAGCAGCCATTGCTCGCTTCCCCACTTTGCTCCACCCTCACTTCCCGACTCACCGTGGATAGAGGGCATCCCAAGGCCTCACTTCGCCCTCACATCTCGACTCACCGCAGATCGAGGGCGAACTACGGGTACTTGCACGCGAAGACTTGCGGACCTATCGACCTCCGGTCTGAGCAGGGGGTGATGTGGCGACCTCCCGCTACTCATCAAGAGATGGCGCTACTAGTATTCTGAAACACGCTATCGAAGCATTCTCAGAATCCTGCATATATAGAAGTTCCGAACATCAACTGTCGGAGCACGGCCGCTCCCCAGGCATGATCACCTAGCCTGGCGGGAGATCTCCCTTTGCCAAAACTCTATTAAAATACTGCATTAAAATCCGTAGCGTAGTTTTAAAGATCTAAGCATACATAGGGACAGACAGCAAGAAGCAACTTTGTTTTATACTATGTAGTGGTACTAGGTTATAACCCGCAGCTTCGGCCGCTTTAGACACCTCTACTATGGTGAACAGTATCCTATGTGATAACCTTGGTGATAATATTAATAAAATAAAATAAGATTAGATCATGCTCGTGACTCCGATTAAACTACCCTTAATGTTCCTATAACGTGAATGACAATCTCTACCCTAGAGTTAGTTTTTTCAGTAGTGTCATAGTTATAAAAAATAACCTATCAAAATATACCAACACATAAAAGAAATTTAAAATCATTATTTAGATGTTTGCGATTGAACTTAAAGAAACTTAGCCGCCAAAAGGTTGATCGTCGCGCCATCAAGGTCAAAACCATCGCAACCTAGCCCTAAAACCTTGTAAAGTAAATTGATTAATTCCAGAAACTGGTACCACAGTATCAGAACTATAAAAGAAAATTAGTGTAAGGTGAAAATTGGAGAAACACTTCACCAACAAATACACGCTTTCTACGCTCATAGCCCCACAGGATTTTCTCCTGATTAATGGGTACCATGGACACACACAAGACGAATGCGCAAACACCCAGACCCAGAACAGGAATCTAAACCCATTATTCAGATACTGTCTGGTCGGGAATCGAACCCGGGACCCATTGCGTGTCAGACCGGTATGGTAACCGCTGCGCCACCTGAGTCGTCTAGTCTACACATACAACATATAGATACACACATCACACAAAGACAACAACTAACAACGCCGAAATAAAGAAAAATGGCATGAGGTTGATGCTACAAAAAAAAAAACGATATCATCACATACACACAAACAACATATACATACATATATCACACAAACGCCAACTAAACACGGCGTAATAAAGAAAAAAGCAACAGAGCCTACGGTCCGATTCCATTCGTTCATGTTACCATTTGTTCGTGGCCTTATCTACATTATCTCAGTTGTAGGGATAAATAAGGGGCTACGCGGCTTCCTGGATTTGTTCCTCCATCGGAGAAATTGCGGATCGTTTGTTGAAGGGAAAGGATTTTCGGCACATGGCTGATTTGATCACAACATTTCCTATGTAATTTTGACTACTTCCCAAAATTAAATGTAGTAAATTTATGGCAGAATAAGATTGGATAGCTTTCGTTTCGTATTTTTCCTCTTGTATTGTGCAAAATTTTATAAGGTGACAGAATATTAATAAAAGAAAACTTGAATAAACCTAGCCTCACTGATCTTACTATTGGTATTGTAATTAATTTTATTTGGGGCCACTCTTCATCCTGAATATTTTACCCACTAAGGGATTTTAGACAAAATTTTAAATCTAGAAGAAAAAAGGCTTATCTATACTAGATAGATCCCATTACGAACTATTATCACCAACAAGCTTGGTACTTTAACATGAATGGATGTAATTTTGAATATGAAGTATATTTCCTCATAGCTAGCTCGTAACATTTTAAAGAGCAAGTGACACATTTTAGCGTCATTACCCAAACGAGCGGATTGGCACAAAAGCAATAAATTAACAACCTCCGCGCCGGGAGTCGAGGAAAAATATTAAAAAGTGTATTCATGGAGGTCGCGAAAAATTCATATCCCGTGGATTCCACGCAAAATTAATTCATGGGCCTACAAACAGCCTACTTGGACGTCTCATTAATCTTGGATGCTGAAAAATCCCCCACGATGCCCAAGAGGATGCGCGCGGAGAAATAGCATCGTGTCTAAAAGTAATTTGTGGTGAACGAGAGAAAGGCCCAGTGGCCTTAATGGCCGTAACGAAAGTAATTGGATATTATTTCATAAATCATTTGCAAATTTACGATGTTACAGCTCCAATTGGCCGAATATTAATCTGCTATTCGAAATGGGAGATAATATTTTTGGTACACTTATGACTTCGACCTATATTCAAATTGTAAGTCCATTGCGGATGATTTAAATTATAAGTAACTTTGGAGTACTTCTTTTAAGCTTAACGTGTCTTGAAAACTAAGTAAGATATTAGAATATTATCAACATAAAGTCCACATCAGTTCTGTAGAAATTCTAGAACTAACATCACCGTGTAGCTACTTCGAGTTTTGAATTCTAATTTTATTTCTTTCTAAACACTTGTGAACTAGTTTTCTAAATCTAATTCATATTACTCCTTCGAAACAATGTAATGTCCTACATTCAGCAGTTTTCATAACACATAAGATTTTTTTATCTCGTTATTATGATCCTTTTTATCTATATGTAGAACAGTGATAGCACTAGTATGAATCAACCTGAGAAGTATCATTGCCGCACCTATTTTCAGCGGGAAACAGATTGTGCGGTTATAAGGAAGCAAATTCATCTGTACACAGGCGGCAGCGACTTTTTACCATCAGGTAGACTGCGTACGTGCGTTTACTTCTTTAATCTGATACAATGTATTTACCGTTGTATGCTGAAATATAATTTTATTCCCGTGTTATATTCCGAAACGTACATATCCACGATGATTGGCATACGGTTTAATGGTCCGCCGCACGCAATCCGTACGAGTATCCGACGCTGTCGCAATTCGACCATTGCAAATTATATAATCGAGCCCCAAGTTACCCACTTACACGGACCTATCGCCAAGGTTCCTGGGCCAATTTGTTAGTTCCATTTGCTATCGCTCGAACAATTGTATTATTTCTATTGTTAGGAATTATCGTTTCACGTGAAAAGGTTATCCTTTATTTAGCTTGTTTCCCTTGTACTACGACGATGTCGATATTTATTGTACACTCCTTAATCATGATTTTCTCTTTTACATGTTTATTTAATAGTTGTAGAGAAAAGATATCATCAGTACATTAGTTGTAGTTGTCAATGAGTCAAGGTACATTCGTAACCGAGCCTGTATAGGATAGGTCTGTTTCTTCTCTAGCGTAAAATTAAAGCAGCTCTCCAAATTTATATCACGTGGAACAAATAACGAAAATAATTGTTTCTATTAAAACTCACATTGACCCAATTTCACTCGATATGAGTTTTCAATCTAATTTGCTACACATAATACGTAACAAAAGTAATTTACAAATGACTCATACACAAAAGTTTGTGATTCATTTTCCAAGTTCTTCGTTATTCAAGTTTGCATGGAGTATAATTTGGTGGTTTTCAATTCTAGATATATTTCTTATTTATTACTCGATTGTTTACCTTTGAATTTATAACCTTGATTTCTACGTTCACATTGTTTTACTATCGATTCCAAGGTTACTCAAGACAAAGTCTTTGTTTCACCTAGTATTGTTTCAAAGTACTTAAACCAGAATCGATTTGGTTACAACAATGCTAGACTTTCGGAGAATTATATAGTTGGAAGGTCATAAGATTAGCCATTTACAAAGTATTCGCCCTCGAGGTGCTTTTGTGCTGTTATAAACCTTATGAATTGTATTTCATTGTTCTGTGGCTTAGTTAATTCTAATCTGGAATTGATTACGGCATTTACTGCATAGGTTATCTTGATCACTGCCGTAGCGATAAGACTGCCAATAATAATTATATTACTAAATTGTGGTCGAACATTGTGATTACTCCCGGCATTAACTATGTTACTGATATCGGTTTATTTGTCAAATCATTGGCTTTCCATGCTTTGTATTTCTCTCTCTCTTAGTTTTGCATTTTTTTCATTTTCTAGTACATTACTATTAACCTAAAATATGTATTAAAAAGCCTATGTTTTCTAAGAGAAAAGTTTACTCTTATTTTTAAAGGAAACTCTATTCTGTGAATATTATAGAGCGGAAGAGTTTGTTTTTATTTCTGTTCTGACGCTAATGTCCGAAAGTAAGTTTGTAGAGAATGTATAATTCATTTAAATCACTTGACTAAAACAAAACCCAACGAATATCCATGGCAGTAATATATATCTTAGGGAGATGACATTTAAAAAATATTGTAGTACTGAATGTTTTGAAGATATCAAGAATAACCGAGACAAAGGAAGAGTTACATATATAGAGCAAAGTAATAAAATACAAAGTTCTCGAATAAAGATGACTGACGGATGCTGATTTAATTCACAAACTTTACCTCGAGATGTCGGCACGTGCCTCAGCAGGAGCCAGGAATATGTCAGTGGTGTTTCGGCCTGTTATTAGGAGTGCAGGGTTTAAAATACATTTTAAATTTCTGAAGATTGTAAGCTTATCACAAGGGAATTACCAATTGTTTAAATAATAAAAAGAAAATTCATTATAAGGTTACAGATGTTTGAGTTGCCTAGCTTTCGTGGACTGTAGTCTAAATCCCTCTTATTCCGAGTTAATATCCGTCTCTAGAGATGGGATAATTCATGGAAAATAATGAGTAGATAATGACAGAATGATAAAGATAAAGTAATGCTGTAGTGAACCTGAACATAGTGCGACAGATTCTGAATGCTAGGTTTAACGGTAGTTCTGTAATCATGCTCGGACCTCGAAGAGTTCTCTCACTTACGTAAGGTTTGTCCAAAGCAACTAGCGAGAAAACTTCCACATACCGTAGTCATTTATTTTCACTCAAGGCAAATTATCACATATTATGATTATTTTGTTTCTTTCCCCAACGTTCTCTTTGACGTACTGATTCCATTCACGAAGCATGATTATATTACCTCCTGTATAACCTCACCACACACTGCTTATTCAAGCTATCCTTCCTTAATATGTATTGTTCATTTTGCCCCACCGACTGCAAGCGAGCTTGCCCTCCGGCTCGAAGGACCATGACATGGGTCGGCGGGCGTTACGCCTAGTTTGATTTAATAAACTGCGATTGCATTTTTACGGTGATGTGGGTAAGATTGTATCCCCTTTTCGCTGAGATTACATATAATAATGTGTTATGGACAATTTAGAGACCCTTCTTACTGTAAATAGCTTCTATGAATCGTAAAGTTTGAATTACTGCTGATTCATCTTTATCGGATAAACGCTACGTAATGTATTACTCAATCAAATTAGTTTTTATTTCAAAAATAAATATCGTAATTTTCTGTTAAGGTAGCTGTTATTTACTGAGTTATTAGGTTAAAATATTTTGACTTATCTTCTTAAGTATATCATCGTGAACCCATTACTGTCCCAATGATGGGAACAGGTTTTCTCCCTGAATCAGAGAGGCTTTAGGCCATAGTCTACTTTGCTGGCCAAATGTGAATTAGTAGACAAAAGTATATACTCTGAATACCCGTCTGCTATGTATGATTCAATTAAAGATATACATATTATTCAGTGATTCTTACTTACTTCGCTGCGTTATTCAATACAGTTTTCTTTTGATATATTTAAAGTGTATATCAAAAGGGAAGCGGACTTAGGAAGGTAAAATCTACTTCAGTTGTGGTATCCATTGGAAGCCATAGAAGGTGGACTGTAGGATAATATCTGGAAGACAGGTAACAGTCTTCAATTTATTCCTCTGCTACAGTCACATGCATGGACAGGCGCAATGATTTTTTTTTATTTGATCGTAGTAGCAAACGAGCATGCACTCCACCTGATGGTAAGTGGTTAATACCGCCCATGGAAATCTGTAAGCAACTTCAAATAGAACATGGGTTCTATCCGAAGTCAATCACAGATGCGTTACTACTCCAGAGGACTGTGATGGTCGCCTCACATAAGAGTGTGCCGGCAACCACACCCTTCCATCAAAACGCACGAACTGCTTTACGTTAGAAAAAGGTGTGGCGGTGGTACCTTCCCCGGTCGAACTATAATGGTTCTACAACGTGGATTTTATGACATAACTAACCCCTTTCCTGGAGGGGGAAAGCACCCCTTTCCTGTAGCAGTAAACTAGACTGATGGATCGATCGCATGGTCTTTAGTTATCTAACTAGTATCTAAGATGATATTTCTAGCACAAAAAAGAACAAATTTTCAACCGAAGCGTTTCATAAACTACGAACAGAATTCTTGACCTTTACCAACTGTGATCAATAAATCCCTGACCCACTAACGGAAATAGAATGCAGATACTAACACACGCTAAATGTTCAATTTGTTTCTTTTCTAAACGATTTCGATTAAGGATGTTATGATTGGTGTGGCAAACGATCATTTAGTCCGTCTGACGATAAGTGGTCTCTGGTACTCATCGAAATGTGTAATATTTATATATGTGTGAAGGTGGTAGAACCAGTGTAGTTCGACCGGGGATTTTAGCGTAAGCATTTCTTGCGTTTGGATGGAAGGGTGTGGTTGCCGGCACACTTTTACATGAGGCGAAAATCCTAGTCCTCGGGAATGGCAACGCATCTGTGATTGACTTCAGATGGAACCCATGTTCTGTGTGAAATTGATTACAGATGTCCATGGGCGGCAGTGAGCATCAGGTGGACTGCATGCTCGTTTGCTACTTGAGTCAGATAAAAAAAAACTTAAGGTTCAACGTAACAAAACATATCATTTCTTATTTTTATAGCACATTAAATATTTTTCAATCGTGTTCTTTGCAATTACAGGTGAACACAACATATTGTGTTTATTTTCAAAAAAAAAAAATGTTTAACATAGGTATTACATTATTATTATCTCTTTAAATGTTATATGTTTAACCTTATATGTGTTGTTACTCATGATTAGTAAGTTAATAAAATTTGTATAAGTTTTCAACGAGACTAAACTAGAGCTTACCACGTCACCAATAGACTCCCAATTAAAATAGATGTGCCATATGTACCTGTAAACAAACAAACAGAATAAATATGAAAGCTTTTACCTTTTTGCCATGTGATTACGGAACCATAAAATGAGTAGTCAGAGAAAATAATCGTAGAGGGAATGAGGTTGAATCGCAGAGAGCTAAGTCCACAAGGGAGCTATATTGAAGCAAATAATAAGCAATGTGCAGGTTCAAATGCAAACGGAGAACATTAAAGCATCAGAAGGTTAGAATTATTTCACACTTGTGACTACTAAAATGGCATTTAATTGCGACAATTAAAATAGAAAATAACCACTGTTGATTAGAATATAAGTCGCCAGGGTAGTCAATAATCACCAGACTGGGAAGAACATTGAGCAGAACTGGGAGCTCTATTTGAACATTTTTGAGAAACACCCTTGTCATGGCGCCTTGGGGAATACCTTAGGAGACGGATTTTGCACACAAAAGAACGTGCAAACCGGACCCCAAAGGTCCTACACGTGTACAGTTGATGTATGGCAAAGCCTAATCCGTCAGAGAGTAGTGCGAATCGAATAGTAAGATATATTAAACGAAAATACCTGTAGCATTCTGTAGATTTAAACAAAGATGCAAAACACAATATATGTACTTCCATTTAGTTACATTTGTGTAGAATGACTATTTCAGACTGAAATATTCAAGAACATTTCGCTTCTGTTCTCAAAACAATTTGCACATTTGTAACTCTCTGTAAATATTTAACTCGGTCTTGAATTCTTGAACTTGAAAACTCTCAGAACTGCTCGACAAACAGACAATGGCAAGAATTTCATGATGCAAATGCACTCAAAGGTGAGGCGAGGTGAAGCGAGGTGAAGCAAGGTGAAACTCGACTTGATTACGAAGTTTGCTTCCAGAACTTATCCCGGGTAAAAGTACCGAAACAGTCTCAAATTGGACTGAAGTTTATTGACATAAGTGTTCAGCTCTTTATCTGTCCTTTTTGTCTACATTGGAAGTTGAGTTGAGAATTGTATTAGAGACATTTAGTTATAGGATTCGTTTCAAGTATGTCGTCAGGAAATAAACCGTTTGAGAGCCGAGAGGAAACTCTACTATATTGATGAAGGAACGAACAAGGTAATGGTCAACCTGTCTGATTTCATATCGCCGAAAAACCTATTAAAAAGATTTACAATCCGGTACTAACATCATCCTGACTGTAATCATTAGATAGCATGCCTTTGACCCTCGAGAGACTTAAAGCATCCTCTAAAGCCTAGGTTCCTAAACTTGGGGTAATTACCCCATGGAGAGTAAAACAGGCATTTTTGGGGAGTAATGGGCGGTAAAATGTAATTTTTTTTTTTTTGGTTGTCAAATTCAAACGAGTATAGGTTTGACGACTTTTTTTTGGTCGCCAAACTTTAATTAGTGTAGACTTAACGACCTTTTTGTTTATGGCCGCCAAACATAAATTAATATAGATTTGACGGCTTTGTGAAAAAAGTTTATATTTTATTGGCGAGACCTTTCCATTAAATATTGAAAAGATAAGGAACCACTGCTATGAGGCTTAAAGTATCCTCCAGTTGAACAACGGAAAATTGATTCTGTCCATGACCTTTCAAAGGAAACTTCTTCATTTTTACAACATTTTAATCACAGCCCAGCGGTGGGACAATAATGGGTTAACAATGACGAATCACAGTCTGACAACAAACTTGAAGTACATGCAGTCACTATCAAGATTCCATGAACTTTTAGAATTAAGAAAATCCTTTACAGCGATCACGTGGTCTTTCTAATCACACCGTTGCAATAATACGGTGTCACGTAACGGTTACATGTGTCCGAGCGTCGCATCTGGTGTTATCCGGTCTGTAGCAAACAGCTGTTCTGTATTCATGAGGGATCCGCGTCTCTGTTATCCCGGTTACTCATGAGTCCCGGTTACTCCCGGTCTCTGTTACTCAGGAGGGACCTGAGTACTGGGGATAGAAGAACTGGTATTGTGCATTGAATTGTTTTAGCTCTTTTTGGTTATTTACTCGCTCTTAACACATTGAAATATCCATATTTGTATAATTCTTAAGTATCTTAAAATGAAATCCTATTATGGCGAACTGTGAAAGACGATTGCTTATTAACGAAAAGATAAATCACAACTGCGTCTCAACGATAGTGCTTAAGGTCCGTTATCAGCACATTTGTATGCAACGGCGACAAGATTACAGTTAGGGATTGCAATCTGGAAAACCGGATCCGGTAATCCGGCGGATCCGGCACTAATTTACACACAGCGGATCCAGTACCAATTCACCAACAGACCCGGACCTCCAGCGGATCCGGTGATTGTATATTTTGACAAAGATTTCACATTACAAAAATAATTACCATTAGAAATCGATCCTTTTTTTACACTGTTTTAAGCGTTCCATTAATCAATAATAATGCATTGAGAAAAAAACGGCCCGATCCGGCCGGATTGAAAATGAGGCCGGATTGCAATCCCTAATTACAGTACAGACAACAGACGTCGCAACGGTCGAATTTCGGCCGTTGCGACTAGTTGAGATTTGAATGGTCACTAGTTGAGAAATATGACCATGTTTCAGAATTTCGTGCTAAGCTCAAGTGGCTCCCAATTCGTCTTCGCCGAAATGCTCACTTTCTGTCTCTTCTGTACTGTATACTATTTAATCCCTTATCCCCACCTTACCTCAAGGAACGTTTTCACTATCTCTACTTATCCCATGACAAATCCCTTCGCTCCACCCAAAACCTTGCTCTCTGTACTCCTTCCCACTCAACTTCATTTTACAAAAATTCCTATACTGTGTTAGCCATTCGTCTGTGGAACTCCCTTCCTGTATCCATTCGTAATGCTCAGTCCCTATATTCCTTCAAAATCCTTGTCAAATCTCATTACCTTCAGCTTTAATCCTATTACTGTTTTCAGATTTTTTTCCTTAAGCGTCTTGCTATCTTTTTTCAAAAATCATTTTTTTATATTTGTTGCTATCTTCCAATACTTCAACTACTTATACTTGCTTTTCTTTAACTTACTCCTAAATTTATATTATATTTTGCACTAATCTCTATTTCATTTTGCACCCTATCTTTTTCTTTCTGTTCATATTCTTTTTAACTCCGAGCCTTAAGGTTGTCTGGAAGAAATCGCTGTTTAGCGATAAGACCGCCAATTGTATCTTAAACTGTAATCAACATTGTAAATTTCCTGTTTTTTTGGGTACAATAATAAATTATTTTCCTGAAACTTTCAAGCGTCTCTAAAGCCTATGTTGAGCTTATGAAAATTGACTTCCACTTTTACTTTTTGAACTTAATGAATCCGCTTGTTGAAAAATCAATTGCCTCTGTTGTTGTTGATAACAAATCAGTATTCATACGAGACTCCGCTGCCTAACGGATTAGATCACCATTCGCATCAAAGCGTCCTGTCCGAGCAAAATAGGTTAAGCCCTTGGAAGTGTTTTCTTCGGGTGTCGGAATATTTTTACATACATTTGTAAATGAGGACGGATATACATTAGATATTATGTCGTTTCAGATGACCCAGTTAGTTGTAAAGGTCGTATGTGTATAATACTCGATCATGCACGCATATAGTAAATAATAATAGTTTAAAAAAACTAAAAAACACGCTTTTTATAGAAAACCGAACTAAAAAATAGAAAATTAATTTAAATGAATATAAATTAAGAAAATAGTGTTAAAATAAAATAATTTTTTTTATTCAAACTATTACTAATTTATATTCATTGAAATTTTTAACATTAACGGTTTTCTATAAAAAGCGTGTTTTTTAGTTTTTTTAAACTATTATTTATTTTCTACTTTTTAGTCAAATTAAAAAATGGAATAATTTTATCAAATTAGTGTATTGTCATCGGTCCTCAATAAATCTACAAAGTTTGAACGAAATCTGGCCGTTTAAAGTGGGTCACAATCGCGCCTAAAGAAATCGGTTACAAACATACAGGTGAAGCTAATAAAAAGCTAATAAAAAACATGCGGCACTCGGGGACTGTCGCGGTAAAGCTGTTGCATAGCATTTAGATTTTTTTCATTTTCATCTTCATACGGTCGTAACGTATACATACACGTTAAGCGAACGCTCGGCCGCGCTACGTGGTAGGGGGAGTGGGAGTGTTAGGTTTTTTTCGTTACGGAATTTCGTGATTCTTTGAAGGTGGTAGAGCCAGTGTAGTTCGACAGGGCAAGTACCATCGCCACACTTATTTCTACGGTAAAGTATTCTTAAAGTGATTGACTTCAGATGGAACCCATGTTCTGTATGAAGTTGATTACAGATGTCCATGGGCGGCAGTGGCCACTTACCATCAGGTGGACTGCATCGTTTGCTACTTCAGTCAGATAAAAAAAACGCACGAGTACCTTGCAGTAGTATTGAAACTGTAAAAAAAATTCAATGTACGATTACGTATCACTAATGTTTGTGACATTAGACACCGTTGGCTACAAGTCAATACCCAACATTCACGTTCCCAGCTAGCGTTGTTTATGTGTGACTAATTCGCTAGTGTTTCACTACAGGAAAGCGTTTCTCACGGGACCGGCGGTAATGCACCGGCGTGTAAACCGCTTCCTGTCAGGTGGCCTAATATCAATCAGGCGTGCGCACTGCCGCTGTGAGGTCGTGATTGATTCATGATTTGTTGTTGGACAAACATGTATTGGGAGCTTTTTTTTTTTTGTTTTCGAGGGGGAAACCTTCCAAAGGTACCCGAGGCCGTGGGAGCGACGCAGGGTTATGTGGGATTTTTACCGCACTAAAACCCCCCCGGTGGCCGTCCTCGGCGCTGAAAAGGAGGACTCCGGGATCTCGAAACGACTTCAACCGGAATCGTCCGAGCGCGCTGCCCCATCGGGCTCCTCCCAGATGGGCGGCTGGGCCCACCGCTCCGTCTAGTCTTTACGACGGTATGCGACCACACATACCGCAGTCCTTCCCGGGATTGCCTGACCGAACGGTTCGAGCTCCCACTCTAGCCGTCTGCAACCCCGGATGTATTGGGAGCTAAGTAGCGGAGTATGCCCCAGGTTCGTCAGTTGTAGGGAGAGAGAGGAGCCCAGCAAAGACCCAAAGGTTAATGATTGGCTGTTGGACAAATATGTATTGGGAGCTGCGTTGTGGTGTATGGGTACTTGTGGGAAGAGAGCTAAGTTCTGCAGTGGCTCTAACGGTTCTCAGGCGTCGGCCTGATTGTTGCCATTTATAAACAAACAAAAAATCTCTGCAACGCAAACGCCCGAGTTTTGCAGTAATTTTGAAACTGTAAAAAATTAATATTTTCAATGTACGATTACTTACATATCACTAACGTTTGTGACATTAGACAGCGTTGGCTACAAGTCAATTCCCAACATTCACGTTCCCAACTTAGGTCTTTATTGGCTGTTGGATAAATATGTATTGGGATTGGGTTCGCATGGTGGATTATGGCTCAGAAATTCATAAGAAACCTGAGCCTAACACTGTCCTAAAAGGTTTGTTCTTGTTTTCACCCAAACATTGCAATGAATATTCTACGGATAAGCTTTTCGGGCATAACTCGGAATACTTTGAACTATGGACAAACACATGAACAACGCTTATTTTAAGGAAACGTAATAAACACAAACGTGTACTAAGGTACTTTAGATTTATGACAGACTATACACACAAAGTATAAAAACAAATAGCGCCAACTCCACTCAATCGGCGCCACAACGTCTCATGAATATTGAAGATACTTCGCGAGAAATTAACCACCATCCATTGGACTCCAGATGATTGCTTTCCTGGAATATAGGAGTCAATGAGCGGAAAATTATATTGATACTTTTTACAGTGCAATTATGCAAAACTGACATATTTTAAGGCGTCTTTATATTTACCTAACCCTGTCTGTATTTTGGTATCTTTATTTAATTTTCAAGGATATAAATATTGTATGTAGTACTAAGGGGTCTTTATAAGCAAAGAGAGATTTTATCCAGCAGCTTTAAGATCGAAATGTGGGTTCAACAAAGAGATATCTAAAGGAAAGCTGCTATTGATCTGGAAGTACTAGAATCCTTTCGCGGCTTCTCTCAGAAGTGATAATCGCTGTTGTGTTTTGGTCTAAAGGGTGTAGTGGTAGTAGACTAAATAGCAGTAGACTAAATTATAGCCTAAATCTCACTTTAGAGAAGATCTGAGTGGGACAATAATGGATTGATGATGATAAGACGTTTTCTAAACACATAGCCCCACACTGGGATTGTTTTGATTGCCATGAACACACACATAGACGAATGCACAAACACTCAGACCCAGAACGAGAATCTAAATTCGTCATTCAGATATCTGTCTGGCCGGCCTATCGAACCCGTGTGACAGACCGGTATGGTAACCGCACCGCCACGCTGGACGTCAAAATATAAGGTTAAGTCAAACAATAATTAAGTTTCCGTATTTTTAAATAAGTTTTTTTATTTTAACATTTCTGTATCGTCACATGCCGAGATATAACAAATCCCTAAATACACACTTATATGTAGAAATAATTCAGAGTGTGTGTTTTTTGATATTTTTTTTTATGAGTTTTGTTTTCGAGGGGGAAAGTTTCAAAAGGTACCCGACGCCGTGGGAGCGACGCAGGGTTATGTGGGATTTTTACCGCTCTAAAGGTGGCCGTCCTCAGATTTACAAAGAGGACTGCGAGATATACGCTCTATTAAAACTACGCGAGTTCTACGATCTGCTAAAACTACGCAAAATTCGGGTTTTCTGTTTACGTTTATTAAAAATCATCCACTGAAACTTGCACAAGCGTGGAATACAGTGGTTAGTTTATGGAAATCGCAAATAGTGCAAAGTGTAGTGCGTAAGGATACAGTTAGTGTTGTGTGTCGTGATATGGAACCTAAAAAAGAAAAACGATCTAGACGTAGGGTAGATAGGTTAATTTACGACTAGTGCTTGTCAACGGTTTCTCCCCGCTACCGCAGTTTGGCCGTGACCACGAACCATGCAACTGGGTCGAAATATCGGCAAAAAGAATTCTATAAGAATTCATAAACCGCATATCGTGAGTACCCGTTAAGTATTATAATGTATCAATTCCGCGATAATACTAGTCTAAAATCATATCATCCACTGAGTTTAATTGGTCTAGTACTTAGAAATGTTTATCGAGCGACAATACACTCAGTAAGTTAGTATCAATTATAACAAACATAGTATCAGATTTGTCGCCAACTTTCTGCGAACTTTGACAGTATTTTTTATTATTATGTACAACAGTCTAGACTTAATTATCATGTCTATATATAAGTCGTCCCGATTATGTTCTCTGCTATAAATTGGAAAACCTATAACAGAAGACCCTTTAAATAAGTTGAGAGTTTCTTCGGAATCCGATGAATGGTTTACGAATTTATGAATGAAACAAGTGACCGATGCCAATATACTAGAAATGGAAGTAGCATTCAGTCTACCTAAAAGTAAGTGACCACTGCCTCCCATGGACATGTGTGAACAACTTAGGAAGGGGTTATATCTAAAGTCAATCACTTGCTGCTTATAAAAATATTCCTCTCATAATACACTAAGCCGGCAAACGCACTATACCACCGAAATGCAAATTCTGCTTCACGCTAGAAATTCGTGTTTTCTTTTTTTATCTGACTGAAGTAGCAAACGAGCATGCCGTCCACCTGATGGTAAGTGGTCACTGCCGCCCATGGACATTTGTAATCAGCTTCATACAGGACATGGGTTCCATCTGAAGTCAATCACAGATGCGTTGCTACTCCCAAGGACTATGATGGTCGCTTCGTGTGAAAATGTGCTAGCAACTACACCCTTCCATCGAAACGCAAGAACTGCTTCACGCTAAAAATATGTTGGGCCGTAGTACTTCCCCGACCGGATTACATTTTTCCACAACGTACACAAATACGTACCTATATACAAAATCCACATAAAAAATAAATCCGAAAAATATTAATATTAAAAGTTTATTCAAACAAGTTTTTAAAACAGCCCTCCATGTCAATTCTGCGAACTGAAAAAATACAGCCAGCTTTACCTATCAATTTATTTGTAAGCTTCGCGCTAACCGATCGCTCCAATATGATTGAAATGTTTTATGATGAAAAGAAAATTCAATAGCAGAATATAAATAAATGTTCTATTTGTGTTACAGTTGAACTGCCGCCCGTTGCCAGGTCTGCTGATGCTATATTAATAACAGAAACCTTCGTATATTTTCTGGATGGAATGTAACTGTGGTTTTCTTGCTTGTCTAAATATGGCGGCAGTATTGCTGTGATAAAAAAAAACAGTCTTTTTTATTTTATACAAAAGACAGGCCTAAATTTTAAAAGCATAGACTTAAAAGTATGTTTCATTTTACACACAGACTCAATATGGAACCGCGGAGCGAATCTAGTTTAAATAAAGTATTTGCCTTCCCCTCAAACTCAGTACGATCATATGCTTGAAAGATGATAAGAGATAAATCTACATTCATTTTATTCGTTTAGACTAGACAAAGTTGTACGCCAGTTCAAAACATCTTTCTTCATCTAAGGTCTTCCATCTTTGCATCTTTCCAATTTGAATTATTCATAAATAATAAAAGCGTATTTCAACTGTAATAAATAAAAATGAGAAGAAAAATAAATATAAAATTGTCCAGTTGAGCGTTAAAAATCCGAAAATAGATATTTTAAAACATCAATGAACATACAATTCTTTGAACACGACATTATATGTATTAGTAGAGACGATTTATTATTTGAACTGTGTGGGTGGTGTTATATATATTTTACGAGTGTTCTGTCACTACGTTTATTAACCCCAGGGCGATATTTTGTAAAAGAAATGGATTTTTA
This sequence comes from Spicauda simplicius, assembly GCA_949699795.1. Lineage (NCBI taxonomy): Eukaryota > Metazoa > Arthropoda > Insecta > Lepidoptera > Hesperiidae > Spicauda > Spicauda simplicius. The sequence continues at coordinate 6,370,200 of OX453076.1, read as the reverse complement.
CGAACAAAGAACATGAAAAGGTGCCACGACAATGTCACATATAATGGAAAAGTTCAATTAATGATGCTTTTGACCTGCAGCATATAGTTTAATAACCTGGGACCCTCGTGGTAGGTACTAAAGTACACTTTGCCCTTGGGGTCATTTTCGACCAGTATTTTTTCTTATCTGACTGAAGTAGCTAGCGAGCATGCAGTCCACCTGATGGTAAGTTGTCACCGCCACCCATGGTCATCTGTAATCAACCTTATGGGTTCCATCTGAAGTCAATCATAGATGCGTTGCTACTCCCGAGGACTATGATGGTCTCCTCGTGTGAAAGTGGGCCGGAATAAATTGATTTGATGTAAGAATCCTAAGCCTCATGTTCGAAACGTAGCCCTATCAATCGAAAATCTGAGTTTCAAACCACCACAGATTTTTTTTAATGATATTTGTAATATTATTTATTACGGCTTCGTGTAGAAAAAAACACATACACACCTGAGAGCTATTAAAAAAAGGAGTCGAATAAAATTGATGGTTCTATCAAGGATGTCCTGATAAGTCTCGTGTTTTGTTTGAAGGCTGTAGTAGAACAAAGATACTACGAAGTGTCCCAATATAATATCCGACGATTTCGGGTATTTACGTCCATGGGTGGTAGAGACATCTAAACACAGGTAAAGTGGATAGAAAAATAGATTATTTTTTCATTAAGGGTATATTTTTTTTGCAAAAATATGAATTAAAGTCTGATTAACTTAGCAGCGATAACGTACTGAACGTCAAGAACAAAAAATTCTATGGAAGGATATAAAAAAATATGTACCCATAGATTGTAATAAACATCCAAATAAAAGCATAAAAACCTATTATAATGCAAATATTTTCTACTAACAAAACATAACGATAGCCATCTTTATAGGCACCCCTAATGGACTCCATTCATAGAATTATATAACGGCAGATGTCTCAACCGAAATCTTGTACCAGTTTTATTCATCGAGAACCCTTAAAAAAAATCTGGATCCTATAATAAACTAAGTACCAAGATTACTATAAAAATATAAATCTCCCTTCGTTCCAGTCCAAAAGGTCCAGGTGACCAGTTGCCATAAAAGAAATTGAAAGGGTGTTCCAATATAGGTTAATACACAAAGGCTGACCTCACCTTATACTGCACAATGAAATGAAATGAAATGAAAGGAAATTTCGATTTTTGTCTGACCTACATTCGAATTGAGTTATAAAAAGTGTTCTATAATTATCGAATACGGTACATCCAGCTTTTATCGCTTAAAATATACAAAAAAAAATGTTCATCTTAACAATATTATTAAAGATGGCCAAACTGTAATTCAACCTTTCGAGCGAGTACAAACTTACTTCCTCCTGATATATTCCCGGGGCGTTATGACACGGAGTTCTACCAAAAAAGTCAGAAAAGAGCTCTCCTTCAAAGCCGGCGATGCATTGGCGACTCCTCTGATGTTGCAAATCCGATGATGTTGCTTAAGCGACGGTGACTACTTTCCATCAAGTAGCCCGTCTGCCTTATCGTCAGGTTTAAGTATAAAAAAAACTTTTCGAAATTATAGTACATAAATGTATAAGGGGATAATGAAATAGCATACCTTCAAAATTTTCTCTACATCGTATTTTCGTATTTTGCAATGAATCCACAGAACCCTAACTGTAATCAACATACAGCTCTTCAGTAATTACAAAATTTATGTATGTTTTATGCATTATTTGGAAAAAAATATTAGCATTGCGCCCTCCTTCTCTACGTCAACTACAACCGTTCGTAATTTCATACTCCTCCGTCTGTGGCAAGTATCTTAAAAACGAATCACAAGTTCTTGCTTCACGTATTAATTTATAAAGTATATAAATATAAAGTCGATTCTCCTCTAGATAAGAATTGGAACAGGAATGTTTCGGCCGCTAAATGTTTCAATCCAGTGACCTTTGTCCAACTTCCTACAATTATCACACCGATCGAAGCTCAGAAAACAGGGACATCCGTCCTTAAAATAGAGGCCCAAACGGAACGATGATATTTAAAATTTGGTACAAATTGACCCAAATTTGTTAACATCGTTTCCGATGTTACATTTTATATAGAACTGTATTAAAGGGACATCAAATGTAAAGTTACACGACAAATAGCAAATTATATACAGTAGCGAAGAATTTTCGGTACAACCCATTATTGTCCCACTGCTGGGGACGGTTCTTCTCTCAGAATTCGGGCTCAGAACTCGGTTTTAAGCCGTAGTCCACCGCGCTGGCCAAGTGCGAGTTGGTGGACTTCACACACCTCCGAGATTTTTTTTTAAAGAACTCTCGGGTGTGTAGGTTTCCTCACGATGTTTTCCTAAACCGAAAAGCAGTGATAATTAATTTCTAATACGCATAAATCAGTGGCGCGTGCCTGGATTTGGACCTCGAATCTGCCGATTGAGAGAGCAAGTTTCAACCATTAGGCTATCACTGCTCTAGCGTAGAATTTGCCGATGTTGAATTGACAAGAATCAGCATCAGGAATAAAAAAGAAGATAACAAAATCTAAATATACTGCGTCTTCCTGCGTCTACCGCCTGATCCACTGATGATATATATATTTTTAAAAGAACACTCTATTTCTGCTCTTCTTTTTCTCTATATTATAGCATTATACTGCTCTATTCTAATTTTAAGAGTGTGAAAATGAAGACATATTTATATGAGGCGTTCCTACTTAGACCTTAGACAAAGAATTGCATTTGTTTTCGACTTCCGATTGGATACCAATTTCATCTTTTTTGGATTATAAGTATGTGTTCAGGAGGAGGAGGCTTCGCAATCAAAACGGTTGAGATTTGTTAACCAGTCGTGTAATCGTGTAAGTCGTTAGTTACAAAAATCCATATTGAACCGAAATCTATAGAGCGCGTGATTTGTTTTTTTATTCGAGGCATAGACAACCGGCGCGTGGATTCCAGGCGTAGACAGTATGAGAATATAACTTCTTTTTTTTATAATATGGAAATATAAAACATCTGTCATCTGTAATCAACCCTACATAAAACGAGTGTTGCCTGAAACTAGCCACAGATGCGTTGCTACTCCTGAGGACTAATTTGGAACGTATTGGAAAGGTATGTCTCCCTTACAAAAGCCTTCAGACCAGGTGGTCACAGGTGGTAGAACTAGTGTAGTAAGACGGAGGAAGTACCACCGCCACACCTATTTCTAGCGTGAAGCAGTTCTTGCGTTTCGATAGAAGGATGTGGTTGCCGGCACACTTTTATATGAAGCGACCATCATAGTCATCGGAAGTACCAACGCATCTGTGATTGACTTCAGATAGAACCCATGTTCTATTTGAAGTTGCTAATATATGTTCAAGGGCGGCAGTGACCACTTACCATCAGGTGGACTGCATGCACTTCGTACATGCATGTGTACATGGTACTTTGATCAGATAAAAAACAGAGCACAGCAGCACATGATACTGCTGTTATTAGGTAGAAGTAGGTCTAACGGTGGTGTTTCTGTAGTTGAACTACAAAGAGTTCAAAACTTCCTTGTAACCTGAAACCTCATTTACATTTATAGAATAACGTTCCGTATCTTATAAATTGGATCTATTTTAAGACGTACGAAGTAAAATAGAAAGTAGGAAGCTCAAAGTAAACACACTTAAGTAGAAATAAGACTCCGTCATGAAGTTTAAATAAAGTAACTTTGTTTGAACGAGTGTGTACTCGTTTATTTTTCATATAGATACACGTGTCGTGTATCTATATGAAAAATAAATGGATTTGTAACTCACAGATATGACGTTTTATTACGAGTATTGGTTATTCTAACCTACTCCTACGATTCTTTTCACATATACTTAATAACAAATATGAAATGTTTCAAATCTTGTATCAGCTTCTACGAAAATCAACTTTGGAATCGACTTTCAATCAAAAAAAATATTTTTTTTATGTATAATTTATGTACAATAATAACTACCTACTTATTTAGTATCGATTTCTTATAATGAAATACGCTACAGAGATAAACTTATTTTTACGAGGAAAATTAAATTAGTTATAAACAGAAATTATACGCAAAAGACCACGTGGGCGGAACTGCGGAACAAAGCTTGTATATTTATATCTGACAGGTTCAATAAAAGCCTTTAATTCGATCAAGCGTTGTAAACACACGATCGCGTTTCGCGTAACAAAATAATTAGATTATTCGTTTATTTCAAGGTAGTACTGTTTGCAGTTCGACTGCAGTATCGCCATTTTTGTTGCGTCACGTTGTTTGGATCAGAAGGTCTAATCTTTATACTACTTCTGCGTCATGTGCCGCGTGGTGTCAGTCTAGGTTTGCACCAATTTTCGTGGATATCATAGGAGGCGACTTTGGCACTACTATTTTTATTTTTCCATTTGAAAGAAAGAAAAGAAAGAAATAAGTTTATTCATAATGCGTACACACCCACACAGTTAAGGACACAATAATAATTTATTAACAAGCGAGTCTTTCTCAGCTTTATGCTGGTTGATTGTTTTCAGCCAGCGCTGGTCTTCCGAAGGACTCGGATGGTGGTGGATTTGCATACAGAACCTTAAAAAAGTCTGTCGTCTTTGACTACTATCTTTATCTTTAGTAAATACTAAGTTTGAATGCCACCTTTCAGTAAGCATTGCCACTTACGACATTAATTGTCAAACAACTTAATTAGCAAACGCTTTGTATGTGGGACACACTAGGATTTTCTGTGTTATGAGTGCCATGAACTCACACAACGACGAAGACATAAACCCCAAAGTTCATCATGCAAATACCTGTCTGACCGGGGATTGAACCCAGAACCCACAGCATCAGACCGGTGTGGTAATAAGTGTCCAACAATGAGGAAACTTCATCAATTATCAACAAAAATGCGTATTGTACAATAAAATTAGTTATAGCTAATTATACCATTTAAAACCATGTACCACCACTCGTAGTATATGTTATAGCAATTCATACAATCAGTTCCACCAGGCATGTACGATTTTGTTAACATAAAACAATGGTGTTCGGAATGAATGGAATGTGAGTCGGCATTAGTGTCACAATTGCATATTAACGGAAGAAAATAGACGTAGTGACTGACAAATAGAAAATTGTTCAAGGCCAAAATACATTAACGTCAAACAATTCGCACTTGGCCAGCGCGGTGGACTATGGCCTAAAACTCTCTCATTCCGAGAGAAGACCAGTGCGAAGCAGTGGGACAATAATGGGTTGACGATGAAGATAACTTAACTAAAAATAGTTGATGTCCATCCACCCATCAGCCTTTTAATGTGCACTGCTGAACATAGGCCTCCCCTAACGTCATTGTAGTTCCGGGATCACAATAGGGCTACGGAATCGCCTGCCTGTCGTAAGAGGCGGCTAAAAGGGGCTTCCGGGATTGCAGGCGGCTAGAGTGGGAGCTCGAACCGTTCGGTCAGGCGATCCCGGGCAGGACGGCGGTATATGTGGTCGCATACCGTCGTAAAGACTAGACGGAGCGGTGAGCCCAGCCGCCCGGGAGGAGCCCGATGGGGCAACGCGCTCAGAGGATTCCGGTTGCAGTCGGACCGAGTTCCCGGAGTCCTCTTTATAGCGCCGAGGACGGCCACCGGGGGGGTTTTAGTGCGGTAAAAATCCCACATAACCCTGCGTTGCTCCCACGGCGTCGGGTACCTTTTGAAGGTTTCCCCTCGAAAAAAAAATGGCACCCGTCCAGCCGGTCCTGTGCCATCTGTGTAAACCTGCACGTTTATGAAAGTTTCATCACATGAAAAGTTAATATGACTAAGTGTTTTTTTTCATAGGGAAATTAGCTATGTAGTAAATATAATAAATTACTACCTAACCTAAGCGCCAGCCAATGTCATCCGCCAAAAAATCCATATAAAATTCACAAAAGAAAACGTTAACTCCCAAACATCGAACCATAACAACGACCCACCACCGAACCGTATCAACAGTACCACTTAGACAAGGGACATACCGTTAGAAAGTAAACAACAGTGTTACGTGTGGCGGAAAAGATTGCTTGTCCAAGTGAAACACCACCTTTCGAGGCGTGGATAAAAACTGCCTGGAAACATTGTGAAAGGCGTTGTATTAACTGACTGCTTTTTATAACCTGTTATCGTTTATCTAGATGCATATTATAGAAACGAAATCAAAATGTCTATCGGAATGCGAAATCCGAAAGAAATTCATTCATTCAGTACTTATTCACGGTTTTTTTAAAGGCTTACTTTTTTACGTGCCACTGTTGAACATTAGTCTCCCTACAATTGAGAAAGCATGAAGCATAGATTTTTTTGCTTTTCATGACAATTTTTCATTCAACATAAACAGTCTTGTTTTTTTTTTTACTATCAAAATAGAAATCATAGCAAGTTCTTCATAAGGTACTCATAAACACTGTAGTGCCCTGCCCCTGTTACACATTTATTATGATTTCTCAAAAAGAAAACACTTTTTACGTTTTACTGGTAGAAAGTACATTGCTATGATGAGCTAATCCCTAAACAATGGTTGTTTTAGGAAACTTTGCAAACTCAACTTAAAAGCACTGTTACGACCAGAAATATCGCAGCCAGTACCTTACGTGAATGGCATCTACAATTATCCATCGCGAAACTCTTTGCTAATTAATCCATTAGCAAACGCAAGGATATAAAGATGTAATTTTAGTATGGATCTGGAAGATTATTTCATCAAATTCGTGATCATCAACTTTTTTAAACTTTTATTTCTTCTCTCTTCTTTCTTTCTATATTTTACTCCAAATGAAACTAGCATTTTGTTCGCGTTGCCATAAAAAACGTTGTTCTTACCGGTAGATACGTCGAATACCAGGGGTGCATAAACCTACGTGAGTGGCGTGAACAATTTTTCATAGTAAAATTCCCTGCTAGTGATTTGTGGCAAATGCAAGGATATGTAATCGTCAGTTCATTCTAGCTGAAAAAAGACTAAACGATTGCCTAACCATTCTAGTGTCGATTTGACAGGTTAATATAGCGTTAACTGCAATATTTTGCAGTTAATGTTTTCATCTATTTTCTTTCGTTCATTTCCTTATTTAATCTCTGTCTACTCCAAATAGGAATGGCATTTTGCTCGGGTTGCCATAAAAACATTGTTACCGCTAGATACATCGCGCCGAGTACCAGGGGCGCATGAGCGTACGTGAACAATTTTTCATCTAGTTTTCATATTAAAGGATATGGAATTGTCAGTTCATTCTAGCTGAATAAAGACTAAACGAGTGACTAACTATTCTAGTGCCGATCGGACAGATTATTATAGCATGAACTTTATTATTCCGCGGTAGATAGTTCATCGATTTTCTTCCTTTTGTGCTTTATTTTATCCCACTTCTTTATTTTTACTTTCTGCTCTATTTTATACTCCAAATGAAAATAGCATTTTGTTCGTGTTGCCATAAAAAACATTGTTCTAACCGCTAGATACGTCGCAGCAGTACCAGGGGCGCATGAACGTACGTGAGTGGCGTGAACATTTTTTTCATTGCGAACCCCTCTGCTGGTAATTCAAGGATATGGGATCGTCAGTTCATTCTAACTGAATAAAGACTAAACGAGTGACTAACCATTCTAGTGCCAATCGGACAGATTATTATTTTTTGAAGTGAAACTTCTTTATCGGGGTTGGAAAAAAATTTAGTGTAACATTTTTTCGTTACGCGCCATCTTTTTTTTCCGTTACGCGCCATCTTTTTTTTATCCCTACCGCGCGTGATATTAGATAAATTATTATAGATTAGATTATTAGATAAAGTTTAATAAAAGCCTTTTATTAAACTTTATCTAATTTAACTTTATTTAACCAATTTCTGTAAAGTTGCATAGAGTAAATTATTTTTTGAAAAATAACGTCATAAAGAAGTGTCACTTCTTACGAGTGTACGCTAGTACACGCACACATTTTTTTTTTTTATAGTTAGGCCAAACGATAAGGCAGACGGGCCACCTGATGGAAAGTAGTCACCGTCGCCTATGGACATTTGCAACACCAGGGGAGTCGCTAATGCATCGCCGGCTTTGGAGGAGAGCTCTTTTTACATCTTTCTTGAAGATAGATTTATTATAGCATGAACTATATTATTCCGCGGTAGATAGTTTATCGATTTTCTTTCTTTAGTGCTTTATTTTATCCCTCTTCTCTGTTACACTTTCTGCTCTACTCCAAATGAAAGTAGCATTTTGTTCGTTGCCATAAAAAACATTGTTCTAACCGCTAGATACGTCGCAGCGGTACCAGGGGCGCATGTACGTGAGTGGCGTGAACAATTTTTCGCGAACCGCTCTGCGAGTAATCGAGCGGAAAATGCACAGGCATGGCATCAATTCACTCGGGGTGAATTCAGACTAAACGAGCGAATGCGCATTCTAGTACCGATCTGACGAATTATTTGATGTGAACTGTTAGGTACTTCACTTAACGTTTATTTTAAGTATTATTTCTAAGGATAGGCACATAGATGTACCTTCAGCCGATTTGCCGTTAATTAGTCACCGTTGTCTACCTAGACTTGAGTAATTATTTTCATCAAATATAAAACAGTAAGACGAAGTATTACCAATAAAAAGTTAAGCAATGATCATCTTATGATTGAAACTTTTCAAATTGAAGGTCCCAGTGAAAATTATTTATCACTGCCACACGTTGAAGAAAGTCATTGCTAGGAAACATATCTGACCGACATATCTGACAGTTCTCTACGAAAATCACAATGGTATGTGAAGTCTACCAATTCACACTTGACGAGCGTGGTGGACTATAGCCTAAATATTGCCATTCTGAGAGGATGCCCATCAACCCAGCAATAGGATTACAAATAGGTTGACGACAAAACTGGGGAAAAAGGTAGCAATCCAACTGAATACACAGATGGATTGCTACCTAGTAATAAGCTAGAATAGCTCATAAGTCGACTTTACCTTTCAAAGAAAAAAGCCGTAAACTACAGCTTTGATTCACAAAGGTCTCACACATTTTCAGTCAAAGAAAAATGAAAAAGAACGTTCTTTTTTCTGCTTTCCATTTTCTTCTATGACTCTGGTAATAATGGATAAAACGCTTCTAAAGCAAACATAAACTCACAAACATATTTCTTATACATACACACTTACGTGTAATAAAATTTTTGCAGATGACTTTTTATATATGTACGTGTGGTATAGAAACTCAAATTGTATCTCTCAACTTCAAATGTCTCCTCAATTCAATTCAATCTATTTAATAGCATGGAAAAAACACTGAATAGATTTTTCCAATTTATATTTCAACAACGTAAGTACTAGGAGAATATAAATGTACACGAGGGACGCGTCCAACAATTTTTCACTATAAACAAGCCGACGAGAAACGGAGTTAGAAATAGACGAGTGAGGCATAGACGATTCACTGCCATTAAACATCATCCAATATTCATCGGTTGTCGATGGGACAAGTTTATTGACGATTATAAATGTAACCATTACTCGAAGGCCACGAAACATGAACTTGGCGCTGCGTGCGTTAGCGTGTAGCGAATTATAAGCGAATTTCGCTTCAATTTGCACAGAATTTTTGTGGCCTTATAAGATAAGACAACTACATTTGTTTTTAACGCTAAACACTGTCGCTTGCAGCGCCAAGCAAGAGACGCTTGAGGAGAGAGCTTCGTACCCCTCGGATTGGTTTAGGCTAGGTTAGGTTATTTATTTAATTCGTTTATAAATTTCTAACATGGTGTTCAATGGTGTCCTTGGGGGACAGATATTACGTACTGTCAAATAGACTGTTCTATTACTACTATTTTTTTATAATATAGTAGTAGTATACTTCTATATTATAAAAAAATAGTAAAAGGGCTTGTAGTCCACCAGATAGTATAGTGCCGTTCATCAGATGATGGACGGCACTAATTACTATCTGGTGTAATCATGGTGAGTTAGGTACATTACAGATGTAATCATCCTCGTTATGAGAATCGTATATAATGAAAGTCACAGATGCTTTGCTAACATTTAGGGAAAAAAGAATCGCTTTGTATAGGCAACTAGACACGACTACACGGCGGCGGTACTTCCCCGGTCGAACTACACTGGTTCTACCATCTTGCACCATGTCGATCAACTTCAGAAAACATTGGAATCCTCTCTAAGGTCTACGACAGATGCCTATTTTTTGCCTATTAGGAGACACTTATCCGAGGGGTTCACAATCTTTAGGGGTTCACAAACTTCTCCTTTACCACACGTTCAAACCAGAACACACCTACGTTTAACCTTCCCCAGTCAAACTGCTTTAAATTCAATGCCGATACAAATGTGTGTACAAATTTTCCTCATAATAAAAGTGACGACAACGGAAATGTACTGCATTTACCCTTTCGTATTCACGGTCGTCAAATAACTCCAACTCGTAATAAGCCAAATCTAAAATACATACAATTGGAAATACGTATGTATATAGCAAGTTTTTTAATCCTACTGACATTTATTATTTAAAACTTTTCATCATATTAGGGTTATTTCCAAGCTACAATGAAATTAAGAGAACCTGAACGAACAGATTTGATGAAGTTATATACGGAAATATTTTACAATCTGGGATACCATACTTCAAATATTATTACAAAAAAAATGTGAGGATTTCGTGAAAAAATATTAGTTTTATTTTTTTAGGTTAACACGGTGTAAAAACGATATGTTCTTTATAGCGGTAGATTTTAAGTCAGCGAACGTTACTATTGTTTATCCCAAAACAATTACAGCAACGATGAGATGGCATAATAATTATTCATTACTTAATGTCCACTGCTATCAGCTATTTTTAATGATTTTTAAACGCCGGTGTAACCGTGGGCACATCTGAACTTGTGTGTGTGTGTATACGTCTTTATGTCCCACAGCCGAGCATACCTTCCAGTGTAGTTCACCCGGGGAAGTACCACCGACACACCTATTTCTAGCGTAAAACAGTTCTTGCGTTTCGATAGAAGGGTGTGGTTGCCGGCACACTTTTATATGAGGCGACCATCATAGTCCTCGGGAGTAAAACGCATCTGTGATTGACTTCAAATAGAACCCATGTTCTATTTGAAGTTGCTTACATATGTCCATGGGCGGCAGTGACCACTTACCATCAGGTGGACTGCATACTCGTTTACTGCTACAATCAGATAAAAAAACCTTATCCCACGTCTGAGAGGTGTGGATGATACTCCACTAATGACCCAATTAGTCGAAAACCTCCATAAATTCTTATTTATTAACCGACTTCCAAAAAGTGGAGATTCTCAATGTCGACTGATTTTTTTCCGGGCCTTTTGCTAAAGGCCCTAGATACAAAGAAAGATTCGAGCTCAGTAATACGACAAAAAGGGCTATAGCTATATAGGTAGATCAAAAGTCCTTTCGTTATACGAATTAACGTCGATAAAATAAAGACCGAACTATTAGGCCTCATTTACGGAGACGCGGCGCGTGGCGCGTTGCGATAGGCTGCGCGGCCCGCACTGAATTCAAACACAGGGCGATGTATGAGTGCATTTTCGGAGAAGCGATTTTACATGCGTTTGCTTGAAATGGAGCGTTCTTTGCGGCCGAGCCCGCGGATGGCATCGACACGTCTCACGCGACGTTTATCGCGGCGACGCACGCTGCGGCTATTTTCAATGAAGCGATGACCGCAACGAAACCTTTCTGCCAGTCTTATTTGGAAACCTCGCAACACAGACGTACTCACCGTCGCAATGGAGTATGATATGATTGACTTTTTATTAGAAGAAAATTCTATGTGAAAAAGTGAATTATTTAATATAAGAAGTGGCCCAGTGTTTACGGCAACGGAAAATGAGAAGTTTGGGGAATATGCAACTCTTTATTGGTCAATAAGTGAAAGAGGATGTGATGTATTTCATGGTTACACACGGATGTCTAATGCAACTATTGATTATATAGTGAACAAAATACAACACCGCGCCGCGCGCACCGCAGCGATACCCGCCGCGTGTTTTGATACACGCTTGAGAAATCGCCGCGGGCGCAGCGGCGGGCATCGCCACTCTTCCCGTCTCGCATCTCTATAAACAACATCTTAATATTCCTACAGTTTGTGTTTACGCGTGCGATGATACGTGCCGCTTCACGCGCCGCTGCTCCGTAAACAGAAAAAACGACCGACGCACCGCGAGACGTCACGTCACACGCCACGCACGACGCGCTGCGTCTCCGTAAATGAGGCCTAAGTTTCAAATATGTGTCATGCCTTATATTTGTATAAACCACGCATAATTTGCGCCAACGTATAATTAACACTTCCAATATTTCATTTGCATCTATTTACGATGTATGAACATAAATTTACATATTTATTATTTGTATACATCCGCTAATTTATGTAATAATGTGGCTAGGCAGGCTCAAAAATGTAACCTGATTTTTGCGCTTCAAATGAAAACGGATATAAGTCTTATTTTTACACGGGGTTACTTCAAGATAGGTACAAAACAAGCTCTTCTTCCAAGCCTGGAATGCATTGGCAACTCTTCTGTCATTGCAAATGTATCCTCCTGGCATTCCACTAGGTGGCTCCTCTCGTCCCTGTAGCCTCGGGGTCAGAATAGGGCTACGGTATCTTCTGCCTGTCGTAAGAGGCGACTAAAAGGGGCTTCCGGGGTTGCAGACGGCTAGAGTGGTGGTTCGAACCGTTCAGTCAGGCAATCCCGGGAAGGACGGCGGTATGTGTGGTTGCATATCGTCGTAAAGACTAGACGGAGCGGTGGGCCCAGCCGCCCATCTGGGAGGAGCCCGATGGGGCAGCGCGCTCGGAGGATTCCGGTTGAAGTCGTTTCGAAATCCCGGAGTCCTCCTTTTCAGCGCCAAGGACGGCCACCGGGGGGATTTTAGTGCGGTAAAAATCCCACATAACCCTGCGTCGCCCCCACGGCGTCGGGTACCTTTGGAAGGTTTCCCCCTCGAAAACAAAAAAAAAAAGGTGGCTCGTCTACCTTATCGTAAAGTACAACTATAAAATAAATCTTTTTTTAACAAATTTGTTAGAAAAACTGATAAGGAGATTTCCCAATAGATCATATTGTCAAAAAACGAAGATTTTTGGCAAGATCTCCTTTTTTAACAATTTTGGTAAAAGTCAATTTGACAAAAAATACTTACACCCCTTTTCTCTAGAGACATAGTTATTGACCGCTGCCTCGGTTACAATATTCAAATGATGCAATTAAACGACCTTTGAATCGAAATCGTGCCGTGAGAAATGCAACCGGATAACTTTATAATACCGACATTACAAATAACACAAAAAATCTAAGCTCAAGGCAATGCGCACATATTACGAAATGCACTGTGTATGCTCATATTTGGTTAAATAGTCGTCAACCCATTATTGTCCCATTACTGGGCACAGGTTTTGTCAAAGAATGAGAGTTTTAGGTAGACTGCACAAACTTTGAGAAGTCTTTTTTAAAGAACTCTCGGGTGTGTAGGTTTCCTTACAATGTTTTTTTTTCGCCGTAAAGCAATGATAATTTTGAACACTGGAATTTTAACTTTGGACCTCCCGATCAAGAGGGCAAGGTTCAACCATTAGGCTATCATGCTATACAAAACACATTTGGTTTAATACAAAATCTTTTTACACAGGTAACCAGGTGCCCAGGTGACCGATGCCCTGAAGAAGACAGCGGGAAACCGTTGGATTCTGAAGGCACAGGACCGGTTGGAGTGGCGTCATTTAGGGGAGGCCTATGTCCAGCAGTGGACTTCAAAGGGCTGATGGATGGATAATGTTAACCCGACTGCGTCAGAAGGACAGTCCTGTTTTTCAGGCGTTTGTATGGAGCAACGACAAAACAGCCTGTGTTGTCGTTAGTATGGAGGTATGTATGTCCATTTCCATAGCACGCGCTACAGCCTAAACTGTTTATAATAATATAATAACATACAATAATATAATAACATATGACATATCGTCAGAATTAACTCAATTGTCAGAGTGACATCACATCGGATTGTTTTTTACTATGCCGCTTGCGATCAGAAAAAGAGGGGAGAAGATTATTTTATTATCATAACAATTTTATATTTATCTAAGTATTTATTTAATCATATTGACCATAAAAAAACAATGGACAAAAGCATTTTCCCTCAGTCAACCTTAAGGAAGTGCAGAAAAAATTTACAAAGAGAGCTAGTAAATAGACCTTTACGAAAATATGTCCATAACACTTTTATGTTAACTATTTAGTCGCAACATCCGTAGGTTTCTTAGTTACTTCTATAAAAAAAACACGTCAAAAAATCCAATTTTAATCCTATCACTGCCAATAATACAATAAAATATTATATGTATAGACTCGTGAACCTATTACATAATCAGCAGAATCAACGCATTTGTAATAGGTTTCAGTTATAACTTTTCTAAGAAACCAGTTACTAGTGAGACAGCAGACGGCCACCCACTGTCAAGTCGATTACATATTCGTTTGCTTCTTCAATTTTCCAAAAAAACTATTTAAGCTAATCTCCCTCATAATTATACGCTTTTCTTATTAGAACCGTTTGAAGTCGTAATTCTACAGTAACTTCATATAGGTACATCGAGCAATAAATCATTAGATTACGTGCGTAGCTTTCGAAAAGCTTACAGTACAGATTCGAACCCGGGACTTGACGTGAACGAAGATTTACAACCACAAACACGGAATGAGGAAGCTCTTTAATGGACAGCTTACAAGTGCTATATTTTACATTTTACTGGTTTAACCGGTAACTAATCTTTACCCTATGCATCTATTTGAATGGTTAAACGGTTCGAGAATAGTGCAACATTGTTACTGTTTTGAAACTTTCAATGGTTCAGGTTTAATTGTTGCGATACCATCGCATCACACCTTTGCCTTTTATGGGTGTAATGCCCAGGTAATTAAAAAATTTCAAGGTCTATGACAGATGCCTATTTTTTGCCTATTAGGAGACACTTATCCGAGGGGTTCACAAACTTTAGGGGTTCACAAACTTCTCCTTTACCACACGTTCAAACCAGAACACACCTACGTTTAACCTTCCCCAGTCAAACTGCTTTAAATTCAATGCCGATACAAATGTGTGTACAAATTTTCCTCATAATAAAAGTGACGACAACGGAAATGTACTGCATTTACCCTTTCGTATTCACGGTCGTCAAATAACTCCAACTCGTAATAAGCCAAATCTAAAATACATACAATTGGAAATACGTATGTATATAGCAAGTTTTTTAATCCTACTGACATTTATTATTTAAAACTTTTCATCATATTAGGGTTATTTCCAAGCTACAATGAAATTAAGAGAACCTGAACGAACAGATTTGATGAAGTTATATACGGAAATATTTTACAATCTGGGATACCATACTTCAAATATTATTACAAAAAAAATGTGAGGATTTCGTGAAAAAATATTAGTTTTATTTTTTTAGGTTAACACGGTGTAAAAACGATATGTTCTTTATAGCGGTAGATTTTAAGTCAGCGAACGTTACTATTGTTTATCCCAAAACAATTACAGCAACGATGAGATGGCATAATAATTATTCATTACTTAATGTCCACTGCTATCAGCTATTTTTAATGATTTTTAAACGCCGGTGTAACCGTGGGCACATCTGAACTTGTGCGTGTGTGTGTATACGTCTTTATGTCCCACAGCCGAGCATACCTTCCAGTGTAGTTCACCCGGGGAAGTACCACCGCCACACCTATTTCTAGCGTAAAACAGTTCTTGCGTTTCGTTGGAAGGGTGTGGTTGCCGGCACACTTTTATATGAGGCGACCATCATAGTCCTCGGGAGTAGAACGCATCTGTGATTGACTTCAAATAGAACCCATGTTCTATTATGTCCGTGGGCGGCAGTGACCACTTACCACTTACTCGTTTGCTGCTACATTCAGATAAAAAAAACCTTATCCCACGTCTGAGAGGTGTGGATGATACTCCACTAATGACCCAATTAGTCGAAAACCTCCATAAATTCTTAATAATTTTCTGGTCCTTTTACTAAAGACCCTAGACACAAAGAAAGATTCGAGCTCAGTAATACGACAAAAAGGACTATAGCTATATAGATCAAAAGTCCTTTCGTTATACGAATTAACGTCGATAAATAAAGAAGGAAACTAGTTTCAAATATGTGTCATGCCTTCGTCCCTGTAGCCTCGGGGTCAGAATAGGGCTACGGTATCCCCTGCCTGTCGTAAGAGGGGACTAAAAGGGGCTACCGGGGTTGCAAACGGCTAGAGTGCGAGCTCGAACCGTTCGGTCAGGCGATCCCGGGAAGGACGGCGGTATGTGTGGTCGCATACCGTCGTAAAGACTAGACGGAGCGGTGGGCCCAGCCACCCATCTGGGAGGAGCCCGATGGGGCAGCGCGCTCGGAGGATTCCGGTTGAAGTCGTTTCGAAATCCCAGAGTCCTCCTTTTCAGCGCCGAGGACGGCCACCGGGGGGATTCTAGTGCGGTAAAAATCCCACATAACCCTGCGTCGCTCCCACGGCGTCGGGTACCTTTGGAAGGTTTCCCCCTCGAAAACAAAAAAAAAATGTGTCATGCCTTATATTTTTGTATAAACCACGCATAATTTGCGCCAACGTAAAATTAACACTTCCAATATTTCATTTGCATCTATTTACGATGTATGAACATGAATTTACATATTTATTATTTGTATACATCCGCTAATTTATGTAATAATGTGGCTAGGCATGTCCTCAAAAATCTAACCTGATTTTTGCGCCTCAAATGAAAACGGATATAAGTCTTATTTTTACACGGGGTTACTTCAAGATAGGTGCAAAACAAGCTCTTCTTCCAAGCCTGGAATGCATTGGCAACTCTTCTGTCATTGCAAATGTATTCTCCTGGTATTCCACTAGGTGGCTCGTCTCGTCCCTGTAGCCTCGGGGTCAGAATAGGGCTACGGTATCTTCTGCCTGTCGTAAGAGGCGACTAAAAGGGGCTTCCGGGGTTGCAGACGGCTAGAGTGGTGGTTCGAACCGTTCGGTCAGGCAATCCCGGGAAGGACGGCGGTATGTGTGGTTGCATATCGTCGTAAAGACTATACGGAGCGGTGGGCCCAGCCGCACATCTGGGAGGAGCCCGATGGGGCAGCGCGCTCGGAGGATTCCGGTTGAAGTCGTTTCGAAATCCCGGAGTCCTCCTTTTCAGCGCCAAGGACGGCCACCGGGGGGATTTTAGTGCGGTAAAAATCCCACATAACCCTGCGTCGCTCCCACGGCGTCGGGTACCTTTGGAAGGATTCCCCCTCGAAAACAAAAAAAAAAAAAGGTGGCTCGTCTACCTTATCGTAAAGTACAACTATAAAATAAACCTTTTTTTTTTAACAAATTTGTTAGAAAAACTGATAAGGAGATTTCCCAATAGATCATATTGTCGAAAAACGAAGATTTTTGCCAAGATCTCCTTTTTTAACAATTTTGGTAAAAGTCAATTTGACAAAAAATACTTACACCCCTTTTCTCTAGAGACATAGTTATTGACCGCTGCCTCGGTTACAATATTCAAATGATGCAATTAAACGACCTTTGAATCGAAATCGTGCCGTGAGAAATGCAACCGGATAACTTTATAATACCGACATTACAAATAACACAAAAAATCTAAGCTCAAGGCAATGCGCACATATTACGAAATGCACTGTGTATGCTCATATTTGGTTAAATAGTCGTCAACCCATTGTTGTCCCATTACTGGGCACAGGTTTTGTCAAAGAATGAGAGTTTTAGGTAGACTGCACAGACTTTGAGAAGTCTTTTTTAAAGAACTCTCGGGTGTGTAGGTTTCCTTACAATGTTTTTTTTTCGCCGTAAAGCAATGATAATTTTGAACACTGGAATTTTAACTTTGGACCTCCTGATCAAGAGGGCAAGTTTCAACCATTAGGCTATCATGCTATACAAAACACATTTGGTTTAATACAAAATCTTTTTACACAGGTAACCAGGTGGACCGATGCCCTGAAGAAGACAGCGGGAAACCGTTGGATTCAGAGGGCACAGGACCGGTTGGAGTGGCGTCATTTAGGGGAGGCCTATGTCCAGCAGTGGACTTCAAAGGGCTGATGGATGGATAATGTTAACCCGACTGCGTCAGAAGGACAGTCCTGTTTTTCAGGCGTTTGTATGGAGCAACGACAACACAGCCTGTGTTGTCGTTGGTATGGAGGTATGTATGTCCATTTCCATAGCACGCGCTACAGCCTAAACTGTTTATAATATAATAATAACATATGACATATCGTCAGAATTAACTCAATTGTCAGAGTGACATCACATCGGATTGTTTTTTACTATGCCGCATGCGATCAAAAAAAGGGGGGAGAAGATACGTTATTTTATTATCATAACAATTTTATATTTATCTAAGTATTTATTTAATCATATTGACCATAAAAAAACAATGGACAAAAGCATTTTCCCTCAGTCAACCTTAAGGAAGTGCAGAAAAAATTTACAAAGAGAGCTAGTAAATAGACCTTTACGAAAATATGTCCATAACACTTTTATGTTAACTATTTAGTCGCAACATCCGTAGGTTTCTTAGTTACTTCTATAAAAAAACACGTCAAAAAATCCAATTTTAATCCTATCGCTGCCAATTATACAATAAAATATTATATAGACTTGTGAACCTATTATATCATCAGGAGTAGCAACGCCTTTGTGATAGGTTTCAGTGACAACTTTTTTAAGAAACGAGTTACAAGTGAAACGGCCACCCATTTTCAAGTCGATAACATATACATTTGCATTTTCAATTTTCCAAAAAATCTATTAAAGCTAATCTCCCTCATAATTATACGCTTTTCTTATTAGAACCGTTTGAAGTCGTAATTCTACAGTAACTTCATATACATCGAGCAATAAATCATTAGATTACGTGCGTAGCTTTCGAAAATCTTACAGTACAGATTTGAACCCGGGACTTGACGTGAACGAAGATTTACAACCACAAACACGGAATGAGGAAGCTCTTTAAGGGACAGCTTACAAGCGCTATATTTTACATTTTACTGGTTTAACCGGTAACTAATCTTTACCCTATGCATCCATTTGAATGGTTAAACGGTTCGAGAATAGTGCAACATTGTTACTATTTTGAAACTCTCAAAGGTTTAGGTTTAATTGTAGTGATACCATCGCATCACACCTTAATCTTTTATGGGTCTAGTGCCCAGGTCATCATTATTAACCTTCTAGAAAAAAATGAAGCGCTTCATTTACCTAAGTGTCTCTGTGTCAACTACAGATAAGACTAGAATCAATCCTGGGTTTGACCACAAAGGCCTTCTATTCCTGAAGACTGAGTTGGAACTCCTCGGATGAAAATGATAAGAATAGTTTGAAGGATTTGGTAACAAAGTCACCCCTATCAAATCCTCGAAAACCAGAACAAAGTAGCGATGAATAGTGCCTCTGTAATTTTGTTTTATGTAATAGGTATCTATTTACTTCACAACTGATATTGTATCGATCAAGGAGAGTTGTAATTCTTAGCTGGCTACCCTAGAAAGGATCCGAAGGGCACCACGCAAGGTTGCAAATTGAGACCATCCAGATGGTTTTAGTGAGTAAAAGTCTCACATAACTTGGCTTTTCTCTAAAAATATCACGTATCTGTTCAAGACATTCCATGAAAACAACAGATTATGAAATCAAACATAACATATTATGGCATTTTCTTTTCTCCTGAGTCCAAACTTCTATAGTCGATGTCCGATCGATGTTTTGTTAGTTGATACATATTTAGTAGTTCCAGAAGTTGTTAATAGATGGCGTTAGTAAAATTCATTTGCAATTTCTGAATCACGCTATCAAATGCTCATCGTCGCTTAAGTTCTAACACCGCATAACTCAAAAAATGCCCATTTTGAGTTAATGAAATAATGGTATCTCAAAATAATATAGGAACATGTTACATTTTCATAAAAAAAAATATTTTAATATGAGTATATAAATATTTTAAACGCAATATATTATTTGGTAGGTATAGAATTAAAAATAACTACTTGAGACAGTTTCATTTGCTCTCCTGAAAAGTTGCTAAATTTGAGATTCGCGGTGTTAGAACTTGTGCGACGTTATGTTAATTCCATTTGACCGTGCGGGCGAAGCCGCGGAAAGAGCTAGTAATAAAATAAATTCAGTTCAATATACAAAAGTAAAATAGAAGTATCATTTATAACATACCTGTAGTTTTGTAACTGTCAACTCTGTCAGTAAATTTAGGCCAGAATTGTATTGGAAAAAAACGGTATTTGGTTTATATTTTTAGACTGAATTTCCAGAAATCCAGAAAATTTCATGAAATTCACAGATGGCTGACAACATCTGTCATTGGTTTTTATGTCAAGAGAAATGTTTTCGAAAATATTTTTAAGCCTTTATACGGATTTTATTTCACCGGAATAAAAATGTGAAAATACGAGTTGATTTAGTATTTACGTAGTGATATTTCATTTTTAATTTCCGATACATAGCAGTGTTACTATTTGGTTAGGTCAAATTCGAATATTTAATATATATAACGTTTTATACTATTAAAGCGACGACCGACGAAAACAACGAAAGACGACCCGCGGGGAGGAGCGGTTACCACACCGGTATGCCGCGCAATGGTTCGATTCCCGGCCAGACAGATATCTGAATGATGAGTTTAGATTCATGTTCTGGGTCTGGGTGTTTGTGTATTCGCCTTGTATGCCATTGTACCCACGACACAGGAGAAAATCCTAGTGTGACGCTATGTGCGTAGAAAGCGTGTGTATTGAAGTAACAAAAGAGCATTCAGTCCACCTTATAGTAAGTGGTTACTGCCGCCCATGAGCATCAGCAAGGAACCTCATATACAACATGAATTCTATCTGAAGTTAATTACAGAAGCGTTGCTGGTCCCGGGACTAAGATGGTTGCCTCACATAGTGTGTGGACAATCACACAACACTGTTATTGTTGTGCGTAAAAAGGCGTAGCGTGTCGGTGGTAGAGTGTGGTTACGGGTCACTTTCATACAAGGCGATCATCTTAGTATTCGGGAGTAGCGAGGCATCTGTGACTGATTTCAAATAGAATTCTCCTTCTCTACCTAACAGATATACATCGACTACAGTAACCACTTACTATCAGATGAATTGTATGTGTTTTTGTTATTTCAATCATATAAAAAAACATTATTTTCCTTCTGACACAATCGCATAAAAATGTAGAACTTTTAAAAAAATATATCACAATTTATTACCCATACAAATGTTTTCTATCATCCAAAACATATGATATCCAATCACAGACACCGTTACGAATTAATCTTATAATTAAACACAGAAACTCATCTTTTACTACCCAACTTGAAACTATCGCCCATTAATAGCAAACAAAATAAAACCTTATGCCTCTCCAATTTAGTTTCATCTTTCAAGAGAGGCCATCCTAATTACCAGGGGACAGTAACGTGCATTTGTCACACGAGTGGTGGTCCCCGGAACAAGAGCGGTCGAATCAATTGCTTTAGTCCAGTGGTACTCAAAGCGGTTGTTTTAATTTTTAATAAATCGTCTACAAAGGTATAGAATATGCCAATTATACAAGACTTGAGACTTGGTGGCGTCACGTAATTCAACAACACGCTATTGAAGTTTTTTAAAATAAACTCAAAACAATTTGTCGATGTCGTAGTTAGGCACAGGTCTGAGGGGCGACTGCAAGTGATGCTAAGTTCATGGAGTATACTTTGTAGACAAAAATGATAAATAAATTGTGTAATCTTTATTAGAAAGAGCCGGAAAAACAAAGGTCGTCATACAAGAATTTCGTCTTACTATTTATAAATTACACCAGTCCTCAAGTTATTCATTGTCGAAGGTTCAAAATTCAAACGTTGACAGGATGTCACGTGACTATGCAACGTAGCCTACGTTGCAACACATGTAATATATATGTCATCGCCTCGTAACGCTGAAGATTTTGATACAGTGAGCGACCAAAAGATTCATCGAATGTATTAATTACTTTTTTTGCCTTATTCTATCAATAAAAGGAGATTATGACTTATATGACACTCTTTAATAAAATTAAAATAGCGATTGTGGTCTTAGAAAATAGAAAAGTTATAAAACACGAGAGAATAAAATTTGAGAACCACAGCCACAAAACATTTCATTATACCAAATCTATCCGTAACTGAATCTGAACTCTATGACGTCAAACATAAAGAGTATTAAGAGTACTGGTCAGTAGGGGTTTGCGAATAACTCGAACTTACCAATTATTCGTTCCGTATCGAATATTAATATTTGCATCTCGAATCAAATAATTCCAATTTTGAAATTATTTCAAAGTTCTAGATAATTAAAAAAGTGAACAATTCTGTATTTTTTGTAAAAGAAACAATTCTGTATTTTTTTAGAATTAGCCGCGAATAATTTCTTATTAAATGATTTGGAATATCTAATATTTTAAGTATAGAATTTTTCGATTATTCGAAAGATTCGAGTGTTATCTCAAAAGTAGATAGGTACTTATGATATTTCAGCTTCATTATTTTTTTTATAAATTTTTCAAAATTTGTCGAATTATACGAAATTTCATATCGATATTCGCACAACCCTACAGACTGCGTGTTAACGTTCGTAAAACATCATTAGAAACGATCGGTTAGGGCGTCACCAGACACGATCGATCGGACGCTTTCAACGCTTAGGCCAACAGATAAGATATATAACGACACGATAATCTATGCCATATTGCTTACTAGCTGTACCCGCGGCTTTGCCCGCGTGCAAATCAACATGTCACAAAGTTATACCCGCGCAAATCTCGACACCGTGGGAATTCTATGATTAAAAGTAGTAACTTTAAAATCTTAGATTACCTGGTCAAACAAAGAGTGAAAAAACGAATTTAAAGTGTGTATTTGTGGGTAGGAACGTATTGTTTTGTATTTTTTTGTTTAAATTAGACGAATTCTAATATTGTAAACCGCTTTTTTGAACCAATTTACATTCTTAGCGGTCTAATTCACAATATCGGGATACTTTTTTTCAATCAACTCCTCCACATTTGAACCAACTGATTGACTTGAATTGAACTTTTCCGAATTGGAAAATACTATTTGAAATAATTTTGGCGGATTCAAATTTCTAAGTAAGATTATACGTAAACCTACTTTTAATATTAATTTGTGTTCAGGAGTTCCGGAAGGCATTAAGGAATTAAAAAATTCTGTTGGATAATGTAATGCTTCCTCCATCTCAATGACTGTGTCTACCGAATAGTAGATCTGTGACGCTGCTTTAAATTTTGAAAAAAAAATCATATATTTTATCGACACGTTCATTGGGTATATAGCCGTCTTTTGGAACAAATTTATAGTGTTATTGGTTGTATTAACAATATCGGGATATACTTTTTCAACCAACTCCTCCACATTTAAACGAAGACGTATCGATTTATAGATTGATTTTAACTTTTCCGGATAACAAAGCACTATTATAGTATAGTAGACTTGAAGTCTACTATATACTTTAGGTATCCAAAGTGACACTTTTCATCATAAAGTTCTCTCAGGAACGGGTTGTAATGTATTGTAATCAATAAGTACCAAACTCATACGGCTTAAGTAGGTTGTGTACCTACTTAGATTATCAGGGTTGATGAATTGAAGTTTAATTTATTAATCACATTTCAGTTTAATGAACTGTCATTAAACTTATAATATATACCAAAAACAACCGTAAGCATTATGTGACTACCTTTTATAATTTAGGCTTGCACTATCCCGCATCATCAGGGAGGAGTTAAAGGTAAAAAAAAATATCCCGTGCCTTTGCTTAGTATTCTTATTACTTATACGTAAGCATTTGCGAGCCAACTTCTATAGCTTGGGCTTGCAGTACCCTGCATCATCAGGGCTGAGGAGCTTAAGGTCGAAATTGTCATCATGTATCTTTGCTTAGTAATTATATTACATACCCGAAAGCATTAAATGGCCAACTCCTATGGCTTAGGCTTGCAGAACCCTGCATCATCAGGCTTGAGGAGTTGAAGATCAAAATTTTCATCTTGTGTCTTTGCTTAGTAATTATATTACATACCCGAAAGCACTAAATAGTTAACTTCTATGTCTTGAAGCACCCCTGCATCATCAGGGTTGAGGAGATGATGGTCAAAATTTTCATCTTGTATCTTTGCTTAGTAATTATATTACATACCCGAAAGCATTAAATGGCCAACTCCTATGGCTTAGGCTTGCAGAACCCTGCATCATCAGGCTTGAGGAGTTCCATCCATCCATCAGCCTTTGAAAGTCCACTGCTGGACATAGGCCTCCCCTAATCTGCGCCACTTCGACCGGTCCTGAGCCATCTGAATCCAGCGGTTACCCGCCGTCTTCTTCAGGTCATCAGTCCACCGGGTCGGGGGGCGGCCTGCACTCCTTTTGCCGAGGCGTGGTCTCCATTCGAGGACTCTTCTACCCCATCGGTTGTCTGTCCTACGAACGATGTCCTCAACGAACGGTTGAGGAGTTGAAGATCGAAATTTTCATCTTGTGTCTTTGCTTAGTAATTATATTACATACCCGAAAGCACTAAATAGCTAACTTCTATGTCTTGAAGCACCCCTGCATCATCAGGGTTGAGGAGATGATGGTCAAAATTTTCATCTTGTATCTTTGCTTAGTAATTATATTACATACCCGAAAGCATTAAATGGCCAACTCATATGGCTTAGGCTTGCAGTACCCTGCATCATCAGGCTTGAGGAGTTGAAGGTCAAAATTTTTATCATGTGTCTTTGCTTAGTAATTATATTACATACCTGAAAGCACTAAATAGCTAACTTCTATGGCTTAGGCTTGAAGTACCCCTGCATCATCAGGGTTGAGGAGTTAAAGGTAAAAATTTTCATCATGTGTCTTTACTTAGTAATTATATTACATACCTGAAAGTACTAAATAGCTAACTTCTATGGCTTAGGCTTGAAGTACCCCTGCATCATCAGGGTTGAGGAGTTAAAGGTCAAAATTTTCATCATGTGTCTTTGTTCAGTAATTATATTACATACCTGAAAGCACCAAATGCCCATCTCGTACAGTTTAGGCTAGCAGTATCCTGCATCATCAGGGGTGAAGAGTTGAAGGTCGAAATTTTCATTTTGTGTCTTTGCTTAGTAATCATATTACATTCCCGAAAGCACCAAATGGCCATCTCCTATGGCTTAGGCTTGAAGTAACCCTGCATCATCAGGGTTGAAGAGATGATGGTCAAAATTTTCATCTTGTGTCTTTGCTTATAATTATATTACATACCCGAAAGCACTAAATAGTTAACTTCTATGGCTTAGGCTTGAAGCACCCCTGCATCATCAGGGTTGAAGAGATGATGGTCAAAATTTTCATCTTGTGTCTTTGCTTAGTAATTATATTACATACCCGAAAGCACTAAATAGCTAACTTCTATGGCTTAGGCTTGAAGCACCCCTGCATCATCAGGGTTGAGGAGATGATGGTCAAAATATTCATCTTGTGTCTTTGCTTAGTAATTATATTACATACCCGAAAGCATTAAATGGTCAACTCCTATGGTTTAGGCTTGCAGTACCCTGCATCATCCGGCTTGAGGAGTTGAAGATCGAAATTTTCATCTTGTGTCTTTGCGTAGTAATTATATTACATACCCGAAAGCACTAAATAGCTAACTTCTATGGCTTAGGCTTGAAGCACCCCTGCATCATCAGAGTTGAGGAGTTAAAGGTCAAAATTTTCATCGTCTTTGCTTAGTAATTATATTAAATACCTGAAAGCCCCAAATGCCCATCTTGTATAGTTTATTCTAGCAGTATCCTGCATCATCAGGGGTGAGGAGTTGAAGGTCGAAATTTTAATTTTGTGTCTTTGCTTAGTTATCATATTACATACCCGAAAGCACCAAATGGCCATCTCCTATGGCTTAGGCTTGAAGTAACCCTGCATCATCAGGGTTGAGGAGTTGAAGGTCAAAATTTTTACCGTGTATCTTTGCTTGGTATTTTTATTACATAACCGTAAGTACCAAATAGCCAACTCTTACGGTTTAGTCTAGAAATACCCTTACATCATCAGGGTTGAGGAGTTGAAGATCAAATTTTTGTCTCATGAATTTGTTTAACAATCTTATTATATATCCATAAAAATAAATTGACTTACTTCTACGGTTCAGGCTAGCAGTACCCCTGCATCATAAGGATTGAAGAGTTGAATGAAGGTCAATTTTTTTAGGAAATATCTGCTTAGTAATCTCATTCCACATTCAACCCAATTGGACTCCTACAGCTTAGGTTTGGCCTTGTATCGCAAATTTCGTTAATTTCCTTCAAAGAAATGGATCCTATGATCAGAACCGTATCAAACTCATCAGGGTACCCTTGAAATACATTCTTACAAATAAAAGAAAAATCATCAAAATCGGTTGGCGGGAAATTGAGTTATTCATCTATTTATCGCGCACATCGTTAATGCAAATATCAGACTTATGCGCTTTTCTTATGGATGCCACTGTCAAAAGTGAACTAAAAATAAATGGGACCCCATGACACGCACTACCTTTCAAATGAAAAAAAAATCATCCAAATCCGTTCACCCAGTGCGGAGGAATCGAGTAACAAATATAAAATTTAAAAAAAAATTAAAAAAAAAATACAGACGAATTGATAACCTTCTCCTTCTTGGAAGTCGGTTTAAAACCATGTTTTAACATAAAAATCAAAGCGAAATACTAAATTTTATTGAGGTGGCCTTTAAATTGACTGACTTTCATACAAACTTACATCTCCTATTTGGGTTAAAGTGGGGGGGGGGATCAGAAAATTCATTCTTAACTGACGCCTACGTCATAAAAGGAACCCCTAGTTAAAATCATATTCGTATCTTTAGCAGTTTAGGCTCTGCGATGTTTATTCAATAGATGAGTGAGAGAGCATCCTTTCGTTTTTATATAAGTATATATAGATATAGAGATATAGATTTGTATAGTATCAAATAACATAGGTACACACATAACCAATAAAAAATACATAACAAAGGAATACATTTTACAGACCATAACATGTTTAGTTTCAACCAATTCAACTATGCAGTTACTTATTAACACTTATCGAACACAGAATAAATACTGCGTAGTTTTAAATTGACATAACTTTTTTATTTATAAACCGATTTACATAAAATATACACTAAATGTTAAGTGAAGTTTCCCACTACATATCAGTGAAAATTATATTCAAATTGGATAAGCCGTTTCTGAGATTAGCGTTTTCAAACACACAGACAAACAGACAAACAGACAAACAGATAAACAGACAAACAGACAAGATTTCTAAAAACCATTATTTTGGGTTCTATATCGTATTAAAGACCTCTAGAAATGGTTTTCACCTAAATTTATTCCATGTACAGACAGCGACCTCTTACAGATTTATTATAGTATAGAAGATTAAGCTTACATTGTGAGAGTACGAAAAGTATAATGCGAAAATTATATTTTTCTACAAAGGGCAACCAAAAGATAAGTAATAAGTATAATAAGTAACCTACGGTGAATGTTTTTGTTAACGTCCTTGCCCTATTTCGTAAACTATGAACAGCATAAGACAATAGTTAGCACTCTCCAATCAAACTAAAATAGATATCTTGGTCATATGAAATAAAAAGTCATGATCAGCACGAGTCATGTTAACAGTGCCTAAATTTAAAAGTTGTGATTGACACGAGAGAAAAAATTCGACCGTAGGTATAACATTAAATTTGAGAACCGCTGTCGCAATCGTTTTATTATACCGAATCTATATCTGTTGCTGAATCTGAACTTTGTGACGTCATACGTAAAGGGTATTACAGATTGGGTTTTAAATTTCGTAAAACATTAGGAACGATCGGTAAGGGCGTCACCAGACACGATCGATCGGACGCTTTCAACGTATAAGCCAACAGATAAGATATAGCGACACGATAGTCTATGCCACATAGCTTATTAAGCTTTCACGTGTACAAGGTGAGAATAACAGAGGCCTAATGCGTTTTTTTAGAAATTATATTGTGTTCGCATTTAAGGTGTCTTTTAAATTACGCGGTTATTAAAGAAACTTAGAATTTACGTTTGCCTTTCGAAATGGGAACTTTTTATTTAGGTATACTACAGACTATTTACGAGTAGTTTCAAGTGTTTAACTCTGATTTTGTCTTTAGTTATCCGGTCCTTTCCGTTCTACTGAACCATGATATTGGTGCCAACCCATTATTGTCCCACTGCTGGGCACGGGTCTTCTCTCAGAATGAGAGAGTTTTAGGCCATATTCCACCACGCTGGTCAAGTGTGAATTGGTGGACTTCACACACCTTTGAGAACTTCTAAACAACTCTCGGGTGTGTAGGTTTCCTCACGATGCTTTCCTTCACCGAAAAGCAGTGATAATTAATTTCCACGCACATAATTTAGAACAATCAGTGGTGCGTGCCTGGGTTTGAAACTCGGACCTCCCGATCGAAAGGGCAAGTTTCAACCATTAGGCTATCACTATTGAACCATCATATTACTAATGTTTAACATTTTTTCATTTTCACCATAGAGTTTTAATAAGTTAACAAACTAAAAAACGGCATAAATTATTCACTGCTTTTAAACTAGCCCAACTAGTTATGTAAATCACTAAGAGTGTAAAGTTACAAACTAAAAACAAAAACTATTAGACTTACATTAAACAAAAATAATATTAACTAATTTATCACAAATACTGGTCAAGTGATTCTCCCCGCTACCGCAGTTTCGCCGTGACCACGATCCATGCAACTAGGGCGAATTATTATTTACTAGTCACCCGAAGCATCGGTCGAAATTCGACCGTAATTTAAATTAAAAAACTAAACTTCATATTGTCCAAAGTAGTACGAATATTTCTCAAATTCAAATAAAATGTAGTAATTTTAAGTAATATAATAAAAAGAGGTTTATTATGCTAAGCCGCGCGGGTATTTTGACAAAGACATCTGTCATTTTTGACGTATGTGTTTCCATAGTAAGACATTGAATGTTCTATTTCATTTATTATGTATGTGTTTGTGTCAAAGGCACGGTAGTGTGCGTAATGTTTTTAGTTGATTATATGTATGATATATGCATTATTTGAAAAAAATATTAACATTCTGCACTCCTTCTCTACGTCCACTATAACCGTGCAATTAGTGTGCAAATTTCACACTAATCCGTCCGCGGCATATTACTTAAAAATGCACCACAAGTTTTTACTTCACGTATTAATATGTAGATAAATAAAAAAACCGCCTATTGTTAGTACCCGTAATAACGACGTAATAATATTTCATTTTCATGTTAATATTGGTCAAAATAATACTAACATTCCTTGCAAAAACTATCTTATTAATATTGTAAACTTGTTGACACATCAAACTTCGTTCCGCCTAAAAGTTAAACAATCTAAAATCATCAGTGTTTCTCAACTATATTGTACATGTATTAGACATAAAAACCTTCCTTTTGAATCACTTTATTTAAAAAACTGCATTAAAAGCAATAGCGTAGATTTAAAGATCTAAGCACACATAAGAACAGACAGCGAGAGGCGACTTTGTTTTATTCTATGTAGTGATGAGAAAGTTTGTGATAATGTTTGTATTTTTGAAGTGAAACTTCTTTAGGCGCATGAGGGTAAAATTTTTACAGATGAAACGTCACGCCGGTATGCAACGGAAGTGTCGGAAAAGAGAGAGAGAGTGATCGAGACCGATTGAGAGAGAGTAAGACAGGGCGAACGTAGCATGAGCAACTAGCCGTGGAGTGAGAGTAGGGAGCAAGCGAGTGAGAAAGATTGAGAGAAAAAGTGAGACAGAGCGAACGTCGTATCACGCCTTTTTCCCTTCCTCTTAATCTTGGAAATTTAAAGTTTTAGATTTGTATAAATATAAACAAGATTTATAAATTAGTTCGCCAAAGAAGTTTCACTTCTGACATATGTACTTTGTACGCACGCATGTTTTTTTTTTATCTGATTGAAGTAGCAAACGAGCACGTCGTCCACCTGATGGTAAGTGGTCACTGCCGCCCATCAACATGTGTGAGCAACTTCAAATAGAACATGGGTTCTATCTGAAGTCAATCACAGATGCGTTGCTACTCCAGAGTAATCAATTTTATACAGATCTGTAATCAATTTTATACAGAATATGGGTTCTATCTGAAGTCAATCACAGGACTATGATGGTCGCCTCATATAAAAGTGTGCCGGCAACCACACTCTTCCATCGAAAGGCAAGAAATACTTCACGCTAGAAATAGGTAGCGGTGGTACTTCCCCGGTCGAACTACACTGGTTCTACCATCTGTTGTATGTTTGTTACGCAAAATATCCCGGTCGGATTTCGCTGCAATTTATCACATAGTTTATGACCTAGATTAACACATAGGTTACTCTTTACCGTCGTAGTCAGAAGCCAAGCAGACAAAGCCGCGCGAATAACGTAGTATTACGAATGCAAGTTTCTGAGGATGTATTTTTGTTATTATGTTATTAAATGCGAGTGTGTGAGGATGTAATTTTGTTACTGTGTTATTAAATGCGAGTTTTTGAGGATTTATTTTTGTTATCATGTTATTAAATGCGAGTTTGTGAGGATGTATTTTTGCTTCTTACTGGAATTGCGTCAAATAAACCATACTGGAAACAAACAATCCATACCTTAAATTAAAGTAAATGTTAAAGTAAATTTTTGTCTTAATTTTATTATAATCTATCTATCAAACTTAAAGTATCATTTTTTTTACCTGACTAAAGTAGCACACGAGCATGCCGTCTACCTGATGGTTAGTGGTCACTGCCGCCCATGGACATCTGTAATCAACTACATACAGAACATGGGTTCCATCTGAAGTCAATCACAGATGCGTTGCTACCCCTGAGGACTATGATGGTCGCCTTATGTGAAAGTGTGCCGGCAACCACACCCTTCTACCGAAACGTAGGAATTACTCTTTCATGCAAACTACAGATCTTATGTCGCAAACATTTAGACTTACATTTTGACCTGGATTAACAAATGGGATGCTTACTACCATGATAAACATGATAAAGGCGGAGCCGCGGAAATAAACTAGTATTATAATAAGTCAATTTCGAATCCAATAAGTCTAGAATCACACTCGGAATAAGAAAGCGTCCCCTTCACTTTCGCGATTGGTTTCGCGTCGCCAAAAATCGAATACCGCACTGGTAATTGCGAATCCGTACAAATTGAAATGTAACTTGATTATTTAGCAAGTCTCAAATTGGCATACGGGTTTAGTATTTCGAATTGGTTACATCCTTTCGGCGACTTATTATTGTGGTTATTGTTCTCATGAGTTCACGATCTTGCGGTCTCCCTCATGGTAAGTGGTCACTGTTACCCATGACCAACTGTACGCATCTTCAAATATTACAAGGGGTTATATTTGTCATATATCTCAGATGAGTTAAAACTTTTGAGTACTGGGATGCCTCACTTATAGTACCCAATAAGCCCACAATAGTACACTTCCTTCGTAATTCAGTAAATGTTTCAAGAGTGAAACAGTTATTGTGTTTCGGTGAAAGGGTGTGTGGTTGCCGGCGCTGGCCAAGTGCGAATTGGTGGACTTCACACACATCCGAGAACTTTTTTTTTAAAGAACTCTCGGGTGTGTAGGTTTCCTCACTCCGACCCTGTAGCCTCGGAGTCAGCATAGGGCTACGGTATCCCCTGCCTGTCGTAAGAGGCGACTAAAAGGGGCTTCCGGGGTTGCAGACGGCTAGAGTGGGAGCTCGAACCGTTCGGCCAGGCAATCCCGGGAAGGACGGCGGTATGTGTGGTCGCATACCGTTGTAAAGATTAGACGGAGCGGTGGGCCCAGCCGCCCATCTGGGAGGAGCCCGATGGGGCAGCGCGCTCGAGGATTCCGGTTGAAGTCGTTTCGAGATCCCGGAATCCTCCTTTTCAGCGCCGAGGACGGCCACCGGGGGGGTTTTAGTGCGGTAAAAATCCCACATAACCCTGCGTCGCTCCCACGGCGTCGGGTACCTTTGGAAGGTTTCCCCCTCGAAAACAAAAAAAAAACAAAAAAAAAAAAGGTTTCCTCACTCATCACTATTATACCTGGCTAATTGCACGTGTCTACCATATCGATTTCATACAAAAGCTAATATCTCCGAAGGCCAAAACCCAACCTCGCAAAACCCTTATAAGCACTCATGACGAATCTATGCTACCGGCTAGAGGTGGTAAGGTGACGCATACTAGTGATGTAGCGACAAATTATTTAAACATTCGCGAATGCAAATGATCGTATTTTTTAAACTATAGCTACTTTTATCACGGACTTTGAGCGCGGCGACCGAATCAAGAAATTCCGTAACGAAAAAACCTTACACCCCTACTCCGCCTACCATGAGCGCGGATGAGCGTTCGCTTAACGTGTATGGATATGGTACGACAGCACGAAGCTCGCACGGATCGAGACGAGCTGCTCGGAAATCTGACGAATATGTAAGCAGCTGTTTGTGAGAAAGTATAGAGTATCAAAGAAAAAAAAATGAATACGTAATTGAAATTGGAAAAATACTGCATAAATAAATAATTATATTTGCATAAGTTGATAAAAAATGCATGCAATAGCTTTACTGCGGCAGTCCCCGAGTACCGCACGTTTTTTTTTTAATTCGACTGTAATATGAACGCCATCAGGTTTATTTTCAGGGAGGTGCATCTGCACTAACACATACTATTAATCAGTATTAAAATATAGAAGTGGTGTAGGGGGCCGTAGAATGTAGATTTGGCGACCTTTTTTTTGGTCGTCAAACAGCAATTCTATATTCGTAAAACATTCGTACAATCCTTGCGATTGCGAATAAAATAATGTAAAAGCATCGGATGCGAATAATCGTTACATCACTAACGCATACTCGTGGGCGCTGGTCGCTTCTCGCCTTGACACAAGGAAATAACAAAGCCCAATAACTGTAAATTATCTGTCTCAAGAGCAGATTGCCTAATGGTTGAAA
The DNA here is from genome assembly GCA_949699795.1 of Spicauda simplicius. NCBI lineage: Eukaryota > Metazoa > Arthropoda > Insecta > Lepidoptera > Hesperiidae > Spicauda > Spicauda simplicius. The sequence continues at coordinate 6,337,025 of OX453076.1, read as the reverse complement.
CTTGCCCTCTCAATCGGAAGATCCCAGGTTCAAAGCTAGGCACGCGATTTATGTGCGAATTAGAAATTAATTATTACTGCTTTTCGGTGAAGGAAAACATCGTGAGGAAACCTACACACCCGAGAATTCTTTAAAAAAAAACCTCGGAGGTGTGTGAAGTCCACCAATTCGCACTTGGCCAGCGCGGTGGACTATGGCCTAAAACTCTCTCATTCTGAGAGAAGACCCGTGCCCAGCAGTGGGACAATAATGTGTTGTACCCATCTGTGTCACCGGTAACCTAAAAGAGATATGCACGAGAATCGAATATTTAATTTTGATGTTTTAACCGCTAGAATTTGCCACACCAATAAAATTAAAACAAATGAGCTGTAACAGCGATTTAAATGTATGAAAAAAAAATAAAGGGCAAAATTTTCCTCAGAAGATCACGATTGCTTTGAAGTATTTTTTTTGTAAAATATATAAAAAAGTTATAAGTAGAGCAAAAACGAAAATATAAAAAATCTTACTCTTTTGCTTAAAACTTCTTTAATTTTTAACTTAGGGCAAAAAGTATACAAACATATTTGTAGGCAAAACAATTTGCTACAAATTATGACTTGACATTTTTTTTGTAAGGTGCCTTAGTTTCCGAGATATCGCGAAAAAAGTGTTATCCAAGATGGCGGTAGGGGGACAAGAGTGGCGACCCTATAAACTTAAGGTTAAGCTTCTATTGACCCCCCCCCCCCACACATGTCCCAAAAATAAAATTAATTACGTCCTTAAATTGTAACATTTTAATGGACCAATTACATTATGAATATGTTAAAAAGATTACAAAGATGCTTCCACAGAGAATATTTTATGAACTCGATGTATGTTAGGAACAAACAACGAAGCTCATAAACTTAACCAGTCTTTATTAGCCAGTCTTGTGGATGCTGCGGGTTTATCTTATTTGCACTTCCACCAAAACGACCAAGTTTCAGAGTTAAAAAATAGGGTATTTTATTTTAAATAATTAGAAAACATTGTAGAACTGGTGCGTTTCGACCGGAGAGAGAATACTGCCATTTTTTTTGACTACGTCAGAGAAATTTTGAAAAATTTGGCCATTTAGTCCTGGTTAGTTGGTCATTTTGTGACTCGTCTCAACTGTTAGAGTGACATAGGCATATTTTTTTTTAAGAAGCGCCTTCTAAAACAGAAAATAGGGCAATTGGTCAGCGTCATGGACTACAGTCAACAACCCTTAAGGGAAGAGAGGGTTTTAGGCCGTTATTGCTCGTTATAAGAACGCCGTTTCCACGAGCGTTAGTAAACATTTATCGTCAGGAGGACAGCATAGTTGCTAGCTACTTTAATCTGATAAAAATATTAAAGAGGGGGGGATGTTGGGGGTACAACCCATTATTGTCGCACTGCTAAGACCCGTACCCGTCTTATCTCAGAATGAGTTTTAGGTCATAGTCAGCCGTGCTGGCCAAGTGCGAATTGGTGGATTTCACAGACCTCCGAGAACTGTTTTTTTAAAGAACTCTCGGGTGTCTAGGTTTCCTCAAGATGTTTTCCTTCACCGAAAATCAGTGATAATCAATTTCTAATACGCACATAAATCAGTGGTGCGTGCCTGTGTTTGAACCTCGGACCTCCCGATTGAGAGGGCAAGTTTCAACCATTAGGCTATCACTGCTCTACTAACGTATTGAAAATACTTCTATTCTGAAATTACTTCAAAATAAAGAAAAATAACTTATGATTTTGTGCATGGAAAAGTTATTAATATACTGTCGCAGTAAAATAAAAAAAAGTATTATAATAACAGGGGATTTTAACATAGACATACTAAAAAGCAATAACCTGACTTCCAATTTCATAACTTTAGTAGAAAGCTATAATTACACAATCCACATAAAAAGTGCTACCCGGGGAAATGCTTGCCTAGACCAGATACTCTGTAATAAGTCAAATGCAATTGCTGAAGTCCTTAATTTAAATCTATCCGATCATAATACAGGGCAACTCCTTACTCTACCCTGTAAGAATAAGGCTCTACGCCTACAAGCTCAATTTGTAAAACGAAGGGACTATAGCATACGCAATATTCACAGGTTTTGTAGTTGCATCGAAAAATTATCATGGGTTGACATTTATAACGAGACTGACATGAATAAAGCATTTAATTATTTTCATGACCTATATACACTATTTTTCAATTTATGCTTCCCTATAATGCGAATTAGACTAAATAAAACAGATAACAGAACACGCTGGATTAGCAAAGGTATTAAAATATCAACAAAAACAAAACGTAAATTGAGATTCTCATATTATAAAAATCGAAACCAAGAATCAAAGATAAAATATACTCGTTACCATAAAACTCTACAAAAGTGTATCTTCACTGCTCAAAAACTCACCAATCAAAAATACATTGAAAAATCCAAAAACAAATGTCTAGCTGCATGGCAACTAATAAAAAACGACACGTCAACACCTCATAATAATAAAATTATGACGAAAATTCAGTCTAATAATAACATATATTTAACTTCCCCTATTGACATTGCAGATAATTTCAATAAATATTTTATTCAATTGACATCTAAAAATACAATAACATCTCATTCATATAATTATAAAATTGACAACAATAATAATTCTTTATTTCTCTTTCCCACTGACATAAACGAAATATTTAAAATAATAATGAACCTTAGAAATACTAATTCAGTTGGCTATGATCAATTGCCGACAAAAATTATAAAACTGACCGCGAAGTTAATTGCACCACCCCTAAATTATTTGACAAATTTATCATTTTCATCTGGCATATCTGGCTCGTGGAGGTGCCCCAAATGTAAATCTTCTCTATCACCATCCCTGGCTCCTACTTCGCCGCAGCTTGGTCAACTGGACAAAATCCAAGAACAGCTCAATAATGTAATGATGCAGCTGGCTCCCTTGGCAACTCTGGTGGATGACATCAAGTTAATAAAAAATGAGATCGCGAGCTTAAAGGAATCTCACGCTACTGTTCAAGAACTTATTGGCAGTTTTTCGGGAAAAGTAGATGTTTTGGAATCTCGAGTCTGCAAAGTAGAGAAAGAAGTGCACGAAATTCCCGCTCTCAAGGCTGAAATATCCCGTTTTCAACAGGAATTGCTAGAAAGAGATCAATGGGCTAGATCTAATAATGTAGAAATTAGGGGAATTCCACAAAAGAAAACGGAAAACCTGTATGACATCGCACAAAAGATAAGTAAAGCTTGTGATTTCCCTGTCAGAAAGGAGGACATTAATTATATTGCGAGGATTCCAACGCGTATACAAAACAATGAAAGACCCATAGTAATATCATTTAACAATAAATACACTAAAAAAGAATTAATAGCATCACTGAGAAGAAGAAAGGATCTTGATCTGTCGGACCTAGGTTTTAATTCTCATGGAAAGTTCTACGTCAATGATCACCTAACACCGCACAATAAAACACTATTGAGTAAAGCAAGAGCGCTAGCTAAGGAAAGGAACTTTAAGTATATTTGGGTCAAACATTGCAAAATAATGGCAAGAAAATCTGATACTTCACCAATATTTTTTATAAAGTGCGAAAACGACTTGTTAAAAATAACATAAATTTTAACACTCGAGTATTTATTTCATTCTTTGAGTTATGTTTCAAAACTTTGAGAGTCGCATTCAACGTTGGATTCTTTTGTTCGGCTTATCGCTCCTCGAGCCAATTAGCGATCGAGTCGGTCGTCCAGTTTAAAAGACACGTAAGTTTGAACTCGCTTAATCAATTATCGCCCTTAGTTGCTTACTCATGCATCACTTTAAAACTCATTATTTTGTGTAGTCCCCAAGATACCTGTATTAAGTGTAGTGCGTTCCTTCTTACGTTGGTTCTTATGAAGGTGTTTCTGTATTTGCATGATACCCTGTTAATGCTAGTAAAATTAAAGTTGCGTTTTACAATATGCTTGTATAATGTTGACAATTTTATAATGCTTGGGTTATCGCTTAATATTAATATTATAACTTCTTACTTAATAGTAAACTTTTTATTTCAATTATTATCAGAGAATCTACATAAATTATTACATAACTTTACACGATATCGGTGGTGCTTCATGGACAGCCTATTAAATTTTAATTATTTTACACTGAAACACTCAAGTAACTTATTGCGTATAAATAATGTCTACTCTTAGCATTTATTACCAAAATACTCGAGGGCTGCGAACAAAAACGCATTTGTTTAAAAGGAATTTGCAATCTTGTTCATATGACATTATCTCACTTACGGAAACCTGGCTGCACAACGCTATTTTTGATAGGGAATTATTTGATAATAGATATATTATTTTTCGGAGGGACAGAAATTATAAGACTACGCGTGAGTTATATGGTGGCGGTGTACTCTTTGCAATACGTCGAGAACTTGGAGTGATTGAACGCCCGGAATGGTCTTCTTCTGCCGAGGATATTTGGATTACAGTCACCTTAAGAAATAACACAGTATCGGAACAGAAAATACACCTATGTACAATATACCTTTGCAATGAGAATATGGGGTATTCGTTTAATGCACAACTAAGTAACTTCTCAGATAAATTATCTTACATTGTTAACTCTTGTCCTAATGACATATTTATTATTATAGGAGATTTTAACTTGAGTAATATTCAGTGGATGCCAGATAGTAACATAGTTTCACAGCACAGTGGTCTAACAGGTGAAAGTCAAATATACTTTTGTGATACTTTATCAGAATGTAATTTAACGCAGTATAATTTTTGTCATAATGTTAATAATCGGATTTTAGACTTAGTGCTATGCAATACTGATATTTCTGTGGGTTGCTGCAGTGAGCCATTAGTGCAAGAAGACTCGCATCATAATTCTCTAGAAATCACGTTGAATATCGGTAATTATAAGATCTTAAAAACAGAGCCAAGATTAAAATTTTGTTATGAATTAGGGGACTATGCGAGTATCAATATGTCATTATGTAATACGAATTGGGAAGATTGCCTGCTCCATAATTCCCTAGAAGAGGCTGTCGCAAAATTTTACATTATTTTAAATGATGTTATAAATAATCATATACCCAAAAAAGTTATAGCACCTGGTAAATTTCCTGCTTGGTATAACAGTTGCTTAAAAAAGGTACTAAAAGAAAAATTAAAATTTCTTCGTAAATATCACAAATATGGAAACACATCAGACTATGAAACTTTTTCTCTTTTACGCCAGAGAGCTAAAATATTAGAACGGCATTGCTATGATGCCTACATAAAAATATGTCAGGACTCAATTATACAAAATCCCAAAAAGTTTTGGTCGTTCGTAAAATCTCATAAAAATAGTTCAAATTCAATCCCTTCAACATTGCTATATGATGAGCAATCAGCAGACTCAGGGGAAAGCATATGTCAATTGTTTGGTTCTTATTTTCAAACAACGTTTCTTCTCCCTTCTACCAGCAACGGTAACCAGCCAGAGATACCTACTATATCGCCCTCCAACTTTATTAAGGTCATTAATGATATAGAAATTAATCCAAGAACTGTAAACAAAATGCTTAAGTCACTAGACCTAACAAAAGGAGCGGGGCCAGATCACATCTCACCTTTTTTCATAAGAGAATGCTCCGAAAGTCTAACTAAACCCCTAACCGTTCTATTTAGCCGCTCTGTGAAGGAAGGTATTGTGCCTAAAATGTGGAAGTCAGCCTATATTTCACCAATACATAAAATCGGTAGCAGAAATGAAGTAAAAAATTATAGGCCAATTTCAAAATTATGTATGTTTGCAAAAATACTTGAACGTATAATTCATACCCAAGTTTATAACGGCTTATCCGCAACATTCGCTCAGGAACAACATGGGTTTCTCAAGCATCGTTCCACAACGTCTAATCTTTTAACATTTATAGAGTATACTACATCTAATATGGATTCAGGAGGTCAGGTTGATGCTATATTTACGGATTATAGTAAATGTTTTGATCGCATCGACCACACTATCCTATTACAGAAACTCCTTAATGCTGGAATCCATGGAAATCTATTTAGGTGGTTTAAGTCTTATATCGAAAACAGATCGCAAGCTGTTGTATTAAATGGTTATTCCTCGGCATGGTATTCCATTCCTTCCGGTGTTCCCCAGGGTTCCTTGCTTGGTCCCTTATTATTTAATATTTTCATAAACGATATCACTACGTGTTTTATTCATTCAAAATTTCTAATGTATGCAGATGACATGAAAATATTTAAGCGTATTGATGGTTATCAAGACTGTCTTCTCTTACAACAAGATCTTCACAGATTTGAGGAATACTGCCGAGTAAATAAATTAGATATAAACATATCAAAATGTTATTCAATATCGTTTACTAGAAAAATCAATACCATTAGAGTTAAATATTTTATTAAAGGCCAGGAACTAAAACCAGTTAACGAAATACGGGATCTAGGCGTCACCCACGATAGTAAATTGACCTACGAGAAACATATAGATAATATTGCAAATAAAGCTAATAAAATGATGGGATTTATAAAAAGAATAAGTTCTCAATTTTCTAGCATTAAGGCAATAAAAGTATTGTACAGTGCGTTTGTTCGCAGCACTCTAGAGTATTGTTCCCCAATCTGGAATCCTCAGTATAATATTTATGTTAATAGGCTTGAATCTATTCAACGTAGGTTTTTGAAGTTTCTGCAATTTAAAACACAGAAGTTTGATAACTGCTATGAATCAAGATCCAGGCATCACCACATGCTCCCTCTGCATCTAAGGCGAAAAATAGCGGATATCGTGTTACTTGTAAAAATAGCGCAAGGGAAAATAGACTCCCCGTATCTTCTAAGCCACGTCACCTTAAAAGTCCCTACGAGATCCGTAAGATCTTGCTATACTCAAGTATGCTTATATGAACCTCGTAGTGGAACGAACTACAGAACGAACTCTTTCTTCATCCGATCAGCGAGGTTCTTTAACAAACTGGACGATCTGCCCGATGTGGATTTATTTATTTCTCCTCCAAATTCAATAAAATCAGCAATTACTAATAATTGGTTTAATGGGACTCTCTCTTCTTAGGTATAAGTTTATAAAGTTAATTAAATGTTATTTGCTTATTAGTTTCGCTTCAAGTATTAATATATAGATGTTATACTCGTATACATAGTTTGTGTAAGAATGTTATTGTTAAAGCTTAAATATAAGCAACAGACTGTTTATAGAATCAATATGCGAAAACATGTTAATGGTGTATAGAAGTCTACTTTTTGTTATATTGTCTATGTAATTACACTGTATGTTTTCCGAATAAAACAAAATAAAATAAAATAAAATAAAATATTTCCTGACAAATTAAAAATGTCTGTGATTAAGCCAATATATAAAAAAGACGATAAAGCAACTATGGGAAATTATCGTCCAATTGCCCTTATCCCGATTTTATCTAAAATAATAGAGAAAGCTATGCATACGCGGATCCTTAACTTTATAGAAAAGCATGGCATATTGACCCCACAACAAAATGGTTTTCGCAGGAACAAGTCGACATCACTTGCAGCATTTAACTTGGTTAATAGAATATTAGAAAACATTGATAGGAAAAATAAATAGGCATATTTTATGATATGACCAAAGCATTCGACTTTGTCTCCCATGAGTTACTCCTATGGAAATGCGAGAGGTACGGTATCCGTGGACGTCCATTAGAATGGTTAAAGAGTTATCTAGAAATAATAAATATAAACTCGAAGAAAGAAGAGGAATCATATAAGTCGAAACCCTTATCTACAAAAGCAGGCGTCCCCCAAGGAAGTATATTAGGACCTCTTCTATTCATAATATACATAAATGATTTGCCAAACGTCACAAAGTATGAATGTTCTTTGTTTGCAGATGACATAGCTGTAATTGTACCAGACAAGTACTCAATAAATTTTAATGATGAAATAAATAAAACAATGGACAAAGTGGTAACATGGCTCAAAAATAATAATCTACAAATTAACAAATCAAAAACTAAGTAGGTATATACAATTCGGAAATAAAGGGTGGGAAAAACTAAACCTAAATGTACAATGTGAAGAAGAAAAAGTCGCTGAAACAAATTCAATTATATTTCTAGGTCTAGTATTAGACGACAAATGTACGTGGAATGACCACATTAATAAAGTATGTCTTAAAATAAACCGATTTATCTATCCGCTATGGCGCATTCCAAAAATCAGTAATAGAGCCACAGCTCTAAAGGCATACCATGGATACGTCGTGTCCAACTTAAGATACGGTATAATAGTTTGGGGTAATTCGGTAACGATAAATAAAGCCTTCATAGCGCAGAAGCGATGTGTGCGAGCCATATGTGGTTTACGACCAGAATCAAGCTGCAAGCCTTTCTTTAAAGCATTACAACTTTTAACAGTACCTTGTCTATATTTGTACGAAGTGTCTGTATTTGTTAAATCGCATATGAACCAATTTAAAAAAAAAAGAACACTATAAGAACTCTGTTACTCGACGCCCTGACAAATTATGGTTACCACCTTGTAAAACCCGACAGCGACAAAATAACTCCTACCATATGTGTATTAAGATATATAATAGATTACCTGAAGACATGAAAAAATTAAATTTAAATCAATTTCGAAAATCTTTGCATGACTGGCTACTTAGTAAATGTTATTATTCTGTAAAAGAGTTCCTATTATGACATTACATTATGACTAATAATTTTAAATTGTAATAAATTTTATCGTAATTTAGATGCAGTAGTTAATGCGTACCTAGGAATTATATTAAAACATAAATTGACATGTTTATACAATTAGATACTAAGGGTGAAAATAGATACCTAGATAGAATTAAAATTGACAGGACTTTTTTAATTATATTACAATCATAGATTACAATAATAACTTGACATTATGAATAATCATTAACATAAATACTATGTACTGACATTTGCATGCCACATTATAAATGGCTAATTGTGTGATACGAAATATTTAATTTAAGATCCTAATGTAAACCGCAATTATGGCAAATAAATCATTCATTAATTAATTAATTCATTCATTCATTCATTCATGTGTTTTACATGCACAAAATCATAAGTTATTTTTAAACTAAATGAGCACGTGTCTAACATACATATAAAACCACTTCAAACAGTAGTTTTATCCGTGAATTCATTACAAAGAGCGAAAGGGACAGATATATGTATACAACATATGTTAGCAAGAGATGCCATGTTTAATCTTCCAACGGTCAATGACCTAGTCGTTTGGACCTTAGACAGTTCAGTTGAATAAATACCATATACATTTCTTTTATTTAAGTTAGTTTATTAAAACTAAAACATTATTTACAAAACAAATACTCCTTTGAAAGACACACTGACTGCTGTATTCCAAAAATAGACTTAAAAAAACATATCTTTTATATAATATGACTCGAAATGTTTTAATAAAAAAAAACATATATTTTTCATTTAATGTTTAACCTCTACAATGTTAATTGTTTTGATCTGAAGTGTGTATGGACATGCAAGGACATGTCTGTCCTTACCAGTATCTTCTTTGATGTCTCAAAGAAGGTGCTGGTTAAGAGTTTCTTCAACCATTTTACAACCATAAAATTTAGTTCATCAATAATATGGTATGTTAGAAACCATCTAAAATCACGTATTTTATTCAATAAAGCAAATATGATATATCTCTTCCATGACCAAGGTGGTAGAACCAGTGTAGTTCGACCGGAGAAGTACCACCGCCACACCTATTTCTAGCGTGAAGCATTTCTTTCGTTTCGATAGAAGGATGTGATTGCCGGCACACTTTCACATGAGGCGACCATCATAGTCCTCGGGAGTAGCAACGCATCTGTAATTGACTTCAGATGGAATCCATGTTTTGTATGAAGTTGATTAAAAATGTCCATGGGCGGCAGTGACCACTTGCCATCAGGTGGACTGCATGCTCGTTTGCTACTTTGGACGATAAAAAAACCATTCAAAATTTCCATTTTAAAATTCACTTTTTTCAAAATTATATTCGTTTGTCTATGTCTAAGCGAAATGAACCCTACATTTCGCTTTAATAAAAATCTGGTAATACCTTTGTTTTAATAAGTCTTCAGCCAAAAAACCTTTTTGTTGCTAGGTTTAAGTCTCAATTCACTGCCAGTAAAGGCGTAGTAAAATCACGTAGTAAATTTACACAGTCAAATATAAAAGAGACAGTAACACGTAAATTAGGTAATACAGAAAGAGACAGACTGAGAATAACAGTTATTCTGTCACCGGCGCAACGTATAACGACCCCAGACAATACAGTATCCTATTTAGTTTTAATAGTTACCGCTCTGGTTAATATTGTAACGGTTGCATTGTTTACTGAACGCTCGGATTTATGTTAAATAGTGTTATGTTACGTCTGGGAAATGTTAGAATTGTTAACTCACTTCTATTTTCATTCGACTGTGTCCTCTGGCGATGTTTTAAAGCTCGTCTTTGAATATCAATTTTTATGATAAAAAATTACTGATGAAAGAGGTTCCAGTAGGCTTTATCAATAAAGATGTAACTGTGATGTGATAGGAGCTAGAATTTGGTAGTTTCAAGTGCGTTCTTTAAGCAACTATTACAACTTAACATCAAGAGGAGTGTGCGCCTACAACCTATATTCTTTTCACCAACTGCAAAACAGTCAAATGGAAGAATAATAATCTTTCCAATCGAAAAGACTAGTAACACGCACTTTACTTGTTTTGGATAAGCGCCTCACTTTTAGTATAAGGTGACCATCTCGGTCGTCCATAATAGCAACCTATCTCTTATTGCCTTTAAATACAATCATCGTTCTGTACCAAGTTGCTTAAAGATAAACTTGAGCGGCAGTTACCACTTACTCCTATCATTTGGACTGCACTCTCGTTTCCTACTTCTATCTATAAAACGAAGAAAAAACAACATAAGTGTATTCTCTAGTTAATATATACACCACCAATTCGCACTTGGCCAGCGCGGTGGACTATGGCCCAAAACTCCCTCATTCCGAAAGAAGACCCATGCCTAGCAGTGGGACAATAATCGGTTGACGATATATATAAGTCACATGATTCAGGACGATTCGTTAAGCATAACAAAACGACGGAAGAGGGCCGAATTAAATTGAAGGGCACTTTAAGACATTCTTGATCAAAGTACGAGTATCACTGAAGAAATACGGGCTCTTCATCCGAATACCCGAAGTGGGGTAAACAGTTGTTACGGCCTAATTGATTGGCAAAGTTTGCCAAAGTTCCTTGCCAATCCGAACGGTATCTTTGTATGTGTGTAAGGAACGTGTTGTACGAATGTGCGGAAATTGGGGTAAAAACTTGTAAGGTTTGTTTTGAACAGCGCTGATTGACCTAGATATGCGGCTTTTGTAAAAAATGTGTATTTAAATCTGCTGCTTCAGAAGGATAGTAATTTTTTCAAGCCTTACATAGGCTTGAAAAAAATTACTATCCTTCTGATTTAGTTTTTTTTTATCCGATTGAAGCAAATAACGAACATGCAGTCCACCTGATGGCAAGTGGCCAGTGCCGCCTATGGACATCTGTAATCAACTTCATACAGAATATGGGTTCCATCTGAAGTCAATCACAGATGCGTTACTACTCCCGAGGACTAAGATGGTCGCCTTATGTGAAAGTGTGCCGTTTGTCCATTTATTTGGCATGCACTACAGCCCAAATTGCTCCGTGGATTGTAACATTGACATAATTAACATGGATTCACTGTTTTGAATTCAGCTTGGAAGGTGACATAGGTTACATAATTTTAATATTGTGCGTGCAAACAGAGAAAAAAATATGGACGATTTTTATTATCATCACAATATAGGTAACAATACGAACACAAGTATGCTTCACGCTAGAAATAGGAGTGGCAACAGTACCGGGTCGAACAATATATGCTCTACCTTGGCGGCCATCCATTGATCACGTGATGTTTTTTTGGCATTTTTGACCCCCTCCCCCTTGTTGAAACGTGGTGAGGTTTAAGACTACCCCTCCCCGCCTCCCCCCTATATCACGTGTATTTCTTCGTACCAGAAAAGAATCTATTTTTTTATTTATAAAAAATACTGGTATAATTATCATCTAATTTTATTTTATATATTGTACGCGTTTGACTAAAAATAAATACATGTAATTGCTTTTCGGTTGAGTATCGCGCGCTTGCCGAAATAATAAGTACACGTGATATATTACTTTACCCCTCCTCCCCCCTTGTGATTATTCGTGATTTTTATGGGTCCCTCCCACCCATTCCGACCCTCACATGATTAATGGACAGCCCCTTGCGGATATGCTACAAGTGTTACTCATGAAGTATTTTGGAAATGTATATAGAATTCTATGACACACTTCGTGCTTGGAGAAAGCTACGCATGTGACCATTTATGTACTACTTTTTGAGTACAGTACGCCCGAATAACATTGAAAGTGTTTATACATACCATTGAAAGTGAAAGCGAGCATTATAAATATAAATAAAATAATTGCTCCAAACAAAAATTATGGTTATTTGTGTGAAATGTTCGAAAAACTCAATAATATTTCGATTGTTTCATTTATTTAGAAGTTTCCACCTAAAACTAAATAACACGTCCCTGAAGTTACGGGATCAGAATAGGGCTACGGTATCCTCTGCTTGTCGTAAGAGGCGACTAATTGTGGCTTCCAGAGTGCGGGAGCTCGAACCTTCCAGCCAGGCGATCCTGGGAAGGACGGCAGTCGCATACCGTCGTAATAAATAGGGGGAGCGGTGGGCCCGGCCGCTCATCTGGAGGTCTATATCATTGCTTGATATAGGCCACCTTTATTGGGAGGTTTTGGACATACTCCCCTGACATGCGAGCTGATGACCGCAGTGGGTTCGGTGATTCCCATTTAATGTTTTTTATACCTTTGCAGACTTGTACGTTATTTTTATCCCATACATGCTGTTCATGACCGAAACTACATGACACTAGTATTAAGTTTATCAACAAAAACTTCGAGTGTATCCCTGTCCCAATCCTCGGTGTAAAATCATAATCTTTTAGTGACAGAATTAATATGGTCCTCCACTCAAAGTGAGTACGGGCACAAAGCACCTAGGAGAACATAATTAATGAATCTTCACAAAAGCATACGCTCACAGGCATTCAGCTTAACACAGACAAGACGCGTTAGTGTATGTAATATTAAATGATCTGACAAGTGGAAACGAGAAGATCCGAGAAAATAGATCCGACGGAAGCCTAAGAGCCCGTATCAAGATCGTATCAAAGGATATCCGTCTTAGAGCGAATGTGCAGGTACTCGTATCAAAGACAATCCAATTCTGAAATCTTAGTACGAGTTTATTGTAATGCCTTAAAACAAATATTGTTTTCGTTCTACTCCCGTACGTTGCAAAATATAAGCGTGGATAGGCACATGTCATTACAGGTGGTAGAACCAGCGTAGTTCGACCTGGGAAGTACCACCGCCACACCTATTTCTAGCGTGAAGCATTTTTTGCGTTTCAATGGAAGGGGGTGGTTGCCGGCACACTTTTATATGATACGACCGTCCTAGTCATCCTCTGGAGTAGCAACGCATCTGTGATTGACTTCAGATAGAACCCATGTTCTATTTGAAATTGCTCACAAATGTCCATGGGCGGCAGTGACCACATACCATCAGGTGGCCTGCATGCTCGTTTGCTACTTCAATCAGATAAAAAAATGTCGGAGTGGCAGTTTAAATGTTGAAAACAGATGACGTCACAATGGCCGCATGTGCACCGGCCGATGTCGAACGATTTTCTAACATTTGCTTCCCCTATAAAAGGGGTCTTGGACTATGGTAGCAGGGTTCCCAACTTAGGGGTTTTTCCCCAAATTTAGGGGATAAAAAAGTAGGATGGGGAATTTTTAGAGGTGGAATATTTTTAGGGGAACTTTTAGGGGTTTTTATAACTTCAACATATAGGTATTTCAAAAGGGAAATCTCCCCGCCAGGCTGTACGGTCATGCCTCACGACGAAAAAAAATAAAAATGGTCATGCACTACACCCCAAGACCTTTTTTTCGTCGTCAGGCCAGGTGGCCTGACGACGAAAAAAAGGTGTTATAACGACGACGAAAAAAATTATAGTAAAGGTGTACGCCTTAGCCACGATAATAATTCATTATAGGGGATTTTAGGGGTTTTTAATGAAGGCTTTAGGCGAATACATTTTTGAGACTTGGTAACCCTGTATGGTAGCCGGCGTAGGCGCGCATTCGATTTGGATGTGTCGCAGGACACGGACCGCTGTTTGTTTCAACAGGCTCCTTCTTGCCCTCTCTATTGTCATTTAGCGATAGCCATTGAATTAGGATTGTTAACTTCTTAGTCTATTTAATAATTGATTATTATAACTGAAATAAAGCAATTCCTATGAACCGCCTTTGATGTCCGAAGGCTCGGCTATCCTCCTTTCTGTTCTCCGACACACACTATGTTTTATATTTTACTATGCAATCTAAGCGTAAATATAAACAATGTTTTAATTCTGACTGCAATTAAAATCAGGCGAGGTGGTACTCTAAGTCTGAGTTTATTGTATGGTTAAGAAGCTTATACACCAGGGGTCGGCAAGTAGTTATGAGTAGAGTCCCGACACTGTTGAAAAGTTAAACGGAGATCCAAAAAAACTTTATAATGATAAGTTTATATTGCTTTCAAATTGTTTATTAAACAAATTCTTAAACATAAGTAAAATTATGGGTAATAATTAAGTATGTATGTATGTTATATAAGTAGGTACTAGGTATATCAGTGAAATCTGAGCGGTGTAGCCGGATAACAGTACTTATAAAACTTATGTCATAACCAACAAAACATTTTAATCAAGAATTAAAAGAAACTGTTTTTAGTTTAAGTACCTATCAAATCATATACCTATAATAGATCATAAGGCTAAGTCGTCGTAGAGGACTCACAACTGTGCAGGGATTTTCATTAGGACAACGGGTAGAATACCTGTAAAGAGAAAAACAAGAAATTAGTACACATATTTTATGATTAATTAAGTAAAATGGATTCATCACGAAAAGGTAATATTTTCTTTTTCTAACTTGAATCTACTTGTGCCTAAATTATTTTTACGAAATTATTGGATGCAAATCTTTACTTCTTTTACTAATGAGATCCTTACTTTACAACAAAACACACAACATGGGTATTAAAAATAAGAAATATAACTAAAAAAGCACATTTCAAGTAATAGACACCGAATCGGTAGGAATTTGTGAAGTTAATCTCCGAATATAAATATTATTTAAGTGAATTTGATTAAATTGACGACCCGCGTGGCGGAGCGGGTCACTGCACCACACGGGTCTGCCGCGCAGTGGGTTCCGGGTTCGATCCCCGGACAGACAGATCTGAATGATAAAATTCAATTTTCTGCTATGACTGTTTTTTTTTTTGGATTTGTGTATATCCACGGCGCTTACGACTCACGAGAAAATCCTTTGGGGTATGAATATTGAAAGCTTATATTATAAGAAAATAATACGCATCCCTTGCTCGTATTTTTATCCAACAGTAGCTGTGCCAACTACTGCGCCAACACAAAAAAAAATACATCAGAAACCTTCCCGAGCTCATGAATAACTTTGCTAAAGATCATCACATAATCAAATGAATAGTTTACGATTCTAAACATATAGACAAACATTATTTTTTATAAAGAAGATTCAACAGTTTAGCGCCATTCAGGCATTCACGAGGATTGTAATTAACGACCACGCTAATTGTAATTGAGAATGCTGGTTATGCATTGAATGCGTCAGCTTGTTTAGACTTATCGCCTGCAATTAGACGCCATGTGGTGGACACGTGAAACGAGATTGAAGAGGATGCAAGACATGTATTGTATTGTATAAATCCTATGAATGTAAGATGAAAATGATAAACATTTCGTTTAACTTAACAGTGCTTAAATAATAATAATGTTAAGAAAATTATCTCCATCACAATAATATTTTATAACTAAGTAACAGTATCGTGTAAAATACCAAAGCTTGAAATAAAAAAACATAATAGAAAATAAAAGCACATATTTAGTAATAACACATAAAATAAATAGTGAATTATAAATTAAAACTCCCACTGCCAAAATAATTGGTTGTAAAGGGAGAATTAATTGTACCCGTTGACGAGCCTAATTTTAGTAGTGATTGTGTAATATTTGTTTATTATAACACAAATCTGTCAATTCATTTGAGCTCTGCAACTTGAACAACAAACGGACAAACGCTCGGAAACATTTCAAACGTTTAAATTATTTCATTTGTATTTAAATAATAAACCTATCGCTGTCCTTTAACAATAGTTATTTCTTAAGTGCTGCTGAAGAATGTTTGCTAAGAGGACACACTTGTATAAGGCATTCCTGCAAGGACTTAATCCTCAGGGGTAGTAAAGAATTTGTGTGTTTCGAAGGTGGCAGAACCAGTTTAGTTCGACCGGGGAAGTACCCTTAGTACACACCTATTTCTAGCGTGAAGCATTTCTTGCGTTTCGATGGAAGGGTGTAAATGCCGGCACACTTTTATATGAGGCGACCATCATAGTCATCGGCGGCAGCAACTCATCTGTGATTGACTTCAAATAGAACCCATTACTTTCAAATATCTACGTTAATGACATTTTATTATCAGATGGACTGTATGGTCAGTTACCACGTCAATTTAGTAAAAAACGAGACCATTCGACTGAATAAAACATCGCTAACTATACGAAATGGACCTGTTTTAATTACTTACGTTATATTTGGGTCTATCTAGATGGCTTGCCGACCCAATGCGCCCAAAACCGGTATAGCTCACAGTAGCTTCAATCTAAACTAAAAAAATATATTTTTTACTATCTAGGTCATTGTGTATAGACTTCGTTTTACTCTGCGGAGTAGTCACTACTATTTGGCAAGGCGAACAAGGCGAACTTCGTTCCGCCTAAAATCTAAAATTATCAGTGTTTCCCTACCATGTTATACATGTATTATACATAGAATCCTTCCTTTTGAATCATACTATTAATAAAAAAAAAACCTACATTAAAATCCGTAGCGTAGTTTTAAAGATCGAAGCATCTTTGTGTTTGGGGCTATGAGTGTATAAAGTATTGATTATTATTATTTTATAAGATTTAAGTAGCAAACGAGCATGCATTCCACCTGATAGTAAGTGGTGACTGCCGCCCATGGACATTTGTTTTAACCAATTTCATATGAAACATGAAGTTCTATCTGAAATCAATCACAGATGCGTTGCTGTTCCCGAGGACTAAGATAAAGAGAAATGTGTGCTGGCAACCACATTCGTCCTTTCTTTTTATAGAGCTACATCACAAATATTTTTGTGACAAAGCCAATAACGCAATTAATTAAAACGTTAACGAACGTCGACTTGAATGGTCATCGGGACGTCTCGTCTGCAATTAGAATATGACAAGGGGAGTGCCGCTAACGAGACGCATCCGTTGCCACTAATTAGCAAACCAACGTAATAATAAGGTGGTATTGTATTACGAAATTCTGCGAGACTAATCCTTCACTCTTCTATGTTTTTTATCAGATTGAAGCAGCAAACGTATATGGGTAATCAAACATAATGGCGTAATGAGAGAATGATGGCGTCTATTTTTATTTATGGAGTTTCTTAACAACTTGATTTTTTAACAGACTGAAGCAGCAAGCGAGCATTCAGTCCATCTAATATTAAATGGTCACTGCCGCTCCATGGGCGTTACATTTGTACGCAATATCATAAAAACCAAGAGCCCTATCTAAAGTCAACCACAGAGACGTAGCCACTCCCAAGGACCAAGATGGTCGCCTCATACGAATGTTAACCGGCAACTACACCCTTTCACGAAACGGAAGAAAATAGGTGTGGTGCTGGTACTTCCCCGGTCGAACTACACTGGTTCTATCACCTGCTAAAAACATTTAAAGATGATAGATGAATGTGACAGATGGCGAGGATGTATGTGTATGTAAAATTTGGCCCACATAATGTTTATGGCCTGGACTAACACACTATATACTCATCAAAGCGGAAGCCCCCCTGGAATAAGCTAGTGAGTCATAAGCGAGATGTTAAATAATAATCATACATTCTTTATTGCATCATGCGTCATATTAAATTTGATGTTCTTTAAACTTATAGCCCAACATGAGACCCTGTAAGGGCGTAGCAATGTCATACAGTATTATAATTATTATATTAACACTAGTATTGAACATTTCAATTGTAAATTAATTTAAAATAACTAAATCGTTTCAGTGGTAAGGTTTGTTTATGTGTTTAGCGCAGTTTGAGCGAAAACATTTCCAAAACCGGTCCGCCCGAACCGGTTCCCCGTTTAGACACGATCCAGTCGCGATAAACTCGGCAAACTGCTATATTCGAGCCGCAGTGTACAAAAATTTTAAAAAAAGTGTCATAATTTCGTGCTTTTAAACACTAAGGAGCAGTGATAGCCTAATGGTTGAAACTTGCCCTCTAGATCGGGAGGTCCGAGGTTCAAACCCAGGCACGCAACACTGATTTATGTGCGTATTAGAAATTAATAATCACTGCTTTTCGGTGAAGGAAAACATCGTGAGGAAACCGACACACTTACGACGACTTACAAAAAAAAGGTATCGGATGTGTGTGAAGTCCACCGATTGGCACTTGGCCAGCGCGGTGGTCTGTGGCCTATAACTCTCTCATTCTGAAAGAAGACCCGTGCTGCCACTGCTGGAGTGGGACAATAACGGGTTGTACCCCCAAACACTAAAAGACCAAAATTCTTATGAGAGCTCTAAAAACTATTTCAAAATTACATTAAATCTACCAATCACCATTTGTCAGTTGGATTATCTGCTATCGATACTATGTATTGTACCTACAAATCTTTGAAAAATAAACTTTATTATTATTATATTTTACTGTGTATTAATTTCGCAGCGCGTTTAAATTCAGTGCTCCCCTAAACAGGAGTTTCGTCATGGTCATTACTCATCGACTTTGCGTGTAGAGTGAGTAAGTTTAGTAGCATGCTTGTATAGCATTATGATATTATAGTACCTACAATGAAACATGCAGATATACCGTTATTAAGCGCTATTATTAACAGTATAAGCTTTTTACATCGAATCAATATTAGCAATGCAAATGTGATATTAGTTTTGTGCCAATATTCAATAAACATATAACACACATTATTTATATTTTACACAATATACAATTTACATATAGTTTTAGGCTACAATTTTACCATTTTTTTTGTATTATTTGATCGAAATGTACTCCACGGAGAGAAATCTATTTGAATTCTTCATATTTTTGTTTTTTTTTTTTGCTGCCGCTTTGCTAAGCGGTTACCAGACCGGGCTGACGCGCAGTGGTTCCCGGGTTCGATTCCCGGCCATACAGGTGTCTGAATGATGATTTTAGATTCTTGTTCTGGGTCTGGGTGTTTGTGTATTCGTCTTTGTGTGTGTCCATGGCACCCACGACACAAGAGAAAATCCTACTGTGGGGCTATGAGTGTAGAAAGCGTTTTTTTTTTTCATTATAAAAAAGGTTGATTCGTTGTAAAGCTAGTAAAGACGAATTTTCCCGTTTCGAATTTCGTAAATTACGAAAATGTCGCAGATACAAACCCACAGAAAATAGTACTGCGTTGGATAATTATGAAATCGATTTACAATCATGCATTAGTGTAATTGGAAGCACTCGTTAACTATCGACAATTATCGAAAGGTGTTTCTACTAATTGATTCATTACTTTCTTCACCGTTCCACTCCAAACGCTCCAGTTCCGTGATTGAAATTGATAATTGAGTCTTTATTATACGTTTCATTGGACATTACTATAGAATAGAGCAAGGGTTATGTTAAGGTATTATAAGAGTTCAATTTATGTGCAAATTACCATGCTCCCATATTCAGGAAATGGTATTAGAGAATACCATCGAACTCGGGAGCCCTTGCAATTGAGATGCGCAAAGGCTACCGAGTTCGAATCCCGACTAAGAAGCAACAACAATATCTAAGAGGTGCATCCGAAGTTGGAGATCATTTAGTAACACATAGCTTCGAATTTACATCCTATCTGATATTAAACGTCACTCCCGATCATGGACATACATATATAACCAAACCCCTTAAAAGAGAAGAAGATACAAAATCAATCTGACAACTTGGACTAACTATTTGGAGCATTGACACATGAACCATCATAGACCTCAGTCGTGGCAATGCATTTGTAATAGACTGCAGGTAAATCCCTATTCTAATATTTGGTTACAGATATATACTGTAGTAACGAAGTCCGTTAGAGCGCGGCCACACGATGCGGTAACGGCGCGGTGCGGCGCCGGAGCGGTTCCGCAACGGCATCCTACATACAAATACCATGTCACACGAAGCGTTGCGCCGCCGCGCGGCGTTACCGCAAGCGCGCCGAAATTGTAACCTGCCAGACGAGGCGGGGAGAGGTAATGCCGTGAGGCGCCGGAGTGACAATATACCTCTACCGCACTTCACCACAGTATTGTAAGCGGACGGCGCCGCCCCGCACCGTGGTAAACAGCGTTGTACTGCGGTGCCGCAACGTCCGCGTGGCACCCTAAGCTCGAAATAATTGCAGTGCGGCGCCGTACCGTACCGTTACCGCATCATGTGGCTTTAGCCTTAGTAACAGTGGTTTTGTTGCTTCTAAGTACCAAACTGGAACGCTTCATACTACTCCTACTAAATCTACATCTTAACCTTTAAAACAAAGCATCGCAGTATATATCGGATTGTTTTTATGAATAGATATAGCAAAAAAAGCAAACAGTCTAGCTGACGCTACGTCACTGCCACCGGATATCCGCAACAAACATAGCCGTGATATTTCACCTAAAGCCAATTTCAGTCGCGTTGCCACCTTTTTTTTTGTATCGAGGGGGAAACCTTCAAAAGGTACCCGACGCTGTGGGAGCAACGTCGGGTTATGTGGGATTTTAACCGCACTAAAACCCCCTCGGTGGCCATCTTCAGCGCCCCGTGGAGGACTCCGGGATCTCCAACTGAACACAATCGGAGCCCTCCGAGCGCGATGATCCTTTCGTGCTCTTTCCCGGTGTGCATTTGCGCTCATCGTTTCTCCTGGTGTTTACGACAACATGCGACCATACGGCCGTTCTTCTCGAGGTAATTGGCTAGGCGGTTCGAGCTCCCACTCTAATCGTCCGAAACCCCAAGAGCGCGTTGACGCGTTGCCACCTGCTGACTGAGACATTCATCTCATATTTAGGTTACCTCGCAACTTCGCTTAGAACTCCCGTTATTGTTTGCAGATTCGCCGCTTGCATTATACAACAAACATTGACGTAACAACAAAACTATCATCACTGTTATAACTGCGTATTGTTCCCACTTGCTCCAGTTCACGCGACATTACTCAACGGTGTGATGATGCACGTGTAATGGGGTATGTTCCAATATGCATTGTTCAGTGCTCTTAATGGGGAGAAATTGATGGTAGACCCAATGTAGTTCGACCGGAGAAGTACCACCGCCACACCTATTTCTAGCGTGAGGCATTATTTGCGTTTCATTGCAAGGGTGTGGTTGCCGGCATTTATATGAGGCGACCATCTTAGTACTCGGGAGTAGAATTTAGATAGAACTGATGTTCTATATGAAGTTGCTAACAGATGTCTATGGCCGGCAGCGACCACTTATCATCAAGCGGACTGCATGCTCGTTTACTACTTCAATCAGATAAAAAAATCGGTTCGTTATGGATGGATGAATATACTGTCATAATACCCTATAATATCATATGATGTCATGAACCAACGCTATATTTCTACTGCGAGCACTGTCATTTTCGAGGTAAGGCACTGGCACTGCGATGATCAATCGCAGGTTCAGTAATAGTTAAACAACAGTATAAACTAATTACTTGTGCAGAACTAAAACAAATTATCATTAAACCACCAAAACGAGGAATAGTATAGGTACTAGACTGCGTTCCGATTTAAATAGTAAACCAGTATACTGGCTATAACAGAACAATTTCACCGTATACTATAATGACGTTACACTACAATTCTCGCAGTGCATTTCGGAACATATCCAATGTCTCACCACACTAGCTTTGTTATTCTTCAAGCCTCGAATCGACCTCGAATTAACTTTTTAGATTTACGAAACTTTATGGTCGTAGTTTCGTAGAATTGGAACGAATTGACAATAAAATTGTTGTTTATTAAACTTTAGCGTTCGCCATTTAGACATGGTAAACCTCAATGCTTTTATGTGCAAGAATGCTCGTGGCTTTGATGATGGTAATTAATCTACGTTATTTCGACGCGATTGGAATTTGGATGGGTTACCTCTCTCGTCAACCCATTATTGTCCCACTGTTGAGCACGGGTCTTCTCTCAAGATGAGAGAGTTTAGGTCATAGTCCACCGCGCTGGCCAAGTGCGCATTGGTGGACTTTACACTCTTCCGAGATTTTTTTTTCAGATCTCTCGGGTGAGTAGGTTTCTTCCGAAAAGCAGTAAAAAATAATTTTCAATACGCACGTAGGTAATTTTAGAAAAATAATAGGCGCGTGCCTGGGTTTGAACCTCGGACCTCCCGATCGAGAATGCAAGTTTCAACCATTAGGCTATCACTGTTCTATCACTGATGTGTGACCACTATGTTGCGTTGCCATGATATATACATACATGTGAAGTCCTCGGTACAGATAAGCATAACTGGATAGGTAAATTTGTGATTACATTTTTCTATTTCACATTGTCAGTAATAGACCAACGCAACGTCCAAGCAATCCATCCATCAGCCCTTGAAAGTCCAATTTCTGGACATAGGCCTCCCCTAATCCGTGTAACTTTGACCGGTCCTAACCAATCTGATTCCAGTTCAAGCGCTGCTTACAAAACAATTATACGAAAAAGATTAAAACAATACAAGTTGTTAAAAAAACTCCATAAAGAACAATAGACGCCATCATTCTCTCATTACGCCATCAGGTTTGGTTACCGACAGGCATCACTGAATTTCCCTTGTTGTTTGCTTCTTGTTTGCATTACAGCAAGCTTTTTAATGAAATAGGGGTAACAAACGAACAGGCAGTACACCTGATGTGTTCTCAACGGCTCGTAGATACATGTAATCATTTCAGAATAGGATTGTTTTGCATCAGGACAGACACAAATGCGTTGCTACTTCCACAATTAATTTGAAACACTTCATATTTTCTTCTAAGATCGAAAACGCAAAGGACTGTTTTATCTGATTATCATAAGGTTAAGTCCTCCACCTTTGCTACTCATTTTTCAATGGACATTGTCGTCAATCTATGATCAATCAATCCTAATGTAGTTGTTGCCTTTTAACTAAAGGACATGCTGCTGACTTATATGTGATCGTCACAAACCTCAAGAGAGGAACATACCAGTGATTGCCTTTGGATAGAAACCCTGCTCTACATGAAGTAGAATACATTTTTTTTATCTGATTGAAGTAGCAAACGAGCATGCAGTCCACCTGATGGTAAGTGGTCACTGCGTCCATGGACACCTGTAAGCAACTTAGAACATGGGTTCTATCTGAAGTGAATTACAGATGCGTTGCTACTCCCGAGGGCCGGGATGGTTGCCTTATATAAAAGTGTGTCGGCAACCACACCCTTCCATCGAAACGCAAAAAAGTACTTCACGTTAGAAATAGGTGTGGCGGTGATACTTCCCCGGTCGAACTACATGAGCGACTGTAACCACTTATCAGGTGGACTACATACTCGTTCCGTAATATGACCTTGTAAAAAATGTTAATCGAGGCAATGTCTAACTAATGCTATAAAATGTAAATGTGTTGTAAAAAAAAATGTGCACTAAATATATATTTCAAAATTAAAGCTACTGTTATACTCTACATAACTGAAGCATCGTTATACAAAATCACCAACTCGTATTACGATTTTTGCAGAAAAAGTGTCGTAACAATAGCCGTCATCGCAATATTTCCCATGAGACATCTCTTGTTTACACTCAGACTAGTAACTTTCATACAATAAGCTATTTTACCGTAGTTTTTTTATTGACAACTAACTGAACCCTGCAGCTTCGCTCGCGTTAAAAATATCAATTAATCGATTGTCCCGTTAGAATAAGATGTTTTCCCACAGTAAAAAGTAGCCTATATGTTAATCCAGAGTGTCAGCTACCCCCCTACCAAATTTTATGAAAATCGCTTCAGCCGTTTAGACGTGAAGAAGTAACAAACATGCACACTCACAAACTTTCGTCTTTATAATATTAGTATGAGGTATGATAGAGTATGATGATATGATATTTCTTCTTAAATAAGTTTTTTTTAGTCGACTGCATCAGAAGGAGCGTAATGTTTTTTGAGCGTATGTATGTACGTTCATTTCCTTGACAGATTATGACATATGAGATATCGGTAGAATCGTTTTAATTAGGATAGTGACGTAGGCTAAATAAAATGCGTTAAATGCGTTAGGGGACACCGTTCCGTTGGAGTTTCCGAGTCCCCTACTACAAGCGCTGAGGAAGGCCACCGAGGAGGTTTAAGTGGGTCAAAATCCCACATAACCCGGAGTCTCTCCCAAGACTTCGGTGTACCTTTTGAAGGTTTCCTCCACGTAATAAAAAAACGCTAAATAAAATTATTTTGTTACTGTTCAACGGGGTAACATTTTTAAGAACTACTGAAGACTCATTTTTCCAACTGGGATAAATTTATACACAACTTCTGGGCCAGGTACGCCATCTTTCTGATATGTTGTTGAAATTAGGCACCTTATTATCTAGTGATGACATCGGCACTTGATCTTTTATATCAATTTGGTTAATATCGAATCATTTTACTGGTAATCCATTATATATGCGATTTCATTAATTGGCTACTTTAAACAATGATCGAAAAAACAATGACAATAAAAAAAAATGTTTTATTGCCCATTATCTTGTCTTCCTTTTTTATTTTTACTATTAATTGCCTGTTTAACGCTTAGTACCTACAACTAAAAAAGTGACTGATACAAAAAATAACCTTTTGTTATCAATTGACACTAACATATTTTTTGTCCAAACATTTTAATTTTCTTTAGCCGAATGAAGTTGCCACCAAAAAATATCTGACCTTTAGAAACGAAATTGCCACAGCAAAAAGTACGAAATAAGTTTAACAGTCATTAAACGTCAACAAACCTTAAAATTGCCTGCAATTTTGTAAAAACCGCTATTTACCACAACCCTATTCGTAGTCTGCGACCATAATAGGCCTTTGATGTTAAGGAGAGGGTTCAGCCCCTAGAGAAAATCATGCTGGTTGGTAATTACCGAGCAAACAATTATAATAATTTATTTATAGAAATTACGTGGTCACATTTGTAATTAGATCTTATTTTTATTCTATCATAGTCTCGTTCTCGTCAACCCATTATTATCCCACTGCTGGGCACGGGGCTTCTCTCAGAATGAGAGAGTTTAGGTCATAGGCCTCCGCGCTGGCAAAGTGCGAATTGGTGGACTTCACACATCTCCGAGTTTTTTTTTTTAAAGAACTCTCGGGTGTGTAGGTTTCCTCACGATGTTTTCCTTCACCGAAAAGCAGTGATAATTAATTTCTAATACGCACATGAATCAGTGCGTGCCTGGGTTTGAACCTCGGACCTCCCGATCGAGAGGGCAAGTTTCAACCATTAGGCAATCACTGCTCTTAATGGTCATCATATCTAATTGTTATACAATTGGAAATGGATCTAGTTATAGTGCACCACAGTCGAGTCAAATAACAGATAATATAAAGTGACATATGGTAATAGGTACTTTATATATATGAAAGGACGAGGTTCAGTAGTTTTAAAATATTCACCTAAGTAATATAGGATCATCAATACATAGTATAAAACAAAGTCGCTCCTCGTTGTATGTCCCTGTGTGCTTAGATTTTTAAAACTACGCTACGGATTTTTTCAATAAAAGAGTGATTCAAGCGGAAGGTTTTTAGGTATGAAACATGTATAGTATAGGGGAGAAATACTGATAATTTTAGATTTTTGACTTCTGGCGGAACGAAATTCGTCGGGTCAACTATTATAAGATAAGAATAAGATCAAAAGGTTTTAAAAGATTGAAGTAGCAAATTAATATAAAGTCCACTTGATGGGCATTGCCATCCATGGATATCTGAAAGCAACTTTATATAAAGCAGGGTTTCTATCTAAAGACCAAGATGAGAATGAGAACCGGGTAACACCGTCCACCAAAACAGTTCTTGAATTTCGGTGGATGCCTTTGTAGATCTAGGCCGTGGTACTTCCTAGACAAAACCATACATTTTTTCGGCCCAGCAGTCAGGCAACCTAGGTGTCCAGCATAGTGTTCATCCCTCAGATGACACTAACGCTCAACATGTTATACGACAGTGTTCATATCTCGCGGAGCTCCCTTATGGAGCTCCGCTAAAACCCCCTTTTCAGCCCATAGAGCGCAAATTCCCGACGAAGGCTTTAAGGCCTCAGAGGCCAAAGCCAACATCTGGTGGTGTTTAGTGGGTAGACACGTAGGTCTCTCGTGAGTCCCACATAGCCAATGCGGACGGCCGTGTTGGTATGCATGAGAATTCACCACCACCCTCCCCGCATGGAGGGTAGCCCTTTCCCTTTTGTCTGGGCACAAAAAAAACTCATTTCAAAACAGTTTAAAATTATATATCTTTCACAAGCTACTTTAATCAGGTATTTTTTCGGTCGTATTTTACAGTAACATAAAAAGTACAAGTAACGACTTATGTAAGACAATCAAAGTTTTTAAGCTGCGGATTTTAGGCAACAAAAAGTAGAATTGTGCTAGAGTTGTTCAAGCCGCGTGAAAACCAATTCCGACGCCCTTGGATTAGGCTCAGCGCGTGATGTAAAAGTTAAGTTAGAATTAATGATAAAAAAATTGAAGACAAATAAAATTAAATTCGTTGACTTTTAGAAACAGTACAGACATTGTGGTCTGATATTTGATATTCATATAAATGAAGTTTAACTAAGTTAAACATAAATTATTGTAATACTTTGTAGATACTGTTACATTTTCCCTAAAAATGGTGCATGTATCACTACAATATAAACATGAGAAATAGTAAAACAAAAATAAAAGTTGCAAAAATGATAATTTCCATATTACATTATAAGCAATTATATTAAATACACGAATCACTTTGTACTAATATAAAGAAATTTATCGATTTTATGACGGTTTCGTAACTCCAGGACTTTGTTCCTGGTAAAATTCGCTTCAGGTGTCAACCAAAAATGAAAAAAATAAGCACGTTTTCTACACTCACACACATACTTTCTACACTCATAGCCCCACACTAGGATTTTCTCTTGTGTCGTAGGTACTATGGACACACACAAGACTAATACACAAACACTCAGACCCAGAAAATTAATCTAAACTCATCATTCAGACACCGGGAATCGAACCCGGGACCCATTGCGCGTCAGACCGGTATAGTAACCGCTGCGCCACGCGGGTCGTCAAAGCACAATAGAGGGGCAAAAAAAACGACGAAAGCGATAAAAAAATATATAGATAACTACATTAGTTGGTCACAATTTTTGAGGAACTCCATTTCCTCATACCAGATAGTTGAACATACTTCTAACGCTTATCAAGAATTCTTTTATAACTTTGAGTTTGTTTGGTGGCTCAACTCCGGTATCGGATTATTCTTTGCTTAGCATAATCTGTTACTTTATATGCACGATAGCTAAAGTTAAGGAAAGCATGGGACGATTAACCGCGGGGTAGGACACTTTGGTCGGTTTGATAGGTTTTTGAGTTTCTCATTTTGTTTTGTTTACTATGAGCTCTTTTGCTACTGTTCGTGTTACTTTATAAAGCGGAACGTCTTATGTTCTGGCTTCTGAAGTTCAAAGAATCGTCTTATTAGTTTTAACTAGTTGACCCAGCGTACTTCGTTCCACTTAAAGCCAAAAATATAAAATTACCAGTGCAAATCCACTATATTATGTATGTATTATGCATAAAAACCTTACTCTTGAATCACTCTATCCATTAAAAAAAACTGCATTAAAATCTGTAGCGTAGTTTTAAAGATACATAGAGACAGACAGCGGGAAGTGACTTTGTTTTATCTATGTAGTGATGTCAAAGTTTATTAACTGTCGTTTACTGACAGTATGTTCCTGTTACAGTCACGGATGACAATTACGGACTTATTTTTCATTTTAAAAAACAAAATGAAATAAAAACAACAGACCTGAACTGATGAACTAATCTGGTTCTTGCCCGATGTTAGTTGATGATATGTTTCGATACAGTGGTACTTTAAGAATAAATAATGTAACTGACAATTTGTGCCTCCGTACAAAATGGTACACAACAAATAATACAAAAAAATCGTCTTCGTCAACAATAACTTTTGCTGACTCCCTGAATGATGCGAAGAAGTGAATAAAGTAGTATGACAAGATAACTTTAGCCTTCTAAGTTATTCAGGAGAGCCTTATGTCCTGTAGTAAATTTTTAACGTCTATAGAATTTATACATAACAACCGCTGATTCTCTATATGAAGAACATACTGCTAGAGAGCAGTCTACTAATTGTACAAACTCGGCCCCTCAAAAGAGCGTCCGAGGTTTAAATCCCAAATCCGAAATTCAAAGAATGTGTTCAAAAAAGTGAGTTCTCAAAGGTGTGTGAAGTCTACTCACCAATTCATACTTACAGCGCGTCGGCTTATGGACTACAACTCTCTAATTGTAATCAAGCATGCCCAGCATTGAGAATAAATGCTTGATAACGACCTCTAGATAATAATGGTAGAATGTAAGCGCAATTTCCATTATACTACATCAGACGCAAACACGGCTGTTACGTCGATACTGCGCCTGACAGAATCGTTTAACCGGCTGTAAGCTCCAAATATGTAGTTAAAATGGATATTGAGTATCTACTTGAATTCTAAGCCCGGTAATTGTTCTTGGGATTTGTCCTATAAATTAAGAACAGTTTAAATTTCAGTGTATATTAGTGATATTACGAAAAATGCATGTAACATTTAGTCTTTTGTGTAATTAGTACTTATTATGAACTAAAAAACATGCAAAATGAAGAAAAAACATAACAAATTTACTCGACATGCTATAAAACACAATATATATATATATATATATATATATTGACAACCTTCGTGGCAGAACGGTTACCATACCGGTCTGACGCGCAATGGGTCCCGGGTTCGATTCCCGGCCAGACAGGTATCTGAATAATGAATTTAGATTCCTCTTCTGGGTCTGGGTGTTTGTGTATTCGTCTTGTGTTTGTCCATGGTACCCACGACATAGGAAAACATCCTACTGTGGGGCTATGAGTGTAGAAAGCGGGTTTTATTTTAATAAAATAAATAAAAGGTTTACGAAACACTATAAGATATACCCACTAGATTTTCTTAATATGTCGTGCGAGCCATGGCTGCACACAACAAATAATACACAAACACCCAGACTCAGGACAGATCTCCAGTGGGGAATCGAACCCGGAACCCACTGCGATCTTATTGCGCTGCTCCGCTTTATAGTATAGTAGTCAACGAGTATACGGGTTACTTGTTACATAATAAAGGGTTAGTTAGCTAACCGCAAAGTTTTATTGCTACCGTTGCCATTTGCCATTTAACAAGGCTCGTAAAAACTATTGTATTGAGAACTAATTACCGCTATTATATTCGGTAAACGTACGGAATCGTAAACGTAACTAGCAATAGTAATAGTATTAGTAACCATACAAACATTTAAGTTAGAAATATACCTACTTTTAATCAAGTTTTAACTAAAGATTACCGGCTTGCATAGTATAATGCAACCATCTAAGTCCACGTTAGTGGCAACGCATTTGTGATTGACTTCAGAAAGAAGTCTTGTTCTGTATGACGGAAGAGGCTTACTTATGTCCATGGACGGCCGTGACCAAGTACCATCAGGTGGACTACATGCTTATTTGCACTTCAATCTTATAAAAAAAAACTACTTCTAATATCAGACAATATCAATGATTGATGATTTAAAAAATATATATAGATCGTTTTCAAAAGAAAATCATCGCGGTGTATACCCATTTTACTTATAATGTAACGGATAGTCATGTTTTGCGAATTTTAATTTACCTACAACCTAAAACACGTTTTTACAATCATAGCCCCACACTAGGATTTTCTCCTGTGTCGTGGGTACCATGGATACACTCAAGACAAATACACAAATACCCAGACCCAGAACATCTAAACTCATCCTTCAAATACATGTCTGGCCGGGAATCGAACCCGGGACCCTTTGCGCTTCAGACCGGTATTGTAACCGGTCCACCACGCGGTTCGTCAAATTATAAATATAAATATGCAATATTAATGATTGATATTTTAAAAAATATATGTATTGATCATATTAAAAAGAAAATCATCGCGGTGTATATCCACTTTACAATGTAAAAGGTAGTCATGTTTTGCGGTTTTTTAATTTACAACTTAGACGAAATATTCGCAAAATTAAATGCTAAAACGACATATTTTGAATACTCATTAAATCATTAGTACTCTATGTGGTAACAGCTACGCCCTGTCTAATTCGGTCCTTCACGTCATCGTTAGGATCACTCCCTTTCTAATTTAAACTTATCAGTCTGAAACATGTCAGTTCAGACAACATGTTAATGAGTTACACATGTGATGTACCGACCTTACTTAACATCGAGTCAACATCACTAAAAAACCTAATGAGAAGCTTCAAAGAAAACACTTTCAACACTTTCAAGTCACTTTTAACACCTCGGACTGTCTGTTATATACATTTTTGGGAACTGTACCAAAATAGCACTTGTTAAAGTGTCCCATATGGGCTTTTTAACACACCTTGGGAATAGACAAACAGGCCTTATACTATTGAGTGGTTAGGATACGTCACGAAGTCGGTGGTTTTAAATAACACTTTTTACTTCATATTTTTTATGGCTATAAGTTGCTGGAATTAGTTTCTTCTTTTACTTTTTGAAATAACATTTTGCTGAGCGCAGTGAAAGTCCAAGTGTAAATTGTGTTGTAGAAAATCGCGTCATATTCGTAAGAGTGCATCTTCAATTTTAAATGACCTCATAATAAAGTTGTAAATTAAAAAACAGCAAAACATGACTAGCCGTTATATTATTATAAAATTGGTATACACCGCGATGATTTTCTTCTTAATAATATGATCTAGGTATAAATATTTGTTTAAAAATCATCAATCATTAATATTGTAAGTATATTAATATTTATAATTTTCCGACCCGCGTGGCGGAGCGGTTACCATACCGGTCTGACGCGCAATGGGCCCTCGGTTCGATTCCCGGCCAGACATGAGTTTAGATTAGATGCGTCTGGGTGTTTGTGTATTTGTCTTGTGTGTGTCCATGGTACCCACGACACAGGAGAAAATCCGAGTGTGGGGCTGTGAGTGTAGAAAGCGTTAGCGTGCTTGTGTTTAACTTATAGGTTTGTCTTATAGTCTCCAATACCAGCAAATGATCTATCGTATACACTTTCTTTCAAAAAACGTGAACCACGCTCACTTTACTTACTGCAGTGACAAGATGCTATATGCTCGAAAAGTCATTGTCCATCAGTCTTTAAGGCCCACTGTTGAACTTAGTTCTCCCATAATGAGCACGCATGGTAGTGACCACAGTGGGTGTTTATGTTACATAAGAAGAGCATGCTGCGCATCTCCTCTATTTTGTTCCTTAATTAGGTAACTAACCTAACTTTTTTCATACTTCTACTTCAACTAACCTTTCTTTTTCATACTTTAACTTAAAGATAAGGCAGGCGGGCGACCTGATGGGAAGTAATCACCTTCGCCTATGGATATTTGCAACAGCAGAGTCGCCAATGCATCGCGAACCTACGACATTCACAGAAAGAAAAGTAATATTCAAGACTGAATCCACAGGAAGTCAAATAGTCGAGAAGTCATTGACTTGACTAACTTTTATTAGTCACTGATCACAATAGCTACATTAATTAGTAAATCGATAAGAGACATAAATTATATAGTACGTTTTAGCCACGCGTTAATGGGTGAGGTCATGCCATCCGTATAATCGCGTATTAAGCATTGCCAAATGTTGTTAACGAGCATTTAATTAATGGAACGACATTGTTTTAGGCAATAACCGTTTGAAATATTTGCGTACCGACCAACCGATGAACGTAAACAACGACGATAAAATAACTAACGAATTTATTGCTTTACATTACAAAAACGACATACTGACATACATAAACTTATTTTCAAATAGGTAATTGTTATAATCACTTAATATATAGATGCCCCTAGTCCCTATGCGAACCAGAGAAGGAAGTATTATG
The DNA here is from genome assembly GCA_949699795.1 of Spicauda simplicius. NCBI lineage: Eukaryota > Metazoa > Arthropoda > Insecta > Lepidoptera > Hesperiidae > Spicauda > Spicauda simplicius. Next base: position 6,304,496 of record OX453076.1, on the reverse strand, counting down.
TAAACATAGTATCAATTTTCTTTCCTTGCAACATTTTATCTCCTTTTGAATATTAGAATTGTAAATATGTATGTGACATTCATTTTTAAAAAAGGGTGGGGGCTATTCTGCTTGATTCAAAATCGTGACGTAATTTGAAAATAGCCCGCAAGCCTTAAATCATCACAGGTGCCAACCACAAATCGAGTTTTCCTATTAATACAATCAACACATGTTCCCCCTTATAAAGTGTTCCCCTCGTATAAAAAAGGGGTCATAAATAGAACCCCCAGACGTTTTATCGTCCATAAACCCACATGCGGACTTCCAACGTTCAATACATCACGCTGGGGAGCAGTTTTTCTTTACTTCGAACTCACTGAAATAATCAGCAATGCGTCTTGTCTCATGTCATCGCGGTAGATGAGGTCGATGCACAAGTCATGAGTAATTTCATAGGCATGAGGTAATAAGCAAATTAACTGACTTCTTCCAATACTAAGGCCTTATAGGCTCGAGTTCATCAAAGACATAATTATAGAATTAAACATTTTCGATCAATTACGGGAATTATTATTTTCTCTTGTGAATTATAAGAATATCAATACGGATCAAAGTTAGATAAAGTTGACACAGGATCAGCCTTAGGGTTAGGGAAAAAGGTCAGTCAAACATAATTTCCCATCTATCATCTCCAAACCCAAACATAGGTTGTTTGGGTTTGGAGAAATCTCGTTTGGATTCCACCAACTAAACAGCTTCGTGATTTCAAAATATTATTACAAACAAACTCATATACAAAATTACAACACAAATATACGTATTACATTATAGTATATCGTAGTTATAATGTAAAACGACTGTTATATCTAGTGGAATAACCTGATATAAAAGCACAAGTTCCATTGACTTATTCGCTCCATAAGTCACTGGAATATACTGACAAACACGACAGATGTCAAGATACTCGTCGACTTCAAATGTATTTAGCGGTATATTTAAGAAAATCTAGGTCCCATTTTTATTTTCCCCTATTTTTCCGAATGTTTTATTTATAGTTTAATTATACATTTCACATTTTTAAATAACATATGCACTAGCTCACCATACTGTACAAGAGCTAGACAGGGAAATAGCTTTAGATCTTCCTGAATTTTAAGGGTAAATAAAAGTAAAAAAATGTCGTAAGAGAAACTTACCTGTCTGTCAGTTCATTGTCGTGTCGTCGTGTCAGTCGTATTACTTTAAGGGATATCATAATTAATGCAAAGAGGTCTAAACCACGAATGGTTTTAGTGAGAGAATATACACACAAAATTAAACTTTTTCGAATATAAGCGTAAGACTCTAGCGAGTTATTACCTAATAAAAACCGAAAGGAAAACATTACTTTACGGGTATTGCATTCTCCAGAGTACTCTATACAGCAGACTGATTACCTTTTTCAATCACCGATTACATTTCTGTTTTTTACTCGTGTAATTGATTTCTACTAAACGACGTAATTGAAACTCTATTTCTTCAACAAAAACGCACTTTCTACTGTTAACTTATTTGTGAACCGAAAACAATTTTTAACTGACTTCCCAAAGGAAAGAGGTTATCTATTCGTCACGTATATTTTTTTTTTATAACTTACTAGCTGCACCCAGCGCGCGTTGTTACGCCATCACAAAAAAATACACCAGAAACCTTCGCGAGCTCATGAATAACAACTTTGCTAAAGATCATCACATATCAAATGAATAGTTTTCGATTCTAAAGAGGACATACAGACAAATATTCATTTTATCAAGAAGAAGAAATAAGAACACACGCTTTGTACACTCATAGCCCCACACTAGAATTTTCTCCTGTGTCGTGGGTACCAGGGACACACAAAAGACGAATACACAAACACCCAAACCCAGAACATGAAACTAAACTCATCATTCAGATACCTGTCTGGCTAGGAATCGAACCCGGGAACCATTGCGCGTCAGACCGGAAAGGTAACCGCTGCGCTACGCGGGTCGTCGACTAGCTAGATTCCCGCGGTTCCGTCCGCTTCGGTCACGTTTACCACGGAAATGAATATATTATTTAGGTAAGTGTTAATCAAGTCACAATTTGTGAGTCAAATTTCGGCGACACACGACCAATCGTTTTGCGTAAAGGAATAACAAACAAATCCCACCAAATCGCACATTTCATGTCCGTTCTAGATCACTTGAAGTCTGTGGCACTCTTTTAAAATATTCCTCCCGCTTTTCACTGCCCAAATTTGACATTGTAAGGGCCAACAAATCTTCGCTATCTATATTGGAACACCGACACCATATTTTGACTGGCGCATAAGGAGATCGCTGCAGGCTTGTCGACAAGATTTACAGCCACCTAGTTCAGTATGGGAGCTATCACGGAGATTTGTAACGCCCGGAGCGGTCGAGTTGGTGTGGCACGGACGTATATTTTTCGAGATATGGAGTTGCACCATCTTGAATAACATACTTCGTCGTTACATTCAGTACAGGTTTTTGTGTAAATATAAAATTATTCAAAAATATAGTTACGCTTTTTGTTGTATATGGGCAAATATGCCACAAAGTATATGCAATTACTTAATCACCTTACCGTCTTAACTATAAATAAAAGCGAATCATATATAGATTGTTTAATTTCTACTAGCACGTGGATGTATTTAAAAAAATGTCTACTTGCACTAATAATTCAAAATCTCGTACAATACAACATTTCGTAAATGCAACAATTGTCTTAATTTTACCAGGTATGACTCTCTTGTACATCATGATAACATTTTGTAAACCTCGATTTCTTCATACCATCCTCCATCCATACATCCATCTCATACCATTCATCCATCTTCAATAACCATCGCCATACTAAACTCTTATCGCGATCATTAACGCACTCTATAGAACACCAGCCTTACATTCAAGATTGTTAAAATCTCAAATGTACCGCACAGCCCCGTCTCGTTTACTTCGTATTTTTTGTTCACAATTACGTTTCTACCCGACAAGATCTCTTTTTGTTACAAACAGGAATTATGAAGGTCGAAAAAATGTTTAACGAGAGAGCCAGTCGAGTTACCTAACTGGTTCTTTGAGTCGATGAACAATAAAACAACAAAGGCAGCTACATAGTTGCGTATTTTTTATTTGCACTCAACGGGGAAACCCGGATGAATGTACAAATAAATAAACTGAAGTGTCCGTCTGCGCTTTTAAAATTACTGCGTCCAATTTGTCCTTTTCTTTAATTAATTTTCTTTCGTTTTGTTAATAAGTGCTATAATTTTTCTCCGTAGCCCTGTGAAATCTATTTTTGAAAAGACTGAACCGGTTTTAATGGTGTTTTCAAGCACAGGTAGTGTTTTTTATAGACGCGACTGATCCTACGAAAATATTTAATGATTTTTGGTAAAAAAAAGCAAAAAACATTGAAGAATAATATTCACGGAAACGAAACTAAGCGGAAGCTAGTTGCGGATATATAGTAAACAATACCCATTGCCTAAGACGTTACAATAAAATAAAAGAATAAAAATATACGTAACGAACAGATAACCTCTTTCCTTTGGAAAGTCGGATAAAAAGCACAATTGTGTAATGCCAATGTACAATTAAGTAAACACAATGGATTGATTGTGAAAGAATTGTAAATAAATTAATTTTCAGGGTTCTGTACGGAAGCGAACTAGAATTAAATTACAACATACGCAGCTAGGGATATTGCTTGGCTCTGTAATACATTCTAACTGAAAAACCAACTTTATTGTAAAGACAAATATATGTACGGAACCCTCCAACGTGTAATGTGTGGTTCAGTGTGTAATTATTTAAATATTTTCTTTTAATGTTAAAACTTAGCCCTCATATACATTTATCGGCAATTCCAATTAAATATAAAAATAACTATAACAGTAAATTTATTCAAAATATCGAAGCTTGTTTGTAACTGTGCCTGTAGTGAAAACAAGTATAAGACTGACTTTAGCCAAATTTACCTTTTTTGCAAAGTTTCAAAAAAATTGGAGGTCCCTTTTTTCTAGCACGAAAATCTATTAATAGACCTCATTTTAGAAAACCATTCAGAAAAAGGGTAATTTATCAATAGGTCTCTGTTGTTAATACAATTTTTAGTAAGGTACGTATATAGCAATGTCAATGTCGCAAATATCAAACTTGTACCCGTTTTCACTAAGGGCAAACATATTAACTCGTTTTAGGTAAAAATGTTTTTGCAACTTTTACTTCAGTATTATGTTATTCAACTTTCAAACTCTTTAGAAAGTTCAAATTAAAACTCCGAATCGAAGTGAAATCGTTTGTTGCAAATATTTACATATTTAAGTAATTAAAACGATTTTAAAAATGCAATCGATAAAGATCAGATTGATATATAGTATTGCTAATTTTTTTTTATAAACATGGACGTATCAACAAGCATGCTGTCTTCTCGATGGTAATAGGTAATAGGATAGATCGTAGGTAATAAGAAAGCAGTGATAGCCTAATGGTTTAAACTTGCCCTGTCGATCGGGAGGTCCGAGGTTCAAACACAAGCACACACCACTGATTTATGTGCGTATTAGAAATTAATTATCACTGCTTTTCGGTGAAGGAAAACATCGTGAGGAAACCTACACACCCGAGAGTTCTCGGAGGTGTGTGAAGTCCACCAATTCGCACTTGGCCAGCGCGGTGAACTAAGGCCTAAAAACTCTCTCGTTCTGAGAGAAGACCCGTGCCCAGCAGTGGGACAATAATGGGTTGGCACCATTGCTAAATAATTTGTTTATATACATATTTCTTTGCTAGTCGCGCCATTGCACCATTTTCACCTATTTCTAGCATGAAGCATTTCTTGCGTTTCGATGGATGGGTGTGGTTGCCGGCACCACGGTCACTGCAACCCATGGACATCTTTAACCAACTTTATACATAACATATACTATCCAAAGTGATGCAAATTAGCGATAAGGCGAAAACGTAAGAGTAAATTTTCTCTTATTTCATTAAAACAATACAGAGACATTTGGCATGGAGATAACTTCAACTATTTGCCATTGTACTTAAATAATACATTTTCATACACGCACACTCATCAAACATTACTCATGTCAACTCTCAAATATTCTTCAAACACACACACGCACACACACTTTCACTCATAAAAATTCAACCGAGCGAGGGTTTATCGACCCCTATGGCGCCCTAACGAGCGTATAACGACGCAATGACACACAGAAAGCACAATCAAAGTCATAATGGCGGGCAGTCGTGAGCAATAAGCGCATATAAATCACTAGCTGAAACCCGCAGCTTCGCCCGCGCTTAAAAAATACATGACATATACACAGTCATTTAAGAGGAATATTTCTTTCATACATATATTTTTGGTATCTTGAACCGTTTTCGCAGCGCACGCAACGAAATTCCTCAAGAATAAATAATTTTCCTTGTTTTTTTTTTACATTTTCCATGATTTCTTCGCTCCTAATAGTTGCAGCGTGATGTTATATAGCCTAAAGCCTTCCTCGATAAATGGGCTATTCAACATAAAAATTTTTTTTCAATTCCAACCAGTAGGTCCTGAGATTAGCGCGTTCAAACAAACAAACAAACAAAAAACTCTTCAGCTTTATAATATTAGTATAGATTACTTTATCTCAACTGATCTCGTAAGATTTGTATATTTTATTCAAACATCGCTTCAGTTTTTTTTACAAAATACCTGATGATACGTTACACGTAAATCGGTCGTCACGTTTCATATAAACAAGTACGTTTTGATTTAAATACATTTTTTATTTCATCGAACTTGACGACCCGCGTGGCGGAGCGGTTACCATACCGGTCTGACGCGCAATGGGTCCCGGGGTCGATTCTCGGCCAGACAGGAATCTGAATGATGAGTTCAGATCCTAGTGTGGGGCTATTAGTGTAGAAAGCGTGTGTTTTTTGTGTATCGAAGTCGGCCCTAAAATTAAACGATCGATCAGATTTCATAGTTTCAACTAGCTGTCCCGACAAACGTTGTTTTGCCATATAAAAAATAAAAAAAAATGTTAAGGGTGGACAACCCTTAAGGGGTATGAAAAATAGATGTTGGCCGATTCTCAGACCTACTGATCAAGCATATAAAATTTGGTAAAAATCGGTCAAGCCGTTTCGGAGGAGTATGGCAACAAAAACTGTGACACGAGAATTTTATATATTAGATTTCAAAACACATTTATCACAAAAAGTAAACTATAAAAATCTGAATAAAATATTCAATGCTACATTTACTATTTAATCCTGATTTATATTTAAAATGATGATATGAAGATATTTAAAATATAAGTTAAAATGTAGATATGAGATAACTTCTGCGTGTCACGGAAATGGAAAAGCTTTCTATTCTTACAATTGCACAACGATATCTTGTGCTGAAGGTACCAAGCGATCATTATCTAAATTCATTATTTATCTCTTTGATTGGGAATCAAACCCGTAATGCCTTGCATTACAGTTACCGTGCCGTTGCCATCAATGGAGAGTGCATCATTATCCTACTTCTTTTAATGAATACTAGTCACCCGTCGCAACGATCGAAATTCGACCGTAATTTAAATTAAAACATTAAACTTCATATTGTCCAAAGTAGGACAAATGTTTCTCAAATTCAAATAAATTGTAATAATTTTAAAGGTATTTTGAACACAACCATTGGCTACATTTAATAGCAATAGCGAGTATTGTGACAAAGACATCTGTCATTTTTGACATTAAGTATGTTTTATGCATTATTTGAACAAAATAAGCATCCTTCTGTACATCAACTATAACCATGCGTAATTTCACAGTCTTCCCTATGCGGCAAGTATCTTAAAAACGAATCACAAGTTTTTACTTCACGCATTAATATATAGATTTTAGGAAGATATTAGGAATAATTGTAAGATAATAAATGAGGTAAGTTAAGTATCTGTTCGGAAGTTGCACATTTAGCAAATAAACCATATAGGTATAGCAATGTTATTTATTTTCTGTTTATTTTTATTTATTTAAGTATTTCTTTCTTAATAGCTCGCTCTAAACTCACGATTTAACATAATTGAACAACTGCACAGATCGTTTTCTTTGCCTTAATCATTGCGTGAATCAGCGTTACTCGAGCCATTAACATAATCCCGTGAACCCACACCCAGATCGGGAACCCTTCGCCCTCCTTCCCCATTCGAACAGCATCAGTGTCTTGGGAATACGTTTAATTCTACTAGTAATATAAAATTGCATTAAAGCGTGCGGCTGCACTGTTTATATGCGGGGGTCTTATAATGTATGTGATGATTTTGCAGTGTTTGCCTTTACGAATAAATAATTTTATTTATCGCCAAAAGCAGTGACAGCCTTTTTTTTTAACACGGAGAAATCCTCATAGATCCCCTTTCGCCCGGGGGAGCGCAAGGGGTATGTCGGACTCTTACCGACTAAAACTCCGCGGCGTTCCTCTGAACGTTCGGTGCCGGGTCACGAGTAAGGCGTTATCATTCCATTCGCGGGAGAGCAGTGATAGCCTAATAAGAACGTTGAAAGACTAATGGTTTAAATTCGGCATCTCAATCGAGGGCTCGAGATTTCCATCCAAGGGACCACACATTTTTCCAAAATGATGTAAATGTGTACGTCGTTAATAACGAAAGAAACATTTTGCAGTAAAATAACTTCATGGCAATTTTTTTCATAATACTTCTAAGGTATACCTTTGTAGACTTTGATAGGACGGTGATCTTTGTACAAAATTATTATCATTCCAGCATGCATTACTGTTATTTTCGACGAGATTAAATGAAAATTAACGTTTCCATAGGTACTTCAAAATTCGTATCTTACAAAAACATAATCCACGCTAAAGTTTCATCCAAAACAATACGAATAAAAGCTAAAATTAATTTCATGAAAAGCGAAGAACTGTACTTTACTCAACATTTCATATAAGCGGCATAAACAAATATTGTTTTCATAAAACATTCGTGGCTCCCAGAGCACTTTGTTTTCGAATTAGGAGATAAAATATGGAGTAGAATTAATTTCGGAAATGGGACAAAAATGTCCTGTAACGTTCAAGATTTTATTCATATAACATTTGGCTTAAATCTCGAAGGGATCTAAGGGATTTTGTGGATAATATTGAATAGGATCCTATTCAATTAATTTCCCAGACTGGATTTTTTTTATCTGATTGAAGTAGTCGATTTTTCTGCACTTCCCAAAGGTTGGCTGGTAGAGAATGCTTTTTAGCATTGAGCCCGCCTATTGTACTACATTTTTTTATTGGTGCAATAAAGTGTAAATAAATAAATAATATAGTAGCAAACGAGCAAGTAAAATCTGTAAGCAACTGCAAATAGAACATGGGTTTTATCTGATGTCAGTAACAGATGCGTTGCTACTCCCGAGGGCTATGGTGGTCGCCTCATATAAAAGTGCCGACAACCACACCCTTCCATCGAAACGCAAGAAATAGTTCAGCTAGAAATATGAGTTACGGTGGTTCTTCCCCGGTCAAACTGCGCTAGTTCTACCGCCTGAAAATGATGTTGCAATTTTCAAACATTTGAATTCATGGGTTCTCTCTAGTCTTTCCATCTTAAACTTCTCTTACAATGTTAGAGTTGTACATTCATTTACCAATCACCAATATCATTTGTCAGCATAATTTGTCGGTGTCGTTTTCCATTAGACTCATTTGACTAATCCAGAACCGGAATATCTTAATCTAGGAATTATTCAATCATCTTCCAGGCATATTCCAGATATGTAAATTCATTTTGTGCTCACAAACAATATTTATTCAGACGAGAAAATCTTTTCTTTGGTATGAAATTTTCGTAAATAATTCAAGAGCGCAATTTCTTCGTCGGCTCCAATTAAACTTTTGTAAAGGGACTCAAGCCAAGGAGTTAATTTATACGAAAGTACAAAGGTATCTGTTTTGACAACTTATCTGACAACAGAGATATTTTTTGCTATTTTATTTATTTCTGCAAAGATTCTAAAGCATTAACGCTGAAGCACTTAGAATAATTGTTATTAAAATATAAGATACTTTCTCTACTAATTTATATATGCATATAAATTATTTTTAATGGCAGCGAATTAGCAAATGGACAATCCGTTTGATCTAGTGCTAATGGTCGACGTTGCCTTTGAATGAGTAATAAACTTGAAATAAAATAGAAATTCCACCTAGATTTGATCACAGATATGTTTCTACTCTTCGGTTACGTCGGATCACCTATCTTACTTTATTGTTTTCTCTTGCCAAAAAGCAATTAAACTAATATCTCATAATCCATCCATAACATTATACTAACTGACCTACTTACATTTAATAACGTCAAGGACCATCGATCCATCAGCCCTTTAAGGTCCACTGCTGGACATAGGCCTCCCTTAAATGACGCCACTCCAACCGGTCCTGTGCTTTCTTAATCCAACGGTTTCCCGCTGTCCTCTTTAGGTCATCGGTCCACCTGGTTGGGGGGGGGTCCACCTTTTGCCGTCATCAAGGACAATAAAAGATAAATGGAAAGAGACGGTAATGAAGTTATCATTTTATTTACTAGCGCTATTTGTAAACCCACCTGTAGGAAAAAAAAGGGTTAGAGGAATAACAAACCGAAATAAAGGACACGTTATGGTAAGTTGATCTATGGCCGAAAATAGCCCATAAACTTAAACAGAAATCTTATTCAAAATCGATCACACAATATACTCATCAACCCATTATTGGCCCACTGCTGGGCACGGGTCTTCTCTCAGAATGAGAGAGTTTTTAGGCCATAGTCCACCGCGCTGGCCAAGTGCGAATTGGTGGACCACACACAATATACGCTGAGTGCTAAATGTTAGAAGTAAGATGAGATGCCTCGACGAAGAAACTGTGCTTTCTCACACGACCAAAGAGAACTATATATTATGAACTTATTACGCTGACTAGGGTTTCCTATCCTACTTGGGGTCAGAAGTAGATATACATTTGTGAAGGTTAGTAGGACCAAGAAGAAAGCTTATACAAATGTTTTATTCAACTCACACCTTCCGAATCCACTCGTAAAACTACACGAACAAAGACACCTGATTTAGCAGTTTTAGACGCGATAACGAAAAACAGGCTGCGAAAGCGGTCCCCGAATAAAACAGCGAACTACCCGCATTTAACTCACTGGCACTATCCGGCATCGGTGCTTCGCTGCACAGTAGTGATGTTACGAATGTCATTGTTTGAACATTCGCGAATGCGAATATTGAATATCATATACTAGCTGACCCGGCAAACTTCGTCCCGCCCAAAAGTAAAAAATCTAAAATTATTAGTGTTCCTCCACTATATTATATATGTATTTTACATAAAAACCTTCCTCTTGAATCACTCTATCTATTAAAAAAAAACGCATGAAAATCCGTAGCCTACTTTTAAAGATCTAAGCATACTTAGGGACAGACAGCGGGAAGTGACTTTGTTTTATACTATGTAGTGATTCGTATTTTTTTTAATATGACCTCAACGTGAGTACCGTCCGGTTTATTTTCAGTTTTTGGTGTTGTTAGGGGCTGGAGGGTTTAGCGACCTTTGGTCGACAAAATGCAGTTCGACTAAAATATTTACAGATACGCCGACCTTTCCTCGCAGTTCTATATTCGCACAAATTCTTACGAATGCGAATGCGATTGTAAAACCATGCGAATATTCGCATATGGGCATACGAATTTTAATTACATCACTAGTGTACAGTAGTACCGCGTCAGCGATGCTAGCCGGACGCGAATTATGTAGCCATTACGCTAGACGTACGACTTACTGAAGATCTGATAAAACTACGTGAAAACCATTATTCGATTCGTTTCTAACAAACAAAACATTGTTCTCCCTTTTGTTACAAGCTTTTATTTACTTGCCCTGTTACTTTGTTTGTAATAGTCAAGTTTTGCAACTGAATTTTAGAGCAATTAACCTCAACCGAGCAGAAATTTTACATACAAGTTTCGGTTTGAACGACAATGCATGTTAATGTTCGTAACGTAATTTGAATTCCAATATGGCGGAGAAGCCAAGATGGCTGACATATAATTATTTAATACGGACCCTCATGATATTGAATAAAATAATTTTCTAAGAACGAAAAACAAAACGACGTTACTAAAATATTGTTTTTTAGAAATCAATTACTTATAAATAAATTTGTAGTTGTTCATTACAGAATACGCTTACAATATTGCGTAGTAAAACAATAAATAAACCTTGTACAGTCAGCAGCATATAGTTAGTGGCGTTCAAAGTGTCCATATTGTTAGATACAATCAAAGTGTTCAATAATATCGGCACAACCTACGTGTTCTAATTGTTGACAATATCTTAAACTCCCAAATGTCAGGACGTTCATAAACTCATAATGTTAATACCACCCAAATTGTCACAAATGTTCCGGCGTCAGTGGTAACCTAGCAACGAGACTGTTTGTAAATATAGGTACATTTTATAATATTAAACTTTATGTTGCGAATATGTTGTAAGGATCACTTACTGTGCGAGCAATGATAATATTGACATATGTTTATCTCATTTATGATTTTAAAATTTAATGAAGATACTTTTCATCAGTTTAAAAATGAGAAAACCGTAGAGGTTACAGAAAAACTATTATATTTTAGCTAAAATATATTGTTTGTGAAATATACATCAGTCTTTATTTTTTTTTTTAATATACATCCTTTGAAACCCTTTGAACATCCTTGCTAGTAACGATCGAATAACTTTAAGCTCGTATGTGAAAACGAATTTCTGAGGAACTTCTTTTTTGCACGTCAAATAATTGTGAACAATGTTGTTGTGGTGAATCAGCATCAGATAGTGTCACTGGCAAACGTTGATTTCCGGAGAGAACAGGAAAAAGACTCAATCGATTGAACTTGTTCTTTTTCAAGTGTGTTATGAACCCACTTAGGCCTTCTTTTTCTTGACGAGGGTAGGTTTGTAGAACTTGACGTGGTAAGTATTTCAGGTGCAATATATGTGTATGATTCCATATACAGAACATTAACAACACTTGACGCAATTGAGCACGGATGAGATACTAACTCTGTCGATGGAATTATTAGAATGCAATATAATGGTGTATGCCATTATGCCCCGTGACATTTACGCATTTTGCCCCAATTACTATGTTAAAAGAAAATATGAAATAACGGTAAGACTAAAGCAGTGTTAAAATTGCCCATCAACTTCAAGGAAAACGTAAAATAAAGGAGAACATAATCATCAATTCAATACTATTTCTTGCTTGTTTCTGTAGTTATTAAGGATAAAAAAATATTACATCAATTATGCATTTAAACTAAATTTGATTGTAAATCAACTGTCATGGTCCATTGAGTATTGTTTGAAAGCAGGTTCTGATGGGCTGCAGCAACATCTCGCAAAAGCGTTTCGTTTCCGGTATGTGTGCATGACCCGTCTTACTCGTCCGTCCTCTCGTCTTGTCTTATCATGCCTCTTGTTCCCCTAGACCGATTCTATGACTTTGACAGTCAATGACGTCATTGCAAGATATGAAAAGGATAGTTGTTAATATAAAAAAGAGAGAAGAGAAGAGTCATTGTTAGCATGTCCTATACCGTAAGTGATCAGGAACCTTATATCCGCAACATAAGGTATAATATTATAAAATGTACCTATATTTACGAACAGTCTCGTTGCTAGGTTACCGCTGGTGTCGTAACAGATGCTGAAATTGTGACAATTTGAGTAGTTCATTATGAATTTATGAATGTTCTGTCATTTGGAAGTTTAAGATGTTGTCAACAATTAGAACACGTAGGTTGTGCCGATATTATTGAACACTTTGATTGTATCTAACAATATGGACACTTTGAACGCCACTAACTATATGCTGCTGACTGTACATGATACCATACAACTGAAACATGTCAAGACTACTCTGTATCGTATTATAAACTGTAACCTACAATCTAAATGGATTTGAATTGTTCATTGTACAGTTTCAAGTATTAAAGAACAATACATTTTCCCAACTAAATATTTTGAAAACGAGATTAATAACCGTGTCTTATCAGAAAGTGTTATCTTTAACCAAGAAACGTTATTAACTCTAAAAGAAAACCCACGCACGGTAATGGTGCAATAGCAAGTTTATCATAATTGTCTTCAATATATATGAACCGTTACACCATTTTTTAATGATAAAAAATTCAAACATCGGTTCCCACGATGAAATAAAATTCTTCTTATTTAGAATAAAGTGACACAATCGTTTATACCGTTTCTACTTTTAAAAACGTGGCAAGATAATTCCCTCATGTGACGCATTTCAACTTAGCCCGAGACGAGAAAAACGAAAATCCTCTGATTGGAATCGGATCCATCTTCTACTAGCAATTGACATATGTAACCAACTTCTAATAAACTAGGGTCTTTTAGATGTTACTTTAGGAGTTACATTTGAAGATAGTAGAACCAGTGTAGTTCGACCGGGAAAGTACCACCGTGACATCTATTTCCAGCGTGAAGAATTTCTTGCGTTTCGATAGAAGGGTGTGGTTGCCGGCACATGAGGCGACCATCATAGTACTCGGGAGTAGCAACGCATCTGTGACTGACTTCAGATGGAACCCATGTTATGTGTGTAGTTGATTACAGATGTCCATGGGCGGCACTGGCCACTTACCATCAGGTGGACTGTATGCTAGTTTGCTACTTCAGTCAGATAAAAAAAGCAACTGACATGCGTAACCAACTTCTAATAGACCAAGGTCTTTTAGGTGTTACTTTAAGAGTTACATGTCAATGACCGAAAAAATATTCATCTCCTTCTATGGAACAGAGTAAAACATGAAAAGAACTCACACAATTCGCGAAGTTTAACGGTGTGCTCTTTCGTCCTTATCCAATGTTTATGAAAAGAAAAAGTGAAGAAAACTAACGTTAAAAGCTTCCAGCGTTCGTTAACTGTAAAGCGCTTTTTACATAGCATCTTCTTACAAGCAACAACTCCCAGAATTTCATTAGACTAATGGCTAATGACTTAGTAAGTCCAATGAAATAAATATCAAGATTCGGTACAAGTATTTCTTGATTCCCAAACGAATTTACATACCTTAGGAAGACAGCGCGAAACTATTAGATTCAGAGGGCACAGGACCACTTAGAGTGACGTTATAGGGAAGGCCTATGTCCAGCAGTGGACCTCAAAAGGCTAATGGAATGGAATTGAAAGTACATGAGAACGGTAAAAGAAACATGAGATTTTGCTTAAATCTTTACGAGTGTCTCGCACTCCGAAATAGTAACATTATACACGGTTGATTTATATACTTATATTTTTTTTACAGTATAAAGTGTGTAACAAATAATTCCTTTAGATCCAAAATTAATAAGCTATTCCTACTTTTGCACAAACAGTTTCATTACAAACTGAATATTTGAGTTTACTCATATATTATACTAAATACCATTATAAGATTCAAATGTCGGAAAACGTATCAACTCTAAACATGAGTAGAATAGTCATTTAACTATTTAGTTGGTACTTCATAAGCGTCCTCATTAGTATGCTGGTGGCAAAGCTCTTAAAATAAATGAACGTCACGTGAGACGCAAATCCAATCTGACGCAATTTTAGACTTGCATTAAACTTCTCTACATAAAACAATCGCGTCGCCGAATTTGGGACTTTAGTCTAAGGAACTTTGGGGTGATATAAGAGTGATGAAAATGCAAGACAAGTGCGGAAGAGGCGAAATAAAATTACACAACCGTCTCTAAGGGCACGCGACTCGCGTTCTAAGGGATTATTGCTTGCAGTTAGTAATACCCTTGACAATACTTCTGTATTAACATTTCAAACCTTATATCCCTCGGTATAGACGTTAACAGCTTCGACACAGCAGCATATTGGAAAGGGCGGTCGCCCCTGGATATTACTGGGAATTATTGGTATATAACTACAAAGAGTCGCGTTACCCGATAAGTCGGCGTAATCTTTACGGCGCTTTGTCTACTACATAATGCTATCGGTCCGATTGTTAGTGCCACGAAAAATGGCCTCTTATCGTTCAATATAAATCTTTTTCAATTGTTCCTCAAACTAAGCGACCGAAATAAAGATAAAGTAACAATGATAATGTAGTAGCAGAGATTTATGAATACGCCATACATTAGGTTTAGTGATTTAATGGATTAGAGAGTGATTAATACTTAGTAAGGTATGTACCTAATTATATATTTTCTTACAAATAAAGCCCGTTTGGACATTTAAACGATAGACAACATTGAAAAAATGTTTATGTAACAAAATTTTTAATAACGATATATAAATAATGAAGTACAATATAATAACCCAAACCCTATTACGCAATAGATGCACCCTTAAACCAAGTTCATCCTTGTAAACCTTAGCTTAAAGTTAAAAAAAATACCTATGATTAATTAAGTGCTCAATTAGCACTACGACGCAATGCCTTACTCTAACGTAAACTGCTTACGCTACATATTCCTACATCACATACTCTGGTTCGTGCATAATTGGTAGGTAACATATCGAAATGTATATAGAGGCACGGTAAAATCAGTGATAAACTATTTATATGTAATCTATATGAAGAATATGCCACTTTTTAAAAGGGGAAGGAAATTAAAGGGAAAACTTAGTGCGGCTTTCACCTGAGGTAGGGAAGGATTACTACGTTGACTAATTGCGCAATGTGAACCAATATGGAGGTCCCTAAAAGAAGATTCTAAGAATGATATTTGACCTTTCTTTTAAAAGGTGAAGGTCTTGAAGGTGGTAGAGCCAGTGTAGTTCGACCGGGGAAGTACCACCACCACACCTATTTCTAGCGTGAAGCATTTCTTGCGTTTCAATGGAAAGGTGTGGTTTCCGGCACACTTTCACATAGGCGTCATAGTCCTCGAGGTTTCATAGTACTCGGGAGTAGCAACGCATCTGTTATTGACTCCAGATGGAACCCATGTTCTGTATGTAGTTTATTATAGATGTCCATGGACGGCAGTGACCACTTACCATCAGGTGGACTGCATGCTCGTTTGCTACTTCAATTAGCTAAAAAAGAAAAAAAGGAAATGGTACTAATTTAACTTGAATGCGCACAAAGTTCCCAAAAATTATCTAAATGTGACCCAAGAACTTTCACATTTAAAATTCCTATCCCTGAGGATATCCCCGCCTAAATATGATACTGCAAAAATGAAGTGACGGTCACCGTCATAAATTATGCAAGTAGGTATCTTACCACCCTAAGCTTCGATGAGTCACCGAGACAAATGACTTGACGCCTGTCACGGGTTGAGGGTCCCATCAAAACTTGCAATTTGTGAAGTTTCACGTTTCAAAGCCTGATTACATTTCTGTTACTATGTTCATTTCTTTTGTTTTTAGACATTGTTCTTATCCATACTAATATTACAAATGTGAGAGCGTATTTGTTTGTTCCTCTTTCACGTCGCCACATAGCTATTATATGATATGGTTTATATGCTGGGAGATAGGAGGGCGGAGAGTGACGTAGGCTACTTTTTACCGTAATCTCTCATTCCCATGAAAATATCGATGTTTTGTGAGTTGATACAAATTTAGTAGTTCAGACGTTGTTAATAGATGGCGTTTGTAAAATTCATGTGCAAATTCTTAATCACGCTATCAAATGCTAATGTTAATTCCCTTTGACCGTGCTGACGAAGCCGCGAGTCAGAGCTAGTTAATATTAAATGTGAAAATTTGTGCGGATGCCTTTTTTATTCTTTCACATAAAAACTATCGGTAGAATTTCGGTAAAATTTGGCACACACGTGATTTATTTCCAATTAATATATAAGCAAGATACATACGAATACATACGATACTCATTACAGTGTGGTAGACGCGTCCAAAGCGGGCAAAGCAGTGGCAATAGCCTAGTAGGAAATTTACTTTAATGTGCGATCTATGAGGATCTATTTTGTTTCTACTTATTATTAAACTTATTGTTTATACTTAGAGGGTTAAAAATAAATATCTTTATGCATAAACTTGTCATATTTTTTTATGAACCAGGAAACCGATTTGTTGAATTCAAAAATTACCCTTACGGCACCAATATAAACATTTCAAAAGTAAACCATTACAATATTTGCGAACGGCAACAAAGCAACAATCGAAAACTGATAAATCCGCAACAGTGTAGCGCCTCGCAAATAAAAAAAGGCGAAGCGGCGAGATTGCGTGCGGGGTACGATAGTATTTACAAAGGACATAGCCCACAGCGGTCTCATCAGATAAGGCGATCGGGTTCACCAATAACTAAGATAGCATAATCCGATTACGAACCCACAAAGAAACGTTCGCGGGCTTTACAAAACTACGGGGGATCCACAAAACCCCCGCGTAAAGGTTTACGACGGAGAAAGCTAGTTTCATTACCCGTTTTTATTGAATAGCGACAAGAAATCCGTTCAGTTCTTTATAAAGGCTGAGATATAACCGTGAATAAAGACCGCTTTATACGGATATTGTCAGTTTTGAATTTCCTGAAACATCTGCATAATACGGGGTTTTTTAGTTCAGCACTGAACTTGAATTCTGCTACGTTGTATTGTTAACTTAAATTGTTAATTTGATCTGTTGACCTTAACAGACAACAATATGAAACTGCACAGTAAGTCGATTCGTTATGAATAATACCTACATATCTAAATATTTTAACTCTTTGTCGTATTTTAATAGATTTAAGTAATTCAGTATTAAAAATACATAGTACGACCTTCATTAAAATCACAATTGAATGACATTTAATGAATATAAATGAAAAGTATTTACTATTACAATCATATGGATCCCTGGGAGGCCCGTAAAATTTAGTGAACTTTTTGAAGCATTTAATAAGAAGAATAAATATCTAATAGTATAGGTAATATTGGTGACAAAAACATACTTTAACGTCTATTTTTAAAGTTCCGCACCCATAGAGTAAAAATACAACCCTATTACTAAGACTTCACTGTCCGTATGTCTGTCTCCAGGCTGTATCTCAAGAACCGTGATAGCTAGTCAGTTGAAATTTTCATAGATTTTGTATTTCAATCGCTGTTATAACAGAACACTAAAAACGGCATAACATTAATATTTAAGGGGGGCTTTTTCGCCGTTAATATTAGATAACGGCGATAGTTAAGATAGATTTGACGACCCGCGTGGCGAAGCGGTTACCATAGCGTCTGACGCGGAATGGGTGCCGGGTCCGATTCCCGGCCAGACAGGTATCTGAATGACGAGTTTAGATTCATGTTTTGGGTCTGGGTGTTCGTGTATTCGTCTTGTGTGTGTCCATGGTACCCACGACAGGAGAAAATCCTAGTGTGGGGCTATGAGTGTAGAAAGCGTGTTTTTTTAATGGTACGGAACCCTTAGCGCGCCAGTCCGACTCGTACTTAGCCGGTTTTTATTTTAAAGCGTCCCCTGTACAAAATGTGTCACATGTGTTGATTCAGTTCAGGGTTAGGTATCTGCAACGTCTCAATGCCGGCTCGGCTCAAGTTTTGTTTGTCCAAGTATTATGTAGCTTTCGTCAGCGCCGAAAGAATCTGTATTATGCAAGACTGAATCTCTTTGTGTGCGGAACAAAGTGAATGTTTTGGAATATTCCCGCCACGTTCAGGCTTGGTTGTACTTTCTACTTTTAAATAAAGATATCGGTCGCTTTAGCAACCTTTTTATTGTACAGCCACGAGCAATAAGATGTGACTATATTGACAAAAGTATCTGACCCAAGAAGGAGTTCAATAATATAATATGCTGACTACACGAATGCAGCAAATTTTTTTATAGAAAACCAAACGTGATTCAAAGATGAACTAAACGAAAAAAACGAAAGTAGTCAAAAATAAGATTAAAACTCCTATTCGCCCTAAACCCTAATTTTAAAGGTGTTATTATAAGGGTATATTTCTAATACGTTCTTGTCGGATAAGCTCAATATTAATAGACCACGCCGTACATACCACGCGCCATCAAGTACAGGAAAGGGAAAATTATAAACACACTATAATATTTCCGAGCTCCCTTTATTGAGGGTGGGAGCAAAACTAACAAGGGGAAATGTTCTTATTAACGACATGCCAAAAATATCTCCTTTCACGTGACAATGGAGTGGAAAAAGCAATGGAATAACATTATGATAATATAGGCTACAGAGCAGTGATAGCCTAATGGTTGAAACTTGCCCTCTCGATCGGGAGGTCCGAGGTTCAAACCCAGGCACGCACCAATGATTTATGTGCGTATTAGAAATTAATTATCACCGCTTTTCGGTGAAGGAAAATATCGTGAGGAAACCTACACACCCGAGAGTTCTTAAAAAAAAAAAGTTCTCGGAGGTGTGTGAAGTCCACCAATTCGCACTTGGCCAGCGCGGTGGACTATTGCCTAAACTCTCTCATTCTGGGAGAAGACCCGTGCCCAGCAGTGGGCCAATAATGGGTTGATGTGGAATATAGGCTACAAAAACTTAGACAGCTGCAAAAACAACATTAAAATAAATACGTAGATATTTCTTAAGATAGTTTTTTTTTGCGAGGTGTGACTCTACAGCGTTCCACTTTGCACACTTCATTTGTCACGCTTGCATACTTAGAGTACATATTAGTATTCTTATAAACCATTGCCATAGTTTTTTTCTCTCATTTTATTTACTTTGTTTTTTGTTTTCGCGCGGAAATAATATTTTTTTACATTCATTTCATAAGAGCAGTTGTACCGTTAATTGGACATCGTACAATCGTACAGGTAATTCTGCTTGCAATCTTGCTTATTATTTGTCTTAGTTTGAACACTTATTGACACATACCTAAAATTAATTAAATTCAATATAACATTAACATGTCAAGAAATATAATAATATCCCTGACAAAATTTTAACAACCTTAGTTAGATCGTTTGTTCCTGTTTGCCCAATTATTTTCGATAAAAGCTCTACTAACCTGGACGTTTTATTGATCTTTATAAATAACATATATTTCTACGACCCCTGACATAGGGTAGGCGTAAAACTAACGAGCTTGGAATCTTGTTATTAACGGCAAAACTGTTACCTCCTAATCCTGCTTGAGTTATGCCCCTTTAACGAAACCGAACATTGATCAATTACGTTCAAGTCCGTACAAATCTTATTGGGAAGAAACCACAGTAAAATTTGTCGGTAATTATTGTCGGTATTAGATGAACGATCCCTTTCAATTTTGTAAGGTAAAAATATTAAACTAGGAATCAAATAAATTTTAACTTGGGGCCGTTCAAGTATTACGTAAGCACTATTGGGGGGTGGGGGAGTCTTTGTTTTGCTTATTTTTGATGACATAGGAGTAGGGGGGTTTAGGTGATGATTACGTCATCGCTAGTTATTTACTTTTTTTACAATACTGTCCAAAAAGTACCCATCAACCCATTAATGTCCCACTGCTGGGCACGGGTCTTCTCTCAGAATGAGAGAATTTAGGCCATAGTCCACCGCGCTGGCCAAGTGCGAATTGGTGGACTTCACACACCTCCGAGAACTTTTTTTTTTTTAAGAACTCTCGGGTAGGTTTCCTCACGATGTTTTCCTTCACCGAAAAGCAGTGATAATTAATTTCTAATACGCACATAAATCATTGGTGCGTGCCTGGGTTTGAACCTCGGACCTCCCGATCGAGAGGGCAAGTTTCAACCATTAGGCTATCACTGCTCTGCGATGATTACGTCATCGCTAGTTAATTACTTTTTTTACAATAAATTTTTAAGTAATTGAAAAATGTTTATGTAAGCATGGGGGAAGGGGGCTGACAAGGGGGTTGAGAGGTAAATAATTGTAATAAATCTGATTACGTAATATTTGAACGACCCCTTAGAAGAATATATAAGAGTTGATCGACACGGCGTATTGCCCGCTTTGAGTTGCATACAGCTCCGCTCTGTTATAATAACTTAGGTATGTTTATTTTTGTAAAGTTTATATTTCGAGTAACCTCACTTGTAATTCATTGACAAACAATGTAATCATTATTGGGATACACAATATATTCAATGTATCTTGGGTGTCAATTTTAACCTACTTATAATTCCATTCATCAGCCTTTTGATGTCCACTGCTGAAGATAGGCCTCTCCTCAATGGTGCCTCTCCAACCGGGCCTGTGCTCTCTGAATCCAACAGTTTCCCGCTGTCTTCTTCAGATCATCGGTCATGATGATTTCAGTTCACTCATTTATTTATTTATTTATACTTATATACTTAAAGTGGTACAAAGGCGGACTTAATGCCATAGGCATTCTCTCCCAGTCGACCTTTAGAAAAAGCAGACATCATCGAAGGCGGTATTATATTAAATTAAAATATTAGAATAGAAAAGGAATTTTTAGAATAGAAAGGAATCATTTCACATGATTTCAGTTGACGAATCCAAAAGGTTGGGGTTAGTAACAGAAATCTAAAACATCGGTCTACTACATTCTTTTTCTAGCCTACTTAAATTTAAACATTAATTTTTCTCATCTAATTCTATTTCTTAGATTTTTTTCAGCTATCTACGAATAAACATAATTGAAATTTCAATATTGACGACCCGCGTGACGCAGCGGTTACCATACCGGTCTGACACGCAATGGGTCCCGGGTTCGATTCCCGGCCAGACAGGTATATGAATGATGAGTTTAAATTCTTGTTTTGGGTCTGGGTGTTTGTGTATTCGTCTTTGTATGTGTCCATGGCACCCACGACACAGGAGAAAATCCCAAATGTGGGGCTATGAGTGTAGAAAGCGTTTTAATATCATGCCATTTCTATCCTAAATAAAACAAGTTCTCGCGAAAAGCACACATGACACGCAAATAAAAAACATTTTTCCATTGTATTATTCTCAATAATTACACAGGAATTAATAAACCATAACACACAATTTCGAATCGGCATTGCGTGATGCGGCATTACTCGACACGTTTTTACTTTGCATAATAAACCATTAAAGTAATTACGGTAACTATAGGGCAATTTAACACAGTGTCATTCGCCAAACTGATAATTTAGTACAATGATTAATTCATAAATGTCTTCAGAAGCGCAATGTTAAGGTTACTGACGTAAACATGGACTGCAGCATTAATTCAAGAATCACTAAATTTTAGTTTTTTTTTGTTATCAAAGTACCTACTTAGTGTAATTAAATTAACTAATAAGTTCTGTAGTTCAGACAGTTTATAATGTAATATCTTAAGTTTTTCAGTAGGTAAGTACTAAGATTAAATAAGCACGCTTGCTACACTCATTAGGATCCCACAGTAGGATTTTAAATAAAAATAAATACTTAGGTATATTAAAGGTTCCTGAAATTTTATTTCCATTTGAATTTTTCGGCCATCCGGTTTGTACTCCCATTAATATATAATAGTTGAAGAGATTGTTTGAGCTTTCTATCCCGGTACAGCACTGGGTGTAAAATAAAACTACAAAATGATCATTACTTTTAGCCCAGATTCTTTTAAACAACTCAATATTGTCAAAACATAAACAACAATCACATTACTTATTTGTAAAATAACAAAAACTTAATGGCCCCAAGATAAAACCCGCTAGTTTCAATGCAAGGTCAAAGCTTAACACAACGTAGGTAGAACCAGTGTAGTTTGACCAGGGAAGTACCACCGCCACACCTTTTTCAAGCGTGAAGCATTTCTTCCGTTTCGATGGAAGGGTGTGGTTGCCGGCACACTTTCACATGAGGCAACCATCAAAGCCCTCGGGAGTAGCAACGCATCTGTGATTGACTTGGGATCAAACCCATGGTCTGTATGTACTTAGTTGATTACATATGTCCATGGGCGGCAGTGATCACTTACCATCAGGTGGACTGCATGCTCGTTTTCTACTTCAGTGAAACAAACGTTTAAGTTATACTAAAGTTTCTTAAACAAGAGTGCGGTTCTGATATAATATAATAAATATCATGCCATTTAAAAATAAACCAAACGTCAGTAAACACCTTCTCAACTGTTTTCCGACATATATTTTGATTTATATTTATTCCGACATATATTAGCTTCAGAGTAAGCAAATATTTTTTTTTGGATAGGTGAGAATATGTAAATTGTTACAGATTAAACATACTTAGACTTTCAGTTACAATTGTGTTGCGGTAGTATGAAAAACATTGCATTTGACACTTCGTAAATGCCTACAACAAATATAATTATGTTTGTAAAGCCATACACAAACTCAGATAATTATTCTAACAGACAATAAATTACAATGTGTCGAAAATAGCTTCATGTCGATAGATGTTCTACGCTACACAGTAACCGGGGGCAAACCACCCCCTCCTCTCGGGGGCTCCCGCTTCACAAACACTAATACTGCACGAAGTAATTTGTTCGACGAAAGGCTACACTGGGTTCCATCGTCCGATCGCTAAATATAGGAATCCGAAAAAGGTTGGATATCTATCAGAAAATACAACACATAAATTCCATATTTTACTGTAAAAAGTAACTTTTACATCTCTTTATTTAACACGATTTGCCTTCGAAGCTCTAAACTAATTAATTTAAAAATATCTTATATACAATCAATTTGGGTAACATTGAACAGCGGTGTAACTTTGAACAAAGTTGTGAAAAAAATATATTAATTTATTACATGGAAACTTCTTGTTGTTTCAATATCGTACCTGCGTAAAATGGTTTGCCAAAATGTTGTAATATCAATGAAAGCAAAAAAAGGTGCCTGTCAATGTCATAATTTTAAAAAATACCACCTTTTCGTTAGTGAAGTTGTTGCAAGTGTTTAATGCTTCATTTTGAAATAGCAATTATAATATAAAACTTACCGTAAACAGGTGTGTTTTGGTGTTTATCTTTAAAATGTATATTGTATATTATTATTTTGAAACTGTACTATCCGTATCCCATGTTGAATATTGCGTAAAACTGTTAAACTTTTGACGACGTCGAAATTGGATGTTATATGGGTAACTTTGAACGGTTCAAAGTTACCTGTATCATAAAAAAATATTTCTTTCGGAGGCTCAGGGTCGCTCAGCGTGCTATGGAGAGGGTTATGCTCGGAATTTCGCTACGAGACATGATTCGCAACGATGAAATCCGTAGACGAACGAAGCTTACCGACATAGCTCTCAAAATTAGCAGGCTGAAGTGGCAATGGGCCGCCACATCGCTCGTAGGACCGATAACCGATGGGGAAGAAAGGTCCTCGAGTGGCGACCATGTTTAGGCAAAAGGAGTACCGGTCGCCCCCCTACCAGATGGACCGGTGACCTGAAGAAGACAGCGGGAAACCGGTGGATTCAGAGGACACAGGACCGGTTGGAGTGGCGCCATTTAGGGGAGGCCTATGTTATGTCTATGTTCCGTCCATCCTTTTTTTTTTTTGTTTTCGAGGGGGAAACCTTCCAAAGGTACCCGATGTTCCGTCCATCCTATGGATGGATGGAATAAATAATCAAAAAAAAACTAGTATCTTATTTTACCACCAAATTGATCGACCTTGATTCATATGGCAAGACCAAGTTGTCTATTGTATTTATATATCAAAATAAATGTATTTTTTATAGATTTGGTTTTAATTAACAAAAACATGTTAATTAATTTTATTCAGACCTTAAAATATTCGATTAATGACGGATTTTATATCCTCAAAAAATTATATTCAAAGTTACCCAAAACTAAGGCTAACTTTGAATTTGAGTTTTAGGGGTAATTGTGGATAGTTTAATTGTTTTCTCCGTAAATTTATTGTGTTAGATTAATAAACCAGCTAAAAAGGACACTATTCATTTAATAAAAACAAGGTGCAATAAATTTAAAACAGATTATAATATCACAAATAATGTAAAAAATGTTCAAAGTTACCCAAATCGAGGTTACCTAGTCTTTGTTTAATTCCCGAAACAAGATACTTGCCTCAATTTAATCAAAGCACATATAGAATGGGAAAACAATGTTATGTTTTTTGTTACTGACTTTAAAATAGATAATTGGTGTCTTTGAGTGTGTTGTTAATCGTTAAAAAGACACCCACGCAAACGAAACTTTATCAACTTTAAACGACAGACTAATTAAAAAGCAAATTGTCTTGATTATATCTTTTAAATTGACCTTTTAACTTTGAAATATCTTCTGATCAAGTTAGCTGATATAAAATAGGAAAATATATTAACAGACGAGTATTTTGTCTTGATGATGTCATCTTAAACAATAACTGAATTTTACAGCCTATACATGAACATTGGTAAAAATAATAGAAGAAAATTAATGAATGAAAATGTTTTAATAGTATTATACTTATCGTGTATTACATTATTCCTGCGGTTTCCCGTTTGGGTCACGTCTACCTCGGTAAAGACTATCCTATGTGTTAATCTATGATGTCATTAACTAAACTAGTCATCCGTCGCATAATTTAAATTTAAAAAACTAAACTTCATATTGTCCAAAGTAGAACGAATATTTGTGAATTCAAATAAATTGTAATAATTTTCAAGTTATTTTGAACGCACCCGTTAAGGGTAAAAAGAGGTTTAATTAGCTAAGCTGCATTTAAAAGCAATAGCGGGTATTTTGACAAAGACATCTGACATATTTGACGTTATGTGTTTTCATAGTAAGACATTGAATGTTCTATTTCGTTTATTATTTATGTGTTTGTGTCAAATCCAAGGTAGTGTGTGTAATGTGTTTTTAGTGGATTTTATGTATGTTTCATGCATTATTTGTAAAAAAAAATAGCATTGCCTAATCCTTCTCTACATCAACTATAACCGTGCGTAATTTCACACTCCTCCGTCTACGGCATGTATCTTAAAAAATGGATCACATTTTTTTATTTCACGTATTAATAAAAAGATAGACATACATTCTCACAAACGTTCGCATTTATAATATTTTAAGATTTTTTATTATAATTTCGATGAAAACACGTCCACGCAAACAGTATAGATTTATATTATGTAAAGAAGATTTAATTTCCACGCTAAACGACCTATAAAACGCCTGAAGCGTGCCTATGCGATCATTACCAACAGTCTTCAGTAATAGCTGCTATTTAAACTTTTAAATTAAACAGCGTTTTATCATGACAGGTTTCTTTAGTAACTTTACTTACGTTTATTCACTAATAATATAGATCGTAATATGTTATACTTAGAGGAGAAGGTATCTATGTCCAAAAGGATTCCTGCTCGGTTCGGTCTGTTTTGACAATGTTTGCGAAGTACTTAATACGATGTTACCAATATAAAAAAATACATATAATCATTTACATAAAATCCGTCTCTAACTGCACGTCCGAATAATAGACATGTTAAAAAAATCGAGTTTTATGCTTTCAATCGGATTCCTTGTACCTATGTACCTACAATGGATTAAAGAATATATATAAAGGTCGTAAATCCATCATTCAATTCATAGATTTGATTGAAAGGTAGACAAAGCATTACTGGTAAAACAAATCTTGAACCTGAAAAAGTTAGCTTAATATTTGAACAGATAAGCGGAATTTTCGGTTTCATTTCAACTCATCCATCAATAATCTCTATTCTAGACGGATAACGTTTTATTGAAAGCTTGACATTTTGGTCTTTGGCCTTAGTAGATGAGAAAATAGCAGTTATTTCAAAATGGCAGCCAAGCAGCAGTAACATGTGACCTTTGCCTGTCGATAGTTCACAGGTGTATGTGTATCGTCTGTTGTTATCAAGATATATTTCTTTTATTGGTTCTGTCCCCTTCCTTCTCGGTCTATAGAAGTGAATGACCTCAGACTGCACATGCAACCATGTTGTGTTTACCTTTAAATTCAATTGAATACATCATTTACAGATATTAGCCGAAAATAAGAACTAATTAGAAAAAAAAGCATGTAATAAAATTGTGATGAGACTTATCGAGTTCGCCACCACCACTGCGCATGTAGTATCGCTTTTTAAATAACATAACTCCCTCTCTTCCTGTAGGTGTCATGGGGACTCACCTTGTAGTCGGGTAGTAGAATACGTCTGCCTGTCTTAAGAGGCGACTAAAAGGGGGCCTCTGGGGTTGCGAGCGGGTAGAGTGGGAGCTCAAACCGTCCAACAAGCACACCCGAGAAGGACGGCGGTATGTGTGTCTGCATATCGATGTAAGCACCGGATGGTTAAAGGGGACACAAGGCGTTCCCCAAGAGACGAGCCCGTGTGGGGCGCAGCGCTAGGGAACACCGGTGCGTTCTATTGGAGAACCCGGAGTCCCCTGCAAGCGCTGAGGAAGGCCACCGAGGAGGTTAAACACCGTTTTAGTGGGTAAAAATCCCACATAACCCGGAGTCTCTCCCAGGCTTCGGTGTACCTTTTGAATGTTTCCTCGCCATCACAAACAAAAGGTGTCGTGGAGACGTCTATAAGACAAAATGCAGGAGATGGTCTGAAGCGTCCTCTGGTGTAACATCATCATTCACTGTGGTCATCAATACGGTTGCTAGGCGCGCGGAATATTGATAAAAAACATTGAGCCCTTTGCAGCATTGCATTTTAAAATTTTTGATTCTTGTACAGTTATTCCTATAATGTAGTTTGTGAAGTTTATTTAATGAGTACAATGAGTTATATACCTACATGGATATACAAAGTAACAATTTAACTTTAAATAGAATACACGCAGCTGCTATAAATATAAAACAAAGAGCATCAATCATTGGAAAATTTTAAGCAGCAGTGTATTTGTTTACAATTAGACAATAGATTCATATGGCGTAGAATATTAAAATGTAGTCATACGGGACGGTGGTTCAACTCCTATTTAACGTAGCGTGCGCTGGATGTCTATTTATAAAAATAGTTTCCAGTACGTACGATCTGTTCAGAGAAGTATGATCAACACATTTCCGATCGACGATAAGGTATGAATGTGAGTAACGACTTCATTATATAGTATTGTGTGATGAATTGAATTGCCTGCATCAACCATTCGAGACTAACATGAGTACTTTATTAACATAAAATTATTTATAGGTCGGAAGTATCTACCACCACTGTCTACGGCACCAATCGTACTTTGTTCTGAGGGTACTCGCGTTCACTATATATTTGTCTGATGTATAAAATTGACACACGATGATCAAATTTAGGCCACAAAAATAGCAAAGCATGTACTGGACTGGTCGTTTGATATAGAACAGGTAATTTTCTCTTTAGGGCTATAGTGTCAATTATTTATTTATTTAAACATATCGAGCAACGTCACAAATAATATTGGCTTATGATAGCAATGGCGCACACTAATACC
This sequence comes from Spicauda simplicius, assembly GCA_949699795.1. NCBI lineage: Eukaryota > Metazoa > Arthropoda > Insecta > Lepidoptera > Hesperiidae > Spicauda > Spicauda simplicius. Next base: position 6,276,149 of record OX453076.1, on the reverse strand, counting down.
GTTTAGTTTGAAAGACGTGGGTAAGTAGAGTACAGAGTTCTTAACAACTCACCTGTGCACGTCCTAAACAAGGATTTAAATTCGACTATAAATCTACTATAAATCTACTATACTTTTACGGTCGGCAGTAACCATTTAAGTACAATATTCCGTGCTATTACTTGATTTTTTTCAGTATCATAAAAACCAGATGAGCAACACGTCAGTTTTCTGCTCGCTTCTTTAACACAAGGTTAACGCGACTTCAGTTTAAAGTTACAATAGTTCATCTCAATAAGAGACGCAATCAAGCGAGTCTGTCCATCAACAATGAGCTGGAACGACGGCGTCATTACCGTGTGACGATGTGAACGGCCTACGTCAATGACTTGAGATTGTGAGTCAGCCAGGACAGTGTTTCTCAACGTGAGCTACCCCTGGGGTGAAGTGGGCTCAGGGGGATCGTATGAGTTATGTTAGTATAAAATGACTACTTCAATAGTTGTACTTGCATATGTACAGATGCAAGTGCAACTATTGAAGAATAAAAATGATCACGTTACTGTTTTAATTCCTAGCTATAAATGGATAATAATTAAATATTATTGACGTAAAATAATGCTTCAGCTTAACCGTTTTTGTTACAAAAATCGTTATACCAATATCTTTTCCTATCATGACGAGTCTAAAAAGTAAAAAAAAAAAATATTACCTAATTACTTACAGAATATTTGTAGACATACTTCAATAATAATTTAATCCTTGAACAAAAATTAAAAAAAATGATATTTACACCAAAATTAAATAAAAGTTCGCGTTAGAAAGCATTATTAAAGGGAGCAGTTATACGAAAAAAGTTGAAAAGCACTGAGCTAGGCCATCATTTCTTTATGTCGTACGCCCACCACTTGTCACTTACCTGCCTGCTAAACGTTGACGAGCGCACATTTCATTCCCTTTAAAACATCGCTGTAGGTGAAGGGTACCTTGTGATATTGATTTTGATTACCTTGAATTCTAAATTTGAAATGTGAAATGACGTTTCTAGGATATTCTATGTGGAAAAAATAACAAATGAACAAAGTCATTGTGGTAGAGCATAAAATATTTAATGTTTCAAACAAGATAGCTTTAAAAAAACAATGAAAAAAACCTTCTTCTTAGTGGAAGTTATGTATGTTCCGATCCGGCAATAGTAAAATTATAAAAAATCTAAGCATATGAAATAATACATATATTTGGTTAGAATAAACAATTTCACGTACTTAAATCAGTTCATTTTTGAACTGATCGTTAAATAACGCTTAACGTAACATCGCTTTTATTGAAATGATTTAAACATTAGAAAATATATTTTAATATATGTATGATAATGATAGAAAGCTGTTTATATTGTAGCCATCAACTAATGTTTATTTAATAGTTCATACAAACTGAATGATTCAACATTCACATAAATGATTATATTATCAGATGCTATTAAGAATATCATTAGGCGATTTACATTACAGTACATCTTGATCATACCTGTTTGTTTAAAAACAAACGAAAGACATTTTAAAAGTAGGTAGGTATATTAATCCTCTGTTTTTTTGTCTTATTTCAAGCATTACTACATAGCATAAAACAAAGTCGCATAAAACAAAGTTTTTTTAATACGAATAGATAGACTGATTTAAGAGGAAGGTTTTTATGTATAAAACGTGCGTAATATAGGGGAGGAACACTAACGATTTTAGATTTTTGAATTATCGCCGGGTCAGCTAGTTATTTATATTCCGCAGAATAACGAATATTATAAAGAAAACTGGCGGATTTTTAATAGCGAGTACTTAGCAGCTCAACACAAGATGCACGTTTAATTATGATCACTATGATGTCAGGTTTGTTGATAACGTGGAGAAAGTTGCGTGCATAGGCTAGTATTCAGTCGTCCCTCTAGTTCCGGGATCAAAATAGGGCTACGGTATCCCCTGCCTGTCATAAGAGGCGACTAAAAGGTTTTCCGGGGTTGCGGGCGGCTAGAGTGGAAGCTTTAACCGTCCAGCCAGGAGATCCCGAGAAGGACAGCGGTATGTGTGGTCGCATACCGTCGTAAAGACTAGACGGAGCGGCGGGCCCAGCCGCCCACCTAGGAGGAGCCCGATGGGTCAACGCACTCAGAGGATTCTGGTTACGTTCTTTTGGAGATCCTGGAGTCCTCTTTGTAGTGCAGAGGCTGTCCTCTGACAAAATCCCACATAACCCTGCGTAGCTCCCACGGCGTCGGGTAAAAAAGGCTAGTATTCAGTATAAAATAACGTGGTAGGAGGTAGTCTACTTTCAATGTACACTTAACTTCGTTCGCAAAATAACGGTACAGTCTGCCGTTAGGAGCGTTATCACGTAGAGATCGCATTTAAACACTATCGTTCTCATCGCGTCACGCACGGCCATCAACGAAAAAAACGGCTAAGTGTGAGTCGGACTCGCGTACGAAAGGGTTCCGTAACATTATCAACAAAATAGTTGTATGGGAGCCCCACTTAAATATTTATTTTATTCTGCTTTTAGTATGTGTTGTTATAGCATCTATGGAAATACATCATCTGTAGAAATTTCAACCGTCTAGCCGTCTATAAACCGTTATAGGTTTATAAGAGACAGCCTAGTAACAGATACACAGACAGACGGACAACGGAGTCTTAGTAATAGGGTTCCGTTTTTACCCTTTGGGTACGGAACCCTAAAATTGTAGATCATGCAAAAAAACGCCATCTAAGAATAAAATGACAGGAAATCTACGGTAAATAGCGTTTAGAAAGAGTATTTTGTCGCAGCTATTAATTGGTACCGCTTCAACAAATATAATCTCGCAGGCAATTTAAACGAAACAGAAAGAAAGCATATAGGTACATAGTAAGAAAATAATGGTGTTTTATCCTGATTTCGAGTTACATTTCGTGCCAAAATAATTTCAGTCTGCAACATCCAACACACATAAGTATTTATGTTCAAATTGAATTTTCTAGCCGCTAAATTATACGTTTATATAATTTGTATAATTACTTAGTTATAACATGACACAAATAAAGTAAACTTCAAAGACAAAAACAAGAAAGCACGTAAGAAATTACGTTGAAAATGTCTAAGTTCGAGTTTAAGAGGACGTGTACGTTTTTCGCTACAACTGGGTTCTTCTACTCACTGTGCATACCTAAGTGATAAAAAAACGGAAGTAGGACGAAAATTCCGCAAGCGTTTGTTACGCTCCTACGGGAAAACGGGGACGGAGCGTAGCTCGGAGGCGCAGGTTAACAATCGAAGTTTTCATAAATGGGACAACAATCCCTTAGGAGCAGGTGGCGGGACTTTATGAGAATCCACTCTGTATAAAAGCACTGCAAGTTTTACGTGTGCTCCCGACTTGTTATAAAATGTATGAGAAATTGTAAATTTATCGCAAACGGGCGAGTGGTGTAAGTGAATTGAAAGTTAATTTACTTGTTTCGGCGAGAAAAATATAATATTATCCTTGAAATTTCTTCATACAGTACAAAAATTATGCTACGCTCTCATATTTTGTGTGAAACATGTGTAACAGGGATCCTATTCAAAACTGTATATTGATTTTTTTATTATTATCATAAGGATGTCATAGCATAAGAAGAACGATCCTTGAAGAAATCTTCGAATATAATTTGGTATACTTTAAAGCTACCACGGGTACACAAAACACTCTTCAAGTATTACTTGCTAAACTGAATCCGTTACGTTAATGCATTTTTACCCAAAACAAACTCAATATTTATACAATCAATGACCTTTTAGAGAACGTCAAAACGCTCGAACGCGTAACGAAGTATCTAAAACGGTACCGTACAGCGCTGCTGATGGACAGTGACCACGCCCTAGTACAACGACGTATACAAAATACATACCTACTTACACTAATCGGGTTATAACGGGTTTGTGGACGGAGCGATTAACATAATTACGTAAGACTGACTAGTTAGCGTGGAGTTTGGACTAGTATTAGTGATGCCACTCGAATAGAATTTTGTGACTAGAGTAGCTGGAGTTATTTTACTAAGTACATCACTTAAGTTATATTCGATTTTCCAGATAACTCGAATTGCACAGTTAACTTAGCTCGAGTGGGATTTCTCTTGAGTTACGAGTTGCGAATTACTAGTTAGATTTTTAGCAACACGTTTTTTTTTAACTAAATTGAAGTGGCAAAGGAGCATGCAGTCCACCTGATGATAAGTAGCCACTGCCGCCCATTGACATCTGTCACCAACTTCATATAGAAAAGATGTTCTATTTGAATCTTGAAGTCTGTCACAGATACGTTGTTACTCCGAAGAACGAAGATAGTCACCTCATATTAAAGTAAACCGGCAACCACACTCTTACACCAAAATGCAAAAAACGGTAGGTACTTACGTTTAATAATATACGCCAATACTCCCAGCATAGCCAATACGCCTAGGGACTGAGTTGACTCGGCAACTCGAGTGCATAGACACTCGAGTTATACATTTTCCAATCGACAACGAGCTCAACAAATTCACTCGAGTATCTCGATAAAAAACACGACTCGAGTCGCATCACTAAGTCGTATCGACAGGAAAGCGCGGACACGTACGTTTCCGTTCGCGTGTTTTGCCCGAACGGTGCAACCACGGGTGAAACGAAATCATATGGCATGCATAAATTGCTCAATATTTAGTTTCCAAGTGAATGAAAACTTTGTCCACCAATTCGCACTAGGCCAGCGCGGTGGACTATGGCCTAAACTCTCTCATTCTGAGAGAAGACCCGTGCCCAGCAGTGGGCCAATAATGGTTGATGAGAGAATGAAAACTTGGAAAATGAACTGTTTGCGGTCTTAACGTTGGTAGACGTTCTTTGTTAATCAATTGCGCTTACGTTCAAGGATTACAGAAATATTACATGTAAGCATATTTTTTAGGTTTGTCAAACTTCGGTCAAAGAACCAAATTAACAAACATAGTTTAAATAGCACTCAAGTCGGCTTTAAAGACATGTTTATATTTAAATTAAACTACCAAGGCATAGATAGGAAAACGACCTAGCGAGATTAACTATGCCTTATAACTTGATAATGTTCTGAAAGATATCAATCAACGTTAAGTGGTACGTACGTCAAATAGGTTTTATTTTTTCTTTTGTTCTAATTCTATAAAACCCGCGCCTAGAATTCGGGTCAATATTGAGTTTTGATAATGAGAATATTATCAAAACTGAATAATTTAGCAGTAACTGTAGTAAAACTCGGCCTCTCAATCAAGCGTCCTAGATTCGAATTCCAGACATGCACCACTGTTTTTTATAAAAAATTATTTGCGGACGTATTAGAAATGAGATATCACAGGTGAAGAAAAACGTCGAGACACCTACACAACTGATAGTTCTCTAAAAAAAACCGTTCTCAAAGGCACGTAAAGTCTACCAACTTATATTTGGTCAGCACGGTGGATTATGATGCCTGAAACTCTCGCATTCTGAAAGAAGTCCCAGTCCCAGCAGTGGGACAATAGATTAACGTTTAATACATACGGTAATACTTACGGTACGGTAAAACGGTTACCAGTTAACTGTGAGAAATATATAGCATGTGTCTCTAAATGCCTTTCATAAACCCACTCATGAGTCCACTTACGGACCAGAAACAAATTAATGCCGGGTAATATAAATAAATTGAGCTTTATCTAACTACTGCAAGCAGTCTGTACTAATGTGTATGGATATACGTAGCCCATATCCCGTTCATGAGATTGTTTAATAATATTACTATCATGTCTGTTACTGTTATTAATATCGTATCCATTCTCATTTTAAACGTTGTTTTTAAACTTAAAACGCTTTCTACACTCATAGCCCCACAGTAGATTTTCTCCTGTGTCGTGGGTGCCATGGACACACATAATGACGAATACACAAACACCCAGACCCAGAACAAGAATCTAAACTCATCATTCAGAAACCTGTCTGGCCGGGAATCGAACCCGGGACCCACTGCGTGTCAGACTGGTATGGTAACCGCTGCGCTACGCGGGTTGTCAAAACTATTTGTGATCATTACTATTAGTGCCGAAATTATCATTTCGGTCCAACGGTTTGTCAACCACACGTTTAGTGGATTAAGAAATAACAGCGTGGCAAATAGCGTTTAACCGAAACATTCGTTCGGTTCGATTCGGCATGATTCGGTTATAATCGGAGACATAAACTTGGAAGTCAATCTAGAGCAAGGTGGAGGAAACGGTTTTGCAATCATCTGAGAACGGCCTGATCTGCGTATCTACTTTATAAATTGCATTAAGATCGCAATAAAGATACAAAAGTTAAAAGTTAATTACCACTAAGATAGACACTTAAATAGACACAACATATAAAGATGGTATTGGTGAATAGGAAGTGATTTAATATTTATTATTTATGTAACAAACTTAAATACAAAAATAATTATGTCGTAATTGATATAACTTTGTGATGCTTATAAGCGGGTCAACGATCTAACGACGATTAAACCCGATAGTAAGTAATTACAGCCATTCATACAGGCAGCTGTTAACTTAAAGTAGAATTGTTCTATATGAAATCAATTACAGATGTGCTACTCTCAAGAGCTAGCTTGCGTGAAAGTGAGACACAAGCAAACCCTTCCACTTAAACGCAAAAACTGCTTTATGCTACACGAAGGTGTGGCAGTGGAACTATATTCGTTTTACCACCTTGTAAATAACTGGATATTATAATTTAATTCGTTATAAAACATTATTAACCAATCATACCTACCACGAATCAATTTCACAAAATTGGCAAAAAATCGATAAGATTTTGCACTTGCCACAAATCCGGCGAGTAAACAACCATGAAATATCTCACCTAGATATTTTCAGCCGTACAATAACATTGCCAGTTCTCGCTCGAGGCAACCGCCACTCACAATCAGTGATGTGCCGGATCATAAAAATGTATCCGTAGACATGAATACGGATCATTAGTGATCCGCGGATCTCGAATCTCATCTCTACTCAGTTTATATAGATGAGCGTGACCTTATAACAAAACTACCCTTTTGAATTTGTAAGTACAAAATAACTTACCATAACTCACTTCCACAAATGCTTTTGGATTTTATAAATATCATTTGGTACATTTTACGACGTATGAACTAAGTACATAATACAATTTATTAATAATTATGGTTTTTCAAAATTGTAAATTGCTAACAAGGATTAGAATAGCAAACACATTAAACTATGCAATAACGCTTATAAAAAGGATATATCCACCAGAAAATAACGGATACCGATATATCTAACGAGTATCCTCGAATGCGATCACATCACTACTCACAATCGTCGTGTATGCGGCAAACTTTAATGATGAAACGACTGCGCTGTTATATCCAACCCATTGTTCACGGAGCCACGACTCATCTCGATAGGAGATCGTTAACCCTGTATATAGGTCGCAGGCATATAATTGAGTTTCATCAGCCATCAGCACCAAAATTAACTTTGTGGTACATTGTTTCTGAGCTGTATCCTTCGCATGATTATTTTATTAGTGTCGTAAATCTGTAAACGAAGCGTGTGAATTCTCTTTGTATATACCTAATATTGTTTGACCAGATGAGGTGACAATACTGAGAAAATTGACCTGAATGTTGCAAAACATTTGGATGGAGCCATAATTATATTTTATGTGTGTTGTGCATTTTCCATTGAAAGCATGCAGTTCCCCAGCAGTGTCAAGCAGAAATGCCTAGTAAATGTCTTTCTTGCCGCATCCTCCAACTCAGAACACAGCCGACCTTACGATGTTGATTTGCTAGGAGGTAGAACGATGTTTCGACGAGAGAAGTACCGCCGCCACATCAATTTCTGACATAAAATAGGTTTTTGCTTTTCGGTAGTGGGATGTTTGCGGCTCTCATTCACATAAGTTGATGCGAGGACTGAAACCATCTTAGTCCTCCCATGGCATCGTTGACTGACTTCAGATAGAACCTTGCTTGACAGGAAATTTATTACAGATGTTCATTGATACCACAACAGTGACAATTGAGTTGCTAGGGTGGGTTTTCCACCTTTAGCTATTATGCTAACTGTTATTTCTCTATAAAATGTGTACGAATTAAAATTTGAAATGGAATAATATCAACCAATACTTAGGCTATTCATGCTTTCAAATTTATATTTTATGCACAATATTGTTATATTCAAAGTCATTGAGAATATTTTGAAATAAAAATGTCTAGAATTTATATATACAGAAGGTATCTCATCATGACAAAAGTTTATAGAACGACGAAACACGAGAATTCTAAAAGCAACTCAGCCCGGGTCCTCTTGATACCGCACATAAAATTCGTTTGTTTCGTTAAACTACGAGCCAAAATAAAAAAGATAGAGTTAAGAAAACCTTGGCCTGAATGGTACGTTAGTAGCGGCATTAAATATAATCACAACGTTAAGGCGTTGAACACTTCATTAAATAAATTAATTGGAACGCTCTCTACTGCAATGGCTTTACTACAGTAAAATATATGCCAGGGCTATAAAAACTAGGTCGTTAAGGCAAGAAATACACATATTTACGCGAACTAGGCGTGTTTGAAAACTTTCTCCTAAGAAGTAAATATATGTTTTTCTTTCTGTATTTTTTAAATACTAATTGACTAATCCTTACTAAGTATTTATTATTAAATATAAGATATATTATATTTAAAAAAAATATACCTTATATTCAATAATGATAGTAAGGATTTAGACATACTTAGTGAATAAATACATTTTATGAGATATACATGTCCGTTGACTGGAGAGAACCACCACCACACTGCTCTGCCTATTGCGAACTTGCTTTTCTGTGTTCTTGTTTTTTTTGAGCATTTAAATGTGGCTTTTCTACTTACCTAGTAAAATTTAGTAAAATTAGTAACTTCATAAACATGTGCTCGCAATACCTACGGTAGGTGTAGTAGAAGTTTTGCTAGATTTTGGTTTGGTTAAGGCAGATATGAGGTGTAATATTTATAATTCGGGTATAATATTATATGCGGGACAGTTTGCTATTTACATTAGATAAAAACGTATTTCGAGTCTAAGTAGGCGTAACCGCGAGAAATCGTTTGCAATAGTTCGCTTACTTTATACTAGACTTGACTTCTTGCTTAAAGAAAGAAAGGAATATTAATACATATTTATTTAGGTCTCTTATTTGCATATTACGGAGCTTGGAAAGCAGTAAACGTCATTAAGCAGTAAAGTTCAGAAGGAACTGAAAGATCCCGGAGGGCATCACCCAGTTTTGAGGATCCGTTAAGTTCATTTAAAAGAGTGCTTCATTATAGCAAAAAGTAATTTAATTTCATCTCTTTGAATATGCGCCGGCTGGATTGCGAGTGTTTTTTTTATTATTCTACAAAAAGTATCGCTCTGTAGTTTGAATAGAGCTCAAATCGAGAATAAACAAAACTGTGCAATGAATTTGTTCATCTCTAAGGCTAAAGACAAATGCGCGAGCTGGTGCTGATCTGAATAGAATATAGGATATAAACGCGTGAACAATTCAGTACTGTCCGTAGCAGGATGATGAATTAAAACGGATTCATAGCCGATCGAAGAATGCCGGACAAAGACCATTGTTTCCCGCCAGCCGCAGACTTAATCAGAAAAAGGGTGAAACACAAGCTTTTACGAAAAATTTCCATCCGCGCACTTTCATCCATTGTCCTTTGTGCCTCGATGCGGGACGGAGATTATAATAAGCAAACCGTTTTACAATACATTCCAGTTTTTCTACTTTTTTTGCCGTAACCACTAATCACTTAGCTAGGATCCATTCACTTTCATTATTTTTTTAATCTCTTAAACGTCTATGTAATAAAATTTGCATGACAATATAAATTCTAAATGAGATCTCACTTTTAATAGAAATGCTTACTTATTTAAACTGGTCTTCAAAGACCAGCTATAAAATATGGCAAGAAGAAAATTAATTTTATTATAGGTAATTCAGATGCACTAATAAAGAATTAAGAAAGTCTAAATGAAAATCCACAATAATGTATGTGCATACAAATTACTTAAATTCACTAATAAATGTCTAAGATATCTATAGATACACTACATTTAGACATTGTTTTCACCATGACAGTATATATTTGCAATGCAAAATGCGACAAATTGGACACAAAGGACTGTAAAATAGAATTAGTATGTTAATGTTAATTTATGTGACCCCTAAACATGAACTCATGTAACTTACTGAAAATATATCATAAAATATGACATACCAGGTATATAAAATATACCAAATTTTACGCAACTTTGATAGCCTTGAGGATTGGTTTGACAATTCTCATACACAATTTGGTCCTAACATCATTTAAACCAAAGCACAACGACACGGAGTATTATGATGCAGCGAAATGTATATATATACCTATATCAGTGTCTCCACTGCATACATACATGTACAGAAATATGCGAATAAATACGTCTATTCACATATCCTCTTCTTAGTCGTTACGATCTTGTCAGAGCGGTCGTGGTCGTCAAGTAGTCCTTTGGATAGCTGATGTAGCTTGCCTCACGATATCTCGTATGCGAACGCGTATGTAATCACATATGCGAACAACGATATATATACCTACCAATTAACCGTCTATCACTGATACTGGACACGCGTTTCATGTAAACAATATCGCTATCCAGCCTTGATATGACAGTTTTATTAATTTATCGCTAAACGTATAGCTGCCTACTTAATGAATTAATTTAACCGGGTAGTATTTTATACATAACAAAGGCACGATTATTAATGTAATTGCATACTTTATATTTTATAAATACATAAGTAATTGCATATTATAAATGCGAAAGTTACTCTTTAATGCAAAAACTTCGGGTCGGATTTTGCTGATATTTGGCACACATATAGATAATGACCTAGATTTACAAATGGAATAATCATTACCGTGGTAGATGTGACCAAAGCGGACGGAGCCGCGGGAATAGTCTAGTGATATTTAATTATATTACGTACTAAATACTACAGGTAATAGAAGCACACCAATTTTCACCACTTTTAAGTAATGCAAACTTCTTATAAGTCAACCTAAGATAGAGCATGGGTACTTTTCAATCCCCAAGGACTTCATTAAAAATAATAATTAATATATCTAAACCTCATCGTTCAACGAAACCACAACAGTCATACACCGCTCTTATAAAACAGAAATCAGTGTGAGGTTCTACAAAAGAGTTCATCTAACTACAAAATAGTTATTGCAATATTAACAATATGTTAAATAGGGTGTAGGAAACTAAGATACTATATAAAGATCGAATTTTGGTAATAATATTCACAAAAAACACAAAGTTCGGTAACGAAAAAACTTCCCTTAATATAGTCAGATTGAATGACAGTTTCGGTCTAGATCAGATGAAGCTGAAAAATCAAATATTCGCTGAAATATTCCGTCCAGTTCACCCACACTAATGGAGTTTTGGTGAGCCGTTGAAATATTGTTACTCAGCTTATATGCCGTAAAACTTTTATGTTATGGATGAAATACAAACAGTGTGAACTAGACACAGAATATCTATAGAACTTAGTACAGTGAGCGAAACATTATCCCGCTACAGAGAACAAAAAACCATTAGAATTAAAGGGTATATGCATTTAGAGTTAAGATATAGCCCACCATATTGGCTAAGTGCGTATTAATAGACTGTACACACTTTTGAAAACGTTTTTTAATGAAAAAGCTTACACATTTCTAACTTTTCCTTCGCCGTTTAAACATGTGACAAAAAATTACCTATGAGGCGTGTCTTAGAATTTCACCTCTTAAGTCCAAACGTAAAAATAATTTACAGCACCCATATTAACAATTATTATCGAAATAATAGGGACTAAATAGTCGAATCATCGTATTAATACTATCTAAGTAATATGTAATACTTTACTACAGTAAATGGTTAACAATTCAAAACAAACAATCACTTATCGTATTCATGTACAACAGAACGCCAAACGTTATCGTGCACAAACCAAGTCAATAAACAATAATAGTACAGTACAGGTTCGTGAATCACAAGACTCCGTCGTTATCGACGAAACTGTACTAGTTGAATAACAGTCTTCCGATTGGATGCACCAATGAGCTTCCTCTACACCCACACAACTAACGTGAACTGACAACCGAAGTGTAAGGGTGCCCTTCCATTCAAGGTGTTTGAGATACCTAAGCTATGGATATTGCTCGATTTTAATTCCTTACCTTAGATTATTTTGTTTATATAGGGGATACTGACTAAGGATCGGGCCTACGAAAGCAGCGATTGGATATTTGCAGGATCTACAAATGTAGGTATGTTAAAGATTACAACGATCATCGCCATCATTAGCCCAGCTAGTATAGTTTAGCTTCGACCTCACACACAACTTAGCTGGTACTTACCCTAAAGTTACAATTCAGTAACTTTTTTTTCAATCTGACTGAAGTAGCAAACGAGCATGCAGTCCACCTGATGGTAAGTGGTCACTGCCGCCCATGGACATCTGTAATCAAGTTCATACAGAACATGGGTTCCATCTGAAGTCAATCACAGATGCGTTGCTACTCCCGAGGACTATGATGAACGCCTCATGAGAAAGTATGCCGGCAACCACACCCTTCTATCGAAACACAAGAAATGCTTCACGCTAGAAATAGGTGTGGCGGTGGTACTTCCCCGGTCAAACTACACTGGTTCTACCACCTTAAAAATTTCGCACTTCTTTATTTTTATGGTACCCTAACGCTACGATTCAAGTAACTACCTATATCTTATCCAAATTTGATTCTACACCACGTGAACTAAGGTCACAATTGAAACGGGATTTGATAACGTAGTTTCAGCAACAAATAGTGTACCAATGAACCGAGACGAAATGCAAGTCGAACGTGGCTAGACGCACGAGTTCTCGCTTGACCGCTTTCATTAAGAATTATTTACTGTGCGACACGCATTCACATACTAAGAATGGTCAACTTAAAAGAATTGTTTCCGTAAGTAGGTCAGCATGAAAAACTAGATAATTCCACTAAATTACAATTTACTAGCCCCGAAACGGCGGGATCCTTTATGTAGCGAAAAAGCGACATTTGTGGTATGAAGCGGAGAAACTGTAGAAAGCCGCAAAGAAAGATAACGTTTGCCCGTTTTCTAGTAGTTTTTATCTGTAAGTAAAGCTACTAAACAACATTATTTAGAGGCTTGGCTAAAAACCGAGGGAACGCAATTTACACCAAATATCCAACCGCTGCTTTATATAACTATATAAAGTCTATTCGTAGTTAGTTTTATGTTTGAATTATTGAGACACCAGTAGGAATTTCTGTGGAATACATTTCTGCTAATAAGCAATAACATTTCTTATGAGATTGCTGTTATTGTTGTCATTCAAAAATTTAACAAATATTCCCGGTCATGATTAATTGTTTACATAATTTACATTCCATTGTTATTTATTATAAGTACTTATCATTATCTGTTATATCGGAATATGATGTGAAAGTTTATATTTATGTTGCATCTTTACATCACCATAAGTATATTTAAATTCAATGACCTACTCTATAATTATATTTGTTGTTCCACCAATTTTAATCTATTGTCTGTTGCAACCAACACATCCTGCATCTGCACAACAACCCCTCAATCAACACATCCCTCATCCCATATTATTATTTATTTCATAGACATGCCTATGGCAATGCACACACAACATTAACAAAGCTATGTCACAGACAAAAAATATATGGATATGATGAATAGATAACCTCTTTCTTTTGAGAAGTCAGTTAAAAAACAACACTTTAAGACACAGCTAATAATAATGAAGAGGACATGATTAAGTATGAAATTTTTTGGTATGGTTTTTTCATAAACACATATGATCTAATTATATACATAAGAAAACTGCAGAACTTCTCTGATTTAATAGAGATGTTGTTTATTGGAACTAAATCTTCAAATTTATAAGTGTACAACGAGATAACTGGGAGTTTATATGCAATTTTCCTTAGGCTACATTCTTGCATTCCTACAAAAATGTAATAGGGAATTATTCTTTAAGAGAAAGTAACACTGAGGTAATTACTTATAGAGATAATTATATGTACAATAAGATCAATTCGTATAATAATAACCATGTAGGTAACTATAGAAATTGATGTTTTTGTACATACCTAATTATCTTTTATATCCCACAAATAATTGACCCAACCGTTTTCAATATTAAACTTGAATATACCTAAGTATACTCACAGCATCTTAAACTGTCTACCAAATTGCACTTGCCTAGCTCATCGCGCTGGCCAAGTGCTTATTACTCTCTCATTCTAAGAAATGACCAATGCGCAGGCATGAGACAATAATGAGTTGGCTACAATCTGCCATCGGCCTCAAGTTGTGTATATGTATTCTAAAAAAAATTCAACCATTCGAATTTGAGAACTGAGAATCCATACACTAGAAAAAGCAATTGTATAACTATACTTGCATATAGTCCAGTTTGATTTTTCTCCACATAAGTTCAAAAATAATTCTTTTTGATATGTCCTCTAGATACTGTTACTGTTTTGAGGAACATACATACCGGTATCGCACACAATGCGGCCAGACATAAGTATAAAATATGTATTTATACCAAACAAACGAAAAAGTCTGTTTTGTAAGTGGGGTAGTAAAAAATTCAGACTTAACAATATGTAGGGAATGCCAAAATTTAATATGTTAGTATGTCATTTGCAGTATGTACCTCAAATACCTCAACTATTCTGAGTTTGTTACAGATAACTGTTCACAACACGTTCAACTTACAATGTAGGTCTATGGGCCAAAGTAATCACATAACATGAACTGACTACCTTTATACTTCTTTATTATAGAGAAGAAAAACATCAATTAACAGCCAACATTCTTTAAAGTAATTGGGTAGGTCACATATCTATGAAAATGAAAATGAAATATTGAAAATGAAAATAATATCTATATTTTACAAAAATAAGCATATCAGTCAAACTTATTTGACACAATTTAAAAGTATAAGTATATCACATATTATCACACATCCAATCATATTACATTGTTATTTGTGAATACCTACCCTATATTCTTTTATGATATATTGTTTATAAGATTATTAGTGTAATTTACAGAATATAGGTTTGGTTTCTAACTAAATACAATACAACTGATATTGCAATGTTCCAATAAGAATTTGATATATTGATAGGATCTTATAAAAAACTAGTTCCTTCAATGTGTCTAAATCAAATTACCTACCCACAAACAAAGTTACTTCTTTGTTTTAAAAAAAAATGTAAATTTGTTAATGTGTGAAGCAGGCACCCAAAGTAATTAATGCCTATTTCAGTGTTTTGATGAGTTTTAAAGCATTATAAAAAATCGTATGAAATATTCAACAAAATTATGAAAAGTTTGTTCTAATTGCTTGACTGCTAAGTAATCAGAAAAACTGTTTAGCTAATTTGCAATTATGAGATAACGGTGTATGTAGTACTTAAAACATTGTTTGTAAATAAACATATTATTGTTACGTGATTAATATGAAAAATGCATGTTTACTAACAAAAAGTATTTATGGTGGGTAAGGGTACCTCTCTATAGCGGATAAAGCATCCACGTAGCCAACGAGACTCGATGGGTGTCGATTGCACGCTCGAGAAAGGAGTGGTTTAGAAACAAACAAAAAAAGTGACCTTTTGTGTACCGACGTGGTAGGATCCGGCAATGCGTACTCTTACCTTATCTCCTGGGATATTTTTCGCCGACATGATGGGTCCCCTTCCTGTACCGTGAACTGCCGTCGTCTCAGGGACGATAAAGGTATCCAATTGCTGCGACCGCCCAGCATATGACACTAACACTACACTCAACAAATCACTCGGCCATTATCACTGATCGAACGGTGCATTAAAGCCACAAACACAATAAACGAGCCATACTTTGGCGTCGGAATCAGCACGATTTCCCATTTAGATGCATCTGTACGGATAATTTTCACAACACCACACACAAACACAACGACTGACAGAAGCAAACTTGATTGAATTGAGCTTGACGGAAAATGGCGAGGGATGGATGTACCTCCCCCCGCTCGCCCCGCCTTCCCCGCACACCACAGACCAAACCTGCCCCAGGACAGACCCACAGCGTTGTTTCGGCTCTGACCCAGATAGCAGCACTAACGCACGAAGTAAATATACATAGTTAGTGTATTCTCAAGGTGCTCCTAGATGGCGCTGATATACATATTATTATCTAAAGCGCGGTCTCGTTGAGAACTATTTTACTGTTACATACTTTTCTATTGAATTTTAAAGAACATTACACTAATTAAAGTGTAATAAACTTGAAGATATAAACCCAACTTAATCGTTCGCTATTACATAATAGTTTGTGCTAGATAGCCAACTTGGATTTTTTGTAGTAAATGACGTGACCCGTAATCGATCATAATAAAGTATACATACACATTTGGATCTTAATTTTTGAAATCGATTTGCAGGTTTTAGTCGACAGTTCTTTATTGGGACCAAGTCCTAACTTCAATACCCAAGCCAAATTCATTAAAATTTTAAACATCGTTTAAAGGAAGTTTGAAATATTGTCTGATTTGTTCGTACGAAAATGCTATATTAAGAATTTAATAACTCGTAGGTACATATTCATCTCTTCCCAACTCAATAGAAGTTAGTGTAAGTGGATGTGGAGATTAGTATCATTACAATACAATTATATGTATTCATTCTTAATTTTACATAGAAATAAGTTTAAGAGTTACATAAAGCAGCCAAAAAATTCGTAGATCTCAAAACAACAGTAGCAGCAGACTTTTTAAAGATTATTTTAACATATTTTCAGTGAAGTAAAGCTACAAACCTATAAAATTGACATAGTTACGATGAGATGTTGTAAAAAGAGTTTATTACACAACTCGTTTAGTTTTGTAATTCTTACTCAATTAAAGTAAAGGATTATTTATCTTTAATAAATTCAATGTAACAATTTAACAGTAAAGGTGAAGACAACACAAGAAAATAAAAGATTTAATTCCGTAAAACATAGATGAATTGTGCGTTCCCGCCTTTTCTTAAATTATATTTTTTAAATTTTGATTTTTAAGACTGAATAGTAGGAAGCCTTATCACAAAGGAAGTCATCTCGTACGTAAAAATAAACAAACTATGAATAACGAAACTGCAGACAAAATTAATAACTGATAATAATTCATCATTGCCATTTGAAAAAATATTTAACTATCTGTGATTTCTGTTGTTCTGCATTCTGTTTCTGTCAGTGTCAGTCAGAGGCAACGCCGCGCAGCCGCGTTTGAGCGCTTCGTCTCGGAGTGAAAAACGCTCAATTTGCAAAATGGCGGACGGAGGCGTGGATATAGATCTCTACGCCGATGATATTGAATCTGATTTTAACCGACAGGTGAGTCAAAACTTTATAATACATTTTACATTCTTCTTGCAAACATTTTTTATATCGATTGCTAAGTTTCGTTCGAGATAATCTATATTATTGATAGTAGAGGAGGGGTAAAATAAAATGGCGGTGCGGCGTCTTTCAGGACGACTTCGGAGGTGATAATGTGGATTTGTACGACGATGTGATCGCTGCGCCGGCATCGAAGCCCGACGACGGTGACGGGCCTCCGAACTCCGTGCCGCCGCAGCACCCACCGGAGGAGACTAACGGCGGCGCGCCCTATCACAACAACTCGTCCAACCATCATCATGGCCGACGCTTCCAACTTTACGTCGGCAATCTCACCTGGGTTTGTAGAACTTATTGTCTAAATATAATGTAAATACAGAATCGAGTTTCAATTACCATATCTGATATCTGTTTTGCATTGTGAAGTTGTAATGTATCGGTACCACTAATGTACGGTTTTGTATGTCGTATTTTTTAACCAGTATTCCATTTTACACCATGCTATATTTAAAATTTCAATGTATTTTATTGTGTCAGAGAGAGATTTGATTTTTGTTTACAATGTATTTGTAACTATCAGTGCTTGTGATACGAGAATTATTTGAAATATGAAATTTTTACCTCATTATATTGCAAATTAGTTGTGTTTGTTAATAGTTCAATGTATGGGTTGAATTTAATTGTTTGACTTATGATTAATTTATATTCATCGATATGTGTAAGTATTGTATTGTTATTTGCATAACAATGAATAGCATTTTTTTTATTGTATTGGTACATTATAACTCCACATTTTTAACTTAACAGATATCAGGAGGGCTGCTATCTGCTGCATATAAAATATAGTTTCTGAAAGTATTGTATGAATCAATTCTTGAATTTTTGATAATCACACATGCTCTGAAAATGATCTTGCCATCAGTTAATATAGGTTTTTAATTATGATTTACAATAAATTCAATATTGTGATTAAATGTAGTAGTAATTTACATTTAATATATCTGAACTATATCTTAGTACAATATTACATTGTAAGCAGATAACAGCCCAATATTGTATAGCAACCAAATTAAAAAAATAATGTGAATCATTTTATGTTGAAAATATTGTCATATTTTATAATTGATTGACTCACACATATGTCAATTGCCCTTTCGGTGTTAATTTTTGCTTAGTTATACTAACATTGCAAGCTAAAAGGTTGTATAATGAAATAGATGTTTGAAAATATAAAGTCAAATTGATATTTTTCTACCCAAGCTGTTTTGTTCATTTGGAAAGCCAATGATCCACATTTATGTAATAAAATGTTACTATTGTGCAGCTAAGCTGTTAGTATTTACAATCAATGTTGCACAGTATAATTATTCATCTACAAAGATTAATTTGGTTGCATACAACTTTAACTTGTGATGTGCGTCTGAGTTGCGTTGATTTAAAATATTGAAGGAATTTTGTGTGCCTCATAACTAGGGATGAATGAGTTTCTGGCTTCTAAGTCCTATTGAAAAGACTTATTTTATATATGTACTTCTCATTTTTACCAACTCACATCTCAACTAGCCTTTGAAGTCAGTATTAATACTATGTCGAAGTCTTTCATCCACAAGATTGAGTTGTTCCTTGAAATATTTATGAGATTTTAGAGGTCTTGTTTACTATAAACACCTTTAACTTGTTTATATAGACTTAAATAGCATATACTTTACTATTAAAAAAATGCACATATGATGCATTTCTAGTCAGTTGTAGATGTAAATACTATTATATTGCTAATTTATGTATATGATTACACAATTAGGGTGTGAGTCCTTAAATAAAAAGGAAATTTTAATTGATTGTTCATTTTAGACGATTTTATAATTGTAAAATTAAGTCTATTAAAAAAGACTTTTTATCACTCTGTGAAACATTTAAGGTGATTTAACACAGTATGAATTAATTTCTGTACTTGGTTACAATTTGATAAGAAATAGAATAGCAATTTTTTTTTCACATGACATTTATTTCATGGTTTCATTTAGCATTACTTCAATTAATTTTGCGCATATGGGGCACATATTTTCCGATGTTTATTTTAAACCTTCACTCTTATCTTAGAACCACACCACTAATTTTTATATAAGTTATGTTTGGCTAAACACATTAAATATGCTAATAATAAGATGATTTACATATTATTGATATAGCAACAAATTTTACAGACTATACATTGGTAGAATAATAATTATTTGGTTCATTTAGTTACATTGCACTTGTGTATCTGATTATTGTTTTTAATGGTTGCAATTTGCAATGGTGGTTTGTTGTTTCTGATAAAGGTGAATGTCTTATTTTGTAAGAAACTTTGGCTGATTTTATGTTGTTTCAAAATCTTCGAAAAAAGTTAGGTAATATAATTCGAGTTAAAAAAAAAAAAACATAACATATTCAGTAATAATTTAATTGTTGTTTAAAGTCAGTTCTTACTTTAGCATTTCTATTTTAAGAGGATGTGGAATAATCTGGAGAGGGTTAACATATTGAAAATACTGTAGTGATGTTATTTCGAAACAAAAAAAAATCTTATTTTTAAATAAAACAATTGCTTAGAAATAATAGGTAGTGTAGTTCATAGGTGGTACAAATTCAGCCTAGTTTTGGACATTCTCCTTTATATGACAATGAATAATTTTCCATAGTATTTCAATGTTGATGCTATATCAATAGTAAATAAGAACTGAAATGAAATCTTTAATAGTTTGCTGTCATTTTATTAGATTTTGTCAATTATTACAGTGTTGAAATCTTCTTATTTCACTTTGAATTCACTTTGAAGCAATGTGCATATTTAACAAGTTAACATCGTTATGAGTCAATAGTATTATTCAAAAATAATACTATTCATTTGAAATGATATTAAGTGGCATAAATATGTTATTATGGCAATATTAACAATTTATTCCACTGAATCCATTTAAAAAACTAAAATTTTACTTCTTTTAAGTTTTGATAAGTTCTCCATACAAAAAAATACAATTGATTATTTCTATTGAAATATTTATTTGTATCATTATGTTATATTAATGTACTATTTTTATCACTCAAAATAATTCACCTTTTTAATAAGATACAGGTCTGTGTGACAGATCCTTAAATTTGATATATTTGTTTTTTTTTTGCATTTATTAACTTGTGCCATAGATTTTTTTATTGTTACATTTTCTCCATTTAGTTCATGATTCTGATTCAATTCCTACATTTTACTAAGAATTTTTGCTGTTAAGAAATATAACACTCCAGAAGATATTTATGAATTGTTAAGATCAGACATGTTATGGTTTGTACTAGTTTGATATCCGGGTAGAATTTTAGATATAGATTAGTTTTTAGTATTGGAAGCTTAGTATTACTGACACCGTCTGTATTTATATTTATCTTCAATAAACTAGATTTTAGATTTCTGTTATAAGATTGCTTCAATTTAACTGATGAAGTTTCAATATTTTTTATTAACAAGAATAAGAATATGTAGTGTTTGCGAATTTGCATACAATTTTTGCTTTGTAGTTCATAAAATTTTCAGTTTTGCACAAGTGCTGTTAATAAGAACAAAAAAATAATCGCAAATGTGTTTGTATTCTATATGTGCTGAATTCTTTGATGTATATATTAATTTTAGAATGTCCATATTGTCTGTGATTTGTCATATATATAATCTACATGTGTTAACTACAGTACATACCATAACATGATAAATATCTCCCTTATACATAGTAATCACCTGTGTAAGTTGTGTTCAAAACATAATATATATTTTGCATGTGTTGACGAGAATGTTGATGGTTGCAAATGATTTCATGGATGTTGAAGAATGAGCTGTTATTGTATGTATTTATATGTATATTAATTTTGTAACAGTATTGGAAGTAGTTGTATATAAAATACAATGAGTTTATACAATGACATAGAAATTACATTGTTCAATAATTACATCTTTAAAGAAGAGTGTCGTCTTCTGCATTGAATAGGTTTATTTTTATTTATATAGTTATGCATAGGTAAGATTTTTTTGTGATCTATGGGTTACCAGGTAAACGCAGGTCAGGTTCTTCCATATGTAAACAAAAAGTTTTTTTTGTATGAAATGTTAGAAAAAGTAAGCAATATAACATTCTTTTTTAACGGCAATGTTATTAATAAAATTACTAGTTAAACAATTTTTTTGCACTATGAATGAACAAAGTAATCTGGGACCGAGGATACCAAAAATAACAATTGATATTATTTTGTTGCATCCTAATATTTAAATCTTATAAAATAAATGATAGGTTATAACTTTTTATGATATGTTTTCTGCACATAAATGTCAACATGAATAGTTTTTGTTTATTACAATTTTCATTCAAATTATTACATTACATTAGGGAACAATGCTTGATTTACAAGAGAGTTTTCTATGTTTACACATTGTCTGTGGATTGCATTAATAACTGGAATTCGGGGTTGGTGTTATGCATTGTATACATAATCTCAAAAACTCTTGAATTCTGGTTTCACTTGTGTCATTACTAATATTTCTTTCTATCAGGTTACAACGAGGTAAGATGTTTATGCTTGTTACATGTAGCTGTGTGTTTTAATTCTCACATTTATATGTATTGTATTTTTATTTTTAATCTTGGTAACTTATGCAAATCGGCTCACGTGATCAGTCACGTGCATTGTATGTTAAGGCCTACATTCAATTAAATATCTCTAAATATTTGCTTTTAATATAAAAGTATATCGAACCCTGCTAATATTGTGCATTCAGTGGAAGAAGTATATGTTTCTCACACAAAAGATACAAATTGTTGGTCCTAGTGTAATAACTAAGATTATTGTATTAAATTCCCAAAGCATATCAATTTATCGTTGGATCAGACTATCTGATATTTTTAATAATCTAATGTTGCTGTACTCATCGTTATATTTATAATAAACATACGCGGTATCCTTGATATAGCAGTAACTGTAATTTTCTAAAAGTGGAAAGATTGTGTAGAACAATTGGGTGTAATTACACTTGGTATCGTGTAACGCTAATTTCTAAAATAAGTTTTAATATGTTTAATTAATTTACTAAAGATATTTTTCCCCTGTAAACAAGATATTTTTTATTGACGAAATTTTA
This sequence comes from Spicauda simplicius, assembly GCA_949699795.1. Lineage (NCBI taxonomy): Eukaryota > Metazoa > Arthropoda > Insecta > Lepidoptera > Hesperiidae > Spicauda > Spicauda simplicius. Next base: position 6,253,469 of record OX453076.1, on the reverse strand, counting down.
CTTCAAATCATAGGTACTTTTTCAAATTATTGTTTGAATATCCACATTAATTATGACTGTCTTGTTTGATTATTGATGATGCAGTTATAAATCTATTATAAACCTACGTTTTGTCACACTGGATAACACAATATATGTCATAATATTAAAATAAAGACAATAACTTTATATTTAAAATAAATGTAAAATAATATTAAGCTAACATGTTTCCTAAAAGGCTGAATTTAATTGTCTGACTTCCTTCGTTATTGTCAGGAAGGAAATCGGTATATCATATTATATTCAATGTTTGGTTAGCAGAAATTGTGGGCTGCTTTTTAATTATAATTGCCATTAAATATTATTGATTGCCATAAAAGACTGTGATATTGACAATAAAAAAATGGTTACAAAAAAACTGTTTCCTTTTCACCCAACGTTACCTGTTATCAGGAGACTCTAACATTGCGGTCGATACAAAGTTTTTTGGAAAATACAAAGCGTTTGAATGAGATAGGAATATAAGGAGACGGATTGAATGCAATGGGCCTATAAAATTTATCGTAAGGGCTAAAGCAATATAATTAACTGTTTCGATATCATAGGAGATTTGCCACGATTAAGTAGGGACTAGAATATCGTCAAGCCGGTTTGAGAAAACAGCGTTTTGTTAGGTTATAACACATTCGGATAATTCTCTGGCGCCTTACCATGAGGTACGTGAATACATAAGTACAAACCACGCGAAATGTTCGCCATAATATTTTTTTTATTGCGCATTTATTCTCGCGATAGATTGTTCCTTAGTTTTGAATGGAATGATTGCAGTGGGCGACGGATCAAGACATAGCTAACGCCGTTGCGGACGTCGGCGTAACGGACTTCCAAGATGTGAAGTTCTTCGAAAACAGGGCAAATGGACAGTCGAAGGGGTTCTGCGTGATTTCCCTTGGGTCCGACCAGTCCATAAGGATGGTCTTGGATCGCTTGGGCAAGAAAGAAATTCATGGGCAGCACCCAGTCGTCACATTGCCTACAAAACAGGTAACAATAAGCATTCGTTAAGTCAAAAGTTAAATATCTACTCGAAAGCAAAAGCATTGACGAAATAAATAAAGATAGACGTAGGGAAGTCTTAAATTAAGTAGAACATGATGATTGTTGTAGAATACTACTATGACAACTTTTAGTAACTTTCGCTAATTCTTTTAGTACCAAAACTATTTCTTCATTTTCCTGAACTAATCAGGAGAAAAGATTTTTAGAATTTTGTAAATACGTCGATTTACTCAAGAAAACAATGTATCAAAGAGAGGTTAGATAATAGCGGTAAGTTTTGGTTAAGAATCGAAGTCTTATCTATCTATGCAGTCCACCTAGTCACTGCTGCATAATCATAACTGATATTAAAACAAAACATGCTGAAAACTCGTATAGGGGTCTGACATTTTTTACACATGGAAGGCTATTTTGAAACCAATGCCTTTGCGACTTGCACTCCATTTATACCCGACTTGAAGTATTCCGATCGTGCTGAAATGTTATTAGAAGGCAGTAATAGGGTGTGGTTATAATACTTTCTAACTGTAATATCGAAATACCTAATTCAGGGTTCAAACATCTGTGGTAAACTTTTCTTTACGCATGGAAGCTATATGGGACCTACGCAAGACAAGGGAGATTGAGAACTATAGGGAGTAGGTACACAGGGGAAATCTCCCCTCTGAAATATAGTCACAGTTATAAGAAAATGGTACCAATAGTATGGTAAGAGTAGGTAAGGGACGTGTAGTCTTCACTGAATCTATTAGGCATAATTTTATAGTCAATCAGAATTTTCGATGCTAAAGCAGTTTTATATAGTTTTTCCAGAGAATCATTTAAAGTCTAAAAACAGCGGTCTTGAGTGATTAATATTCTGGTCTAAAATTCCTTTCGGCTGAGAATAGAGTACAACCTCTCAAAAGTCACATAAAATAATTTAATATCCACTTTTATTGATTTTTATGGCATAGTAAAATATGGACAACACATATTTTACTATGATATATACACCTAATTCTGTTTTTAAATTCGTCAATAAGTGACAATAGGTTGCTATAGTAGGGGAGTCCAACACGGGACTTTAGGAGTAACTCGAGCGCGGCAGAATAAAGATGCTTTATATATTGATGACCTTCAGCCAGTATGAGACCTTAATATAGGGGTACGCTCAGGGCAAAATTGTGATTCCTACACTCCTTTAGGTTAAACTCAAATCGTGAAGTTGGACACATAACATGTTCTAATTAACCTTATTATGCAACTTTGTTAATCTCCTAGGAGTCACTTAAATCGTCAGATTAGCAAATTTGAGACATTTTAGGTTGTATTTAACTCTCCCTCTTACCCTAATGCATTCGAGTAATTCCATGTAATAGATTTTTTCTTACAATTTTATAATTGTAGATGCTTCTCCCACCGCTCAAAGTAAAAACATCATAGGGTCACTTATTTTTCCTATAATTTAATCTACCAAACTTAATAAGTTTCCGCGACGCTCGAGTAACTCCATATTTAACATCATGAGCTCCCTATGTACTCTGGATGGTACGATTCGTTTAATGCAATACTTTTTGGCCTATAAAATGTTTGAAGTAAATAGTATCAATATTAAACAGTTGGGTAGATAGTTGTAACACAGTAAAATTCTAAATTCTAAAAACCATGATCTCATGTGTGATCTCTCACACGGAGATGTGGGTTCTGTGCTTTTCGTTGCCCATTGTGTTATTTCATAAATATTTTGCAGGCACTGAATCAATTTGAGAGTCAGTCGAAGACTAGGTCTACTCCACCGGGACCCAACAACCCAGGGATGCGGGGACCTCCACATCCCGGCGGTCCACCTGGACCTCACCCAGGAGGTATATATTTCTAACTTTTATATAAAATAACATAAAAAATTACCCTTTTCCTTTAGCTTTCAATAGCCAAAAATCAAGTTAAGCTAGTGGCTAGGGCTCACTTTGTCTAATTCAATATTATTTTTTCATGACGTGACTGAATAGTAAAGAACTACTTATAAATTTAAAAAATAGAATAAGAAGACGTAATACATCGAGAAGTTCACTGATTTCTAACTTCTCAATACATAAGACACATATGAGGGTTGTATATACGTAAAATAATATGTGGCTGTGAGAACTTTGTATTAGATTTACATTGTTTAGATTTCTTCGGCGGAGGACCTAACGGGCCAGGTCCCAACGGTCCGCGCATGATGATGCCGGGTCCTGCTCATCATCAGCTTCGTGGTCCGCCGCCGGGTCCTCACGGCCACGGTCCGCCTCCACACCATCTGCCCCAGCATCAGGGGCCTCCGCCTCATCATCTGCCACATCAGGGGCCTCCACCGGGTCACCAGGGGCCCCCGCCGGGGCATAGACCCCCGATGCAGGTATTACTTACTTTCCGCTCGTATGCTGCATTTTGTGTCACTCAAAACAGGAAAGATATTTTTTATTCTCGTTTTAAAGCTTAAACTTGGGGTGCTAAGTAATTAATTTAACTAAGTAATATGATTTAACGTTATTTTCGTTCCAATTCCATTCTAAAAATATTTAATTAAACTGTTACGGTCTAACGTGGTTCTTTAGGCTAAAATTGCAACCCTTGAAATCACCAATGCATGCATAATAACGTTCGTCATGCTCGTAGTAGAACCTATAGAACAGTTTACGAATTCACACGTATTTGTCAACAGTTCCAAGGGCCGCCGCAGATGCAGCGCGCAGGTCCGCGGGCCGGGCCCGAGTGGGCGCCGCGCGGCCCGCCGCACCACATGCAGCCAGCGCCCGCGCCGCAGTACGGCCCGCCACAACACCAGCTTCATCAGATGCCGCCACCGCACGCTGTCACGGTATGATAAATAAGGGGTGATCGACGCTTTAATGGGCCGGCGAAATGCGTCGGATTGGGCAATTGGCTATTGGCGCTGCCGTATGCGACCATGGTATAAGACTTACCGATTACGCGAGATCGTAGGGTTGGAATCTAGGGCACTTTCGTACCGATGTAGAATTCTTAAGCTTTTCTATTTCAATGTCTATGATATGAGTTACCATATTGCATTGCTGTGTCAAAAATTAATTACAAAATCATATAAGAATAATAAGTTATTGAATGACAATTTACTGGACCAACTAAAATTTGGGCATGCATAATAAATTTCCAATGTCATCCAAGACATTCCTACACGACTTTGTTTACGTTACTGTGTTCATAGGTCAGAAATGTATATTTGCCTCTGATAACCCAGATTTGTATGATTTTAATCTCATTTGATTAAACAATGGTAGTATGTTACAATAAACTGTTTTTGTTGTAGCCACCAGGACAAGGAATGCCTCCTCCACATCATCAGCTGCCTCCTCACCAACAGGGTCCGCCCCGTGGACCGGCGCCATTACCTCAACATCCAGGTTACAACATACACTAATATCATTCCAGTGATTGCCAAAAAGCATCCTTCTACATTTAACTTGACTTTTCATAGTATAGAATTTTTTTCTGAATAAAGTTTTCTAACAATACTTTTCATTTGTTTGAAACTGACGTCACTTTTTTGGAAATAAAATTTCTGCTTTTTCTACAAAATTAGGTAATTACATACATATTTTTTTAAATTTAAAATTACACCAATCAACCTTCATTAAAATACATTTAATGTAAGGTACATTATTGTGTCAAGTAACCCCTATATTTTTGGTTATATATATACGTTTTATGTGTTAATTAAATAATTTCTATTAGTATTATCACATATTATACTACATAACACTATGATATATATAATGTTTAGGTGTAGGCGGCGCCCCAGCACCTCACGTGAACCCGGCGTTCTTCAGCCAGCAGCCACCGGTTCAGCCGCCGCCGAACCAGCCGCCCCCTGGGCCGCCGGGCCCACCAGGCCCCCCGGGACACTTCAACGCACCACACAGTGAGCACTTGATACATAGCGAGTATAATGTTTTAGAATTGTTTACTTTTTATAATAATAAGATTTTCTAAATTCTTAGTATTTTAGTAATTAGTGACGACCCGCGTGGCGCAGCGGTTACCATACCGGTCTGACACGCAGTGGGTCTCGGGTTCGATTCCTGGCCAGACAGGTATCTGAATGATGAGTTTAGATTCTTGTTCTGGGTCTGGGTGTTTGTGTATTCGTCGTTGTGTGTGTCCATGGCACCCACGACACGAGCAAATTTTACTGTGGGACTATGTGGGTGTAGAAAGCGTTTTAAATAATAAGAATAAATATTAGAGTTTTGTCTAGAATGTAGTGTATAAAATATTAAGTGACCACTGTTGTTCATAAATATCAATAAAAAAAAACAAGAACTATATAAAAGTAATAATTATTAGTATTAAAAAAGGCAATAGCGCTACTGAAAGTCGATGATAGTCGCGTTTGCCTTTTCAGACGACTGAGTTTAATTGGTTCATGTATCTTTAACTTACACATCCTACACACTAGAATAGGTCACTCACTACATTAGTGCCATAAGGAATTGGGTGTGGCGGTAGCATTTCTACGAATTTCTACTCTTAAATCACTGTAATTGACGCATTGAGGCACGACAACTTAAATAAAATAGCTATTTAGATGAGTCGTTTTTAATACTAGCGAAAAGTCACATTTTTTTATATGAATTACAAACAAGTATTTTTTTTATATGATTGAAGTTAACGAGCTTACAGCTTACTTCCCACCTGTAAGTGGTCACTGCTGCCCATGGACATCTGTAAGCAACTTCAAATAAAACATGTGTTCTATATGAAGTCAATCACAGATGCGTATCTACTACAATCGCGAGGACTATGATGGTCGCCTCATATAAAAGTGTGCCGGCAACCACAACCTTCCACCGAAACGCAAGAAATGCTTCACGCTAGAAATAGGTGTGGCGGTGATACTTCCCGGTCGAACCACACTACCTGTAAACCTATAAGAACCATTTATATGTAGTTTCATTGTCATATCTGTTTTATAGGTCCGGGAGCACCATATGGACACCCATCACACGGGGCTCCGCCGCCGGCTCAGGGCCCCAGACAACCGCCATACGGTCGGCCTCCACAGGTAACTAGTGATAATTATTGTTGTACCATTTTGTAAGTGTGTAAAAATTAGAAAGAATTGGTGGTTGTCCAGTTTTTAAATATTCCAATTATGAGTAAACTTTACATACATGCAACTAATTGAACTGCCAGATTATTTACGTTCGCATGTGCTTTTGTAGAGCACAGGTAGGTGTTTTCAATTTGTAATAACATGACCTATTACAATATTTAGCTATAAACATGGCTAAAAATGTTCTCAAGACTAAAGTGTTGATATTTCACAGCACCAATTTTTCAAAGTTCATCTACAAATTTCGGAAGTTCCGATTAATTTTATATTCGCGAGCTGCCATTACTTAATTATAGCTAAGGAAGGTTCACGAATAGTGAATAGAACGCAGCACTGATAGTCGAAAAGACTGCGGCTACCACAGCCATTTTTAAACAAAATTAACACGTTGGGCGTTGGATATTGTTATGAAACGATGGGCAGCGACATTGATTTGTTTGTACGGCATTGCACCGCTTTTACTGTGTTGTCTTTATTGCCATCTATCTTTTTTGTGTTAACCACGATGCAACTTAAATTCATTATTTTTATTGTGAGTTTTCACTGTGTGCGTGTGATTTCCAGAGCTACCCATCAGCGGAGGCACGTCCGGCCCACCATCCGCCACCGCTCGGACCTCACGCACCCCACGCTCCCCACACGCCACACGCACCCCACGGACCCCACGCTCCCCACGCGCCGATCCCGGCGATCAGCGAGGCAGAGTTCGAGGAGGTGATGAGTCGCAATCGTACGGTGTCGTCGAGTGCGATCGCGAGAGCCGTAAGCGACGCTGCAGCGGGTGAATACGCGTCGGCGATTGAGACGCTCGTCACTGCGATATCGCTTATCAAGCAGAGTAAGGTAAGCTACTGATGTCATGTTATTGTACCGTTGTGGCCTCAACCACGTTCTAGAGCAGGCATTAGAAACTTTTTGGTTGCACCAGCACACGTAGTTTTGTCAAAGGTTTCACAGGACACCAGTATAATAAAAAATGTGTGCGTGTACTAGCGTACACTCGTAAGAAGTGAAACTTCTTTATGATGTTATTTTTCAAAAAATAATTTACTATATGCAACTTTACAGAAATTGGTTAAATAAAGTTAAATTAGATAAAGTTTAATAAAAGGATTTTATTAAACTTTATCTAATAATCTAATCTATAATAATCTATCTAATATCACGCGTGGTAGGGATAAGAAAAAGATGGCGCGTAACGGAAAAAAAAAAGATGGCGCGTAACAGAAAAAGATGGCGCGTAACGAAAAAAAAAGATGGCGCGTAAAAGAAAAAGATGGCGCGTAACGAAAAAAAAAAGATGTTACACTAAATTTTTTTCCAACCCCGATAAAGAAGTTTCACTTCAAAAAGCCATGTGAACTGATGAAATCAGTATTCGCAGGAAACTAAGTATTCAATTAATCGATGGAAATCGATTTCAAATTATATCAGTTTACAGAAGTTTATTTGTTTAGGGCAGATTTTCTCATGGTTTTTATGCGACTTAAAATTCGCGGCACAATTGGAAATATACGCGACACATTAGTGTTGTCGCACCATGGCAGTTGAAAACGCCTGTTCTAGTAGGATTACATTTGCTAATTTTTAACAGTTATTTTTTCTTGTTAAAAGCACAAACCACAATGGTTTATTAGTCGGATTTTACAGTTAGTCTTGAGCTGCATTTGTAATTTGGCTTGATTCAGTTAGTAAAGTTTATTGATTTTTAGTAAACTAGCATTGTTTTATGTGTTTAAAAAGTGATGCAAGTATTAGTACACTAAATAAATATGTAATTGAATACATTGAATGCATAAGGTTCAATATACTGGGACTATGTGCAGGGCATTATACATTATTTGTATGGTATAAAGAATTGGAACAATATGCATGTGTGCATTATATGTACTAGTATTTACACAATTGATCTTTAGAAATTTATGTCAATAAACATTTTTGACGTAGGTTAGCTGTTTACATATTTCTCTAGCTCAGTGTTTTTCATTTTTTATGACCTCTAATGTCAATTTATTTGATATAACGTAATTAGTATCATTTTGTCAACGTTTTCTTATTGTATTATTTTAAAACTAAAGTACATTGTTTTCACGCGACATCCCTGCAGAGGCAACGCGACCTCACGGAGGGTCACGAGTCGCAACTCACAGGTTGAAACGTGAATTTCTAGCTGGTAGCAAAGCCAAATCACAGTTCAAAAACATAACAGATACGCGTAAAAACTTCACCAATCCACAGGTGGCGCACGACGACCGTTGCAAGATCCTGATCTCGTCACTCCAAGACACGTTGCACGGCGTCGAGACGAAGTCGTACAGCGGCGAGCGGCGACGCTCGCGTTCACGCGAGCGGGAGTCGCGGCCGCACCACCGCGCGCCGCGACGCCGCGAGCGCTCCGCGAGCCGGTACCGCGATCGCAGCCGGGACCGGGATGAGAGGGATCGGTGAGTTGCGCTGTACATTACAGTGATACACACAGTGGTTTACATGGCATTGTAGAAACAGAGGAGTCGTAACGAGGGTACGCACACAGGAATGGTTTGCATGATGTTATAGAACAAAGGCGTCATAAAAAAATATCGGATTTTAGTTAATGAAACAAATATATGAACACGTTAGAACGTGTTCATATATTTGTTTCATGTTAATGTTAACGGCTTTTAGTTCATGAAACATATATAACCACGTTCTAACGTATTCATATTTTTGTTTCATTAACTGAAAGCCGATATTTTTTTTATGACGCCTTTCGGGATAAAATCCCAACCGAAGCTCGAATTCTTCAAAAATGATAACTGGATAAGCACCTTGTATCTCGAAAAAATAACAAGCGGGCAATAAATTATATTGTTTAGCAAGTACCACAGACCTAATTCAGATTACACATTATCGGAGAATAGATTTAATGATAAAGGGAGGTGTCACAACATCTAATGGCTTAATTTAGACATCTGCATAGATGCATACAGACAGGATGGCTTATCGTATATCAGTCATGGTAGCGTTCACTAGTGGGCGTAAGACAAACTCAACCGATCCAATTTTATGCATTCCCATTACACGACATAATCTACGCCTACCCGCACAGCGTTGCGTTAAGAGAAGGTAGGTTGGTAGGTGCTACCCTCACTTGTCCAAGTCAATGAATACTTTACGAACTGTAGACCTAAACGGCGTTAATCATGAAATGTACTTAGATTTACCGTCATCCACCGACACACCCACTACAAAAAACAATGTTTGTTGTTAAAATGCATTGCGATACTTGATTTCTATACGTACAAATATAAAGTCACATACCTGCTAAGTAAGCTTCGTTTGAAATATAACATTAAAGTTTTAAGTTTTGGGGAGTTTTTTTATTTAATGTTACTTATAACTTTGCAGGTATAGGGAAAGGTCGAGGGACCGCGATCGTGAACGCGACCGTGACGCGTAAGTGGTGTCTAATTTGTGCATAAAAATAAATTAACATCTTTTAAAAATAGCGCTACTAATAAGGCAGTGTGAAAGTACCCCCACCCTATATGTTTTTTGTTAAAAGAACAGTGCATTTTAATAACAAAACAACGCGTATACGAATCTTTATTATTATAAGTCTTTCTCGTTTTTTTAAATACATTTTTGTAATTATTCCGTCATTTTATTTTGTGCTCATATTATACTCCATGGGTGCATTTTTATATGTGCACGTGCTTAAAATCCTTGGGTTGTTATTTTCTATATACTCTTTTGATTGTGCATTATTTTATTTGGTTTAGTTTATTATATTTAATTTGGTATGTATTGACTTGAGTTTTAATAATAGATATTTTGCTTATATGTATTATTATATAAAATGAATGTCACTGATTATCATTTACAGCTTCTCTATAAGGCTGAAAAATGTGTCATTTCTCTGTTAAAATGTTTTAACGTTCTATATTTTTATTATCAGAGTATAATATTAACATGCGTATAGTATATGTACGTTTGCTTTGTTAAGTTTATTTTATAAAACACAGTTATATTATACTAGTTTGAAATCCACAGATATAAAAACAAATAAAATGAAACAAACATTACATGTTTCTTAGATTCCCCCGTTTTCCGTATGCACGAACATCAACTCCCCGAATATTTACATAATAAACAGGTGTAAATCCATTCGACGCCTTGTTACAGATACTACAGGGACTACCGTGAAAGGGAGCGCGATCGCTCCAGGTCGCGCGAGCGTGAACGCGCCGATCATTATAATAGGGGACATAGTCGTGAAGAAAGGTGAGTTAGTTTATATTATTTTTTCACATAAACAATCCAACAATTCGTACTTGACCAGCGCGGTGGACTATGGCGGAAAACTCTCTCATTCTGAGAGAAGACCCGCGCCCAGCAGTAGAACAATAATGGGTTGTACCCCACACATAAAATATGCGAGTAAATTTTGAGCTAAGATAAATATACACGGTCCACGTATATACTTTTGACATCAGTTATTGTTGAGTAGATTTTAATATTGTATTAGATTGTGTATACATAACAGTTAACACGTTAAATGCCAATCGGATTTTTAATTCTTTCTGCGGGCCGCCTATATTTCGCGGTGGACTCGCGAGGCGAGTCGTTGGCACTGAACGTTTTAATGTGGGCCGGGAATCGAACCCGGAACTGCGTGTCAGACCGGTGTGGTAACCGCACCGCCACGCGGGTTGTCAATAATAAAGAAACCACGCTGTTCGTTATTATTAAGTTAAATATTCATTTTAGCAATAGGAAAAATTAGATTGCTAATGCGAAACGCGTAAATAAAAATAATACTTTCAATTAAAATTACTCAATTGATCATTTCAGGAAGAAAATGTAGTAAGTATTGAGTAGTTTAAGTAATACTTATTTTTGTTATGTTATATCTCCTTTACCAAACTTTTTAAATCAGTGTGTTAAGCGCTGCTAAGCTGCACTAATAAGGCAGAATTCGATCTGACAGTGGTGTATATGTAGTCGAACATCTAAGAGTTTACACCACTTACATTTGCAAGATTGTAGAACCACCGCCACACATATTTCCAGCGTGAAGCATTTCTTGCGTTTCGATAGAGGTGTGTGGTTGCCGGCACTCTTTCACATGAGGCAACCCTCTTAGTCCTCGGGAGTAGCAACGAATCTGTGATTGACGTCAGATGGAACCCATGTTCTGTGTGAAGGTGATTACAGATGTCCATGGGCGGCAGTGACCATTTACCATCAGGTGGACTGCATGCACGTTTGCATGTCAGTCAGATAAAAAAATAATAAGATCAGAATAATATTATCATTCTTGATATGTCTGAAGAATTGCATTAATATAATTCCGTGAATCTGCAGGCCGCGCAAGTCACCGGTAGAGCCGGCAGCGGACACGGGCGCCGCGGAGGCGGGCAGCACGAAGCGCGCCGCCGCCGCGCCGTACTACGACGAGCGGTACCGCGAGCGGCGCGACCGCGACCCGCCGCCCGCCGACCGCGACCGCGACCGCGAGCGCGACCACCGCCGCGACGCGCGCGACCAGCGCCACTGACCGCCGACGGACGTGCGACCCGTGCGAGTGGCGAGCTACGTGTACATGCGACCCGTGCGACACGTGCGACCGACGAACAACCCTCTACCACGTGACGTGCACTCGGTGCTCGTCAGACTCGCGACTGAAGCCCTGCTATCACCTGACGTGCACTCGGTGCTTGTCAGACCCTCAACTGACGCTCTGCTATCACCTGACGTGCACTCGGTGCTCGTCGGATTCGCGACTGACGCTCTGGTGGCGGTGCCGATCAATCCTCTGTTGCTTGCGAGAAACCTATTCGCTCTGGACGTTCCGATTGCACAAGTCAACTCACTTCTTAACCCGGCAAGTCGACAGATGGCTCGTGTACGGCAATTGACGCAGGTATCCATCGCTGATACGCCAACCAGCGCTGATTAAGCAAATTAATTAAGGCCGCCATTTATACTATTCGTCACCTGTCGACCGCGTTCGCCTATAGGTTGACACTACCATTAGTAGTTATCATGCACATGTTGCTAACGTTGGCAAAGTATATCTACGTACTAGCCGCCTTACGTATTAACTCGCTCGACGCAGTGACGTCTGTATTGATCAATACATGTAGGCTTGATGCTACGACGTCAGTACCGATCAATACATTCGTGACTGACGCTGTGGCATCAGTATCAATCCATTTTTTTGCAATGCTTTCACGTCCGTAGTAAATCCTACTGGCGTCCACTTCGACTAAAGATGCAAGGTAACAAAGTTTTCGTGCCAGTCAATTTATGCAAGTATACCCGTCACCAATATGTCCGACAGCATCAAGTGAATGCAATGCAAGTGATCGGCTATCACTACCAACGATACTAACTTATACTTACCTTCGTAGCAGTGATAGATAATGTTCTCAGTCGTACCATAACGCGCTTGATTCGACGTCCAATTCACTTGACTTTGTTTTTATTGCAAATTATTTGTTGTTTTCAATAAATCTTAGGCTGTACAATTAAAGATCTAAAGAAAATTATCATTCTTGGAAAGTCTGTGATCTACAAGCTAACAGTAGGTAAGTTACACAGTAATTTTTATGACAGTAAATTATGTATGTAGATTTTATTGAGATCTTTTTCTACACCGCCGATATAAGGTTTATCTTAATTCAAGAGAAAATCTTTGAGGTTGTAAGTTCTTCGTGTAGCATAGTCTTTGTAAAATTGGCAATACTGTTTGCAAATCTGATAATATTTCACAAAATATCTATTGTACTAACAATACTTTGTAATTATTAACTGAAATTACATAATTCCTTTTGCTTTCTATGGAATTGGGTTGTAGTTGGATATTTTCATTATTACAAAAATATCCGTGGGTTATTGCTCTTATTGAAACATATTATGTTGGAATTGCATTAATACTAATTCAATAGTGCTGCTTGTATACCGCAATCGTTCAAAAGAAAGGGCTTTATTTTACGCATAAACTTTACGTGTGTACTTAGTTACAGACTTTCTTTAATAATTGGAATAGTTATACAGTGTGTGAGCGATGTTTTTCTATAACCAAATATCAATACAAATAGATGTTAAATACAAATGTTTATTTATATATTGAAAATCGGGTGTAGTCATTTACTGTTACAGACACTTCATACATTTATAGAAGATTAGCGTGGAACAGTCCTCAATACTTAAAGTGTATGGGAATGTTAGTAGAACTTTACTTCCTTCTGTGTTCGCAACGTCGTGTCTGTGAATATAATATATCTTAATAGTTATGAAACTAGTGCAGTAAGCCATTTAATCCATATCTCTTTTAGTCATTAAATTTTATTAAGAATACATCGGTTCAAGTCATTTGAATACTTACTAGTATATTATTTATTTTAGTATCCTGTATAACATTAAGCCACTGTCAAACTATTGTATGCTTTATCGATTTTATCTAAGCCACTGTCGAACTATTGTATGCTTTATCGATTTTATGTATAAAATAATGTAAATGTATAAAACAAAACAATGTCTTTAGAAAAGTCAACATTCCAATGTATCAAAACCATGTCCTGTTTCAATTACGGATTGACCTGTGTCGGAAAATAACTTTTGTAACAAATTTGCTGTAAACATAAAAGTTTAATGTAAAGTGTGTTAAATCGATGAGAAGAAAGGTAAATGTGTGTGAGATAAAAGAACATGAAAACATATTGTTAGTAAAAAAACTGATTTCAATGTACAATTTAAAGGTGATTTTTTATATTGTCATGCATGACCTTTTTTATTTTAAGCTGTAAGTAGTGTTTTCTAAGTAGAGTTTCAGTTGAAAACGGCACTTATAGGGCATCTAACTTTTTTGGCGTACCTACGAGTCTATCATTTAGAAAACAATAGTAGATATTGAATTTCGCTTGTGGTCCAGAAAAGAAAACCACGAAACCTATACCATCCACGCGTACTAATAAAATAGTTCTAAAATTTTAATTAGATGGCGTTATACTCAATAAAAAAACGTAACGAGGTCATTCATCAGTAGATTTTACTCCTCACATTTTTCTCATACCAGGCCCTTATATATGCAAATTGATTCTTGAGTAAACTCCAAAAAATATTTTCCACGGTTACGAATTAAATATCTTAGTAACATACGAGTTTACGTAACTTTTTGATAGTAATTATAATTACCCTATCATTGGACATGTGTTAGCAATAACCGCTGAATCGCTAGTTTTTTTTAATGGCAGACTTTGTAGGTGTGACATGCAAAAAATATAAGATGCGCTTTGATCACTGTTTTTTGTGGTATCCAGTAGGCAAACATTTTCAAAAGTTATCGCGTTATGTGGTTTCATGGTTGTATCCATGGGTGTATATGGTTTTTAAAATTTAAAAACCTAAGATTGTGAACTATTTTCCTATTGCGTTATTTATGTTAGTCAATGGAAAGTAGGTAATACTAATTAGATTAGTAATAGTTTCTAAGAATGGAGTATGGATTTTGTTCCATAATGATATAGATTATGACCACAAATTTTAGGAGTTTTATGCTGAAATAAATTGATGTAAAAATGTTTGGCTTGTTTTATTTTCACCATTGATAACTATTGGTTTCTGGATAATAGTTAATTAAGTCTTCCTGTATGCCACTGTGCCACCACAACCTAAAGTAAAAATGTTCGTTAGATTGAACGATGAAAATTGTGATTTACGTTTTCCCGAGAAACAAGTTTTGTGATTATTATATACAATAGCCACACTAAACTTGTAAAACTTCTTATTATTTTTGTAAAGCTTGAAATTGCCTTATTATTCTCAGGCTCATTACATCCGATATGTTAGAAGCAAAAGTTACAACTTAGAATAGTCATTATTATCGAGTAGTATATGGACTGTAGCCCCCATTTCCCCCACTCTACCACTTTCTTGTTCACAATCATTGAGTTCGTTTTTTAAGATATATTATATTGTTTACACAGATATTGAATACCAATTTTGAATGTAAATTATTATATCAATATTATTTTAAACTCCGCAGAGGACAAATACCCGAAGTCCATTACTAATTTCTCCAAGTTACGAGGGGAGGTCCAAAAGTTCGCGGAATGAAAGGGTTGTTAATAAAATATAACAATAAATTTATTTTTCCTTTTCAATATAATCACCCTTAAGTCTAATACATTTATTCAATCTATGAATTATTTTTTCTAAACCATCGAAAAAATATTTTTTGTCTTTGGCCTCAAAATGCGCCGAAATTGCCTCCTTCACTTCGTTATCGTCGGAAAATTTCCTTCCCCGTAACTCTTTTTTTAAATTCGGAAACAAATAAAAATCACTAGGGGCCAGGTCTGGACTATAGGGTGGGTGAACAATTGGTTCGAATCCATGCGTGTGCAGAGCAGCCATGGCAACTCGGCTCTTGTGAACCGGCGCGTTGTCTTGCAAAAGCAACACACCCTTGGCCAATTTTCCTCGACGTTTTTCTTTAATTGCCTCCTTTAACTTTTCCAATATCGTTGCGTAGTATTCTCCGGTTATAGTGGTACCCTTTTCTTTATAATCAATCAGTAATATTCCCTCACAATCCCAAAAAACAGTGGCCATCAACTTTCCAGCCGATTCTGACACTTTGAATTTCTTGGGAGGTGGCGTACCCTTTTTGTGCCATTGCATGGACTCCTGTTTTGATTCAGGTTCAAAGTGATGAACCCATGTTTCATCTCCAGTAACAATCCGCTCCAAAATCTGCACAGGTTCGTCTCCACACACCTCCAAAAAGTGCTTAGACGCGTCGACGCGCTGCTGTTTTTGAAGCGGCGTGAGCATTCTCGGCACCCATCTTGCGCTGACTTTTGACATGCCCAGGTGGTCGTGCAGGATCCGCAAAATGGTTGTATCTGATACTCCAACTAATGCAGATAATTGTTTTTTCTTCAAACGTGTGTCTTCGAGTACAAATTTTTTAACTTTTTCGACGATATCTGATGTGGTGGCCTCAACTGGCCGCCCAGAGCGAGAGTCGTCTTCAATTGAATCTCGACCATGTTTAAAAAGTCCATGCCACTTATAAACCATTGTTTTACCAGGGCACTGATCTCCATAAACGGCGTCCATTTCATTTAAAATGGTTTGAACGTTTTTTCCTTGCTTGGTAAGGAATTTTATTACAGCGCGATGTTCAATTTTCTCCATAGTTGCAGTTTGCTTCCGGATTGACTTGTTTAGCAGGCGAGTACTCGTAAACGAATGGCGCTGTAGGGTTGAAATGTTAAATATATACTAATTATGAGTGCCTAATTAGTATGACACTAAGCGAGCTACCCTATCCCCACTCCATCCCCTCCATTCCGCGAACTTTTGGACCACCCCTCGTATTTACTTTATGAACTCAAAAACCAACTGAAGACGCAAGATTGAGGCGGCGGGGTCGTAGATTAAATTGTTACCTACCACAACTTGTTGACCCTTTGAAAGGGTTGTAGATTGCGAAAAATAAATAAACTGGCAACGTTTCAATTTAGCCTTGGCATGTACAATCTGTAAACAAGATACTCAAATTTCTTTCGTATAAGAGAATTGAATAGTTATTTTATGATACAATATTTGTTATGTCGTACTGAACATGCAGTAAGAACTGCATTGGCCTAATGGTTGAAACTTGCCTTCTGGGTCGGGAGGTCTGAGGTTCAATTCTCACACGCGCCACTTGTTTTTGTCTAAAACTATGTGCGTATCAGAAATTAATTATCATTGCTTTACGGTGAAGGTAAACATCGCGAGGAAGCTAAACACTCAACAATTCTTAAAAAAATAAGTTCTCAGAGGTGTGTCAAGTCTACCATTTCGCACCTGGCCAGCGCAGTAGACTATGGCTTAAAACTCATTCTGAGAGAAGAGTCTTTCCCAGCAATGTCACAATAATCGGCTGACGACGACTGAACATACAACTGGAGGTGGTCTGGAGCAAAGAGTAAAATAACATACAGCCTGGAGTATGTACCGTTTTCTTTCTCCCTGAACTTTGGCAGCAAGTCGCGGTGGCCGTATTTTACTTAAATAACGTTTTATACTTAAATAAAAACAAACACGTTACATAGTCCATTGTTTAAACCCCTTTTTTCCTCTTCTGTAAAGCATCGTGGTGTTTGACAAGACCCTCCCCCCCAAATTGCGTTACGTAATACTTGAACACTCAATAATGTATAGTTTACTTTCCTAGATCTATTATTAGGATTGTTTTTATGTACTTATATACAGTTTGTTTTTAATAATATTTTAACTTGATGTTAGGGAAAAACCTTAAAGTCCGCAAGCTAAGCGGAAAATTTAAAAGTGAAATGGTCATATAACGGTACCTTACTACATTATTTTATTTCCATGGCTTCAATCAATTACAAATTGACAACAAAAATATTAGGATAACGTAAGATAATTTTAAGCAGTGAAGAAGTGAAGACCAGGCAAAGTTCATTTTTTCTCTTCATATTCAAGAAAAAAATAAATTCTATTTCTAGCGTGAAGCATTTCTTGCGTTTCGATAGAAGGGTGTGGTCGCCGGCACACTTTCACATGAGGTGACCATCATAGTCCTCAGGAGTAGCAACGCATCTGTGATTGACTTCAGATGGAACACATGTTCTGTATGAAGTTGATTACAGATGTCAATGGGCGGCAGTGACCACTTACCATCAGGTGGACTGCATGCTCGTTTGCTACTTCAGTCAAATAAAAAAAAAAAAAATATGACCGTAAGTTTTATGTCAAACGGAGCAATTAAAATGAATTTGTTACATAGAATATTCAAGTTCATAAAAAAGGGATATTAAAAAAAGTTCACGACGCGAAAAACAGCAAGAACATTAATTATCTAAGTTTTCAAAGAAAACTTGTAGGAATTTCTTAATTGCTTCTAACCCGATGGACTTTAATAACGTTCTAACGTAATAATGTTGAAAACTTATTTGTTTGTACATTTTTAACACTCAAATTTTCTTGTGGATTGAGTTCAAATATCAAAAGGAATATTCTCAATATTTTGTTACGTTAAAGTTCGTTAAACAGTTTTTTAATTCGTTTGAAGTAGCAAACTAGCACGCAGTCCATCTGATGGTACGTGGTCACTGTCGTCCATGCACTTCTGCAAGCAATTTCATATATATCAAGTTCTATCTGAAGTCAGAGATGCGCTACTACTTTGAGAACTAAGATGACCTCCTCATTTGAAACGGTAGCCACAACCTTCCACGGTGGCGGCAGTATCCCCCCGGTCGATCTACACAGGTTCTACCACCTCACTATTGACGGTATATTGTTTGGTATAGTTCTGATCTTGTAATATTGCATTTAACTTCTTGAAGGCGTTTATAGATATGAGACAATCATTAAGATATAATGGCTACCTATATCCATTTAAAATCAGTTACGTAATTTACAAGAACGACAAGACTAGAAAAAAATCTGAGATCCACTCAACAAGCGTAGTTATAACGTAACAATATTGATATTAATGTTAGTTTAATGTTTTAACTTTAATACCTACATGAGTCATGGACCCCAAACTTAAATTAACATAGATGCAGATGATTATAGTGGTCCATAGACCACTAATCACCACCCATAGGTGCAGGTGTCAACGTTTTATACTATATAGAAGTAGCAAATGAGTATGCTGTCCACCTTAAGGTAACTGGCCACTGCCACACATGGACATGTTGATCAAGCCTGGTCTGGGTTATTAATGCTTACTACTTATTACTAGGAGTTATTCACAGATTCGTAGCTATCCCTGAGAACAAAGTTGAAACGTCTCGTCATAGTAGAGATGCGCCGAATATTCGGTTGTTATTCGGTATTCGGGGTATTCGGCATCTTTTTCACGTATTCGGCCGCACTATTCGGTTTTGGTGCCGAATATATTCGGTTCGAGTTTTTAAATTTTTTTTGACTACACGTCATAGTATAGAACAAAAAGACAAAACTTTTTACGTAACATTTATGTTATAAGTCAAAGAATTCCTATGAAGAGTGTGTTGGATAAAGCCAATAATATAAAGCAATTAAACTTCAAATCAACATTTTTGAAACCATAATTAAATTCACATTTTTTTCTTAACATATGAGATAGACACCCCAAATCAACATTATAATTTGTTCATGAACACACTATCACAATTGTTGCTGAATAAGAAATGGTAAGCCGAATAATTCGGCCGAATATCGGTTTGGTTAACCCCAATAATATTCGGTATACGGTTATTCGGTGAAAACACTTTTCGGCGTATCTCTAATACATTCTTATACTCATATCTCCATTACGACACTCTTTTACCAGAAGACAGCAGCGTTTTACACAGATGTAGGTATATTGCAATAAGTGCGGTGGAGGCTTCGGAGTCGAATCTAAAGGTATCAACTATATCCAATGTCATACAAACAGTTGGATATGATAGGTATATCACTACTTGACTCCATAAAAATAAAATTACTTTTTAAGCTTGGTGTATCTCAGGTCTAAATTAGATTAAATTATAAATTAAGGGAGATGTCGTACAAAATTTCTACGATTTCATCTGACCTTTAGGTACGTTGATATGACAGAAAATCAATTAAAGGCCAACATTCAGGAATACGATTTTTTGAGGGACATATTAATTGGATGTGTTGCTTGGCAGCCAAAAAATTGTATAATACTTACTGGTTTATGACCTTTTTCCTGTCACGCGTGTGTTTTAGTCCGCCCGAGTTTCTTAAAAGCTTGCAGGAAATAACTCGCTACAGTCTTGTCATAAACTGCTGTCATAATATGATAATTAACCTATCAAGTATCAATTATACTATAGAATGAAAGTGGAGTGCGGATGTAAAACGTATGTAGGCGTAGACATACACAGGAATCTACGCGTTCAGGTTGATTGGGTGACCGCTACTCATTAAATTTTATTACGCATTTGAGGACGTTAAACCCTGTAATCCCGGTTGTTATTACCTACTCGATAATAGGAGATTAACTGATCTATATACATACCTATTTAAAAGTATAATGATACCTACTTACTTTTGCTTATTCATCTCAGAGCCGAAACTATTAAATCTACAATCATGCAAAGAGAACATGTTATGATCTAGAACCACTATCATTTTTTTATATTCCACCCGTAACAAGGTTCAATATGGGTGGAACATTTGTTTTGTTTTGTGTAATTAACAAACACAGTTGGCCAAAGTGGTAGTGAATGGCTTAAATCCTTTTCATTTAGAGAAGAGACTCGTGTCGAAAAATGAGACAATAGGAGCTTAGCAACAGATCATCTGTTAATGTATCTATTGATTGATGATGTTTAATTGTTTTTTCAGATCGTTTACAATTGAATAGTATGATAGGGGAAAGAGAAAAGTGACCGGTTAGCAGTTCAGTTAGCACAGGTCAAGGTCCTGTTTAAGTCGATGCATCCATAAAAAACTTAAATAAACACCGGACTACAGACTTTTTGCCGGCGCCGCGTCCCTGTAGTTCCGGGATCAGAATAGGGCTACGGTATCCCCTGCCTCTCGCAAGAGACGAGTAAAAGGGGCTTCCAGGATTGTGGGCGGCTGGAGTGGGAGCTCGAACCGATCCCGGTAAGGACGGCTGTATGTTTGGTCGCATACCGTCGTAAAGACCAGACAGAGCGGTGGGCCTAGCTGCTCACCTGGGAGGAGCCCGATGGGGCAACGCGTTTAGAGGACTCCGGTTGCGTTCCTTTGGACATCCCGGAGTTCTCTTTGTAGCGTTAAGGGCGGCCATCGGGGGGTTTTCATGCGGTAAAAATCCCACATAACCCTGCGTCACCCCCACGGCGTCGGGTAACTTTCCCGAAGGCTACCTTTCTTGAAGGTTTCCCCGAATACATGAACAAAAAAAGCTTTTTGTTCATGTATTCGTGTATAAGCCTTCAATATTGTCATCATTCCACCTTCAAGCAACCCACGTACCTAATTCTGGCAAAGAACTTTAATTTTGGTTTATGACCAGTAGGTAATAAAATGTTTACAGGAACACTTCCCACGCGCCTATAGAAGCCTCCAGTAATAAAGGTTCTGCGAAGGTATCGATGAGATTACGACTAAAGTTTATGGTTACAGTTCCAAATAGGTAATTTTGGAAAAAGGGAAAGATTCGGGACAATTGGAAGTTTTAGAATTATTCATTTTGAGGAAAAGTTTCAGAAGTAGATTTTTGTCTATTAGCCATTTACCTAAATTTCCTGAATGGTATTTAATCCGTTAAATAAAAAAAATGTGTATGAGATAGGTCATATTTTGTGGTTAGTGTTATCGCACTGTGTATATTGAGAGCGTTTTTAATTTGATCCCAATCAAAGTTTTAAGGACTAATCCAGAAAATATCGAAAACTTGAGAATCAATTACCCAAACATGGATGTTTAATTAATTCTCTTAATAAACGTACCTACAAAATCATTTTGAGGTTATTAAAACTAAAAAAAATATGAATGTCCTTCGGCTGGTATGTAATATCGATTCTGTGCTTGTCTATAGGTAATAAATCGATTTTTCGGTTAATCGACATTTGATTCTTATTTTGTATACATACCTCTATAGTCACACCATATTTAAATATTCGGTACGAAAGTAAACGGAAAAATATTGGCATGTAGAAAAATCTTCTTTTCTTTATTATGTTGTACCTACCTATAAAGAAGCCTTTATAGAGCAGATCACAAGAGCATAAAACAATGTCGATTGTTGTTCACAATACAATCAATCGTTAACATTTTTAAATAAAGAACAAATAAACGGTCTCAATTGTCACTTTTGGTTGTAAATGCTATAAAATGCGAATTGAAATAGTAATATCTTTGCGCTGCTTCGTTAACTTTACGGTCCTTTTGGCTTTCGTAATTCTAACGAGGGTTGTCAACCTATTTGAATATTTTATACATTTCTTATTGGCTACCGAATTTATCTTGTTTTTTTTTCTTTTCTCTCCTATTGCTTTCATTTGTAAAGATGCAGTGTTGGTACTACACATCTATACAAATGGATTAGTAGATATTGAGGTTAGTAGTAGGTTAGTAAGAGCAGTGATAGCCTAATGGTTGAAACTTGCCCTCTCGATCGGGGGGTCGGAGGTTCAAACCCAGGCACGCACCAATGATTAATGTGCGTATTAGAAATTAATTATCACTGCTTTTCGGTGAAGGAAAACATCGTGAGGAAACCGACACACCCGAGAGTTCCTAAAAAAAAAAGTTCTCGGAGGTGTGTGAAGTCCACCAATTCGCACTTGGCCAGCGCGTTGGACTATGGCCTAAACTTTCTCATTCTGAGAGAAGACCCGTGCCCAGCAGTGGGCCAATAATGGGTTGATGTGGATGTGGATGTGAGGTTAGTCTAATCGCAAGTTGTGAAAACTAGCCAGACACCAGTAATAAAACTATTATGTATACAAATAAGTTTCCGCCGTTTTAAGACAGATGTTGCTACATACGTTTGAACCCATGTCTATGCCTATGTCCAGCAGTGGACTTTCAAAGGCTGATGGATGGACGTTTGAACCCATTGCGCGTCAGACCGGTATGGTAACCGCTCGGCCACGCGGTCCTCAAAAGTTAAAGCCTGCTGCCAACCACATGCTTCTATGAACACAGAACTGCTTCACGTTAGAAAAAAATGTGGCGGCGTTAATCTCCCCTATACCTCGTTAACTCAGTAGCTCTTCCTAAGAACCTCTTCCTTACCGTGATCTATAGGTATTGCTGCTCAATAACTGTGGTATTTTAGGCAATGATCGGGTGCTCAACCCTGTTTCAAGAAGCAAGGGGTGTTTATGTTGGCAACAGAGGAATGTCATTGATAATAACTTAACCAGAGTTGAATAATGTGGCCGCTTGACTTCGCATTGAATACCTGTTGTTTTATGTCGGCCGTTTTGCTTTTATTGTCTGGTTTTCATAGTTAAATTAAGGTAATTGTGTGTTTTCAAGTGAATATTAATTACTGTTTGAATATTGGTTAAGTAAGCGTAATTTTGACATGTGTTGAGTTGTATTTGTGGGGTTCGATTACTAAGCAAGTTATCGTTACTATTTTCGTTTTCGAAGCTTATGTGTTTGATTTTTTTTTATAAGATTGAAGTAGCAAACAAGCATGCAGTCCTCCTGATGGTAGGTGGTCACTGCCGCCCATGGACATCTGCAAGCAACTTCATATAGAACATAGGGTTTTGTCTGAAGTCAATCACAGATGCGTTGCTATTCCCGAGGACTATGATGGTCGCCTCATATAAAGGGTACCTAATCACACCCTTCCATCGAAACGCAAGAACTGCTTCACGCTAGAAATAGGTGTGGCGGTGGTATTTACCGGGCGAACTACACTGGTTCTGCCACCTACAAAATTATTAATTACATACTGGCGATATTTAATTATCAATAAAATTACTTCGTAGACAAAAATTTACAGTGTCGGCCTATGATATCCAGATAACCAAAAGTTTATTTATGTTTTACATTGATTAACGACAAAGTTGTGTTCCGTGATTACACTCATTGTAAACGTTAAATAATTTGAAATTGCTAGCTAGGTACCTACATTTCGCATCAACCCATTATTGGCCCACTGCTGGGCACGGGTCTTCTCCCAGAATGAGAGAGTTTAGGCCATAGTCCACCGCGCTGGCCAAGTGCGAATTGGTGGACTTCACACACCTCCGAGAACTTTTTTTTTTTAAGAACTCTCGGGTGTAGGTTTCCTCACGATGTTTTCCTTCACCGAAAAGCAGTGATAATTACTTTCTAATACGCACATAAATCATTGGCGCGTGCCTGGGTTTGAACCTCGGATCTCCCGATCGAGAGAGCAAGTTTCAACCATTAGGCTATCACTGCTCTGCTCTGACTGCTACCTACATTTAATTTTATAAAATTGAATACATTTAATATTATCAAACATACTGTAACTAATTAGAAGCTGGGTTATCATTATTTTAGTCGTTTTAAAATGCTTTATTTTACTTTCCAAAGTTCGGAGGAATAAACTTCAAGGTAGATGAAAGCCTTATATGAATTTACGTGTTCCGACCCACTTTTCTGGATAGGATAGCGTCATAAAATACCAAAAGCCTTCAAAAGTAAAGGTTACAGAGGTCTTTGGCGGTCAGCCAATGCTCTTAATATCCGAGCTGGAGGTTGATATGTAAATTTAATACTTTTCGGATAAAAACCATTTTACTGATGAAGTGTACACAGGTATTAACGTTTTTAACTTTTTATTATTAATGTAAGTTTCCAATATTAGGCGATAGGTCAAACAGCAAAAATAAACAAATTTTGACTTTGGGTACCTTTTTTTTAAGTGGGTAATCGTCATGGATACCCAGCCACCCGGGGCGACAGCTGGGTTATGCCGGACTCTTACCGGCTAAACCCCCAGTGTGTTTTCTCCTCGCACCGTACGGCGGGAACACGGGTAAGCTTTCGCAGTCATCCGCAAACCCGTCGGTTCCTGGCCGCTCCCGCAGCCTAGACTTTGGGTGCCTACTTTAACTTTAACACTGAGGATCGAATTTCAGGCAAGCAACTTAGGTTTTCAAAATCTATCAACCAGGACTTGGCCAGCTTGCTATACTATGGCTTAACTTTTCTCTTTCAGTGTTACGGGATAAATTATTTAAGAAAAGGTAATTATATTGAAGTAATATAATTGTCTTTTCTAAACTTACTTAGTAGTAGGAAGGTATTCATATTTAATCACTAGATTTTTTTGTGTCAAGATTTCCATGAATACACACAACGACTACGCAAATATCTCCAGGTATTTTCCTATTTATCGCTTAGAATAGGAATCTAAATAATTTTTACATGGCCAGCCGGGGTTTTAACCTGGAACACTCTGTCGGTATCCTAACCGCTTCGCAATGTCGATCTTAACTATTTATTTAACTTTATAGTTGTATACTTTATGTCATTATGTTATCATTATACACTAGCAGAATCGACGCGACTTCGTTCGCGCAGAATAAAATGACGCCTTATACATATATTCTAGTAATAAAAATAGCCTAAATTTCGCAGGGATAATGTAGCATTGTAATGGTGAAAGAATTTTTAAAATCGGTTCAGCAGTTTTTAAGTAGATAATTCATGACAAACATACAAAAATACAAAGTGTTCCTCTTTATAATAATCGCATCAACCCATTATTGGCCCACTGCTGGGCACGGGTCTTCTCCCAGAATGAGAGAGTTTAGGCCATAGTCCACCGCGCTGGCCAAGTGCGAATTGGTGGACTTCACACACCTCCGAGAACTTTTTTTTTTTAAGAACTATTGGGTGTGTAGGTTTCCTCACGATGTTTTCCTTCACCGAAAAGCAGTGATAATTAATTTCTAATACGCACATAAATATTGGTCCGTGCCTGGGTTTGTACCTCGGACCTCCCAATCGAGAGGGCAACTTTCAACCATTAGGCTATCACTCCTCTTTATAATATTAGTATAGGAGTATAGATATAGATTATAACTGCTATAAATATTGGCGTAATAATTACTGAAGTTAGTAGCGGGACAAGTGCCTATATCTTAGATCATTACCGGTCGTTCACCCCGCGAGAATTGAGATATAAAAGGGATCCCAATGACCCGGCATCTGACACCCGCGGGATATATATAGGTTTTTTATTCCCCATTATGTTAAAGCGCCGGTAGAGCGTCATTGCTGATATATTTTTATCCACGTCATTATCTTGTTACAATTGATCGCCAAATTGGTTGAACTCAATTTTGGAAAAGTTATAGCATACATTATTCTATCAGACTAATGAGTGAAAATCTAGTCATAGGTAAACTTTACAGGTGGTAGAACCAGTGTAGTTGGCCCGGGGAAGTACCACAGCCATACCTATTGCTATCGTGAAGCATTTCTTGCGTTTCGATGGAAGGGTGTGGTTGCCGGCACATTTTTATATGAGGCGACCATCATAGTCCTCGGGAGTAGCAATGCATCTGTGATTGCCTTCAGATGGAACCCATGTTCTGTATGAAGTTGATTACAGATATCCATGGGCGGCTGTGGCAACTTATCATCAGGTGGACTGAATGCTCGTTTGTTTTTTTTGTCTGACTGAAGTAGTCAGATAAAAAAAAACACATTGGTAGGGGCTGAATAGCTGCGGCTTGGTAGTGTGGTGGTGGTGAGCTTGGTAGGGGCTGAATAGCTGCGGAACCTTCGAGAGTTCAGAGACAGGATAGCTCGGGAGTATTAAAATGTTTGTGCATTTTGAGTCTCCTTGACACAAATGATGTTTCTACAACGAACTTTTACAATATAATCAAGTAAAGTTATTTTTTTAAACTTCTCTTTGCAACAACAAATGATATAGTGTACTTTTGTGGTTACCACATCAATTTAATAAATATTCAAATTAAAAAAACCTTACAAGCATTTGAAATCGATGTTAATAATGAGAAAATGTATATGTACATCAAATTATCTATTTAAATTAAAGTGTTAGAGACAGCATTGAGAAAGACCGGTAAAACTCAAAAACATAGTTATTTTGAAGTAGTTTTATTTATATAAAGAATTATGATGCCAAAGTTTACTGCAATAATTTTGTTTTTGGCGCAAAATTGCACTAATGGCACAAATGGCACTAAGCGACCCTGCCAGGATTCGAACCTGGAATCTTCTGATCCGTAGTCAGACGCGTTATCCATTGCGCCACAGGGCCCTTATAAAATTATATAAAATTTTATGTTAGCCTATATTATTTCCTTAGTATACTATACTACTATACTATACTTTATTGTACTAAAAAAAATGAAATATTACAATGAGACTACTATATTCAAATACAAAACAAACACATTTGTAATCGTAACAAAGCCAATAAATTAATTAATGAGGTTATGAGTGTAGAAAGCGTTTTAAGTTTAAAAAAAAACGGATACAGGGTCCTCTACAAGGCATGCTACACCACTGAGCTCAAGGATTAACATTGATAACACAATCGATATAATCAAAATCAACAGTAATTTCATAGCATTATAAAAGTATTTTCATGAAGCAGAAATAGTTGAAAAAATTTGGATGGGTTCGTAATAGTGTTGACGAATATACCCAGCAAACTTTATTTGTAATTAATTGCGCATGTTACATTATTTAGACTAACTTAAGAGTCTACTGAAAACTCAATTTTACTGGTGTATCTGAGTAAATTACATTAGATGTGAGTGAAAATCTTGAGAAAATATACCTGAAAGTTTTCCATAATATATATAATGTATCTTAGCTTTCTAATATCTGATTTACGTGTAATATTGCTATTATTTATGAGTGAAATGTAAATCTAAATATATAAGCAAAACAGAATAATTAAATTCGCGATTCCACGTTTACAATTAATTTAGCAAACAAAGCAAATATAACGTGGGCTGACATATGCGAGGCTTTGTTTGGGTTCCTTATTAGGATCTTCATCTCTGACCTTCGAAACGTGGGCCTGAAAGTATGGAACTAACAACAATTCTGGTTATATAAAGTGTGATTCATGCTACACCGGTTCGAGTTTTAGAAAGGTTTATTGAAGAATTAGCTGACCCGGCGTACTTAATTAGTGTTCCTCCACTATGTTATGCATGTATTATACATAAAAAAACCTTCTTCTTGAATCACTCTATCTATTAAAAAAAAACTGCATTAAAATCCGTAGCGTAGTTTAAAGATCTAAGCATATATAGGGACAGATAGCTCGAATCAACTTTGTTTTATACTATTATGTACTTAAATAGTATTCGTATGACTTTTATTGAAACACCATTATTAATCTTTTTGAAGCTTTTTCTTGTCATGCGGGTTTGTATCCACGTGCAGAATTGCGTGTGGATGCATCCTACGTTCATACAGGTTTCAAGGTGATTTTCCTGTCATGCCACACGCTTGCGAGTCATGCAGAGAGTCTAGCGAGCTAATTTATGTGGATAGGACATGCGTGCATGCGGACCTCGTGACAGGAAAAATAGTAACTACCTTTTTTATTAAGTTGAGGACACGAGAACATACTTAAAAGAGACGTTTTCATCTTTATTCCTTGGCAACACTTAACGTAGCATCGATTACTATCAAGGCTGCGAAATATTACTTTCTGAAATAATTAGCTGCACCAATAGCTTGTTGCTTATTTATTTACATTTTTTTAAATACTGGAAAAAGGTATAAGGTAAGGTCTACACATTATATAGATAGGCGAAAAAACAAAGAGTAAACATACAACAGATAACTAAAAAATTAAAGTACCGAATCACTGTACACATCCTACAAAAATAAAAAATAAAAATTAAAATCGTCGAGAAATACACCAGATCACTGGGCATAAATTAGGCCCGAACAAGTATGAATACACTTTTGCAAGTAATCCCCGAGACAAAGCAAAGTAGATTTTTATTTGACATATTAAAGCTAAAAGACTTGGCAGTTTCTTGTTGCCTTGAAATTTTCAGCAAATTTAGACGACGGATTAACAATACTTATATAATCTTGACGGTCTGTTTTGTGAAGTTAATGGAACCGCTTTAATACTCGAAAGCTATTATTTTTATTATGAGTAGGGGAGAGTGGGGAAAATTGTAGACACAGAATACAAATGTTAATAAAAACCATACCATTGGAAGTATTTATTTTTAGGTTTGATTTCCTTTCACATAGGCAATTACATTATAAAATGGACATACACTTTTTATTGTTAATATTCGACCGTCCATAATTGCCCAGTGCTTGTCGGTTATATTTAGACTCTGCGTGGGGTAAATGCGGAGTAACTATTATTTACAAACATCACAATTATATAATATATTCATTCCTTGATAATATAGTGCGAATTTTATATTTACCTTCGGTGTTTCTTATCCTGTTCGCGTTTTTTAATTATATCTTTCTTTTCTTTAATCTTTTCATACGTAAAATGAATTGAAAAACGCAATTACTTTAGTAAGTATTTAACAATTAATAAGAAAAGGGACAACAGTAGGTGTTATATTATTCTTACGCACAAGTCATGTTTTTGGTATGTCAGTTATATCTGGGTTTACTCCACCTTATTCGTTCGGAATTAGCCCAATCATCTTATTTTACTTCTAAAACGATTTAGGATATATAAACATTTGTGATTTAATTATTGCACTTTGCTTATTCATATATTATAACAAATACACGTCACTGAAAATTGAAGTTAACCACGAATTATAACAAAATGCATTTAAAAAGTTGCTACTTACGTTGAAGTGTGTACCAGGCTTTCCGTCTTGTTTACTGACGTTGTACTAAAGAAGGCGTGTCATTGCAATTGCGGTCCACGGCAAGCTTTAGCTTTTTAAAAAAAAATCGCACGGATATATCTCATATTCCTGACGACCTGCGTGGCGGAGCGGTTATCATACCGGTCTGACGCGCAATGGGTCTCGGATTCGATTCCCGGCCAGACAGGTATCTGAATGATGAGTTTAGATTCATGTTCTGGGTCTGGGTGTTTGTGTATTCATCTTGTGTGTGTCCATGGTACCCACGACACAGGAGAAAATCCTAGTGTGGGGCTATGAGTGTAGAAAGCGTGTTTAATATTCGTAAGTGCCCCACTCTCCCCAACATTTCGCGCTGATAAAGTTTTTTCTGACAAGTACCTGACCTTTTCACTTCTGTCAAGATAATGAGAAAATACCATCTTAAATTTTCAGAGCCGATTATTTTATAAATGCTGAAATTTCGGAAATACGCACGTGAGATAAATTTATCAACGAATTTTATTGTTCATATAAAATATCTCTTGGCTTGGGCCTATTAGGAGAGTTGTTATTTAGAAATATCTAACGAGCACGCAGTCCACCTGATGGTAAGTGGTCACTGCCGTCCATACCGGATACCTGTAAGCAACAGTAGATTATTTCTATTTGAAGTCGATCAGAGTCGTTACTCCCGAGGACTATGATGGTCGCCTCATGTAAAAGTGAGCCTCACACCCTTCCATCGAAACGCAAAAACTGTTTTCCTCTAGAAATAGATGAGGTGGCACTTCTCCGGTCGAACTTCGCTGGTTCTACCATCTATAAATCTATTAAAGTGCTATTGTCACATTGTTTATTTATTTTTTATAGGATTTATTTAAACTATCATAAATATATTAATTAATTCATGATTTAGAATACACACAATCCGGTTAATGTCTTCAAATCGAAGCATGAACTTGCAACGTAAAAGTTAATAATAAATAAATATATCAATAAAACATCTCCATATAACAACATTGAAGTATAACTATGAAGTGAACGGACGACGTTATTTTGAAAATAAATAAAACTCTGGAATTGAATAGACGCTCCGAAGACGTAGAGTTGATTAATAGAAGATTGGATTCGCGGTCCACTGCCTTTTGGGGTAGAAATAGAATGCACTCGTGTGGAGCTTTAGAATTGTGTTATGATACGTTACAATAGAGCGGTTTGATCGGACTTTATTGCAGACTAGCTTTGCCCAGTGGTTTCACTTGTGGTACAAAAAAAAACATACGTGTTACCAAAATTGATGTATTAGATGAATCTAATATCAGTCGAAAACTCATTATATGGGGGCACGGCAGTGCCCCCGCCAAGTCGAGCAAAAAAGCGGCACGGCCGTACCATACTTTTCTCGAAGCCATTCGGGCCATTGTCAACCCCCTATAACTTTGTTCTGGATAAAAGTAGAAGCTCAAATTTTTTATACTCAAGAAGGCATTGTATGAACACGATATAGTTCAAATTTCAATCAATTTTAACCAGAAGTTTAAGAATTATAACGAGTCAAAGTAGGAACTTTGACTCGTTATAATTCTTAATCGATATGGTAACTATAAAAAGTTGTTAGGTTAGAACATTACATAACAACTTAAGACAGAAAGTTCGTTTAAGCAGGGACTGAATAAATTAATAATCGACTTGGTATACATGGATCTCACAACTTTTTTCGGTAGGAAAACTGACTTGCGAGACTTGGATTTTTTTTAAGTATTGATTTTTATTGCATTGTCCCTTTCTTGGGCATAAGTCTCCTGTCGATCTGAGTAGGTTTTAGTCCATAC
The DNA here is from genome assembly GCA_949699795.1 of Spicauda simplicius. Classification (NCBI taxonomy): domain Eukaryota; kingdom Metazoa; phylum Arthropoda; class Insecta; order Lepidoptera; family Hesperiidae; genus Spicauda; species Spicauda simplicius. The sequence continues at coordinate 6,222,213 of OX453076.1, read as the reverse complement.
GCGCAACCTGTGCGCGTGAACCTGTTCGAGCTGGCTTACTCTAGCCGCCCGCAACGCCAAAATTAAGAGTTGCAACATAATAACAACAAATGCCTATACAGGTTTTATTTCAGTCTATAATGACTTTTGATCAGTGTGATGCAGATTACTTTTCGTGTCCCAACGCCTTATTCTTGTCACGCGAGTTTGTGTTTGATTGCGGTCCTGCTTTTCCAATCTCATCGATTAAATCTATTTTATAATTTTCCTGTTGTGTATTAATAAAACAGTTAAATGCGAATGCACCCATGCGAATCTTATTCGCACGTGGCACAAACTCGCGTGACAAGAAAATCTTTACTTGACATTGAGAAAACGTGATTATTTTCCATCTTGAAATAGAGCTAAAGCAATCATTACACAGTATAAAACAAAATCGTTTCTCGCTGTCTGTCTCCATGTATGCTTAGATTTTTAAAACTATGCTACGGATTTTAATGCAGTTTTTTTTATAGATAGAGTTATTCAAAAGGAAAGTTTTTATGTATAATACATTCATAATATAGTAGAGGAACACTAATAATTTTAGATTTTTTACTTTTAGGCAGAACGAAGTTCACCGGGTCGTCTAGTATTAAATAATCATTATTAGATATTTAATGAAATGTTTAACACATTTTGAACTGTTGTCATCTAAGTATTTGTTTGCATGTACCTACTATTAGCTTAGTGGCCGTTTAATTAGGAAAGTTTAGTGGAAATTTGAACATTATGTCAATGTGAATTAGTGTTATAATACAGCTGTGCACATGGAAGGTTTAAAGGTGGTCATGCGACAACGCCCAGGTGAAATCGACCGAGAGAACAAATTTAGGCTACACTAACATGAGTTGGCTTTTACACGTTAGTTGATCGTATTTAAATATTTATGTTTTGTAAATAATTAATTACTATTGAGTACACGCCTTCCGATAATGGATTTTTGAAGTTTTTGCAACGTTTTCTCAAGGTGGTAGAACCAGTGTAGTTCGACCGGGGAAGTACCAACGCCACACCTATTTCTAGCGTGAAACATTTCTTGCGTTTTGATAGAAGGGTGTGGTTGCCGGCACACTTTCACATGAGGCGACCATCATACTCTTCGGGAGTAGCAACGCATCTGTGATTGACTTCAGATGGAACCCATGTTCTGTATGAAGTTGATTACAATGTCCATGGGCGGCAGTGACCACTTACCATCAGGTGGACTGCATGCTCGCTTAATACATCAATGTAATAAAAAAAGGTTTCTCTCCATAACACTTATCTTGACGTGGGTGCGGGTCCTTTTAGTTTACCGGAGCGCGTCACTCATTTCACACCCATCCATTCATGATATTATTACTGCACACTTTAAACCGCAATATTTCTTTAAAATCATTTATGCCGAAGAGAGGTTTCAATTTTATAACATTTTCGTCCACAGGCAAGAAAATAATGGGTCTTTAATGTACCCTTTTTGCTTGCGTGAAAGCACTTAATATTTTCATTACACATACTAGCTAACTTAGATTAGGTCTCATGCTACGATTGTACACGGAGGTGGTGTAAATCAATAAAATACAGTTGCAATATGTAACTTTGTATATTCCCGCATATGTGTACTTATGTGACTTATAGGAGAGTACAAATATGGAACAGTATGGAAACTAAGCCTTGTTTATAAAATAATTACCTACACTCTATTGAGGTAATAGGGTTATCTCCATATATTTTTTTCGTACTAGTGTTATTATGCTACAAATATGCGTGGTATAAGTACCTCCTCGATCAAACCACACACATCCTGCTACTTTGCGAATATCTATATATTAATATGTGAATCTAAAACTTGTGATAAGTTTTTAAGATACTTGCCGCAGACGGAGGAGTATGAAATTACGCACAATTATAGTTGATGTAGAGAAGGATCACGCTATGCTTATATTTTATTCAAATAATGCATAAAACTAAAAACACATTACACAATATCTTGCATTTGACACAAACACATACTTAATAAACGAAACAGAACATTCAATGTCTTACTATGAAAACACATAATGTCAAAAATGTCAGATGTCTTTGTCGATATACCAGTTATTGCTTTTAAATGCAGCTTAGCTTATTAAACCTATTTTTACCTTTTTCAAAATAACTTAAAAATTACAATTTATTTGAATTTGAGAAATATTGGTGCTACTTTGGTGTCTAAATACTTAAGCATACTTTTTAAATTATATAGTGTCGCATCAACCAGTACCAGTAGTGTCCAGTTTTACAGTCCACTGGCTTTTAAATTCATTCTAAACAAATGAAGTCGGCTGATGCTTTTATTGTTTATTTTCACATTTAAGTGCGTAGTTTGTTCATTGTTGCGTGTTGTACAAATGTATATTCAGTGTGAGATTTAAATTAGAAATAATTACAATTAATACGAAAAAAGCACGCATTTCATTTTAAAAAACCACTCAAATATTTAACAAAAGTGAAAACACCGTATTGCAATAAACATATGGTCCAATTCGAGCCTGATTGAAGTCGCGAGAACAAAATCATATTGTAATACGCATTACGAGCAGATTTAGGAACTATTGAGTGGTTATTCGTTAATAACTTTTGAGAATTGCTTTAATTTATTCTGTGAGTGAGTTCTAATACGTAAATAATTACAAACTGAAGCAAACTAAAAGTTTTACATTTTTATGTAAGTGAGTGAACAAATACTAACTTTACTTTACATGTGCTATACCTACTGAGAACCTAATACCTACCGGTACATGTAATTAAACAGTGTTTGTCTTATATTATAAACTAACCAATAGTTATTTTTGTGAGCGGCTACGATGGAAGATCTTTTAGCTTATCAAGAAGAATTGTTAGAAAAGTTGGTAAAGGCTGAGAAAAACTACAAAAAAACTCCGAAAGATAGAATTAAATGTACTTACTTAGAAACGAGGTTAGAATTATTAGAAGAACTTTGGAAAGAATTTAAGGTAGGACACAAAAGTATTATTGTCGGAATTTCCGCTGAAGAAAGAACTGATAGTTATTTTACAAACGATGTCTACGATAAATTTGAAGAGTTATATATACAATACAAATCGAGTTTAAAAGAAAGTCTACAGCCATTTTTGAGTTCCTCGAGTCACCAATCATCTGATCATGACTCTTCGACTACAATTTTAAATATTCAGAAGTCAATTCATAGTGATATTAAATTACCTACTATAAAATTGCCAACTTTTAACGGAAAATATGAGGAGTGGCAAACATTCTATGATTTATTCTGTTCTCTCATACACAACAATAATAGTTTAACTTCGGTTCAAAAGCTGCATTATTTGAAATGTAATATAACAGGAGAACCCGAAGCGTTATTACGGAATTTTTCTACTACTGACGCGAACTATGACGAGGCATGGAAATTATTAGTTAAGCGGTATAACAACAAACGATTTAATTGTAGTGCAATATTGAGAATGCTGTTTGCACAAAAGCCTATACACACAGAGTCAGCGTATCTAATTAAGCAATTGGTAGACACGACTTCTACATGTTTGAAATCTTTATGTAACATAGGTGTAAATACGGCAGACTGGGATATGATTGTAAATTACTTAATTGTGTCCAAATTAGATTCAGAAACGATGAAGCAATGGGAACAACATCTTAGCGCGAATAATTATGAGTTACCTACGTGGACGCAGTTGCGAGAGTTTCTAGAATCCAGATTTCGGGCATTGGAAATGATTGAAAGCAATAAAATGCGAACGACACAACCTAAACCTATGACTAAATCTAAAGTATTTCATTCTAATGTATGCAAGGACAGTAGCGACATAAATACGAGTAAAATAAAGTGTGTGTTATGTGGTGACGAGCACTACATATTTAATTGTAAGAAGTTTGGTGAACTATCTACCAATGAAAGGCAAGATTTTGTGCAGTCAAATAAATTATGTTTTAATTGTCTGGCGCCAACTCACGCAGTTATTAAGTGCCGTCAGTCGGCGTGCTGTAAGAAATGTGGAAGAAGGCATCACACACTGCTACACTTCGAGAGACAGAGAACTAACGAAGATGAGCCTATCCCTACTGGTAGTAACACGAGTACAGGTATTGTAAGCGAATTAAATTGCAGTAAACCAAGTTCTTTTTCGGATAACTCACATAAAATTATTAGTAACTTTTCTAATAACAATTTAAACTCCTGTAATGTTCTTTTACCTACCGCACAAGTAATTGTTCAAAGTAAAAATAATTGTACACATATTATTAGAGCTTTGTTGGACCAAGGGTCGCAAGCGTCTTTTGTAACAGAGGCCACAGTGCAATTACTTAATCTGCAGCGTGTATCAGTAAGTGGTTGGGTGTCAGGTGTAGGAGAAGGACAAATGAGAATAAAAGACATGGTTTCTTTTAACATTAAGTCGCGTTATAATCCTAATGCATATGTCGAAGTAAAAGCTTACGTATTGCGTTCATTAACAACACTGCATCCTAAAACAGATATTAGCATTCCAGATTGGTCAGACCTAGAAGATCTTGAATTAGCGGATCCAGAATTTACAACACCAGGCAAAATTGATATTTTACTTGGAGCAGAAACATATGCTAATATATTGTTAAACGGCGTTATAAAACATCCTAAAGGAAATCTGTTAGGACAGAAAACAATATTAGGTTGGGTATTAACGGGAAGTTTATCACGAAGTTTTATACATGCAAAAAGAAATATTACTAGTCTACACATGCAAGTTAAAGAAGACGGAACTTTGAAACAATTTTGGAAAATAGAAAATGAGCCAAACAGTACTAACAAAAAGTTTACAAAAGAAGAAGAAAAGTGCGAGGAGAATTACAGTACTACAACTATGAGAGATGGTAGAGGAAGATTTATAGTGAAGTTACCATTTAAGAATAGAGATCCAGAATGCCAATATAGTCATGCGAAAGAAAGCTATTAAAATTTTATAAATAAAAATATTAAAAAGTGATAAGCTGTGTCAAGAGTACGAGAATGGTATGGATAAATATATTACTTTATAACACACGACAAAAAAAGGCAATTCATAACAAGTCTATCTACTTCACTATACAGTATCAAGAAAATATAAAGGCGCTACTAAACTGTAAGTCTGTAACTGAGGGGTTAAAATATCGAGGCTTGACATTATATCAACACTATTGGTATTCCAAGGTGGTTACATTATTATAAGGTTTAAAAAATTGAGCTACATGTCTTCGCTGATGCTTCCAAGGCTGTATATGGGGCAGCAGTATATGTCCATATCATTGAGAGAGAGCGAGCTTACGTATCTTTGATGTCAGCTAAAACAAAGATTGCTCCTTTCAAGAACGAAGTCTCAGTACCGAGATTGGAACTTTGTGGTGCTAGCAGCCAAACTTCTATCAGAGGTAGCTCAAGTAATGAAAGTACCCAAGGTTAATTTATACGCATCGACAGACTCGACAATTGTTTAGCCTGGCTCAATGGAGGTTCCAGTAGGTGGACTACTTTTGTAAGCAACAGAGTTTCTGCCATTTTGAACATTTTAGATTATGAACAATGGGGACATGTTTCTACCTATATGAATCCAACAGACAGTGCTTCAAGAGGCCTTCAAGCTTTAGAGTTGTTGCATTAATCACTATGGTGGTCAGGTCCAGCTTGGTCCAGTATTTACTGTTGCTACAGTAAATACTACCACTGAGAATGCTATTGACATAGAGGATACACACGAAGAGGAAAGAGTGAGCTCTTCAACTGCTTTATCGCATATTTAATAATAATCAAGAGTTAATTTGGTATAAATTTTCTACTTTATCATGAATGTTAAATGTTATGTCATATTGTATAAGATTTATTAATTTAAAAGTACCAAAAAATAAACATCTTATTCTAAATTTAACACAGTAAAGAAGAGGAATGATACTTTAAAAAGATGTATTAAGCAAATTTAGGATATCTACTTTAACAAAAAGATAAAATTGTTAAAGTGCCAAGTCATCATTCCTACAAATAGCAAACTTCGTAATCTTTGTCTCATGTTAGATGAAGATGAAATATCACAATCTCGAGCAGAATACAATGCTCAGCATCCAATCATTATACCTGTGAAAAATCATCTAGGCGAACTTATAATTTTGGATGCTCACAAGAGAACAATGCATGATGGGCCACAAACTATGTTAAATTACATAAAATCAAAATACTGGATCATGCGAGCTAAAGACCAGGTCAAGAAAATTTACCGCGAGTGTGTTGTGTGTGTAAAATACTCAAAGAAGAACAGGTCGCAATCAATGGGCCAGTTGCCAGAGGTGCAGTTAATATCTTGCAAACCCTTTAAAGCTGCTGAGGTAGATTACGCCGGTCCGATGATTGCGAAAACAACATTGACTTATGAAGAACTAACAACGGTGTTAGCACAAATAGAGGCTTGCTCAATCTCGCGTCCTATTACCGTCCTCAGCGACGATCCTAATGATCTCCTGCTGCTGACACCAGGTCACTTTCTGATAGGAGAACCCATTCTAAAATTAGCTTATGAGAATGACACAACTTTTAATATTGCAAATCTTGATAGATAGAGGGTAACACAAAAAATGGTTACCGATTTCTGGAACAGGTGGCATAAAGAATTTCTTGTAAATCATAATCAAAGGTGCAAATGGGACACCATTAGCACTGATCCAGACATCGATGACGTAAATGCAATATGCCTGTAAATGGTTAAAATTATTAACAAACATGTTGGCCCTGATAACTTTTAAATCGTGTTGTGACAGTTAAATGTAAGAATGGTACACACGTACAAACGACCTGTAAGTGAAATGTGTATGTTACCTAAACAAACTTGACCTTAACTTTGAGCTTTTCTTAAAATATTGTTATCTTATTCTATAATCTTAAGCCTAAATTCAATTATCATTCGTTTTAGAAAGTGTTTTTAATTATTATACCTAGGTAGATTATATTATACCTTAATTCACAAGGTTGTGAATTTTACTTAGTGTGAGCCTACCGTTTTCTTTGTTAATCAATTATATTTACTTTGTTTAAATTTCCTATGTTACGGTGGGCGGTTAGAGTGCCATATACAAATCCTTTTTGTGATCTTTAAATCGAACAACAATGTTGTTTTTTGTGTATTTCATAAGATTTAAGTTTTATTTATCGTTATTTTAGTGTTAAAATTGTTAAAGGACGTTGTCCTTTGGTGGGCGGAATGTCTAAATACTTAAGCATACTTTTTAAATTATATAGTGTCGCATCAACCAGTACCAGTAGTGTCCAGTTTTACAGTCCACTGGCTTTTAAATTCATTCTAAACAAATGAAGTCGGCTGATGCTTTTATTGTTTATTTTCACATTTAAGTGCGTAGTTTGTTCATTGTTGCGTGTTGTACAAATGTATATTCAGTGTGAGATTTAAATTAGAAATAATTACAATTAATACGAAAAAAGCACGCATTTCATTTTAAAAAACCACTCAAATATTTAACAAAAGTGAAAACACCGTATTGCAATAAACATTGGACAATATGAAGTTTAGTTTTTTATCTAGATTACGGTCGAATTTCGACCGTTGCGACGGGTGACTAGTAGTATCAATAACATAATGCATTGTGTTAATAATCTAAACACATCTTTAGAAGACTGTCCATAAAGAAAGCATGTTTAACTTTACAAGTCCATTCCATAAACAATGAAACTTGTAATACATAAATATTGTATAACTGAAAACGTTATTGCGTCGGTGGCAACGAGTCTCACGGGCTCGTCTGTTGACATAACATTGGGAAATTAAGTGATTTTTGATTGCCATTTAATTAGGATCGTGGAAAACGTAACACGATCCCCGAGGATGACGCGACATTGACACTGCGTTACGAGGTTAGGTCGATTGACATGAAGTGAAATGTTTTTATTTTGTATAGGTTTGACGAACCGCGTGGCGAAGCGGTTACCATACCGGTCTGACGCGCAATGGGTCCCGGGTTCGATTCCCGGCCGGACAGGTATCTAAATGTTGAGTTTAGATTCCTGTTCTGGGTCTGGGTGTTTGTGTTTTCGTCTTTGTATGTCCATGGCACCCACGACTCAGAAGAAAATCCTAGTGTGGGGCTATGAGTGTAGAAAGCGTAATGCAGCACTAACAAATTGTCAGTCACAATATTTTTCGTTTCCGTTTCGTTCCGTATCGAAAGGGTGAAAACGGATCATTAAGCCTCCGCTATCCGCCTGATTGTCTGACTATCTCTCACCAGACTTCATCTCATGATCCGTGACTAGACAGTTACAATTCTACAGATGTATTTCTGTTGCCGCTATATCAACAAATACTACGGAACTCTTCGTACACGAGTTCACTCGCACTTTGCCGATTTTTCTTACACTACCACCAGATCGGAATAATCTAATCTTAATTGAGAAGATCTGGCAAGAAACTCGTTGTTGTTGTAAATAGGTGATTATGTTGCCTTACCTTTGGATGATCAAGATTCTTGTTTGCCAAGATACGCTATGACATTTTATTAATTGTGAAAACAAGCTTATTTTATTATGTTAAATATTGTCAACCTATTATTATCTACTGCTAGGCACGAGTCTTCTTTCAGAATGATAGTTTTAGGCCATATTTGACCGCGTAAATCAAATGCTTATTTGTAGACTTTATACAACTGAGAACAGTTTAGAGACCTCTCAAATGGGTTCACTGTTTTTCTCTACTGTGAAGGTTTGGTGGAAAAATAAGCTTTATTTTCATATTTCCGAAAAATGGCAAATCAAAATTTAGGTCGTTATCCTCATGCTTACGTACACAATAAAAAAAAAACATTTTATTCAAAGTAATTTTCTTTGAAAATGTTATAAAGCTCTTCTATTTAAATTTATTTGAAAACTTCTCAGTTAAAAGTTGCAACAACACTTTTTATAACTTAAAAAACGCGTAACTCACCAACTATGCGTTAAATAAAAACCTGTTTAAAAATTCCAAGAATAATTTAGACATTTATATGCACTCGATTTTGATTTATCTTTTACTTTAATGTAAGAAGTAATTATATTTGTTTTATTTTAACTATACCCATATACTGATAATACCTTTGTTGCTAGCAAGCACCAATGATGAATATTATGTTAGCTTGTACATACATATGTATACATTGTTATCGAGAAAAAAAACCATATCTTGCAAACAAGACAGACAATATAATTGTTTGATTTTTAACCAACCTCAGAGTTAGAAGATTTTTAGGCCATAGGCCACCATATCTCGCCAACTCTAGAAGAGCGAACTAGTAGACTTCACGCCGTGGAGAACTTTATAAAAGAACTTTTAGGTGTAGAGGTCTTACGATATTTTTCTTTACCGTAATGCAGTGATAGTTAAATTCTTGTAGGTACGCAGATCATCTTCGAAAAAAAAATATATGCCGTATTGACGTGATAGTAAGATTCTTAGAGGCAATTTAGAAAAATCGGAGGTTCAAAAACACAAAGCTTAGGATTTGAGCAGCGAACCTTCACACGCTTTAACGCTTTCTACACTCATAGCCCCCACACTAGGATTTTCTCCTGTGTCGTGGGTACCATGGACACATACAAGACGAATACACAAACACCCAGACCCAGAACATGAATCTGAACTCATCATTCAGATACCTGTCTGGCCGAGAATCGAACTCGGACCCATTGCACGTCAGACCGGTATGGTAACCGCTCCGCCACGCGGGTCATCAATCCTTCTTCACCTTCGGGATGAGAGGACGAGTGTCAACCATAAGCCATTTCTGTTAATCTATTTATAACGTCCATTTTTTATCATTTGCTTTTAGTAACATTTTGAATAAAGGCCGTCACATTTAATTATACTTCTAAGTACATATTCAGTTATAAACGGTTAAGCACCCCATGAATACCACATTAACACGACGCCATTACCCCTATTCTTAGCGCAGTAAATTCACTCCCAAAAGAAAATAATGGCATATTTTCTCATAACTTTGTACAGTACTGCTTACGACCTATACATTATTAGGTACACCGTGCACTGGTATATTTGATGTCAGTATTTCTTGATTCTTGAAGAATTTCTTGATTTTCAAATTTTCATTTAAAATTAAACATTTATTTAAATGTTCTGGCAACTGATCTAAAAAGGGGTAACGAATATATTAGGTCATGTTTCTGTTCCATTGCTGTATTACCTTAAATGCTTAAATAATTGTTCTATATGTGGCTGGAGACGATTAAAAACTTTTTCAGAGTCTATTTATTTTAGTCCCCTCTTAGCGTGGGGTGGAAAATATACCAGCAGTTTTATTTTACGCTGACCGCTGCTGTGGGTCTCATACCTATACAAAGCTGTGTCCTAAATATATTAAAGTTTTTTTTATCAAGAATATCATATGATACGATCCATCAAGCCATTAAGGCTTTAGCGTGTGCCAAAGAAATATACATATAGGTACACACATAGAGCAGTGATAACCTAATGGTTGAAACTTGCCCTCTCAATCGGGAGGTCCGAGGTGCAAACCCAGGCACGCACCACTGATTTATGTGCGTATTAGAAATTAATTATCATTGCTTTTCTGTGAAGGAAAACATCGTGAGGAAATCTACACACCCGAGAGTTCTGTAAAAAAATGTTCTCGGAGGTGTCCGAAGTCCACGAATTCGCACTTGGGCAGCGCGGTGGACTATGGCCTAAGACTCTCTCATTCCGAGAGAGGACCCGTGCCCAGCAGTAAGACAATAATGGGTTGATGATACAAACATGCGCTCGAAAAAAGTACCCTTCTTCTGACACAGTCGAACACAGGCTGTAACTACGTCTATGTGTAAAATAATGGATTAAAAAATCGAACTATGTCACGTAAACTATCTATGTATGTCGTCGTTTAAGTTCTAACACCGCGGATCTCAAAATTAGCAACTTTTCAGGAACGCAAATAAACTGTCTCAAATAGTTATTTTTAATTCTACAACTACCAAATAATATATCGCGTTTAAAATATTAATATACTCATATTAAAATAATATATTTTATGAAAATGTAACGTGCTCCTATATTATTTTGAGATACCATTATTTTATTAACTCAAAATAGGCATTTTTTTGAGTTTCCCGGTGTTAGAACTTAAGCGACGATACGGCGATTTGAATGCCTTATGTACGTTTCAGCTTATAACCATAAGGGCGAAAGGTCAGACCCTTCATGGTCAAGAACAATTCCGTTCAAGGACTATAATGATTGAATGTGAGTTAGTGATGTGACGAATATTCGCATTTGCAAATATTAACATGTTTTTCCTTATTCGCATTCGTATTCGCAAAAATTGAGCGAGTGTTTTGCGAATATAGAACTGCAATTTGGCGACCAACAAAAAGAACGCCAAATTTATACAAATTTAAGTCGACTTTTTTATCTGGCTAAAGTAGCAAATGAACATGCAGTCCACCTGATGGTAAGTGGTCACTGCCGCCCATGAATGTCTGTAATCAACTTCATACAGAACATGGGTTCCATCTGATGATGAGGATGCGTTGCTACTCTCGAAGACTATGATGGTCTCCTCATGTGAAAGTGTGCCGGCAATCACATCCTTCCATCGAATCGCAAGTAATGCTTCACGCTAGAAATAGGTGGGGCGGTGGTACTTCCCCGGTCGAAATACACTGGTTCTACCACCTACAAAATTCCACCACATTTGCATTCGCGAACGTTCAAATAATAACATTCGTCACTTTACTAATAAGGGTGTACTTAGGTTTAAGAAAAAGCTATCGATTCCTAGAAACCGAAACAGCGAGCCGGTTTATTCTGTAGCAAAAACAAGTCTTTGTTTAGATATTGCAATTCTCGGAAGTACGAATTTGTTTAGATTCATTACATTTTCTGTGTGAATTATTCATTTCTATATCAAGCAATCAAGTTACGTCTACCAATTAATTATTAATAAATGCTGTATAATATAAATAAATAAAAAAGCAAAATTAAAAACTCCATTTTAATACCGTGGTAATACAAAATATATTTATAATAAAAATCTTTGTCATTTGTTAACTGCTAAGTAATTGAAGTAGCAAGCATGCAGTACTGATAGTAAGTGGTCACGGTCCCCTATGAACATGTGTAAGCAATTTCATATTGAACATTGTTCTTATCTATACATTGCTACTCTCGAGGACTAAGATGGTCGCAAAATATAAAAGTGTGGAGGCAATCACACCCGAATCTACCGAAAGGCAAGAATTGCTTCACGCTAGGAAAAGGTGGGCGGTGTTACCTCCCCGGTCGAATCATTTTTATCCCCTTGAAAACCTACTTAGTGGTGGTCACTAGCGCCCATGGATGTCAGTAACCAAACATATACTTAAGGGTCTGCTTGTTACTTAATAGCCTACTGAAGGACATAGGTATTTTCTCAAATTGACTGAGATTTAGGCCATAGACCGCCGCGTTTACCAAGTGAGATGTTGTAGACTTCACACGCTTCTTCTTTGAAAACTTTTTTAAAGAAAAAAAAACGCTTTCTACACTCACAGCCCCACAGTAGGATTTTCTCCTAACTCCTGTGTAGAATTGTAGGATTCTGAAACTTATCGACTGACTTGCCTTAGAGCGGAAGTGCTTTATTTTAAAGTTGCAAACGAACATACAACACGCTTTTTACACTCATGGACCCACACTTGGATTTTCTCCCGTGTCGTGGGTACTAAGGACACAAACAAGACAAATACACAAACACCCAGACCCAGAATACGAATCTAAATTCACCATTCAGATACCTGTCTGGCTGGGAATCGCTCGGCCACGCGGGTCGTCTTAGAGAAATCTTACGTGTGTAGATTTTCACATGATATTTCACTTCAAACCAGTGGTATTTGGGTCAACAAAAACCACTGATTATTCTAATACGATGGTTTAGAAAATGGTGCGTGGCTGGGTCTGAACCTCGGATCGTCGATTGATTAGCCGACTTTCAGCCACTATCTATCATCACTGCTCAGTCTAAGTATTAATTAAAAAAAATGTTTTGTTTATAAACATTATTAAATCTATCTGGTTTATCCCTTCGACGTTCACCTTATTATTACATCAACGTGTATTGGATTATGGCGGCAAACTGGGTCCAAGCTCTTACTAACTCGTTGTATCGCAAGCGAGATGCTATATTATCTAAATACGAGTATATACAAGGCCACCAATTCGCACTCGCATGCGTCTATAACGCTCTCATTCTGAGAGAATACTCGTGCCCAGCAGTGGGACAATAATGGGTTGACGAGAGATATACAAGGCAGAAGTGACTGACTGCTGTATCAACGCACAGGTCAAACCTAGAAACTGATGGATGGATGGATTCTTCTAATTGTGACGTAGGCATCCGCTAAGGAACGATTTATTAAAAGTCAACCCTTAAGGGGGTGAAATATGGAATAAAAGTTTGTATGAAAGTCCGCCAATGCTAATGTAATGAAACTTAGTACTTATATTATTATTATTATATTATTAATATTAGCTTTCTAGTTTGATATAATGGAAAAAAAATCATCATTTTTTGAAAATCAATCCCTAAGAGGGTAAAAAAGTGGTTGATAGGTTTTTTGGAAGTCTGCTTAATATGATGCGAGCTCAATAAAACTTAGTTTCTATAAAACCATCTAACCTCTATTGTTACTCTACTTTATTCAGTAAAATATAGTAGCAGAGAAACAAGGTAGTAAAAACCTGTGTAGTTGAACTTCGGAAGCATCACTGCTGCGCCCATTTCTGCATTATAACGGCAATGTCAAGCATTATTTTACTTTGTTTGAAGGCTGTGGTACTTATCCGAGGCGAAGCAACCTAGATATTTAGAGTAGCAATGCATCTATGACAAACCTTAAGTGGATCTTTAATCCTATCTGGGGTAATTACAGATTTACAGTGACCATAATACTATATCAAGTAAATTACAGATTTAAAGTGAACTGCTTTGTATTTATTTATAACTTAAAGTTCAAAAATCTTAAAACGAAACTTGATGATTTCAAACGAAAAGTTAACAAAAAAATTTCATGCTTTTGCTTTTTTAATTTATTTTATGGAAGATAAAAAAATTTTGTTTTAATTATTACCTCTTCTCCATCTAGTTATGTACAGTGTCGTCTATTTATGTTTTTGGTCACCTACTGTAAATATTTTCTAAGAAATTAAATATGAATACTATAATTTTATTAAGATTAAGCATTTATTAAGATCAAGCTTAGTCGTAAAGCATATTACAAAATTTCTGAATAAATAGATGATGAAACAGCTTGGGACTGAACAATACGTAATTAATAAAATGTCAAAGTGTAGCGTATCCTGCCAAACGTGCTCCTAGGCCTTTTTAGGCCAAATGTAGGGCAGGATACTGGAGCTAACTTTTGTTACCCATGTAAAAACAAGATGGCAAATAAAAAAAAAGATATACAAAGAAAAAAGACAACTGAGTTTCTTGCCGGATCTTCTCAGTTGAGGTCGTGTTCCGATCCGGTGGTAGTGTAAAAATATATATATATATATGTATCTGACAATTTGTAAGCGCCCCCGGAGGCCTATACAAAATAAAGACATTTTATATCATTTCATTTCATAAAAAACAATTTAGAAGTTAATTAAAATAAAAATAATAAGTAGAACTTGATCGTCGCTAATTGACAATGAGACAAGTATCGAAATACGTGATGATGTAATAAATCTGTATCAAGGACGTGTTTGTAATCCTATTTAGGATAACATTCGATCATTTTGGTTATTATGTTATAAGTAGCAAATAGAAAATGAAAAAAATACAAAAAAAAAAATGACTGACAATTAAAAGAAAGAACTACAAGAAACGATCCACGTAACTCGTGGCCACTCACGTCGCCATCAAGCCATTAAAATTGTGGTCAGTAGGCTTTAGGTCCCGGGACGTCTCGTGTCTCGAAGTCCCGGGAATTTTAGGTAATTTTAGTTGTCTCGAGTTCCGGGATTTTTGAACCGAGACTCGAGACGAGATAAAATTAGCAAAATTGTTTTAAATTATTTGTATATTTAAACTAGTTGACTCAGCGAATTTCATTCCGCCTAAAAGTTAAAAATCTAAAATTATCAGTGTTTCTCCAGTATATTATACATGTACGAGTATTATACATAAAAACCTTCCTCTTGAATCATTCTATCTATTAAAAATCGACATTAAAATCCGTAGCGTAGTTTTAAAGATCTAAGCATACATAGATACAGACAGCGAGAAGCGACTTTGTTCTATACTATGTACTGATATTTGCAGAGTATCACTAAGTCTAGAGACTAAAACTGCATAACCATCACGTTCATAGATCTAACAATTTAACCCCAGTAAATAAATAGTCAATCGAATAAAGGGTCTGACTTAGATAAGCGGTACCCCTGTGCCGCGACGTTGTAGTACAATTTTAACGAGCAATTTTTTTTTATCTGACTGAAGTAGCAAACGAACATGCAGTCCACCTGATGGTAAGTGGCTACTACCGCCCATGGACATCTGTAATCAACTTCATACAGAACATTGGTTCCATCTGAAGTCAATCACAGATGCGTTACTACTCCCGAGGACTATGATAGTCACCTCAGGTGAAAATGTGCCGGCAACCACACCCTTCGAAACGCAAGAAATGCTTCACGCTAGAAATAGGTGTGGCGGTGGTACTTCCCCGGTCGAACTACACTGGTTTTACCACCTTGAAAATATTATACTTCTGTATTTAAAATATAGCACTTATCATAATAGCGTTGGGGTTGTTTACATTATACATTTTATTTTATTTTAATTAGCAAAAACTAAACTTAATAATGATTAAAAAAAAATTGAAGTTGTTGGACTTGAAATTGTTTTATTATTATGTTAAGAACACCCTTATTCCAACAAAAATAAAATTTATTCATGTTCATGTAAATTAAGAAGGCAAAACGCAATACAAAATTGACCATGTATTAATTCCGAGAAAATATTAGTCTAGATCATACAATATGAAATTGTACAAGTATTATTACAACAGTATTCATATTCGAAACGACAATATTTATTTTAACCTGAGCTAAAAATATAAATTGTGTTCAATATTTGCTCAGGATGCCTTTTACGTTCATAGTGGTATTAATTATTCTTCCCCCTCAAGCGACCCCTGAGGGGTTGAACAAAAGACAAGGAGCTAATTGAAATACGTAATTAGTTGGAATGCAATTACAAGGACAAGGATGCCAAGAATAACTTGAGTGTTGTGTACTTAGTGTAACTTCAGTTGTTGAGAATTGTAGGCTTCTCAAACTTACCGACTGACTTGCCTTAGAGCGAGAGAGCTTTATTATAAAGTAGTAAACGAACATGTTAGACGCTTGATGGTAAGTTGCCTCTAACGATCATAGAGATTTGTAGTCAAGTACAGATAGGATTAGTTTTACCAGTGTTTGGCCACAAATTCATTGATACCAATATATTGGATGAATATAACCTTACCACATTACGCTTTCTACACTAGGAGCCCGACACTAGGATTTCCTCCTGTGTCCCAAACACCCAGACCCAGAACATTAATCTAAACTCATCATTCAGATACCTGACTGGCCGGGAATCGAACCATGGCATGGTAACCGGTCCACCAACCTGAACACAGCAGCAATTAACACTGATGTTATTAGAAAGAAATAGGTGTAGCGGTGATGATCCCGTTAAGTTTAGACTTTTGTAGAGAACCATTTGTTTTTTTTTCTTGCCTTTTTTAATTGACTGAAGTAGCAAACGAGCATGCAGTCCACTTGATGGTAAGAGGTCACTGCCGCCATGTGTAACCAACTACATACAGAACATAGGTTCCATCTGAAGTCAATCACAGATGCGTTGCTACTCCCGAGAACTATGATGGTCGCCTCAAGTGAAAGTTGGCCGCAACCACACCCTGCGCAAACGCAAGAAATGCTTCACGCTGGAAATAGGTGTGGCGGTGGTACTTCCCCTGTTTAAGATAAAAAAAAAATCTACTTTCGTGAGATAACTTTATTTTATAGGACTTTTCTGTAGCAAATATTCCGAGATAAAATTCGTAGGTAAAATCAAGTTACTATTTCAATCTTCTGATTAGCACCAAGCTAAATTTTTTTAGAAGCTAATGCTTCTAAGTGTCTAGCTTTATTTACATTTTTCAATTCCATGGCTTCCGTAATGATATTTGTGGTATGGTGTTGAAGTCATAATGATTTGTCGAACAGAGAGTAATACATATATATCCGGCGAGGCTACAAATATTAAATTAATTTAAGCTAGAAATGTTCTCATAGAAGTGGCTTGTAATGTCTTATTTGAGAATAAAGATCTTTAAACCTAAATAGAATATCTTACGTCAAAATATTCCTTATTCCATCATTAGTTTCCATTTTATTCCATTATAGTTGTTCTATTTTCAGATTTGATTCGACTATATAAATGGATGGAATATATAATATTTATAATATTTCTCGTATATAAAGTAACGAGGGCCACCTCCCTCGAATAAGGTACTTGTCCCACCGCGTAGGAAAGCGAGAATAAGCGCATTTAAATGGGAGCTAGCTCGGGATGGCACATCGTCAATACTATTTCGGGGATTTCGTCTGGCCGCTCTACTTTTTGACACGTCTGACAGCATCTGTGCAAACCATATACTAGGCATAGAGACCTCGCATCGCGGGATGGTAGGCGGTGTGGTCCCTTGATCGTCAAGAGTCAAGTTTGAGGCAAAAACAGTAATCAGATACGGATTTTGCCGCATGTATCTGAGAAAGAAACTAACACAAAATTTTGAACTACTTTGTAAAGGCCCTGTGGCGCAATGGATACCGCGTCTGACTACGGATCAGAAGATTCCAGGTTCGAATCCTGGCAGGGTCGCTTAGGGTAATTAAGGGCATTTTTAAATTTTGCGCCGGAAACTTAATTATTGCTGTAACTGTTGCATCATAATTCTTAATATCAATAAAACTACTTTAAATTAACAATCTTTTGAGTTTTATCAGTCTCTTTCTCAATGTTGTTTCTAGTACTTTAAATAGATAAAGGCTTGAACCAGAACCGTGGTTCCCAAGTGGCTTTTGGTGACGAAGGACCATTTGGCAAAATATCTGTCGACCCATGGACCACCGGTATAAGGGTGTAATTAAAGATAAAAATAAATCTGAAAATTATTATGGGATTTTTATTTTTTTAATAAATCTCGCGTACATTATTGTTCAAAGCAAACAATATTTAATGCGCTTTCTGTACACTCTTTACTAATTCCTGATCCTTGGTTCAGGCTGGGCTGACCGCTACTTGACTGTCATTGTGATAACTTCTTATATTACAATATTTTTTTGATAACTTCTCGGACCACTTCAGGTGCTTCCAGGGACCATCAGTGGTCCGCGGACTACGGGTTGGGAACCACTGAACTAAAATAACACTAATAAACTCATATCATATTACTAGCTCACAATCAAACCATCTATGGAAACTAATCAGAGTATTGCAATAACACTTAGATATTTTACGACATATACGTGGCAAAACCAGCTTAGCTAATCAAACTAAACATATAAGGAATGAGTTCATATGTGTAAACATACGTATAATTATAATATAGTGGGAGTCTAATTGACTTCGTGTGTAAACATTGTTTTCTAGAAACTAGCTAGTTCAGAAGCTTTGTGCTTTCCGGTAGATGGCGCTTGAATTTATAATCTTTGGAATACGTTCCAATAATCTGCTGTAATAGATTTACTGATTTATTAAATTGTTGTAGAAAAGAAGTCGGTTAATAATGAAGTTCGGAGGGTATATCAAATCTATTTGTAGAGTTTTTTCTTATCTGACTGAAGTAGCAAACGAGTATGCAGTTTACCTGATGGTAAGTGGCTATGCCGCCCATGGACATCTGTAATCAACCACATACAGAACATGGGTTCCATCTGAAGTCAATCAATAAATCAATCAATCAATCAATAGTCTTTATTTGCATATAAATAAGGTACATAGCGGTCTTATATATTAATTACACATCCTCTTATTCTACCTTAAAAGCATGCAAATGTCATAAATTCTAATTTAAATAGGCATTTTTTCACAATTGAACATAATACAATTCATAAGATTACTATAATCAATAATATGTATATTAAATCAATTTAATAAATGCAATCTATAGGTAACAGTCAATTCAAATGTTTATGTCAATATATCTTAATTCTAAATAATCATTAATACAATAAAACATTTATCTAAAATCCACGATGTCAATTTTTTTTAACTCGTAATATGTCAAGTGTTTATATGTTAAGTGTTTATATGTTAAGTGTACAGATGCGTTGCTACACCCGAGGACTATGATGGTCGCCTCATATAAAAGTGTGCCGGCAACCACACCCTTCCACCGAATCGCAAAAAAAAGCTTCACTCTAGAAATACTTCTGGCGGTGGTACTTCCCCGGTCGAATTACACTGGTTCTACCACCTTCAATAGTTTTACTAAAAGAGTCGATGTAAGGATTTTTAGACGCAGTAATTAATTTTCTTATGTAGTATTGATACTATGTAAAAATGTTATTTTGTTTGCATACTCGACTAACATTGCTACATATTTTCAACACGCCATAAAACAATAAATACCTATACTGCGAGGTAAATGGTAGAAGTTTCTAAATTCTACATTAAGTATAATACATACTTAGCATCTACTCTATATCACAGTAGAAATATTGGGAACAGTATGGAAACTGCCTACAAGCGTTCGAAAACGGCACACTCACACAAACATATGCATTGACGAGGCCTCTCTACAAGTATCAATATTAAACTGTTTTCCGTATTTAAACCAAGTATCATAATAATTATCGTAATGCTGGGATTAAAATGTGAAGCTGTGAAATTACATACTTATATTATTTGTAAACTGCGTAGATATTACAATTCGATTGATTGATGACTACATGACAATAAATGCTAAACCTATAATATATATAACATGTAAATGCTAACCTATTAGTAACACTATTACAAAAAAAATATTAGGAGACAAAACTATTGCTTCAATAGAGTGTAGGTAATTATTTTATAAACAAGGCTTAGTTTCCATACTATTCCATATTTGTACTGTATCTATACCGCGTTGTTATTAAGTAGAAACGCTGTTTATATGTCCATTATACTTTTAAACGGTATTTTATAAGATAGTCTCATTTGGGTCAAATGTAACTTTTTTTTTATAACAATAGCACCAATTACTATTGCTATTTCAAATAAATAGTGTTTTGGAATCGAAGCAAAGTAGTCCTCCATTAATATTTTAATAAAATCTTATATAACCTTAATGAATAAGTTATTTTAGAGAATAAATGCTTTAAAGCAGAAACCTTGCCCCTATTTTGAAGCAATATTGAAATGTGGCTTACTTTATTAAAATATCATTCAAACACTAACAAAACTAACAAGGAGTAAGTGAAAAGCAAATGTTGCTACGCCGTAGCAGTGCTACGTTCTGCTACGAGTTTGCATAGAGTTTTGAAAGATCTCTTTACAGCTTACGATTTTTATACACGGTTTTGTTATTAAGAAATGAAAGAAATATTTTGATAATACTTTAAACTTGTAAGACCCTATTGATTTCTGGTAAGTAAATAATGACTTCAATGAAAAATTTAAACACAAAGACTAGACTTTGTAGTATTTTTGCTTTTACATACTAGATATGAAACGGCAAACTGGCTGGCTGTGCGGATAGCAGAGAATTATGATATACCTATACCTATGATGCCTATGAACATTTGTAACATCAGAGTCACCAATGCATTGTCAGAATCTTGCAAGAAGAGGTCTTCAGCACGGCCAGAAGCACCTTCGATTGCATTATATTTTTAAATTTACTACTTTTACAATTTATTACTTACTCTGTCGTATTGGGTTTGTAGCCTGGAAAAAGAGATGTAAGCTTTCTTATAATATTAAAGTAGTAGTGGAGCATGTAGTTCACCTGATGATAAGAGGCAAAAAGATTTAACACGGCTGTTATTAGCCAGAAACAAGTAGGTGTAGCGGTGGTGCTTCCGACGTCGAAACAGTATTCAAGGTGGTAGAACCAGTGTAGTTCGACCGGGGAAGTACAACCGCCACACCTATTTCTAGCGTGAAGCATTTCTTGCGTTTCGATAGAAGGATATGGTTGCTGCTACACTTTCACATAAGGCGACCATCGTAGTCCTCAGGAGTAGCAACGCATCTGTGATTAACTTCAGATGGAACCCATGGTTTGTATGAAGTTGATTATAGATCCATGGGCGGCAGTGGCCACTTACCATCAGGTGGACTGCATGTTCGTTTGCTACTACAGTCAGACAAAAATGTAATGTAAATAAATAATAACACACCAAAGATTTATGGTTATTCTTACTGAAATTCCAGATCATAGTCAAGTCGTTCTCAAGTCGGTATCTTTGAGTATAAAGCGCCTTACGTTGGATACAATTTTGTACTCAGAAAACCATTTCAATTTTTGATGTCCACACCGGCAGTACCTTTCGTCAAATAGCAAAATTCACACAACATACGTTTTAAAACGTATTTGTAGTGTGAATTACTGAAAAGACTTTAGTAAAACTATTTTAGCTTTGCTGAAACTACTTTAAATACTGCTAAATATTGTTATGTTTTGTGGGTTTGCTCGCTTCGTCCCAGTAGCTCCGGGATCAGAATAGGGCTACGGCATCCCCTGCCTGTCGTAAGAAGCGACTAAAAGGGGCTTCCGGGGTTGCAGACGGCTAGTGTGGGAGCTCGAACCGTTCGGTCAGGCAATCCCAGGAAGGACGGCGGTATGTGTGGTCGCATATAACGTTTCCCCCTCGAGAACAAAAATAAAAGGTTTGCTCGCTTATTTTAAATATTATTAATGTTTTTTTCATCCACGCCCATGGGCAGCCGTGTTTACTTACAATCAGGTGGACTGGTTTGATATTTTTTATAAGATAGAAGTCTCTCGTCAACCCATTATTGTCTCACTGCTGGGCACGGGTCTTCTCTCAGAATGAGAGAGTTTAGGCCAATGCCAACCGCGCTGGCTAAGTGCGAATTGGTGGACTTCAAACACCTTCGAGAACTGTTTTTTTTAAAGAACTCTCGGGTGTGTAGGTTTCCTCACCATGTTGTCTTTCACCGAAAAGCAGTGATAATTAATTTCTAATATACATAATTTTGTTATGGTTAAACCCAGGCAGGCACCACTGATTTTATTAAAAATCAGTGGTGAGTGCCTGGGTTTAACCTCGGACCTTCCGCTCGAGAGGGCAAGTTTCAACCATTAGGCTATCACTGCACTGCACTGGTAGCAAACAAAAATGTAGTTTACGTGATGGGAAATGGTCACTGCCGCCCATAAACATCTGTAAGCAACTTCATACAGAATACGGGTCCAATACGAAGTCTATTATAGACGTGTTATTGCTCCCGAGAACTAAGATGGTCACCTTATTTAGAAGGAAGCCGGCAATAACACTCCAAACGGAAGAACTGCTCTACATTAGAAATAGGTATTGTGGTGGTACCTCCTCGGTCGAAGTTTACACGTTACCACATTGCTATTTCTGTAATATATTGAACCAGTGTAGTTCGACCGGAGAAGTACTACCGCCACACCTATTTCCAGCGTGAAGCAGTTCTTGCGTTTCGATGGAAGGGTGTGGTTGCCAGCACACTTTTATGTGAGGCGACGATCATAGTTCTCGGGAGTAGCAACGCATCTGTGATTGACTTTACACAGAATCCATGTTCTATTTGTAGTTGATTACAGATGTCAATGGGCGGCAGTTACCACTTACCATCAGGTGGACTGCATGCTCATTTGCTATTTCGATCAGATAATATAAGTGTATATAAAATTAGATCATTTTATTTGTTCGTACAGATTTTTCCCAAAACCGTTTGAATATTCATGATTGCATTAAACGATAAAAGTAATTTGCGTTAACAAAAGTAATACGACCTACTTTGGCATTTTCTTTATCTGTTTAAAGCGACAGGCTTTTATCCTAACCAGTTGGAGGCGGTAAGCTTATTGGGAAACATTGGTATAAGTACGGTCGGTACCTTGACCCAAAAGTAAAAGTTAAGTTTGTTGCTTAGATGCTGTCGTTTTGTTTTGTAGACCTTGCAAAAAGTATAAGAAATTTGTTTCTTTTTATGTAGTAAGTAATTTCGCCAATAATGTACGCTCACCACCACTCAGGTGGACTGCACGCTCCTTTACTTCAATCCAATAAAAAATGGTAATTCACAAAGGTAAGATAAGCGAGTAAAATGTGCTAAGAAGAATATAAAACATATCAAATTTTGACGTTAAACTAAGCTTATCATACGATCATCACTTTAATGGTGGAAGAACCAGTGTAGTTCAACCGGGGAAGCACCACCGTCACACCTATTTCTAGCGTGAAGCATTTCTTGCATTTCGATGGAAGGGTGTGGTTGCCGGCACACTTTTATATGAGGCGACCATCATAGTCCTCGGGAGTAGCAACACATCTGTGATTGACTTCAGATAGGAACCCATGTTCTGTATGAAGTTGATTACAGATGTCCATGTGCGGCAGTGGCCACATACCATCAGGTGAACTGCATGCTCGTTTGCTACTTCAGTCAGATATAAAATAAAATCATCATATCATGAAAGTGACTTTTCTTACTCTTACGGTATAGATCGAAGCTAATTTACGAAGCAAAAGTAAAATAAGCAAGTAACGTGTTATAAAAATGTTAAACACAAAATTTTGTCGCTAGGCGGAAAAAGAGGTTTATAAATAAATTGGGGAGTATATCCGGAGGTAGCGGTGCACTCAGCCGTTAGATCAATTCCCCGCAGCGCGAGTGTTGTCGTTCGGTGATTCCCGTTTATTCTAATTAAGTCGTAATTAACGATGGAGTTCACGGCCACTGGAATTTTAGCCGGGAGTAACGAATATTGTAACAAATAAATGAAATAATTCGGCGAAATAAATTTTACATACGGGTCATAGCGTGCGTTCAATGCTTTTTTATAATATGGAAGAAACAAACGAAAACAGAGCTTGTAGTACACCTGATGGTAAGTGACCACTATCGTCTATATACATCAACCAAATGGTCATACTTGAGGTTAGCCACAAATGCGTCGCCTCGTTGACGTCCAAGGAGAAGTTAGAACGCCTAAGAAGTATTTTTCCCTTACACTCTTATTAGGAAGAAATAAGTGTAGCGTTGGGAGCTTTAAGAGTTGAAACATGAAGAGATCTACCACTTTAAAACGACCTTTTATTAAAAACTAGTGATCAATGAACAGCGATCAGGGAACAAGTCCGGTAATAGAACAAGTGTGGTGCGATTGGTGAGGTGCTACCATACGTAGTTCTGGGTGAGGCAGTAGTTGCGTAATATGGGTACTGCCTCACTTTAGTCTGAGCCGACCCTTATTTTAAATACTACCCTCGTTCGAAATACTTTTATTTATTATTTTATTGCTATAACTGTTACAATTTTGTCACAAACATTGAAAAACAGTTCACCCGAGTAGGGCATGCAATTTTTAAGCAGCTTTTTTAAATCAATAATTTATACAATGTCAATACTCTTAAAATAATAAATTGAATTTGAATATAATGTCAACATTTAGAACCACTTATAAGAATATATTTACAATTCATTATGAAATACTATTTATAAATAATTATTTGATGTCAATGTTATATATGCCACTTACATGTCAGAGTAATATACTGCTGTGGTACCCTAACAGGAGAACCATGAATGTTCTATTGAATTCGAATTATAAAAATATACAAATTTTCAACACCAAAAATGATTATGACGTAAATTTTGGCACAAAGCTTAATTTGGTTGATTTTTAGAAAATTCCCGAAGCACGTAGTACTCTGGAGCGCACTCTTTTTTTTTTTTTTTTGTTCTTGAGGGGGAAACCTTCAAAAGGTACCCGACGCCGTGGGAGCGACGCAGGGTTATGTGGGATTTTTACCGCACTAAAACCCCCCCGGTGGCCGTCCTCGGCGCTATAAAGAGGACTCCGGGAACTCGGTCCGACCGCTACCAGAATCCTCGAGCGCGTTGCCCCATCGGGCTCCTCCCAGATGGGCGGCTGGGCCCACCGCCCCGTCTAGTCTTTACGACGGTATGTGACCACATATGCCGCCGTCCTTCTCGGGATCGCCTGACCGAACGGTTCGAGCTCCCACTCTAGCCGCCTGCAACCCCGGAAGCCCCTTTTAGTCGCCTCTTACGACAGGCAGGGGATACCGTAGCCCTATTCTGATCCCGGAACTACAGGGACGCTGGAGCGCACTCTATACGACTATGAAACTCATTAAAATTATTTCATGTTGATAGCATTGAATTTTCTGCACTAGTACTATATAATGGCCTAGCTGACTCGGCGAACTTCGTTCCACCTAAAAGTCAAAAATCTAAAATTATCAGTGTTTCTTCACTACATTATACATGTATTATACACAATAAAAACTTTTTAACAAAAAATATCTACCGACTTCCATGTCACAAAAAAGTAAAAAATAATTTAAATATATTTTGGTCTAGAACATACTCAGTACTTAGTACATAGTCCTGAAGTCGGTGCTCGACATATTTCGCTGGACGACGGTAACTACGTCCTATATGAGCACCGACTTCAGAACTATGTACTAAGTACTGAGTATGTTCTAGACCAAAATATATTTAAATTATTTTTTACTTTTTTGTGACATGGAAGTCGGTAGATATTTTTTGTTAAAAAGTTTTTATTTTACACTTTTTAGTGACTATATTTTTATGTTTGTATTTAAATAAAGCCTCTAAGTTTGCTTTGTGCATCTACATATTCACAAAAATTAAACATATAACACTTTTACAATTCATACAAACAGGGCGCCCCCTCTGGAAGTACCCCTCCATCATCAGGGTTGAGGAGTTGAAGGTCAAATTTTTCATCTTATATTGTTGCTTAGTAATCTTATAACATATACGTTAGTACCAGGTGGCTAACTTCTATGGCTCAGGCTTGCAGTACCCTGCATCATCAGGCTTTAGGAGTTGAAGGTCAAAATTTTAATTTTGTGCCTCTGTTTGGTATTATTTTTACATACCCGTAAGCACCAAATTGCCAACTCCTATGGTTTAGAATTGAAGTACCCCTTCATCATCAGGGTCGAGGAGTTGAAGGTCAAAATTTTAATTTTGTGCCTCTGCTTAGTATTATTTTTACATAACCGTAAGCACCAAATTGCCAACTCCTATGGTTTAGGATTGAAGTACCCCTTCATCATCAGGGTTGAGGAGTTGAAGGTCAAATTTTTCATCTTATGTTTTTGCTCAGTAATCTTATAACATATACGTAAGCACCAAATGGCTTATTCCTATGGTTTTGGCTTTAAGTACCCCTGCATCATCAGGGTTGAGGAGTTGAAGGTCAAATTTTTGTCCCATGAATTTGCTTAACAATTTCATTATATATTCGCAAACATCAAACGACCAACTTTTATAGTTCAGGCTAGCAGTACCCCTGCATCATCAGGATTGAAGAGTTGAAGGTCAAATTTTTCATAGTAAATACCTACATAGTAATTTTATTCTATATTTTACTCAATTGGACTTCTCCAGCTAAGGTTCGGCCGACTATCACTAATTTTATTATTTTGCTCCAAAAAGTTGAAGATCCTATGATTAGAACCTTATCAAACTCTTATCAGACTACCCCTGGAGTACATCCTTTCTAATAAAAAAAGAATCATCAAAATCGGTTGGCGGGATATTGAGTTATTCATACATTTATCGCGTACATTGAAAATGCAAATTTAAGACTTATGCGTTTTTCTTATGGATGCCCTAGTCAAAAAAATACTAAAAAAAAATGGGACCCTATGACACGCACTACCTTTCAAATAAAAAAAATCATCTAAATCGGTTCACCCAGTCCGGAGAAATGAGGTAACAAATATAAAAAAAAAAAAATAAAAAAATAAAAATACAGACGAATTGATAACCTCCTCCTTTTTGGAAGTCGGTTAAAAATAGACGGATTCGAATATTGTAAACCCCATTTCATAAACCAATTTATAGTCTTAGTGGTTGTATTAACAATATCGGGATATACTTTTTCAACCAACTCCTCCACATTTAAACGTAGACGTATCGATATAAAGGTTGCAAACTTTTCCAGATTGGAAAGCACTATTACCTACTTGAAATAAATCATTAGAAAATTGGAATTTCACTGGACAGCGACATATTTGTTTTAAGTTCATATTTTGTTTCATGTGCCAAAGATAAGATCTTATAAGAGATGCGTTGACAAAAAATAAATCGGTGCAATCATCGACCAGGTTATATCTGTGCGTAAATCCCGCATCGTTCTTTGTAGACCAGAGAGTTCAGAATTTTCATCCGAAATAAAAACTTTTTAACAAAAAATATCTAAATTTTAATTTTGTGCCTCTGCTTAGTATTATTTTTACATAACCGTAAGCACCAAATTGCCAACTCCTATTTGTTTAGGATTGAAGTACCCCTTCATCATCAGGGTTGAGGAGTTGAAGGTCAAATTTTTGATTTTATATTTTTGCTTAGTATTTTCTTTACATAACCGTAAGCACCAAATTGCCAACTTCTATGGTTTAGGATTGAAGTACCCCTCCATCATCAGGGTTGAGGAGTTGAAGGTCAAATTTTTCATCTTATGTTTTTGCTCAGTAATCTTATAACATATACGTAAGCACCAAATGGCTTATTCCTATGGTTTTGGCTTTAAGTACCCCTGCATCATCAGGGTTGAGGAGTTGAAGGTCAAATTTTTGTCCCATGAATTTGCTTAACAATTTCATTATATATTCGCAAACATCAAACGACCAACTTTTATAGTTCAGGCTAGAGTACCCCTGCATCATCAGGATTGAAGAGTTGAAGGTCAAATTTTTCATAGTAAATACCTACATAGTAATTTTATTCTATATTTTACTCAATTGGACTTCTCCAGCTAAGGTTCGGCCGACTATCACTAATTTTATTATTTTGCTCCAAAAAGTTGAAGATCCTATGATTAGAACCTTATCAAACTCTTATCAGACTACCCCTGGAGTACATCCTTTCTAATAAAAAAAGAATCATCAAAATCGGTTGGCGGGATATTGAGTTATTCATACATTTATCGCGTACATTGAAAATGCAAATTTAAGACTTATGCGTTTTTCTTATGGATGCCCTAGTGAAAAAAATACTAAAAAAAAATGGGACCCTATGACACGCACTACCTTTCAAATAAAAAAAAAATCATCTAAATCGGTTCACCCAGTCCGGAGAAATGAGGTAACAAATATAAAAAAAAAAAAAAAAAAAAAAAAAATACAGACGAATTGATAACCTCCTCCTTTTTGGAAGTCGGTTAAAAATGAGCTTCACCCAAATTCAAACAATCTTCCTATTAATTAAGTTGGAAATATCTACTAAATTTACCAAAAATATAACTTTGTTTTCCTGTATGATAAAAGCACATATAATTTAGAACTGTATTGCTAAAGCACGTTTATACCAGTGACTAATTTTGGAACTTAAAATAGAACCTTTGAGAACTGAAATGTTTAATTTATTTTATAATTGGTTCGAGTGGAGATATAAGTTTGATAATTAACTTCATTTAACTATAAGAGAGTGTACATATGTATATATAAATGCAGCGTAATGAGGTATGTTATTCAACTATTTGGTACAATTTAAAAGTTTAATTAGAAGTCCTTTAAAATTTCTTTAGTCGCAATTCTCGTTTGAAGGTAATTGAACTTGAAGAAACCTTTTACTAAATATGATTTATTTATTCAATCGTACTGAATATGGTGTATTAGTATTTACTGCTTTATGAGTATGAGTAGTTATATAAACTAGTCACCCATCGCAACGGTCGAAATTCGACCGTAATTTAAATTAAAAACTAAACTTCATATTGTCCAAAGTAGCACCAATATTTCTTTAATTTAAATAAATTGTAATAATTGTCAGGTTATTTTGAACGCAATCTTAAAAGATAAAAAAGAGGTTTATTAACTAAGCTGCATTATAAAGCAATAGCGCGTATTTTGACAAAGACATCTGACATTTTTGACGTTATGGGTTTTCATAGTAAGACATTGGATGTTCTATTTCGTTTAATATGTATGTGATTGTGTCAAATGCAAGGTACTGAGTGTAATGTGTTTTTAGTTTATTTTATGTATGTTTTATGCATTAATTGACATATGTTAGCATTGCACAATCTTTCTCTACATCAACTATAACCGTGCGTAATTTCATACTCCTCCGCCTGCGGCAAGTATCATAAAAACGAATCACAAATTTTTGCTTCAGGTATTAATATACACATTTTAATTATATTAATTTTAAGTGGAAGAGAATTGACAAGTAAGTAACATTGTTAAGTTTATTATGAAAACAAAAAAAAAACGGCTATTTAATTGATTGATGGCCTTCAGCGATGTATTGGCAAATAATCTGGTATTGCAAAGGTTTTCTGGCAGCGGGAAAAACCTCTTATCAAATAACCCATATGCCTTATTGTTAGGTTTAGGTATGAATAAACAAAAAATAACTGTCTCAGGAGCTGTGGAATATGAAACAATTCTTTATAAGCGGGGATGGTCATCGTCTATATAAAATTCTCGTTTTACAATGTTCGTTCCCCTACTCCTCCGAAACTGCTTGACCGATTCTCATGAAATTTTGTGAGCATATTGAGGTCTATAGGCTATATATATCATATAGGTCTGAGAATTGGCCAACACCCATTTTTCATATCCCTTAGTGAAAAGGGTTGGCCACCTTTAACATTTTTTTAAATTTTATATGGCAAAACAACGTTTGCCGGGTCAGCTAGTAGGTATTATATCTATCGTCAACTGATTATTGTCCCACTGCTAGGCACGGGTCTTCCCTCGGTATGAGAGAGTTATAGGCCATAATCCACCACGCTAGCCAAGTGCGAATTGGTGGACTTCACACACCTCCGAGAACTTTTTTTTTAAAGAACTCTCGAGTGTGTAGGTTTCGTCACGATGTTTTTTTTCACCGAAAATCAGTGATAATTAATTTCTAATACGCACATAAATCAGTGGCGCGTGCCTGGGTTCGAACCTCTGACCTCCCGATTGAGAGGGCAAGTTTCAACCATAAGGCTATTACTGCTCTATTATTATATAATAAACCAATGTTCTTTTTATGGTCTTACTTTGTAGTTTAGGCTTTCCGATCATGAGTCGAAAGTAAGTATACTTTCGCTTTTATATATAAATACAGATTCCTCATAGCAACATCCCTTTAAGTGTACAGCGAGTTGCCATCCCAGATGAGTGAACATCGATAAAACGTTCCACATTCCGGCATTTTATCGCTTTATCGTAATAAACAATTTCTATAAAATACAGCCTTCCCTCTTAAATAAATTAAGGGTGAATGCCCTCGTGTGGCGAAAGTTCTACGAAGTCATTTAGCTCTGTCAAGGAGACAGCTGTTTTATGTTTTGTTTCACTAAAGCGTACGTTCCTTGGGACAATTAATTAGCAAACGTGCACCTGATTGTGAGTGATAGCGGCTATGAGAGACATAATTAACTTTTAAGTTTTTTGTCGTTTGGAACAGAGCGCATATGCGAAGTGGCACTTATTTTAATTTGGGAAGAATAATTATGTAAGGAACAATTGAACAAGGCAATTTTTATTACTTCATAATGACTTTACGGTTATTGAGGGCCTTTATTTCTTTCATGGACTTGAAGTGAGGCGGACAGTAACTGAAATAATATTGACTTTAAATTAAGAGGAAAAAAACATTAACATCCTAAATTTATTCTCACACACACACAAACACACACACACACACAGAGGGAGAGAGAGAGAGAGAGAGAGACAGAAACACACACAGGGAGAGAGACAGAGAGAGAGACATGAACTCGCACGCATCCGCAATTACACAATTACAATGTTTCTTTGTTATGATTGTTGTTCTTGTTGTTTATTCTTTACCCGTTGTGTACCCGTTGTGTACCCAGTACCACATGTTATCACCTAGTATAGGGGCCTTTGCAACTAGTGTCTAAGAAAATTGTAAGGCAATAAAAACATTTTGATTACCTCGACTTGACAGGTAGGTATGATGTGGAAGGTTGTAAAACAAATATGGTCTTATTGTGGAGGTAACACCGTCACACCTATTTCTAGCGTGAAACATCCCTTGCGTTTCGATGGAAGGGTGTGGCTGCCGGCACACTTTCACATGTAGCAACCATCATAGTCCTCGCGTGTAGCTACGCATCTGTGATGACTTCAGATGGAACCCATGTTCTGTATGAAATTGATTACAGATGTCCATCGGCAGTGACCACTTACCATCAGGTGGACTGCAGGCTCGTTTGCTACGCGTCAGATAAAAAGAAGGAAAAGATAGATAGAAGTGTCTGGTGGTGCTTCCCAAGTCTATCCATATCCATATTCACCATTATAAACCTGTAACAGTTCAGTACAAGTTTCAGAGCTTGTTTTACTATCTCCTTAACCAAACAGTTCTCAAATAGAATTTTAACGTTCACAGATAGTACACGAAAAACAAAAACGATATGTCGTCCCGGAAGGAAATCGAAACAAAATATCTCAGCATTCACTGAAAATCCAAAAGAAAAAGAAAATTGAAATTAATAAAGGTCAATAAAGGAGACCTTGTATCCTACGATATCGTTATGAAATATGCCTGTAAGGTCATAAAGTTGGTTAGGTAGGTAGGTTGGTTGGTTGGTTGGTTGGTAAGGTCATAAGGTTGTACGGTAACCGTATGAATAGCATATACTTATTCATCCGGGTATTGGATGACTTCGACCGTCTTATAATATACATGAATTGTTTTTGAAAGCGAAAAAAATTACTTCTTTAACTTTAATCACATTTATCAACTTTTGAAGTGAAACTTCTTTAGGCGCATGAGGGTAAAATTTTTACAGATGAAACGTCACGCCGGTATGCAACGGAAGTGTCGGAAAAGAGAGAGAGAGTGATCGAGACCGATTGAGAGAGAGTAAGACAGGGCGAACGTAGCATGAGCAACTAGCCGTGGAGTGAGAGTAGGGAGCAAGCGAGTGAGAAAGATTGAGAGAAAAAGTGAGACAGAGCGAACGTCGTATCACGCCTTTTTCCCTTCCTCTTAATCTTGGAAATTTAAAGTTTTAGATTTGTATAAATATAAACAAGATTTATAAATTAGTTCGCCAAAGAAGTTTCACTTCTGACATGTGTACTTTGTACGCACGCATGTTTTTTTTTAATTTTAAACTTCCACTTTGTGCTAATACGTTTTTATCAGAGTAAATATGTATATTAAAATGATTTTAAAATTTATCCTCGTCTGTCAATCTCTTATTGCTGATTTTTTAAATGGCTGAATATATTTTAATGGAAACTTAACGTAATGATAGAAGTTCTTTATACATGATATAGATTTATGACTGTAAAGCATTAAAATTTTGGTAAAAAAAAATTTGAAAGCGTGTCCAGAGATCTTAAGAGTTTGTTCCACATATACGAATGTGTATAGAGCAGTGATAGCCTAATGGTAAAAACTTGCCCTCTCAATCGGGAGGTCCGAGGTTCAAACCCAGGCACGCACCACTGATTTATGTGCTTATTATATATTAACTATGATTGCTTTTTTTTCGGTGAAGGAAAACATCGTGAGGAAACCTACACACCCGAGAGTTCTTAAAAAAAAAAAATCCTCGGAGGTGTGTGAAGTCCACCAATTCGCACTTGGCCAGCGCGGTGGACTATGGCCTAAACTCTCTCATTCCGAGAGAAGACCCGTGCCCAGCAGTGGGACAATAATGGGTTGACGACGACGATACGAACGTGTACGCAATTCTTTTTATACAATTGAAGACGTAGGAGTAATTAAGAAACGTACCTGAAACGTAGCTTCGCAAGGCTTTATCGGTTAAAGGTCGACTGACTTTAATTACTGGGGATAACTTCAGTTTCCGCGCGCGGTTCCGATGGAATGCAGTGGCGCAAAGGCGCTTTTATTATTACTTTGCCTTGTTTTCTTTTTATTTTCTCGAATTGAATCACAATAAATTTTCATTTAATATTTGTATTGTCGTGACAAAACCAGTGTAGCTCGCCCGGGGAAGTAGCAGCGTCACACGAATTTCTAGCGAAACAGTCCTTGCGTTTTTATGTAAGGGTATGGTTGCCGGCACTCTTTTATATGAGACGACCATTTTAGTCCTCGGGAGTAGCAACGCATCGGTACTTTAGATAGAGCTTCATGTTCTATATGAAGTTGCTTACAGGAGTCCATGGGCGGCAGTGACCATTTACCATCAGGCGGACTGCATGCTCGTGAGCTACTTCAATCTTATAAACAAAATTGTGTCTATGGGGGGGGGGGGGGGGTTGATTTAAACATCAGCTTTATTATAGCATCGGAGGACCACGATATTTATGACTTAAATGGTCCCAATGAACCTATGTAATGTCACTAATGTAATAACAAACTTTTATCCTCCAGGTCTCTAATATGCTATGGCTGTGTGTGCGGGATATGGGTAAGGAAGGTTTGTACGGTCTCGAGGGTACCCTCATTATCTGGACAGATTCTCAAAGGAGTCACATACCGTATCCTTAATATTTCTTCATAATAGTATAATGTTTGATATAAAATATAATGTAATAGTTGAAACTTGCCCTCTCAATCGGGAGGTCCGAGGTCCCAGGCACGCTGATATATGTGCGTATTATAATAGTAGTTAATTATCACTGCTTTTCGCAGAAGGAAAACATTGTAAAGAAACCTACACATCCGAGAGTTCTTTTAAAAAGAAAGGTTCTCGGAGGTGTGTGACGTCCACCAATTCGCACTTGGCCAGCGCAGTAGCCTATGGCCTAAACTCTCTCATTCTGAGAGAAGACCCGTGTCCAGCAGTAGGACAATAATGGATTGTTGTACGCAATATGTATTATTAAAAATATCTACCAACATAACATAACATTATCTGTATTGGTTTCTGAATTTCGCTTCCATTTAGGCTTATTACGCGAAATCTGCCGACGCTTGGCAAATCCGAAAATTTTCCATATAATTTCATGAGCGTACCTGAGGCGTTAGGCAGTCCAATAACTTCTCATGGACTATAAGATGAAATCTCTCTCTGACTACTAATATTTACGTTTGCCGTTTTCTTATTTATTTATACGTAATCGTTAAAGGTCTTGTAAGGTACTTTGCAAGACGAGAATTATTCCGAAAAATGCGTGAGATATATTTTAAAAATTAACAGATATTTTTTTATAGGTTTGAAGTAACGATCATGCAGTCCACCTGATGGTTAATGGAAACCGTCGCCCATGGCTATTTGTAATCAATTTCATACAAAGCACCGGTGCAATCTGAAGTCAATCACAGATGCGTTGTTACTTCCGAACACTAAGAGGGTCGACTCATATAAAAGTGTGCCGGAAACCACACCCTTCTTCGCCAGAACTGCTTCACGCTAGAAATATGTGTGGCGATGGTACCTCCCACTCGAACCATGGTTCTACCACCTATTAAATAATATAACAAATAGTATTATATTTTATTACGTAACGGGTACTCACCCAGTTGCATGGATCGTGGTCACGGCCAAACATTTGACCGCGAGCACGATCCATGCAACCGGGTCGAAATATCGGCAGAAAGAAATTTAAAAATCGCATATTGTGACTACCCGTTAAATAATAAAATGTATAAATTCTGGGTATAATTAGTTTAAAATCAAATTTTGTTATTTTTCAATTAATTATAATACAAAATGTTGAAGTTGTATTTAAAATAAGGCTTTTATACGCAGAAGGTAATAAAATTACATTACAGGGAGCTAAACCTCTTTGCGGTTCGATTGTGGTGGCAATAGCGTAAATATACTTCTCGTAAAAGCGGTAAAGCCTTGCTAAGCTCTCGTTTAAGGGTGTTAAGCGTTTAAAAATCAAATGTATAAATAATACAAATTAAAGCATTTAATTTACATCCGTTAGAATGGAATTTAGAAGACTTTTCTACATGCTTCTTTACGCTATGCAAAATGTGGACAATTTCAGGATTTCAAGTTTTGCGGTTTCAGTTATGCGATTTCTGGATATCTCAGTAATCACCTTCCAGTACTGCACCTCACACCATACTTTTATAATTTCATCCAACAGAATCTTGTAGTCCAAATTTGATTTTTCAAAGGTTTTTTGCTACAAATGATGGGCACAGAGTTTCTTCAGCTAAGCTTTTTTTATATCTGATTGAAGTAGCTAACGAACATGCAGTCTACCTGATGGTAAGATGTCACTGCCGCCCATTGACATCATGAACCTATGTTCTATATGAAGTTGCTTACATGTTACATGTAAGCAACTTCATATAGAACATAGGTTCTATCCGAAGTCAATCACAGATGCGTTGCTACTCCCGAGGACTATGATGGTCGCCTCATATAAAAGTATGCCGGTAACCACACCCTTCAAACGAAACGCAAGAACTGCTTCACGCTGGAAACAGGTGTGGCGGTGGTACTTCCCCGTGCGAGCTACACTGGTTCTACCACCTTCACAATTGCTATTTGATCCTGACTTTACTCAATTGATTTAGATATTTCTTACCAGTGCCTAGTGGGTGGATCTTAGTCTCTCAAGTGCGACAGAGGTTCGAATACAAACGCAGCTAGGAATTACAAAAGTAACATGACATAAATACATGACACGACATAAACTTGAGAATTATTTTAAAAACTGTTCAAAGGTTTGTTAAACCTATCAAAGTGTCCTTGACCAACGTGGTAAACTATGGTTTAGGATATGTCCTAAACCCCCTCTTATTCTAAGAGAAGACCCATACCCACCAATGAGATAGTAATAACGTTTACATAACAAGATTTCAGAAGGTATTAATAAACACGTAATCAAATCTATTATTAAAATAGGCAATTCGTAAAACAATAGATATTGCAAAATGAGTAACAAAAGGCGAAAACAGGTCGACAGGTTGGCACCCCTTTAAGATATTAAACGTAACAAGATATCGTTACAGAATACTGTTATTTCTTCGAATTCTCCTCCGTAACCTTTTAATAAAATTTCATGACGCAACGGAGATTTATATGCTCTCATAATATGCCAAGCGGTTTTTGTTCTGCTAAAATCAGTATTGCTGTGAATGTTGTTTTAATATGAATGTCCATTTATTTACAAGATATTTAAAGACCCGCGTGGCGGTGCGGTTGCCATACTGGTCTGTCGCGCAATGGGTCTCGTTTCGATTCTCGGCCAGACAAGTATCTAAATGATTAGTTTAGATTCATGTTATGGGTCTGGGTGTTTGTATATTCGTCTTGTGTGTGTCCATGGTACCCATGTCACAGGAGAAAATCCTATTGTGGCAATGAGTGTAGAAAGCGTGTGTTTTTTACTTTACAGTGTAGCTGTGGGCGGTCCATTAGATGAGTATAACAGGATGTCTGCTCATTTCGAGAAATGGTGCGACATCGGGAGGCATGGTACATTAGCCACCCAAAGAGGAAAAAGAATAAGTTGTCTTGAACCGTTCTACCAAAAACACAAAGACGGAGACAAGGCTCTACCAAGTATCTTGTGGAGTGGTGGTAGAATGGTCGATCAGACAAGTACATTCTAATGCCCCACGAATTTCTAGCGTGATGCAGTTTCTGCGTTTCGATTGATGGGTGTGGTTGCTGGCTCACTTTTATAGAAGAACACAGTTTACAGGTAGAACCAGTGTTGTTCGACCGGGGAAGTACCACGGTGTGGTTGCCGGCACGCTTTTGCGACCATCATAGTTCACGGGAGTAGCAAACGAGTATACAGACTCGTTTGCTAATTATTTATTTCTTTGAATTGATTCGCTTTTGGTAGTATGTTGTCCAACATTGACTAAGCTCCTCTCACGTGAGACCGCTGTCAGGGCGATAAGGGCCTCCACTCTTTCCCAGCAGTGGGCTTACTGAGTGGACCATGATACCTATATTTTGAGACTTCGAACATAAAAACACGCTAAACTCTTTTTTTTTTGAAATTTTCTTGTAAACTGAGAAAATATTGCTGAAATAATAGAGCCTTTGGAAGATTTTTATTCACATTTCACGAGAGAATATCCGAGCCCTGTATTATTTTTGAAATATTTTGAATAGAAATTCTCGTTAACAATTCTGCAACAGTAGTCATAATATATTATCGTTGAAATAAAAATGTTATTCTGGATAAAATTTGCATTGTAATGATAACTTGTTTCAATAAGAAAATAATGTGTATAAAACAAAAATCCGATTGACTAAAAACGATTAATTTACTTTAGTTTCAAATGTTTTTTAAGCAGTCGTCTAAGGTTTTATGGATTTTGGGTCAAATTATTGTAAAGACATTTACGGTCTTCCAGGCCTTTGGCTGCCAGTTTAGTTTTATATGAGGCGACCATCTTAAAGCTCGAGAGTAGGTACACATCATTTGAAGGTGGTAGAACCAGTGATGTTCCACCGGAGAAGTACCACCGCCACACCTATTTCTAGCGTAAAACAATTCTTGCGTTTCGTTAGAAGGGTGTGGTTGCCAGCACACTTCTATATGAGGCGACCATCTTAGTCCTCAGGAGAAGCAACGCATCTGTGATTGACTTAAAATAGAACCCCTGTCCTGTATAAAGTTGTTTACAGCTGTCTATGGACGGCAAGGACCATTTACCATCAAGTGGCAATTTGCTACTTCAATTCAGTCATAGATTTTTTTTCATAACAATAGGCGTCAATTTAAAATTTCAAACTACCGGTTGGATTTCGCTAAAGTTAATACTCATTACCCTGGTAGACGTTACCGTAGCGGGCGACGCCACTGGAATATCCTATTTAAATTTATAGAAATGCCATTTTCAATAACAATCTTTATTGAACCAAGTTATAACGTTCAACATAATGTACATATATGAACCATAAGGACTAAAGTGGTTGAAACTGCAATGTTTTTAGAATAAATGAGAAACCATTCGATTTTAAATAAATACCAACTTCGTATTTATCCTCACTCAAGTGAGCATTAGCTAAAAGCTTTTCTGGATAAAAAATAAGTCTGGATGCGTCTTTGAACTGCATATGTTTGTCTAATCGTGTACTGAGGTGTGAATTTGTCTGAATTTGTACCATATATTTTATATATTTAGAACTAAAATAGACATTCATATATCAATATTTAAATAGAGGAAGAATTCTTAGTTCAAAGCTTGGGATACAACCCATTATTGTCCCACTGCTGGGCATGGGTCTTCTCTCAGAATGAGAGAGATATAGGCCATAGACCACCGCGCTGGCCAAGTGCGAATTGGTGGTGCAAAGCTTAATAAGTTCAAAGCTTAATAATTGGTTTTCCGTTTAACTTATTTGAGCCTTTTGGCGGTTTGAAAATTCCTAGATATATTTTTTTAGGTTAAAGCAGCAAACAAAAGTACAGACGTCCATGAGTGGCAGTGACCACATACCATCTGGTGGACTGCATGTTCGTTTGCTACTTCAGTCAGATAAAAAAAAAAAACTAAGATGGTCGCCTCACGTGGAAGTGACCCGACAATCGCAAAAACCACAAAAACCTGAATTTGTCTTTGAAATAGCTTGATCGCAGTTTAAATCCAAACCCATAGTGCATAGTCATGTGCTGGCTGCAGCACAATGGACGACTCAGATCGTTAAATATCACAAAGATCTACACTTTTCATATTTTCTCCGTCTGTCGTGCTTCACTTAGTAATCTCATTATTTCAGGGTTAATACAATTTTATAGACAAGAAGAGGCAAATAAATAAAAAATAATGCAACGGGCTCTAAAATTTGTTTACAAATAACCAAAACAAACATGATTTTTATTCAATTTTATTGAATGTAATTCGTAATTTTGGAAATAAATATCTCTGTTTGTAAAGGCAAATTCAAACTAAGGACCGGCTAGACAGTAGTAATTTATTGTACGCACGTTTTTTATTGTTAATAAAATATATGATTGAAATATTTGTACATTTCGTTAAAGGAAGATAGTTTAAAAAGACTGACAAAATACAGGCTGGTTGTAATTGTAACCGAATGAAAAAGAAACCTACGTTTCCCGCCACATCCTATTGGCTCTGTACGAGCATAAAGTTCGATTTTCGAAATGTAAGCTGGGTGTAGGATCCACCTGCAGCGGTACGGGGTGCTCATTCGCGCCCAGACCGTCGGCCGCGATGGGCGTCCCGCGAGTCGGTAGCACTGTGCCAGCCGAGCTCGAGCTCGGACGAGTGAGACGACCCCACCTGTTGATCGTCGACGACTCGAGAGAATCTCGCGCCAGTGGAGGTTAGTGCCCTGTTTCTTTATGTTTATGTGTTATCTTAAATTTCTTGAGGGTATTTAAATTTACCTTTAAAATAGGATTGTGACTTTTTTAATAACTTGGATTGGTGATGTGATGAAATTGTGGGTAGGTAGGTATTAATTTTTTTAAAAACGTTTACGTGTTATTAAATTACAAACGGACTAAATTTGAAATGTAAATAAATATTTCAGAGTAGGTATTAATAAAATAATCGGTATAAAATTTGCATTTTATACTTACTGCTACTGCATATTTCATTGAATTTTATAATATTACGATGTGTAATATAACGATATAATTTTTTTTTACAGTGTTATCAATTCTCTTTATACACAATCTAACAATTTCCCATAAAATAGTATAGCGTTTTTTACATTTTTTTTATTATGGTGTATTTAAAATTGTAATGTTTGTTGTAAAAAAATTTACCACTCATGATTAATTTAAACCAACACATAAATAAATTTATGCAACTTGGATAATATGTAAGGATTTTTTATTGCGTTACATTTTTTTTTTTTTGTATTGTGTTATTATTGTCTATTTCCGTTTAAAACGTTTAAATTACCGTTAAACCGTAGAAATTATTTTTTTAAACGTTAAAATTAACGTTTAAAAAAAAGAATTTTTAGAGGCGACTACGTGAGAATGAGATCTAATTCCACGAAAATCGTTAAAAATATTTTAATTTATTTTAAATATTTTAATTCTAAATATTTTAATTTGTGTGCCGTCAGTTAATATTTTTCAATTGCTCCTTGGTTAGTACTTTTACGCTACCAATTTACCCATATCAAAAATTCGATGACAATCTCCAATTGAGTTTTAAGAACATTTCGCTACAAATATATAACGGCTTCACCTTAAAATTCTGTTCTACATTATTGAAGTCTATTATTTTTACATATGTTATTATATGTTTGTTATTATATAGACGGTAATGACCACTTTATCTATTTACTACTTTAACGTTAAAAAAATGTTGAAACGTACATAGATACAATAAACTTTAATATTATGGATGCCATGGATACAAATACAGTACATACTTATGTGTTAAGTATTAAGAATAAATCTCGTCAACTCATTATTGTCCCACTGCTGGGCACGGGTCTTCTCTCAGAATGAGAGTTTTAGGCCACAGTCCAACGAGCTGGCCAAGTGGGATTGGTGGAAGTATTAAGAATAAATATTATAAATTAAGTGTCTGGATTAAGAAAACAACCTCGTAAAATATGAGTGTCAGAAATTGTTATTGTTAAAACAATTCTAAATTCACAAGAGCCGTGCCATCTTTAATATTATGGTACTTATGTTTCAAAATTCAAGCTTATGATTTCGATTAATTAAAATATCAAATGATTGTTGCCAGATGGCAATTTCCATAATGTAAACAACCCTGAGTGCTTGGAAATGAGATAATTAATAAATTTCAATTAATTTAATTTTACGCTAATCTTCTTCGTAAACAAGTCGAGTAGCACACCATTTACGGAGTGTGAAGAATTATTCGTATGTTTTATTTAAGTTGTTGTTGTATTTAATTTGTACTTTAAAATACAATATAGGGAGTATATTTGAAATGTACATAATGTATATGTGTTTTAATGTGGTAGAACCAGTGTAGTTCGATCGGAGAAGTACCACCGCCACACCAATGTCTAGCGTGAAGCATTTCTTGCGTTTCGATGGTAGGGTGTGGTTGCCGGCACACTTTCACATGAGGTGACCATCATAGTCCTCGGGAGTATCAACGCATCTGTGATTGACTTCAGATGGAACCCATGGTCTGTATGAAGTTGATTACAGATGTCCATGGGCGGCAGTGATCACTTACCATCTGATGGACTGCATGCTCGTTTGCTACTTCAATCAGATAAAAAAATGTACCCCCTCTATTGTACTCCTTTTAATATAGTGTATTTTTGAAAAACAACTAGTGTGACTATATTATTCCAGTTTTTCGTTAGTCCGTACCTCTTTTCCAGTATTTCTCATATTTGTGTAGTGATCTATATTTCAAGTGTGTTTGCAAATAATTCAGAAGTATAGCTTCCTGATGAAGGCTTCTCTTCTCTTGAAAATCGTTTATATTAAAATCTTTCTTATAAATATTATTAATATAATTGTTTGTATCGTTGGTTGTAAAGTATGTGAGTTTGATACTCGTTCAAATAAAAAAAAAACAAAAAACGATCAAAACGGGCGGAGCCGCGTAAGTAAGCTAGTATTAGTAATCAATTAATCGCATCAAAGTTATTTATTCTAAAAAAATGTATATGGATTACAAAATTTACACAAAATTATACACAGGTCTTATCGATAAGATTTAAGGTGTTTTTATCCTGAAATTTAATCTTGTGTTAGTATGTAAATGTGTGATTAATATAATCCCGTCAAAGGATTGCAGATCCGATTCCCAGCCTCCCGGAGCCGATTATACTCCGGTTCCGATTCTGTCGCTGTGGCTTATGATAATCCGTCCAATCGATGTTATAAGTGTCCGATTTACGATTTTTTACGGTAACGATTTTATAAGGATTTTTGTATATCAGAAATGTTTCGTCAATTTCGCTTATGCCTATAATACAAGAGTATTGTAAATTGCAAGACACTTCGATTTTTGATAGATTCGTTTCATATCACTGATTTTTTTTTAGGTTAAATATTGTAATATTTATTAACTTTATGTTGCATTGTTAATTAATGAAATAAAAATTATTTGTTTCATCAAGTTCTTACTTCTATCCATCAGCCTTTTGAGATTCGCTGCTGGGCATAGGTCTCTCCCAATTGACACCACCACTAGCTCTGTGCTTGGTGAACATAGCGATTTCCTGCAGTCTTCTTTGGTTCCTCGGCCTATCTGGTCCAATAGTTTTTTTTATATTTTTTATTAAAGCCCGTTTATTTCTTTTCTTGTGTAATATTTAAAAATAATTTAATCAACATGCAAAAAACATAAAAAAAAGAAAACATTTGGTTTCTTTGAAATGTGTGATTTACCAATTCAAATGGTTCTCATATATGTGCTATAGGAAATACGATACTATTACATGGAATAGAAAATATTGATTTAACCGCACGCTCTCCCGGATAATCCGGTCGCTTAGTTCAAATGAACCCGGATAATGAGATTGCAAAGTGGCGCGTTATCTGGAGCTTCCAGCTGGAAAAGTCTAGTGACCTAGCAGATACCTATTACATCGTTAACTATCTTAGAATAATTAATGATGTAAAATAGAGATGTACATAATGACTTAATTATAAGTCGTTAAGCCATTATTTTTTCGCTACACATACTTAACATATCTTATTCTGAATAAGAGTTTTGACAAATGCGAATGGGTAGATAGCTTCGCGCACTCTTGAGATCTTTTTTCATGAAACTTTTGGGTTTATAGGCTTCTTAGCGATATATTCTTTGGTGAAAGAATACATCTATTCCAACTGGGGTATGGGTACAGCCCATTATTGTCTCACTGCTGGGCACGAGTCTTCTCTCAGAATGAGAGAGTTTTAGGCCATAGTCCACCGCGCTGGCCAAGTGCGAATTGGTGGACTTCACACACCTCCGAGAACTTTTTTTTAAAGAGCTCTCGAGTGTGTAGGTATCACGATGTTTTCCTTCACCGTAAAACAGTGATATTTAATTTCTAATACGCACATTAATCAGTGCTGCGTGCCTGGGTGTGAACTTCGGACCTCCCGATTGAGAGAGCAAGTTTTAACCATTAGGCTATCTATTCCAACTGCTCATTTATTCCAACTACTAATTATCACTGCTTTACGGTTTTGAAGCCGTCGCATATCTAGTAGCCACATCATTTTAGAAAATTTAGTGTGCTTGCCTGGGATTCGAACTTCGGACACATTACTGAGAAGCCAAGTGTCAGCAATTGGGCTATCATTGCTTTTGCATTGATTTTAGATTAAGTGCAGTACATATTAATTAATTAATTGGATTACCAACACAGTAACAAAGTTATATCGAGTAATAATTCGATTTAACAATTTTATTTCTAACTGTACTAATGATAATAAGGTAATCCTAGCATGCTTCATTAATATAGTAAAATTTAAATAATAGTTACATTGATTGTCAAATTTAAAATGAAAATTAACTTTACGTTAAGCGTTTTCTCACCCTCTCCTGAGACGTAACATTTATTCTTATCTCGATACATTTATTCGTATCCCGGAAGAGAAGGAAATGTTATCCTGACGATACAAGATTTGATTAACATGGTGAGTTTGATTGGTTGGTTGACATTTGATTAACATGTTGTATGTTTTTTTTTTTTTTATAAAAATGAAGTAGCAAACGGGCCGCAATCCATCTGATGGCAAGTGGTCACTGCCGCCCATAGACATCTATAAGCATATTCATATAGAACATGGATTATATTTGATGTCAATCACAGATGCATTGCTACTTCGAGGACTAAGATGGTTGCCTCATATAAAAGTCTGCCGGCAACCACATTCTTTCCAACGAAACGCAAGAACTCCTTCACGCTAGAATTAAGTTTAGGGGTGATGCTTCATTGGTCGAAATACACTGATTAGCAACGGAGCAACGTATTTGCGACTGACTTTAGATACAAGCTCTGTTCTAAATGAAGTTGTACATAGGCGGCGGTGGCCACTTACATACCACTTACCAGATGGACCGATGACCTGAAGAAGACAGCAGACGGAAATCGTTGGATTCAGAGGGCACAGGACCGGTTGGACTGGCGCCGTTTAGGGGAGGCCTATGTTTAGCAGTGGACTTCAAAAGGCTGATGGATGGATGGATGGCCACTTACTACTTACTGTTTGATACTTCTACGTAATAAAAAGGAAGCACTGAAATATATTATGGTTATTACGTGCATTTTATTAAATGGTGGCAAGAATTTAGGTCGGACGTCGGGACCTAGGTATCGCCAGATGGAATCCGGGCTCCTTCGGTTTATGTCCGTAATATCAATTATTTTCAGTTATTACAGGCACGAAGAAATAATACTTGGAAATACGTGTTTCATAGACCTTAAAATTGAAGTTAAATAAATCACACTTGGTCAACGTGTAAAACTGCGATCCAAACTTTTTGAAAGAATACTTATGTCTTACAGTTTAAGATAAGATAAGTATTAAGTTTTTTGACGACCCGCGTGGCGGAGCG
Source organism: Spicauda simplicius (assembly GCA_949699795.1). Classification (NCBI taxonomy): domain Eukaryota; kingdom Metazoa; phylum Arthropoda; class Insecta; order Lepidoptera; family Hesperiidae; genus Spicauda; species Spicauda simplicius. The sequence continues at coordinate 6,177,549 of OX453076.1, read as the reverse complement.
GTTACCACACCGGCCTGACGCGCAATGGGTCCCGGTTTCGATTCTCAGCCAGACAGGTATCTGAATGAGTTTAGATTCATGTTTTGGGCCTGGGTGTTTGTGTATTCGTCTTGTGTGTGTCCATGGTACCCACGACACAGGAGAAAATCCTAGTGTGGGGCTATGAGTGTAGAAAACGTGTGTGTAATTTAAAGGAAACAATGTTGATAATGATAACAAACGCATAAAATGTTATTGTAACGCTACACAAGCGGTTGGTATTTTTATGGGAAAGTAGCGGACACTTTAAGGCTTTATGTGATGCATAGACACTTAGGTAGTCTCGTAAACCCATTATTGTCCCACTGCTGGGCACGGGTCTTCTCTCAGAATAAGAGAGTTTAGGCCATAGTCCACCGCGCTGGCCAAGTGCGAATTGGTGGACTTCACACACCTCCGAGAACTTTTTTTTTTTAAGAACTCTCGGGTGTATAGGTTTCCTCACGATGTTTTCCTTCACCGATAAGCAGTGATAATTAATTTCTAATACACACATAAATCAGTGGTGCGTGCCTGGGTTTGAACCTTGGACCTCCCAATCGAGAGGGCAAGTTTCAACCATTAGGCTATCACTGCTCTTAGACACTTGGGTAGTACCGGCATGTATTTTTAATATAATGTATTTCTAATATATTTAATATGTATTTAATTGAAGTAGTAAACGGGCACGCAGTCCACCCGATGGTAAGCGGCCGCTGCCGCCCATGGACATCTGTTAGCAACTTTATATTGAACAAATGTTCTATTTGAAGTGTGTTAAGGATGCTAAGATGGCGAGTCGGCAAATACACCCTTCCACCGAACATTACACTACCGCACTACTGCCACACTTATTTGTGTAGTTCGACTGGTGAAGTACTACTACTTCACCAGTCAAACTATTGGGTCAACTACTCCACAAAATGTAATAATGAACAGCTATTAAATTATATGATGTGGATGGAACTATAAATAACTTTATATCGCATTGCAGTCATTAAACGAAGCTCTACAGAACCTATGTTCTGTATGTAGTTGATTACAGATGTCAATGGGCGGCAGTGGCCACTTACCATCAGGTGGACTGCATGCCCGTTTGTTACTTCAATCAGATAAAAAAAAAAACATAGCATTGTATATTGTACGTTTAAGTATTCGTTTTCAGTGCAATTATGTACGAAAACGTTAACAGTGCTTGTTTTATGAAACGTAATAAACTCTTACTAAAGACACTGATTGTAAAATTCATGTTTATTTAATGTTTAATATTTAATTTAATTTAATTTAATTTAATTTAATTTAATTTAATTTAATTTAATTTAATATTTAATTTAAATAATAAATTTAATATTTACTGAAGATATATGCTCTCCTCCTCGTGGCGATGTCCTCAATGCTGAGGGTTGTGACACCTCCACGGATGACTTTATTCTTACGCTAATGGTGCCGGTTCTCCGCAACATGAATGGAATACATGTTACTGTTGAGAGTGGTGCGGATTTGGTCCGACCAGCGCATCGGGTTTCGACCTCTTGGGCTCTTTCCCTGGACTTTCCCCTGGACTATCTTTTCGAGATTGTCACTTTTCTTCCGGGCGATATGGCCGAAATACTCAAGTATTCGCTGAAGGCAGATGGACGAAAGACGAAGGACGAAGACGAAAAAAGCCTTGTTGTTACTTTAAGTTCCTTGAGTATCTCCGCAACATGAATGGAATACATGTTACTGTTGAGAGTGGTGCGGATTTGGTCCGACCAGCGCATCGGGCTTCGACCTCTTGGTCTCTTCCCCTGGACTTTGCCCTGTACTGTCTTTTCGAGATTGTTACTTTCCTTCCGGTCAATATGGCCGAAATACTCAAGTATTCGCTGAAGGCAGATGGACGAAAGTCTTGTTGTTACTTTAAGTTCCTTGGGTATTGACATATTAGTTCTCATAGCGGTCCAGGCGAAGATATATGCTTCTTCTTCTTCTTCTAATGCCTCTCCAACTAGTGAAGGTTCGCTGTCAGCTCGGCGTATTTTTTTTTGTCGATCGCTGGTCGAAAAAGTTAGGCAGCGCTCTTAATCCCCGTCCATTCCCGAATGTTTCTTAACCACGACTTTTTTATAGTTATATGCTATATATAGATATATGCTAAGTTTACCTAAATATAGGTATTCATATTTCTTGGTAAGTAAATATCTTTTCGGTTTGATAACACTCGTAGGGCGGAAAGTACGTCAGCTGATCGCCTACACAATATAGATTACATGGCATAATGTTTGGATAACGTTATTTAACTTTATTATTATAGAAATTAGCAAATAAACAAACGATAACTCTGAACTAAAGAAGCGCATTCTCTTTTGACTTAGACTTTAGTCTTATGAATCTTGAGTGATTTATTCTTAAGATTGATAATTGAGGTGGTTTTTAGAATATGGATTCTTAACTGTAATCAACCTTAAATAGCGTCCTGTCGCTTTACGCTTTCTACAATCATAGCCACACACTAGGAATTTTTCTGTGTCGTGGGTACCATGGATACACACAAGGTGAATACACAAACACCCAGACCCAGAATATGACCCTAAACTCATCATTCAGATACCTGTCTTGCCGGGAATCGAACCCGGGACCCATTGCGCGTCAGACCGTTATGGTAACCGTTCCGTCACACGGGTCGTCAATATTATAGATTTTTATTAAAATAACATTAGATGTTATATTTATCTATCTATGTATATTCGATACATTAACCTCTCAATAGCAGATCGGTATCTGTTTGCCGTTCTAAACAAAAATACTTCCAACTTGCGTCAACAATCACGGGCAGTCCAAGCAAAAGCCGTAACAAGAAAATATGAGCTTTCGTTCCCTTAAATCAGCAATTTTGGGGGCTCCTTAATTGGCATTTGGCGTCTTGGAATCCCGTAAATAGGGGAAAAAATCCTGGTTATCCCTTAATGACATACGCAAGCCGTATGTTTGGTTTGATTTCTTTTTTATACGTTTATAAGAACGATTCGCTAAAGTCGATATTACCTTACTTTAGTACATTTCTTCAGTGTTCTTAACAAGCTTATTATTTTGCTTTTTTATATTATTTATATTTTCAGAAACCCTTTTATTTGAAACCCGTATCATTTTTCTAAAAACATCAGGTCCACCATATTTGATTTAAAATTACATCTATAAACTATACATAAACACTAACACAACAATAAACTATATATAAACTATATACCTAGTAGGTCAACCATAGTCTTTGAGCAGTGATACCCTCATGGTTGAAACTTGCCCTCTCGATCAGGAGGTCCGAGGTTCAAACTATTAATTTGCTTTTCTGTGAAGGAAAACATCGCGAGGAAACCTACACACACGAGAGATCTTAAAAAAAAGTTGTCGGAGATGTGCACTTGGCCAGCGCGGTGGACTATGGCTTAAACTCTCTTATTCTAAGAGAAGACCTGTGCCCTGCAGTGAGACAATAATGGGTTGACGAGATATAGTCTTTATAGTTGGGACGATTTGAGCCGACGGACTATGTCTAATCATAGTTTTTCGTATAATGTCACTTGGAACTGATGTAGAGAGTAATGATCCTTCAAGAGAAACAGAAAAATAGATAAATCAATATAGTTGTGAATCAATTCAATTTAAAAACAGTCTGAACATGTTAACGAACGAAAATAAGAACAATCTTGTTGTAACAAATTTTACTCAAAATTGGGTATTAGCTTAATGCTAGTTTTTTTAATCTGTCGACGAAATTTTATGCTTGGATTCATTAAGTTTGAACTCTAGTTTGCCCGTGGCATCGTAGCTCATGAGAGGATAAATTGATTAAAATGCGGTTTTTCTAGACTTCATTTTATTGAAACGGCCCTGAGCTATGTTCGATGATAAGAATTTAAGATATTTCAAGTTTATTAGATCAGAAGACATGTTCAAAAATATCAATTTAGATTTCATATAACCTTTTAGCATCGCGTTAAAGTAATATTTACGTACATACAGGTTTTTGGATTTTTATTTTTATTTTTTAGATAGTGATAGCCTAATGGTTGAAACTTGCCCTCTCAATCGGGAGGTCCGAAGTTCAAACCCAGGCACGCACTACTGATTTATGTGCGTATTAGAAATTAATTATCACTGCTTTTTGGTGAAGGAAAACATCGTGAGGAAACCTACACTCCCGAGAGTTCTTAAAAAAAAAAGTTCTCGGAGGTGTGTGAAGTCCACCAATTCGCACTTGGCCAGCGCGGTGGACTATGGCCTAAAACTCTCATTATTTTTTTGTAGATAATATTATGTTAAATTTTATCAATATATAAGATGTCGTGTACATTAAATTGACTAAAAATATTTATGCAATAGGCCAATATTCAGATAATATTCATCCGTTTGATAATAACTTCCTCTCATGTTAGTTTAATATTAATATATTTATATTATTATATCAGTTATCCAAGGACTTTATACGATTATTAACGTGTTTTGCTGTGTTTTTAACAGTTTTTAGGCTATTGTGTCTTATCTCAGTCTCATCGATATTCTTATATTTTAACAAGTATTTGGATTGGTTTGATAAGGTAAGAAGTTTTTATTTTTATGTAATTAACTAAATAATTAAGTAAATGTAATTAAGTTTTAGTCCAATGGTCGGAATTATAATAAAATTGTATTTGAGGAATTTTTATTGACAATACTTAATCTCGACAGTATTAACCAAATACTAATAAAATTAGTACTGGTGTGCAAAAGAAAACTTGTTTCTAAGCCTTCTTTATATTATGAGATAAATCACTTTGTTACAATGAACTGAATTATATTTTAAAATCATCCATGCATCCATCCATCAGCCTTTTGATGTCCACTGCTGAACATAGGCCTCCCCTAATACGCTCCAGTTTAATTAAAATAAAATGAGTTAATTATTAAGGAGAAAAGTCTCTTTAATTTTAAGCGAAGCTCATTAACTCAAACACAAATTAATTTTAATTTGTAATTTTTACAGCCGTATCCTACTTCATACTAATATTATAAAAGCGAAAGTTTGTGTGTATGTTTGTTACTTCTTCAAATCTAAACGGCTAGAGCAATTTTCATAAAATTTGGTAGGGGGTTAGCTGATACTCTGGATTAACATATAGGCTACTTTTTAATGTGGGAAAATGAAAATATCTCATTCCCCAGGGACAATGATTTTTGTCAACGCGGGCGAAGCTGCGGGATTCAACTAGTTATTTAAATATATGTAATATTTTTTGATGTCGTGTTCCGTTTATTTAATTACATGCCTACATTTTCTTTATAGTTATACTAGCTGATCCGGCGAACTTTGTTTCGCTAAGAAATTATTAGACTTAAGATTTTAAAATTAATAAAAAAGATTGTTAACGTAACCACTCTATATAAAACGCTCCAGTTTAAAAAAAAACTAATACACGAAACACGATAGTCAATGTGCGGCGGCGACAGTGTTTATTTTCCTAAATTCGTAATATCTTCTGTACGGACTTCCCGATTAAAGTAATTCAAAAAGTTATTTTTGGGTATTAAAATAGGTCAGCTTTTTTAGTAACATGTAAAAAGTGGTTATAGTAACATAACTACAATAGTTGGATATATGGTATAGCGAAGGTTTTTGTGGATGTTGATGTGCTCTAATATTGTAGAACATTTTTTTGTTGTATCATCAATAGTTTCCGCAGCGTACGCGGTGAAAGGAATTTTCATACAATTTTTTTTTACTGAAGTTTTAGCAAGGATACGCGTTACTGAAGTTTTAGCAAGGATGTCGTGGTTTTTCTAGAAGAAATATAGCCTATACTAATTCGGAATAATGTAGCATTCAAGTGGTAAATGAATTTTTAAAAACGGTTCAGTGGTTTTTAAGTTAATTCATAACAAACATACAAAAATACAAAAATACAAAAATACAACGTTTTCCTCTTTATAATATTAGTATAGATATAGATTATAGTTATTACTTACTAACTATATGCTACAGGTGTTAATAAAAATCAAGTGGGCCAGGGCCCAAAATGTCTCATATACTATTAAGGAATAAATTGACGAGGTCATACCTTGGAGGTATTTGTCCTCGTCAGGGATAAAATTGTCAAGATTGTGTGTGACAGTTATGAGCGACCTTGAGGCGAGCGATGAATAATCAGAGGACGTTGGAGAATGGAGGGTGGCTATAAAAAGAATATTTAAAATGGACTGAATTTTATGCGTTTGGAATGTGGCGTGCTTTGTAGTGTGGCGACCTCATGTTATAAAATTCGTATCTTTTGATACTTTTAAATTTAAAATAACTAGTCACCCGTCGCAACGGTCGAAATTTGACCGTAATTGAAATTTAAAAACTAAACTTTATATTGTACAAAGTAGCACCAGTATTTCTCTAATTTAAATACACTGTAATAACCTTCAAGTTATTAAAGGTAAAAAGATATTTATTAACTAAGCTGCATTTTAAAGCAATAGCGGGTATTTTGACAAAGACATCTGACATTTTTGACGTTGTGTGTTTTCATAGTAAGACATTAAATGTTCTATTTCGTTTATTTTGTATGTGTTTATGTCAAATGCAAGGTAGTGAGTGTAATGTGGTTTTAGTTGATTTTATGTAAGTTTTATGCATTATTTGAAAGAAATATTAGAATTACACAATTTTTCTCTACAAGAACTACAACCGTCCGTAATTTCGAACTCCTCCGCCTGTGGCAAGTATCTTAAAAACGTATCACAAGTTTTTGTTTCACGTATTTATATATAGATTATGGTTGTAACAAGTGAAAGATTTTTTTGAAGTGAAACTTCTTTATCGGGGTTGGAAAAAATTTAGTGTAACATTTTTTCGTTACGCGCCATTTTTTCTGTTACGCGCCATCTTTTTTTTTCCGTTACGCGCCATCTTTTTCTTATCCCTACCACGCCTGATATTAGATAGATTATTATAGATTAGATTATTAGATAAAGTTAATTAAAGTTTATTAAGCCTTTTATTAAACTTTATTTAATTTAACTTTATTTAACCAATTTCTGTAAAGTTGCATATAGTAAATTATTTTTTGAAAAATAACGTCACAAAGAAGTTTCACTTCTTACGAGTGTAAGCTAGTACACGCACACATTTTTTTTTGTTTTCATAATGTCAGAATGTTCTATGTTCTTTTTTTAAAAAGATTGAAGTAGCTAATGAGCATGCAGTTTGCGTGATGGTAAGAGGTCACTGTCACACATAGACGTCTAGTCTCTAGTAAGTAACTTCATATAGAGCAAAAATCCTATTTGAAGAAAAAAATGTAAATTATATTTTTTGTTCATACTTTTTCATTTAATTAAATTGCTCATTTGTAACTTATTCCTAAGGGTAGTGCACTATCGAAACAAATGTTCAACACTAATAGCGAGCGCATTACTAATTCCTTCAGTGCAATTCAGCGTATTTACTCTCAGTACCCAAGAGATTTTACATTCTTCTTGTCTAAGAATGTCGTAATGAGATGTATTCGTCCTTGTCAGTGATCAAGGTGATTGTTTATGACAGTTCAGGGCCTAAGGCGCGTGCGATGAATAAAATCAAGAGAAAAAAAGCGCTTAAGAGTAGCTAAAATTGAATTGTATTCGAATGAGAAATAAATGTCTTAAACCGTAAAATAGTTTTGACTAGATCGGATATTTGCAGGGGCAAGTGTTCGATTCGATTCAAGGGTTCGATTGGGGAAATACTACTGTGTCTATTTTGAGCGACTTGAGCGTGAAGCATTTCGGTACAAGTGTACCACCCTTGTTTACCTGTGTACCTGTTTTTCATGTGAAAAGGATTTTTTTATCTGACTGAAGTAACAAACGAGCATGCAATCCACCTGATGGTAAATGGTCACTGCCGCCCATGGACGTGTGTAATCAACTTCATACAGAACATGGGTTCCATCTGAAGTAAAGATGCGTTGCTATTCCCGAGGACTATGATGGTCGCCTCATGTGAAAGTGTGTCGGCAACCACACCCTTCCATCGAACCGCAAGAAACGCTTCACGCTAGAAATAGGTGTGGCGGTACTTCTCCGGTCGAACTACACTGGTTCTACCACCTTTAAAACTTCACCACCTTTCTTTAATCTCGAGAGTGGCAACGCATGCGCGATTAACTACATATAAAACCGTTTCCAAGTCATGTTCTGACCGGGTGGGACAACTCCCTTTGTATTCGTTCATAAAGTTAGCCACCACCGGGCACTCTACCCGCATCAAACTTTGCTGTGCCCTTAGTAAGAGTTTATTGCGTTTCCCCAAAACAATCGTTGTAAACTTTTTCGCCATACCTTCCAATGTACACTTTAATGATGAACAATTATTATTTATGAAAACATAAATAATATTTTTTACGTGACAATGTCTTATAATTCGATGGAGCCGGCTGCACGCACCAAAAACATGACTCGTGCGGCGTTACATCGCTCTGAGGCGTTCCATTTAAGGCTTGAAGTGCAAGCGAGAGCGCGGAATGAGCGATAAAGAGGGACTATCGGCCAATATCCATAAAATTCTGTCAAAAAATTGACATAATTGTATTTATGCGTACAAATAAACGCATCTTGATCAATTCCATTTACCTCCTTCTCTATATATACATACAAAATATCTATGAAAGAAATAAAATTAAAACTTTTTTTTTAAATGCTACCATTCCGTCAGTATTTTCTTATAACGTTGTCACGTTCGACTATCGTCAGTAAACCGACTTTATAGACAACCAATTTTTTTAAGAAAGCGTAACTAACAAGTCATATTTACATGATTTAAAGATAGTAGAACTCTTTCTGATTCATCTATGGTGCTGCCATGGCCACACATATTTCTAGCGTAAATCGGTTCTTGCGTTTCACTGAAAAGGTGGTTTACTGCTACTAAAGGTGGTTGGCCGCCATACATTCATATGAGGACACTGTCTCAATCATCCGGAGTAGCAACGCAATTGTAATTGATTTTAAATAGAACCTCATTTCTAAGCAGATGGTGATCACATAGACTGCATGCTTGATTGCTATTTCAATTGTATGAAAAAAACCATCAGATGAACTGCATATTAATTTGCATCCATAATATAAAAAATCTACTACATTTTTAGTATTTTCACGGAATCTTTAGATCGTGATGCTGGCATCTCTATTATAATTTGTATACTACGAAAGCGTAGGAGTGACTTGCGTAGTTTTCGCTACCCGAGATATTTCTTGGAATTTTAATAAAAATTGTTTACTTTTTATAGTACTCAAGATTTTAAAACTTGTAGAGTACTAGATCTTTCTAGGTTAATAAGCGTGAACCTTATTTTATAAATTGGTTCAACCAAACGATACCTAACTTAAAATTCGTATTTCTAGGAATAATTATAGTTAATTTATACTTTATAAGTCTATGTTTTAATAACGCTTGCGAATTTTCCTTTGCCCTGCGTGGCACGATTATAAACATAGACGAATACATAGACAGCCAGACTCACAAAAAATATATATTCGTCATTCTGATATACCTCTATCCGAGGATAGAACATTCCTCGTTCGATATGCAGCGTGTCATACCAACATGGCGACAGCTCCGTCACGCGGGTCGTAATTATTATATATCTACAGCGTGTCATACAGACATGGTGACAGCTCTGTCACGCGGGTTGTATTTACTATTTATCATGCTGTGCAATGAAATTAAATTTTAGTTTATGGATACCAATAGGGTCTTTTATAAATTGTCAGGGCCTTATTTATAAATCACTCAATATTCTTCCAATACGATAATAGTATATATTATCATATTGCAACTGTTTTGACAAAAGCATATGTTATTGAATATTTGCACCTCGCACTGTATAAGTTTCAAAATACGTAGGCACTTTATTTTTGCTTGATGTATGTATATGATTTCGTTAAAAAATGTTTTCATATATGTATTTCTTTAAAAAATATTTTCACACGCATAATTTTCATATTTAAGTTGCAAAAGAAATACACAAAGATGAGTTTAAAACATTTAAACATAAGGAGATATAATATAAATACAGATTAATATCTAGCCTGACTGGGTATTGAACGTATGCTTATAATAGTGATTAAGCGGGGAATCGAGCCTGGATTTCTTCGCTTGGTTTGTTATTTACCAAGGAATATGTACATTGACGGCTTTGGTATCATTAATGTTCATTCGTAAGTTAATTTCTATACATTTTTATTATATTTCTACGCCGGTTTGCATCATTGAGCTGCGAACTGATACATTTTTACGACTGAAATTTTCAACTGTATAGTTAACGTTTTTCGCTAGTTATGTTGTATATACAGGTAATATAAGATTAATAGCAAAATTTCAATATTCTTGCTATATCACTTGTGAACAACACAAGCCTGTGTGACAGGAAATATCTCGGCAATATACAGAATGCCGGGTTTCACAATATGGAAGGTAGCATACGGATTACGCAATACAATTTACTACTACGGCGTAGGCGTGGCTGGCGTAGCGTCTGACTCGAATTTGTAGCGCAAAATTATAAAATAAACCTGCTCGTTTCAAAGTCATCGGAACCTTCCATTATTATTTTATCAACTTGAAGAGATGTTTTTGTTTTTAAAAGTTTAAGTAGACATCGGTTTAAGTAGACGTCGACCCTACTGTGTAATCAGTTTATTTTTTATATACTAGCGACTAGGAGAGGTAGACTTTATTAATAAGATTGAAGTAGCAAACAAGCAGTCCACCTGGTTGTAAGTGGCCACTGCTACCCATAAACAACAATAAGGAACTTCATACAGGATCGGGGTTCTATCTGAAGCTAATCACAGATCCGTTGGCTGAGATGTTCACCTCATATTTAAGTGATTTGCAAAAAAAAAACCGGCGAAACGTAGAAACAGTTTCACGTTAGAAATAGCTGTGAGGATGTTACGCCCCGGTCGAATCATAGTCGTTCTCATGCCATACAAATAATGGTAGGTGGCCTTGTCATATGGCCATTGTCTATGGACTAATGACAAACCTCACATAAGATTATCATCTTACCATCAAAACACTTTAAAACAACAACGCTTAACAATATGATGGTGATAACTATAATTCGAAAGGTAGAAAAGGAGTTACGGGAACATAAGTTAATAGATTTTTACACTGATATCCTAAAATAACCTTAAATTCAAGTTAAGAGTATCCGTCAAACCGTTTCGGCTACAACGCGTGCCAAAGAATTTGACATACGTACATATACTAACATAGAAACAAAAACATTGCACTTCTTCATTATGTATATAGGTAAAATAACAATAACGTTCATAAAAGGGATACGTACCACGGAAAACTAGATTCATACCAGACGCGCCATCGCAAGTTAGCAATACCATAACTTACAAAACGATGTAATTCAGTGCGACGTAAGGCGTGGCCCGTCTGTCTCGTCTCACGATAATATTTCCACTTGGAGAGCGAACTTATCAAATAAACGTCACCTGGCATGTTTCTAGACGATCTTGTTTTACGACTCAATGTTTTTTATCAACATTTTGCGTAGAGGTTGTAAATGCGCGTTCTATTTACCTAATAATCTTTCGTTCAGGACAGTTAAACATTGCAAGAATGATAACGGCGATCTTAAGAACTAATATAGAATTATATAAGCAATAATCTGCATAAGAACATCTTGGAGTTTAATAGTAGGATGTGAGTAGCTTGTCTGTGTAACTTCGAATACTAATAATACCAGAATATAACTAACGTATCTTGTACCATTTTTTTTGTTTTCAAGGGGGAAACCTTCAAAGGTACTCGACGTCGTGGGAGTGACGCAGGGTTATGTGAGATTTTTACCACACTAAAAGGTAACCGTCTTCGGCACTACGCAGAGGACTCCGGATCTCCAAAGGAACGCAACCAGAGTCCTCTGAGCGTGTTGCCTCATCGAGTTAATCCCAGATAGGCTCACTACTCCGTCTAGTCTTTTTTGGTGCAAGTACCCGCAGGTCTCTAAGAGTATAATTGTTTCCCCGGACATTGGAGATTCCGGATCTTTCGACATATCGCGAGGAAGACTACCGAGGTATTTTAAACGCTTCTCCCAAGGTACTTTGGTACCTTTTCAAGGTTTGCCTTGGTCTTAAAATGATGTAGGTAGTCAGTTGTAGCAGCAGATGTACGATCAGCAGCGGTAATTCATGTAGAAAGGTTGTAAGACATTGATAAAAAAATAAGACATACCTAAATGATTTTATTTAAAATTTACTATGAACAAAAGTAAATAATATATAGATAAATGAACATTCATAAATAATAGAATTCAGATGTAATCCAACTTTAATCTGCAGTCGAATTTTACAGGGACTTTAAATAACCAAGCTTAAATTATTAACTGTTAAACTTCTATTCAATCTCCCCTCTGGTTTAAATTTTCAAACGCTAATTCAATTACACAGTATCTACCCAGCTGTAATGCGATTTTGATTAACTAATCGACTAACAGATGCCTCGGATAGATTAATCGAATCTTGTGGCCAATTAGCACGTTGTCGCTAGGCTTTCACAGCTAAGCCATGTTTCCACTTCGGCGGGCATGTTAGGCTGGTTTTCATAAGATTGAAGTAAGAAACAAGTCAGTCCGCCTGAAGTGGTTACTGCCGTCCATGGACATCTGTAAGCAACTTGGTATAGATCATGGGTTCTACCTGTAGTCAATCACAGATTTGTTGCTATATGTACATTAATATAATATTGTTTTTATATATTATTATTACAACTCTGGAGCTTCGAGGTGCAAGCGTGACTCTTAAAGACAAATGTTACAGAAGTAGAATTGGATGGCCTAAGTAAACGACACATTATGTACAACATTGTTATATTCTCACGATTTTACACGTATACAATTTCAGAATACATTCGGACAGAGTAACGTCTTACACTTGCGAATTATTAGAATGATCCATATTACGATAATACCCTCCCTTTTATACTAAAAATGGCAGGCGTTAAGGAAACCGTCACAGAGACAAAAACATTACTATTAATCTATTACATTATATAAAATTAAATATATGCATTTATAATATAATATTTATTTATATAACCATTTATTTATGATGCGACTTCTATTGATTTATGATATTTATAATAACATAGCACGATCAATTTAAATACAATCATTATATAGATTCTTATTGATGTTTATAACTAATGTAGTCACGAGTTTAACAGTAGTGTCCCCAGGCAAGCTACTTGTTGGTTTGTAACACAATGTTTAGATTTCGGGTAAGAGATAAACATAAGTAGTGTGGCGTGGTAACGCCATGTTATGCGCCGCTGAGTGTTTAGCCTTTTTATCAAACAAACTCTATAGTACGTTTCTTACTTTAAGATGCAAATATCTAAATTGCGACCGGTGGCGTCGTGGATATTCACGCTGTGGCAGATATGCCGTATATTTATACACGCCAGGCCTATCCTTTAGTTCGGTGGCAATGTCCTCTAAAATTATTCACAAATAATTAGAAGGTAAAACAAGTACGGTTCGGCCTTAACGGTTCCACCGCCATACCTATTTTTAGTGAGAAGCAATTTTTGGGCTTCGGTTAAGGGAAGTGGTTGCCTAGTTTGATGTAAATATTTTTGCTACTTTGATTGACTTCAGATAGAGACCATTTTCTGTATGAAAATGCTTATGTTCATAGGCAGTAGTAACCATTTACTATCAAGTGTAACGCGTGCTAATTTGCTACTTCAAAATTAAAAAAAATATGTTGCGGCTAAACCGGATGAAACCGGATCGCGCTTTCTTAGAATTGTTAAATGGTTAATCCAGTTGTCTGTCCAAAACGCCAATGAGAGGAGGCCCTCCTTCTTTGTCCTTCTCGGGACGTGGCTGGCGTTAACATCAACGCCGGCCGACGCTGCCGGGCCGCCTTTTAAAATGAGATCACGGTATTGTTACTTTGCTGACAGTTACAAAAGCTTGGGTCACCTGGAAAATACAGGTTTTCGATATTCCCCGTTTATTGTTTCGTTGTTTCGAAAATCAACAGCCATTTGAAATTTTAAAGGACCTTTTTCACTGTTCATGACAAACATAAAATGCTCAATACAGATACAGAACCGACGTTTAAAAGCTCGAATTATAATAAAAATATTCAAAGCTCGGGCAAATAGAAAGAGATTTCTTGAAAATATCACAGATTTTAAAGACTTTTACGCTGCCTCGTAAAATATTTAGACATAAAAGCTTTTAGTAGCTGGCTTATTAATTATAATAAAATGTGTTTTACGTACCATAAATTAGCCGCTAAGTTTATTTCAGTTAAACTCGCGAAGGTGATATGAAGGATATTTCTGTGATTCCGTAAATAGATTTTTATGGTCATTTATGACGTTTAAAGAAATATTTCAAGTGACCGGTGACACTCATAGTCCCACACTAGGATTTTCTCCTGTGTCGTGGGTACCATGGACACACGACATACACAAGACGAATATGCAAACACCCAGACCCAGAACATGAATCTAAACTCATCATTCAGATACCTGTCTGGCCGAGAATCGAACCCGGAACCCATTGCGCGTCAGGCCGGTATGGTAACCGCTCTGCCACGCGGGTCGTCATCTGGCCTTGATTATGTATGAATGGTAGTGGCCATCAGATGGACTACATGCTCGTTTACTACTTCTGTATATTGTATATAAGGTGATCCTTTATACGAAGATACAAAGGAAAATTAAATTATACGAATTTTATATCTAATTATCGTCGCTTATGTCCATTTTGAGTTAATGAAATAATGGTATCTCAAAATAATATAGAAACATGTTACATTTTCATAAAAATATTATTTTAATAGATATGAGTATACTAATATTTTAAGCGCAATATATTATGTAGTAGTTGTAGAATTAAAAATAACTATTTGAGACAGTTTATTTGCTCTCCTGAAAAGTTGCTAATTTTGAGATTCGCGGTGTTAGAACTTTAGCGACGTTATACAATTTATCAACTTTGCTTTAAACATAATCGCCAAAAATATCTAAGCTTGTAAACATTTTAATAATATCCATAATTTATCCTGTTTCTATTGTTAAGGTTAGTTTTAGCGGAGAAACTTCAATGCAGACACGATTACTCTCCACGGGTCATTTCCGGCGAATAGTACAGGGATGGGTCCTGTTTTACGATGAATATTAAACAGTCCTTGTACATTTCCGTATAATGTAACGGATTTACTTCATTAATGTGGATTTTCCTGGTAAAATCTACCCATGATCTATCGAGCTCATCATTCAAAGTCCCAGGTTCATTCCTGATGGAACAGTAAATTTAAATGTTTTCTCAATATATCGTATCATAGTTATTACTTAATTTTTGTGGGTTCAATATCCATCCATCCATCAGCCTTTTGATGTCCACTGCTGAACATAGGCCTCCCCTAAATGGCGCCACTCCAACCGGTCCTGTGCCCTCTGAATCCAACGGTTTCCCGCTGTCTTCTTCAGGTCATCGGTCCACCTGGTAGGGGGGCGACATGTACTCCTTTTCCGGCAGTGACCACTTACCATCAGGTGGACTGCATGCTTGTTTGCTAATTCAATCAGATAAAAAAATTGAGATTGTTGCTACGGTATACGAAATTTATAAATTAACTTAGTGTTTAACAATTATGTTATTACTCATTATTTGCCGTGCTTGCTTGATTGATTGCCTTGTTTTACTTACATACATCGCTTATTCCTAATAATTTAATTATAACAAAACCAACTGGATAATTAAATTAAATGTTAGTGTTAGAAGGAACTGGAAAGCATAATAGTGTCCCTAGTATGACACAATCTTAGGGAGCTTATTACCCTTAATGCCTGACTAAATTCGCATGTTACAATTAACTCACTGAAGTCCTTTGCGACTTATGAGTTTTGCGTTTCGATGAAAGGGTGTGGTTGCCGGCATACTTTTATATGAGGCGACCATCCTAGTCCTTGGGAGTAGCAACGCACCTGTGATTGACTTCAGATAGTACCTATGTTCTATATTAAGTTCCTTACAGATGTTCATGGGCGGCGGTGACCACTTACCATCAGGTGGACTGCTTGATTATATTTTCTGTTCTTCATTATTTTTAAAAAAATAGCAAGCAAGTGATATACAGGTAAAAGTAAAAGGACATTCTTAAACCTTCAATAAATTATGTATCAATTCCATAATACGCATAACATACCTTAGACCTTTCGGGTCTAATATGTTATCGGACCCGGACATTACAGAAACGTTGGCACGTTCAAACATGCCCTTTAAACAATTCAATAAAATGTAATGTCATGTAAGATGGCGATACAACCCTCTGGAGTGCCTGACAGGTGAGCAAGAATTCTTATAGCTTAATAAATTTAAGGGTTAGTAGGCAAAGTTTGGACAACTATCGACATATAATTTCAGTTTCGTATCTCTTTTTAATTTACTGATATTTAGATTTTGTTTGTAAGATTCTAATTATAAGGTTTATGCATATTGCCATATCTATTCATCCACCCATCCATCAGCCCTTTGACATCCACTGCTAGACATAGGCCTCCCCTAAATGACGTCATTCCAACCGGTCCTGTGCCTTCTGAATCAAAAGGTTTCCCGCTGTCCTGGTGGGGGGCGACCTGTGCTCCTTTTGCCTAGACGTGGTCGCCACTCAAGGACCTTCCTTCCCCATCGGTTATCGGTCCTACGAGCGATGTGGCCGGCCCATTGCCATATATGTAGAGACATATATAGTATAAATTAATTAATCAAAAGAATGTCCTCCGAATATGCCGATTAATGCATTTTTAGTGTACAGTTACAGTTCTTTTATTCATGTAGTAGGTTAAAAGACTAATTATTACTTTGTATTTAGAAATCTTCAGGATTAACGAGTTTACTATTTATATAGAAAAAAATATTGCTAAGTTAAAAAGTCATAGGTGTGTTGTTTTTTATCAGTACTATCGGAAAGTGGCCTTCAAAATGACATTCAATAAATTTTAATAATAAATACATATATATTTACTAGCTGTTCCGACAAACGTTGTTTTGCCATATAAAAAATAAAAATAAATGTTAAGGGTGGACAACCCTTAAGGGGTATGAAAAATAGATGTTGGCCGATTCTCAGACCTACTGAGTAAGCATATAAAATTTGGTAAAAATCGTTCAAACCGTTTCGGAGGAGTTTGGCAACAAAAACTGTGACACGAGAATTTTATATATTAGAATATTTTATTAGTGTCGACGTTAACACCATAACTGACATCAAGGACGACCGAAGCTAATTAAAGCAAGCGAAAATTTTGCTATCCCGTAAATAACAGTTGTGTGTATCCGGTACCGGGACCAAGGTCCCGCGCGGGACCCGATCATGACCCACTTCCGTGTCAAGATCAGGCGATGACGTCACACGCATGCGTAACGCGGTACTGTTTGGATGATCTCCGTGATTTTGGAAGTCTTTTATGAATTGAATTGTTTGTCAAAAAATAGTATTAATGTTAAGGTAGATACTTTCAGCAGTGTATCTAAAGAAGTTTATATGAGTTTATAGATGGGTAGAGAAAATCAATATAATTTTAAAACTTAGTGTAATAGATTTTAATTTATAATTATAATGCCTAATAATATCGGCTTCTCGTAGAAAGACCTTTATTTTTTTTATTCTTAATTTTTTTAGAAATTGTCAAGATTAACGAGTTAACAATTTATATGGAAAATATAGAATTTTCGTTAGCTTAAAATGTCAATGGTTTTTTTTTTTAAAAAAAAGGTCTTTTTTATTAGTAATATCTGAAAGTGGCCTTCAAAATATCGTGAATAGTATATAGTATTTTAATAATAGACCTATTCTATTTAATTAGTGTCGACGTAAATCCCATAACTGACATTAAGGACCGAAGCTAATTAAAGCGAGCGAAAATTTCGCTGTCCCGTAAATAACAGTTGTGTATCCGGTACCGGGACCAAGGTCCCGCGCGGGACCCGATCATGACCCACTTCCGTGTCATGATCAGGCGATGACGTCACACGCATGCGTAACGCGGTACCGTTTCAATGAGTATCTCCGGATTTTGGAAGGGTCTTTTGTAAATTGAATTACTTGTTGGTTTCAAAAATATTCAGGTAATGGTAGATACTTTCAGCAGTGTTTCTAATAGTTTTACATATGTATATAAAAGGCTAGGGGTGTCAATATAATTTTAAAACATAGTGTAATAGATTTTCAAATAAAATGCCGAATAATATCGGCTTCTTGTAGAAAGACTTTTAATTATTGTTTTTATTCTTAATTTGTTTAGAAATCTCCAAAATTAACGAGTTAACAATTAATATGGATAATATAGAATTTTCGCTAACTTCCAATAGTCATAGGTGTTTTTTTATTAGTAATATTTGAAAGTGGTCTTCAAAATATCATGAATATTATTTTAATAATAGACCTATTCTATTTCATTAGTGTCGACGTTAACCCCATAACTGACATTAAGGACGACCGAAGCTAATTAAAGCAAGCGAAAATATCGCTGTCCCGTAAATAACAGTTGTGTATCCGGTACCGGAACCAAGGTCCCGCGCGGGACCCGATCATGACCCACTTCCGTGTCAAGATCAGGCGATGACGTCACACGCATGCGTAACGCGGTACCCTTTCAATGATCTCCGGGTTTTAGAAGGGTCTTTTATTAATTGAATTACTTGTAGGTTTCAAAAATATTCAGGTAATGGTATACTTTCAGCAGTGCCTCCAAGAGGTTTATGTAAGTATACAGATGGGTAGGAAAATCAGTATAATTTTAAAACAAAGTGTAATAGATTTTCAAATATAATGCTGAATAATATCGGCTTCTTGTAGAAAGACCTTCATTTATTGATTTTATTCCTAATTTATTTAAAAATCTTCAAAAGGATTAACGAGTTAACAATTTATACGGAAAGTATAGAATTTTCGCTAACTCTCAATAGTTTTTTTTATCTGTAATATCTTAAAGTGGCCTTCAAAATGTCATGAATATTATTTTAATAATAGACCTATTCTATTTCATTAGTGTCGACGTAAATCCCATAACTGACATTAAGGACGACCGAATTAAAGCGAGCGAAAATTTCGTCATCCCGTAAATAACAGTTGTGTCTCGATACGTATCCGGTACCGGGACCAAGGTCCCGCGCGGGACCCGATCATGACCCACTTCCGTGTCAAGATCAGGCGATGACGTCACACGCATGCGTAACGCGGTACTGTTTGGATGATCTCCGGGTTTTTGGAAGTCTTTTATGAATTGAATTGTTGATCAAAAAATAGTATTAATGTTAAGGCAGATACTTTCAGCAGTGTATCTTAAGAAGTTAATATGAGTTTATAAATGGGTAGAAAATTAGTATAATTCTAAAACATAGTGTACCGTATAATTTATATTTTATATATAGATTTGTATATAAAATGCCGAATATAATCGGTCTATTGTCTTATTTTTATTATTGTCTTTTTTGTTAAAGCTGCTATAGTAATACATTTGAAAATTCAAGTTTCTATTTATTACATAGTCCTTGTACACATATAGCCGTGAAGAACTTTAGCAAGTAACCTTCACTTAGATGTTTGCCCGGATATCGGACCTCAATCCCCTGTGTATACCAGGCTGATTTAGTAACCTTTCCGTCATACATATGATCGACTAGTGGAACACAGATCTTTTTGAGTGTGTAAAGACTACTAAATTTGACGACTCGAGTGGCGGAGCGGTTACCATACCGGACTGACGCGCAATGGGTCCCGGGTTCGATTCCCGGCCAGAAAGGTATCTGAATGATGAGTTTAGATTCATGTTCTGGGTCTGGGTGTTTGTGTATTCGTCTTGTGTGTGTCCATGATACCCACGACATAGGAGAAAATCCAAGTATGGGACTATGAGTGTAGAAAGGGTGTTTTAACCTTGACACAAAGTGTTAATGTGTATGTTTTTCGTACATTTCGGTTTTTGAGCTTTTTTGGTTTTCATTTTAATATGTATTCTCGATGGGTTTCGCGATCACGATGCATGTGAGTGGATCGAAATATCGACCGCAATTTCATACACCGCATATCGTGAGTTCCCGTTACATGTACGTTCATATGGATCAATTCAGTAATAATTTTAGTCTACAATCAAATACTTTCCGTGTATGAGTTGTAGTATATGGTAATTTAATGTTTAGTGTTCAAGAAGCAAAAGAAGCATTACTCCCGATTGAAGTGAACGCTACAGTCCGTGGATATTTGTAAGCTACTTCATACAGAACAAGTGATCACCTCAAGTATTGGCTTCAGGTGATCACTTGAAGATTCTTTGTTATCACTAGGATTGAAATGGTTGCTTCATATAAAAGCAAGACGGCAACCAAACCCTTTCACAGAAACACTAAAAATAGGCGTGGCAGTACCACTCTTCTTCTCTTCTACTCTTTCTCTTTACACCCTTGCAAAGCTTCCAAAACGACATTCATATAAATTATTGTGTGTAAATTATTGTATTATTGTATGTATGTATATATTCTTGCTTCAATTTTAAACTAATGTGTATGAGAGATTGCAATAGCTGTAGCCGTATACCGCTTATATAGCTTTAATGCACGTTTTAGCTCGTATGTCTCTAATGCCATAAGAGGCTTACTCTGAGAACAGCTTATGTGCATTTAGTGTTTATAGCAGCGGCAATGTTAAACACGGCTTATTAGAAACTCGGAATTTGAACTAACTTTGCCTTAAATATACGATTTTGTCTGTATATATATATACATGTTCATCGGTCCACCTGGTGGAGGGGGGGCGAGTTGTGCTCTTTTTGCCTACACGTGGTCGCCACTCGAGGACCTTTCACATCGGTTGTACCGATAAGCATGCGATGTGGCCGGCCCATTGCCTCTTTAGCTTGCTAATTTTGAGAGCTATATCGGGAAACTTTTGGATTCCGAAGGCACAGGACTGGTTGGAGTGGCGCCATTTAGGGGAGGCTTATGTCCAGCAGAGAACCTCAAAGGCTGATGGATGGATGGTATACATGGACAGATCATTCAAATACTCGTCTGGCCGGTAATCGAACCCGGAACCCACTGCGTCTCAGAATGGTATGGTAACCACAACGCCACGCAGGTTAAAAAAGTGTATAGTGATGTTTTATGCCGAGTGGGGATACTTTTTTCCAGCAGGGGAACACAAAAAACACAATTGGATGAATCGACAGATGCGTGGCCTGACCTTACGATTAAGACGGAGACGTCATATTCTCGTCAACCCATTATTGTCCCACTGCTGGGCACGGGCCTTCTCTCAGAATGAGAGAGTTTAGGCCATAGTCCACCGCGCTGGCCAATTGCGAATTGGTGGATTTCACACACCTCCGAAAACTTTTTTTTTTAAGAACTCTCGGGTTTCCTCACGATGTTTTCCTTCACCGAAAAGCAGTGATAATTAATTTCTAATACGCACATAAATCAGTGGTGCGTGCCTGGGTTTGAACTTCGGACCTCCCAATCGAGAGGGCAAGTTTTAACCATTAGGCTATCACTGCTCTTATGCTATCTCTGACGTCATATTATGTAAGTCATATGTTAGGACATAAAAAGGGTTGTAGCCAGGCCGAGGTTTCTGTAACATCTAACACAAAAACATGATATCTTCGCGTATCCATTTAGCGTGAATAATTTGGGTCATTTTCCTTGGATTGGACCATTTTGTCAACGGGAATTGTCCCATTTAAAGTTTCGGCGGCTAATTTTATGGTGGAATACGAGACAAATGTTTTAAGATACGGTGCTATGGAGAATGTATTCTAAAATGTACTTTGTATAATATCTGGTCATATTTGAATCGATTTTAATGTAGAAATGCCGCTTTTTGAGATCATATTATTTTTTGAATAGGTTCTTACAAAACGTAGGCAAATAAATTAATACTCGTTTGCTACTTCTATTTAATTCATGAAATATGCGCGCGCGTTCGTTTGAAGGATAATTGTGGAAGCCATTGTGGTTCAATCTCGGACCACTGTCACACCTGTTTCCGCCTAATAACATAATAATAATGTTGTGGTTGTCGGCACACTTTACAGGAGTAGCAACGCATCTGTGATTGACTTCAGATAGAACCCATGTTCTATTTGAAGTTGCCCACCGATGTCCATGGGCGGCAGTGACCATTTACCATTAGGTGGGCTGCATGCTCGTTTGCTACTTCAATCGGATAAAGAAAAATAAAATAGAAATAACATTGCTGTTGTGTTTTGCTCTGACGAATATAGTTAGGAATACTTCTCGGAATAGTTCTTAGTTCTCAGGGGAAGGTATCTGTGACCAACAGGTTATCAGGTATATTACAGATGTCTACGGGTGATAGTTGTTACTTACCATCAGTTTGACTGCATACTCGTTTGCTATTTTCATGTAATAAAAAATCTTATAGGTTTAAGATATTCTGGTGCTGTTAGCAAATCCTATATTGGTAGAATTATTGAGCATGTAAATGCAGA
Source organism: Spicauda simplicius (assembly GCA_949699795.1). Lineage (NCBI taxonomy): Eukaryota > Metazoa > Arthropoda > Insecta > Lepidoptera > Hesperiidae > Spicauda > Spicauda simplicius. The sequence goes on along the minus strand of OX453076.1, from coordinate 6,154,997 downwards.
GCTGGTGCCATATTGGAAATACTAATAATTTTCTATCCTTTATATGAGGCCTTGCAATGATCATATTATATTTTCTACATATGGGAATCAACCCATTATTGGCCCACTGCTGGGCACGGGCTAAAATTTTCACATTCTGAGAGAAGTCTCAGAATGAGAAAATTTTAGGCCATAGTCCACTGCGCCAAGTGCGAATTGGTGGACTACACACACCTCCGAGAACTTTTTTTTTTTTAAGAACTCTCGGGTGTGTAGGTTTCCTCACAATGTTTTCCTTCACCGAAAAGCAGTGATAATTAATTTCCTATACGCACATATTAAGTGGTGCGTGCCTGAGTTTGTACCTCGGACCTCTCGATCGAGAGGGCAAGTTTCAACCATTAGGCTATCACTGCTCTTGCATTAGCTGCTGTTTTTACATATACAACTATAGAACTATAGAACTCCAATACATTTCGGCATTCAGTGAGACATCTCAATGATTACCGAATACTTCCCAAAAACTGTCAAAAAGTAACCACTTAAATATGTTTCCGCTGAAATAAGTGCTATCGTATAAAAACATAAGATTTTTATATTTCATGAAACACTTTATTTCAAACGTAAGTAATTTAAACGAGCATTAAGCGGAGATAAAATGAGCGAATTTGAACTGAAAATATATTTTTCCAGTTCAAAATGTTAATTAAATGTTGGGTGTCCTTGTCGAGAGTTCCCTTCGGAACATTATCCGCGCCTTTTTTGGTTTTGTTATATAAGGTGTAACTCATACGTATCACTTTTTAAGATATTTGATATACGTATTCGTAGCGAGTTTTTTTTTATCGACTAAAGTAGCAAACGAGCATGCAGTCCACCTGATGGTAAGTGGCCACTGCCGCCCATGGACATCTGTAATCAACTTCAGACAGAACATGGGTTCCATCTGAAGTCAATCACAGATGCGTTGCCACTCCCGAGGAATAAGATGGTCGCCTCATGTGAAAGTGTGCCGGCAACCACACCCTTCCAACGAAACGCAAGAAATGCTTCACGCTAGAAATAGGTGTGGCGGTGGTACTTCCCCGGTCGAACTATACTGGTTCTACCGCCCAGTAGAAGTAACTCTCGTAAGGTAGAATACACATTAGACACAAATAGGTGAGGTCATAATCTCAAGTTGGTTAGGTGGTGACCTCACCTATTTGTGTTTAATAATAGTGTGAAGTGCTGCTGTCTTATTTTGAAGTGCAACTTCTTTAGATTGGTAATTTAAATCGCAATGAAACGAAAATGTACTATGAATTGTGTTTTCGGTGGTACAACTAGATGGCGTTTTACCCTTTCTTGGATCACGCTAATGATTTTATTTCGTAGCTTAGATAAGAGCTGAAGTTCGGTATATGCGAAATCGTCGTCAACCCATTACTGTCCCACTGCTGGGCACGGGTCTTCTCTCGGAATGAGAGAGCTTAGGCCATAGTCCACCACGCTGGCCAAGTGCGAATTGGTGGACTTCACACACCTCCGAGAACTTTTTTTTTTTTAAAGAACTCTCGGGTGTGTTGGTTTCCTCACGATGTTTTCCTTCACCGAAAAGCAGTGATAATTAAAGTATAATACGCACATAAATCAGTGGTGCGTGCCTGGGTTTGAACCTCGGACCTCCCAATCGAGAGGGCAAGTTTTAACCATTAGGCTATCACTGCTCAATGCATGCGAAATAAGATGTCTCAATATATGTCGAAAATTTGATAAAAAAATGATAATATGCAAGTAATCGTCGCAGATGCTAACTAAAGTCCAAAATGTTGTAGAACGAGTGAGGTTCGAATGTGGACGTTCGCTACACCTATTTCTGACGTTAATCAGTTCTTACGGTTCAGTGGAAGGCTTTTGTTGCTGATTCACTTTTGTACGAGGCGTAATAGTATCGTATCCATAATTGACCTCAGATAGAACCCTTGTTTTTTATGAAGTTGCATATAGTTGTTCAGAGTTCCGTTGACGACCCGTGTGGCGGAGCGGTTACCATACCGGTCTGACGTGCAGTGGGTCCCGGGTTCGATTCCCGGCCAGACTGAATCTGATCTGAATGATGAGTTTAGATTCATGTTCTGGGCCTGGGTGTTTGTGTATTTGTCTTGTGTGTGTCCATGGTACCCACAACACAGGAGAAAATCCTAGTGTGGAGCTATGAGTGTAGAAAGCGTGTTTTTTTAGAGGTGGCTGTGACCTATAAACACCAGGAGGATTACAAGTTTCTTTACTACTTTTATATTACTCAGTTTTATGTTTGTGGTAAGTGTGAGTGACGGCTTCAAAAAGAAAACCCTTACAATACAAACGATTTAAAAGAGGCGGAAGTTGTAACATAAAATCTGAAAAGCAACAACAAATTTATTCTAAGAACTTTGATTTTTATAAGAGGATACTTTTGATACTATTTACAACATTTTTTTTCTAAGAACTTTGATTTTTATGAGATACCTTTATAAAATCTATGTCAATACAAATATCATAGTAAATACGTCTGTCACATCTAACTTAGAATATAGAACAGAGTAAATAACACATAATTTATTTTTATTTAAATTATCAATAATAAACACGATCTCGCATACAGAGGTTTCAGTATCGCGAAACATATTTATTTTTAGTATTTGTAATCATACTAACTACCGATGTACATGCATACATCAAATATTTATCATGGCTAAATCTAAAAAGATCAAACATCGGTTGTCTTTAGAACGTCTTTTCATTGTGAACATTTTGTTTCACGTGTTGTTTCACGGCATAGCATTCATAGTTATATATACTGGTCAGCCGTCGCAACGGTCGAAATACGACCGTAATTTAAATAAAAAAATAAACTTCCAAAGTGTCATCAATATTTCGAACGCACAAGTTAAAGGTAAAAGAGGTTTCTTAACTAAGCTGCATTTAAATGCATTTTTGACGTTATGTGTTTTCATAGTATGTATATTATATGTTCTATTTCGTTTATTACGTATGTGTTTGTGTCAAATGCAAGGTAGTGTGTGAAATGTGTTTTTTACTTGATTTTATTTATGTTTTATGCATTAATTGAGAAAATGTTAGCATTGCGCAATTCTTCTCTACATCAACCTTTACCTTGCGTAATTTCATACTCCTCCGCCTGCGGCAAGTATCTGAAAAACGAATTACACATTTTTGTTTCACGTATTAATATTTAGATTTGTAATTTACTCAAGTGTTTATCGTTAATGTAAAAATAGCGTCCTATGTCTTTTTACATTATAAGAGACCTGACACGGACAGAGAGCGGAGGCTAAGTAATAGGCATGGTTGTTTCTGACATATCTGTTTTTGATCTCATTTGGAACTTTTCACCTACATTTCATGAGGATATGGCCGCTATTTTTTATAAAATTGCAATGCAGTCCACCTGATGGACATCTGTAAACAACATCATATAGAACCCCTGTTCTATATGATATTGTTTACAGATGTCCATCAGGTGGACTGATCTTGTTTACAGATGTCCATCAGGTGGATTGCTTACAGATTTTTCACACATTTATTGTCAATGCAGAAAATATTATCGTCAACCCATTATTGTTCCACTGCTGAGTACGGGTCTTCTCTCGGTATGAGAGAGTTTTAGGCCATAGTCCACCGCGCCGGTCAACTGCGAATAGCCGGACAAAATAAGGATACCCAAAAGTCCACGTAAAGAAAAAAAATTATTTCTTAAAATTAAATAAAAAAATAAATCAAAAAATTTAGCAACAACAAATATTAATCAAATATTCAAACAAACACGCCATACTAAATGTAAATTACTAAGTTCTGTATTTGTAACTGACTTTTTCTTAAAAGACAAAAAGGTCTTACAAAATTTAGGATTGAAATATAGCTGGAATCTTTTAATGTTTTCAGCTTCAAATATCGTTCTAAATTAAACTTCGCTTCACTTCACTTCATTATGTATTTTGTCATAAAGCGATCGAAAGAAACAGGGAAGCTTCCTTTCAATACAAGATCTTAATCAAGATCATTGGAAACTGAAGCGAAATGAATAATAAAATGCGTTTGTCTTAAAAGGAAATTGGAAAACGATACCTATCATTTCGGGTTTAGGTTGGGGGCAATGACAGATTTTATTAAATACTTTTTTCTGACTGAAGTAGCAAACGAGCATGCAGTCCACCTGATGGTAAGTGGTCACTGCCGCCCATGGACATCTTTAATCAACTATATACAGAACTGGGTTCCATCTAAAGTCAATCACAGAGCGTTGCTACTCCCGAGGACTATGATGGTCGTCCATGTGAAAGTTTGCCGGTAACCTACCCCCATCGAAACACAAGAAATGCTTCACGCTAGAAATAGGTGTGTCAGTAATACTTCCCCGGTCGAACTACACTGTTTCTACCACTTTGCGATATTTTGACCCAGTTAACATACACGTTTTTCGAAAAATAATATAGACATTGGGCAGATAGCGAACGAATAGCGGTTATCAACGTCGGCTTTTTAACAATTATGTGTGTGTTACCTATAAATCGTCACTTGCTATAACGGCGATAGAAAAGATCCCGACACAACCTACAGACCATAGAGTTCCATGCTACGTCTTACAGGTAAGTCAACTTTACCAATTTACGTGATCTGTGTGGTGTCTTCTGCCTTAAACTCACAGTAATTTTACGGCAGAGAAGGCCCGTGCCCAACAGTGGGACAGTAATTTTCAAACAGAACTGAAGAAATGGTTTACAACAAGAACAATGTACTCTATTAATTATCTGTTGGGAAAAAAAAAGATTTGTTAATAAACATTCTGGCTAATGGTGTTTGCAGAATAAGAGGGTTATTTTTTACGCTTGTAATCTGTAAGTAAAAGAACTGTTTATAATTAATAATATAATAATTCCTAATTGTAACATAATAATAAATTCTATTGTAATTTGCACCCCTAATTAGGTGAAATAAGAGGATTTGTGAAAGTACCTACCACCTAAAATGTACCTCATTTCTGCAAATAAATATTATTATTATCAAAACTGAATATTATAGCAGTAACTGTAGCAGTGATAGCCTAATGGTTGAAACTTGGCCTCTCAATCGGGAGGTCCGAGGTTCAAACCCAGGCACGCACCACTGATTTATGTGCGTATTATACATTAATTATCATTGCTTTTCGGTGAAGGAAAACATCGTGAGGAAACCTACACACCCTAGAGTTCTTTAAAAAAAAAAAGTTCTCGGAGGTGTGTGAAGTCCACCAATTCGCACTTGGCCAGCGCGGTGGACTATGGCCTAAACTCTCTCATGAGAGAAGACCCGTGCCCAGCAGTGGGACAATAATGGGTTGACGACGACGATTATTATAACGACAATGATATTAGGACAAGATAAAAGTAAAGACAATCGACAATTCGTATTTACTCAAGATAGTGAGGGACAAAAACTTCCACTGAAGGATCAATTGAGATTTAGGAAAACTTTCCGATTGGATCCCTCGTCACCGTAATAAGGGCCCAGAAACTCGATGACCTTACTGCGTTCAACGAAATGAGGAATAATGAGATGTTTTGTTTGTTTTCTATTCTGCATTCTTATATGTAGTTGATAGACACTATTCATAGTATTTTGACAAAGACATCTGACATTTTTGACGTTCTGTGTTTTCATAGTAAGACATTGAATGTTCTATTTCGTTTATTACTTAGTTGTGTCAAATGCAAGGTAGTGAGTATAATGTGTTTTAAGTTGATTTTATGTATTTGAACAAAGTATTATCTATAAACTAATCACAATATTTTGCTTCACGTATTAATATATAGATTGAAAAGAAGGTGTGATCAGAAAATCAAAGGATTTCCGTTACAATACCCCTTCACCAGCAAATTACTTGTAAGTGGCATTGACAAGTAGATAAGTAAACTAACCCAAACTACCCAACTGCCCAAAATAAACTTCATATTATTTAGATAAATATTCCGGCCCGGGATCAAACCCGAAACATGGCGCATAGTAACTACGCCATGAAATGAAATGTCTTTATTTTGCATAGGCCTACGGGGGCGCTTACAAATTGTCAGTTAAATATTTTTTTTTACACTACCACCAGATCGGATCTCGACCTCAACTGAGAAGATCCGGCAAGAAACTCAGTGGGTTTGTCTTTTTTCTTTGTATATCTTTTTTTCTTTGCAATACATTTTTTACATGGGTAATAAAGCTAGCTCCAGTATTGTTTGTATACTGCCACTTCTGTCAAATCTCATAGAATGGTCGTTTGAATAATTATTTAGGCTAGAATCGTACAAATTCTTATCTGTTGTTCCCAAGGCTAATTATACACATCAATCATTTGAAGCACGCAATCCACTTGATGACAAATGATGTTGTATCTGCAGCTAATGCGCTAATGAACTCATTAGGTACAGAGAACTTCCTATATTACAAAATATTAGGACTAAGGAACATCACCATCATACACACGCTTTATACACTTATAGGATAGAATACATACATACACTAGGATTTTCTCCTGTGTCGTGGGAACTATGGACACACACAAAACGTATACACAAACCCTCAGACCCAGAACATGAACCTAAACTCATCATTCAGATACCTGTCTGGCCGGGAATCGAACCCAGGACCCATTGCGCGTCAAACCGGTGTGGTAACCGGTCCACCACGCGGGTCGTCAAAGTATTTATTAGATACTATTTTAATATAATAACAACAAATATATGCTTTGTGATTATATTTTGGGTTTATTTTAAAACGAGATATACATAGATACTAACAGAATTTCCAGAATTGTTGTTAGAAAATATGTCTCGGGAATCGTTCCTGACAATTGCTACAGGTATTTGAGGTTAACTAAGGAAATTAGAGGATTTTGCCTTGTTAATTTAACCGAGAGTAACCTTACAAATATTAATATGGGTGCAAAAGCTACATTTGTTCTATATTAGGACCCATTTGGTAGGTGATATACACTTTATTTTATTTCAAAAAACTTTTATTGTCTGTATGTATTGAATCACAATGAATTTACCGTGTATGTATATTGTTATTCGGTTTTACTACAACTAAAACCTTCTTGAGGATTTCAAGTAATTTCGTTTGCCATCTTAAAATCACAGGACCTACATTTCAAGGTGATAAAACCAACGTAGTTCGACCAGCGAAGTATTTCTAGCGTGAAGTATTAAAGAATAAATTAAATTTAATTCTTTAATTCTCTCAGAATGAGAGAGATTTAGGCCGTAGTCCACTGCGCTGGCCAAGTGAGAATTACATACACGAGACGAATACATAAACACCCAGACCCAGAACATGAATCTAAACTCTTCATTCAGATACCTGTCTGGCCGGTAATCGAACCCGGGACCCATTGCTCGTCAGACCGGTGTGGTATCGACTCCGCCACTCGGGTCTTCTCTATGAATTGTACATATCAGCCACGAGACCGGAAATTTCAGCCCACGTTAAAATCTGGAGGCGTTATTATTTTCGTCACTGAACGATATTAAATCACAAAACGGAAATCAGACTCCAGTTCTTTGAAACATAAATCCTTAGGGCTTACCGCTATGCCGGAAGGGCTTGCTTTTTGACAGTAAATCTCTGAAAGGTTAGAAGGGACTGGTTATGTTTCAGGTTGAAATTGAAATGGGACCTTGGGGAAAATCTCAATATTTGTTTAGGTATCATAGCTATCTAATGGCAGATGTATTTATATAAACAAATCCATGTGTAAATAATAATATGAAACTTCCGGGAGTCTCTACATCGCAATTATTTGCTGGATTGTTTGAAGTGCTGTGATAAAATAAACTTTAGGTGTTTGTCTGTCTGTTTGTCAGTGTAGTTAATATTCAACCATAACTTTATCAATTTTATTCAACCATATATTTAAAGGATTCATAATATATTTACAGTTCGAAAATTGTGGTATAATTTACCTTTATTTCATTAAATTTATTGTCCCACTGCTGGGCCCCGAGCCCAGTGCCCCGTGCTCTTCTCTCGTAATGAGAGAGTTGTAGGCCATAGTCCAGTAAAGTTCATATAAGAAGATACATTTAATACGATTTTTTTTATAAGAATGAAGTAGCAAATGAGTATGTAATCCACCTGATGGTAAGTGTCAATGCCGCCCATGGACATCTACTCCCACGGACTTTGATGTCCCGTCGGTCATATAAAACTGTGCTGGCAATTACACCCTTTCATCGAAACGCAAGAACTGCTTCACGCTAGAAATAAGTGTGTCGGTGGTACCTCTTGGTCGAACTTCACTGGTTCGACCGCCTGGAATATTGAATAGCATATATTTTTATTAAAAAAATAAAGTAGTTTTAGTTTGAATTGTATAGGTACTAGTATTAGAAGCCGCGAGGCTTTTTATCCAGTTCTCGGGGAAACAACGTTCAACAATTTTAATAGTTTCAAAATTAGCATTAGGAAGCAATGTTCGAAATTAGTGTTCAATCATATTTTATGAAACTTCCCAGATTAGTTATGTACCTGATATATAATTCTATAATATTTATTTATTTAGTTACTCCAACTTACATCTAACTTTACAGGCAAGCCTAATACGTTAGTGCAGTGAAAACAAAACAATTAAAAATATTGATAATTAAATTAATTGATAATAAATAGAAATTACATAATTAATAACATTCAGTCATAAATACAGAGAAATCAGGTGCATATCAAAACACAAAGACATCAATATTTTTATTGATACCATTCGTAAGTTTAAAAAATCCGTTATTAATCTTATGAAACCTATATAATTTATATTTTTTGACATTTTCAATAATCTATTATTAATATTGTACCTATTTTTTGACATTATTGTAATTATTTGAATTTTTAAAGTATTTGTAATTTATTCTTCGAATTATTGTTATTGCTATTGATTATTCTATTAATTCCTCGTATTATTTGCTATTGTCGTACGTTGTCTTCTTTTATCTGTAATTTATATTGTTTGGCTTAATTAGTGCACATTATGTTGGTGATCATTTCAAATAAATAAATAAATACCTTAACCACTAATTACAATTAAACACAATAATATAAAAATAATAATAATCTAAAAGTCAAATAAAATGTCAAACAATAAGTACAATACATATATAGATGTTATTAATATTTTCTTTTCATTTGCTTATTTCTAGTAAATATATAAGTACATTGTTATTATATTTAGTTTACTGTTACTTTACTTAAATAACCTAACATTTCTTATAATTATATCGTGTAACGTTGCCTTGTACGTTTTTCTATTTAGCCTTAAGGTTGACTGGTAGAGAAGGCTTCTAGCATCATGTCTGCCCTTTGTAGCAAATTTCAAGGAATAAAGGATTTTAATAAAAAATGTGTTGCTAACTTTATGTTTCTGCATTTTGCTTACTATATATTTAACGTCTAAATGAGTAATTAAGATAAATATGAAGTGAATTTATATTTACCTAGATTCTCAATATAAAATTTATAATTTTTTTATCTGTCTGAAGTAGCAAACGAGCACGCAGTCCACCTGATGGCAAGTGGTCACTGCCGCCCATGGACAACTGTAATCAAATATTTACAGAAAATGTGTTCCATCTAAAGTCAATCATAGATGCGTTGCTACTCCCGAGGACTATGATGGTCACCTCATGTGAAAGTGTGCCGGCAACCAAAGCCTTCTATCGAAACGCAAGAAATGCTTCACGATAGGTGTGGCGGTGGTACTTCCCCGGTCGAACTCACTGGTTCTACCACCTTGAAAAATATCATATCTAAATAACCTTCTTAATACCACTACTATAAAAAACCAAACAGAGGCTTTCACACAAATTATGAAATCAAAATGACTTTATAATCCCTTGAGCGATTAACGCTATCCTAATGGCAATTTATTGACAAAACAACGGATATCCCGTTAAAGGACTTTATCCTGATCAAACAAACAATTGGAGATTGGAAGTGGAAGTTTCAATGCCATGCCCATTCAATAGAAATAAGGGATCGAGCGATAAAGATGTAGAGTTTTAAACATCTTAGACTCGTAATATTCAAAGATTATTGAAATCTAGACTCGTAATATTCAAAGATTTAAAGACTTTTATTGAACAAATAAACGTTTTCACAATTTGCACATTCGTAAACAACTGCAATATTGTGATATGGATACATTTCGGCGACATCTTATTGTGTCGTCAAACCATTATTGTCCCTTACTGGGCACGGGTCTTCTCTCATGAGAGAATATTAGGCCATAGTCCACCGCGCTGGCCAAGTGCGAAAAGGTGGACTACACACACCTCCGAGAACTTTTTTTTTGACATCTTATTAATATTATGTATATGAAAGTGTTCGAGGATGTATGTTTGTTGCTCTTTTACGCAAAAACGTAAGACAGGCGAAAGAGCACATATTTTTGACTAGATTTGACATAAATGACAACCAATTTGTAACAGAAACCTGGATGTGCCCAGAACTTATCTTTAAAGATTTGGCTTTCAGATTAAGAAGCGGAAACGAAATAATTATTAAAGCAATTCGTGAAATAATAAAATAAACATTGAAGGAATCTTGCGTTGCGATGAAAGGCCGTAATTGCCGGCTTACTTTCAAATGAGGCGACGATGTTAATCCTCGAGAGTAGCAACGAATTTGTAATTAATTTGAGATAGGAGGTGTAAAAGTTTGCTTAAAGTTCATGGGCGGTGACCACTTACTATAAGGTAGATAGTTTTTATTTTTATCTGACCTAAGAAGCTAAAGAGCATGCTGACTGCATGCTCTTTAGCTGACCACTTACCTGATGGTAAGTGGTCACTGCCCCCCATGGACATCTATAATCAACTTCATACAGAACATGGGTTCCATCTGAAGTTAATCACAGTTGCGTTGCTACTGCCGAGGACTATGATGATCGACCCATGTGAAAGTGGTCGGTGGTACTTCCCCGGTCGAACTACACTGGTTCTACCACCTTGTCATGATGCATGTTCCATTGCTATTACTATAAATGTATGGACGCAATTTCCATCGTGTATTTCGGGATGATTCGTTCCCCGTATTGATTCATAGTTCAATGTCATCAGGCTCCGATGGACCGGAGCGCGACCGTGACACGGAACTGGGTCGCACTGGGCCGCTCTTGAACTTCTCCATTCAGTACGGTTTATTTTTACCCGGTTGTGTCAGAAGGAGGGTGGACTGCAGGCGTATTGTATGTATGTGAGTGTTTATTGTTGTATGTGTTTGTGTATGTATGTATGTATGTGACACGGAACTGGGTCGCACTGGGCCGGTCTTTAAGTTCTCCATTCAGTAAGGTGGTTTATTTTACCCGGCTGCTTAAGGAGGGTAGACTGCAAGCGTGTGTGTGCGAGTGTGTGCGTGTGTGTGCGTGTGTGTGTCCGTGTCCGTGTGTGTGTGCGAGTGTGTGCGTGCGTGTTTGTGTGTGTATGCATGTATGTCAATTCATAGTTAAATGTTATTAGGCTCCGATGGTCCGGAGTGCAATCGTGACACGGAATTGGGTTGTACCGGGCCGTTCTTGAACTTCTCCATTCAGTACAGTAGTTTTTTTACCCAACTGCATAAGAAGGAGGGTAGACTGCAAGCGTATTGCGTTTATATATGTGCGTTTATTTTTGTGACATGGAACTGGGTCGCACTGGCCCGCTCTTAAACTTCGTTCAGTACAGTTTATTTTTACCCGGCTGCGTCATAAGGAGGGTAGACTGTGTAACCATTTTGTATGTATGTGTGTGTATGTTTGTATGTATTAATGTCAATTTCTTTGGCACAGTCTACAGAATGCTTATCAAATGCTTGATCCTTCAAGCAGTGCGAGGAGCATTCGTTTACAAAAAGATAAACACCAATAAAATTGTAGTTGTATATCCTTCCAGAACGCTCGTGGAAATAGCCTTGTGAATATATAAGGGGATGAAAGGAAGTATTCTGATATTCAATGTCCGGGTAGATATTCAAGCGTATAATTACAGGTTCAATATTTAAGTTAATCCTTAACAAAGATGTTCTCGTTGGTTCAAATGAAATAAAATTAAATGAAATATCGTTTGTATAGGCCAACGCACTTACAAAGTGTCACTTAAAATACTTTACCAACCCATCCGAACCCAACGTGACAACGTCATAGGAAAATACTAATGGAATGGTTGCATAGTATAGCAGCCGTCCACGCGGACGCATCGCTCACTCAAGTAGGAGAGAGATAGATGTCGAACGGTGCCGAACGTGGAGGCCGATTGTGCCTCTATGTCGCTCGTTCTGTGCTCTCGCTTGCACTTCAAGCCTTAAATGGAACGCCTCAGAGCGAGGTAACGCTGCATGAGTATTTTTTTGGTGCGTGCAGCCGGCTTCATCGAATTATAAGACGTTGTCACGTCAACAACGGAACCGTATTATTAAGACTTCGCTGTACGTCTGTCCATCTGGCCATCTGTCTGTCAGGTCGTCTATCCGTCTGTACTTGGCTGTACTTCATAAACCGTTATAGCTAGATAGTTGAATGAGACTTTACTCTTACACTACCACTGGATCGGAACACGACTTCAACTGCCAACAGCCGGTGATAAACTCAGCGAGTTTTTGTTTCTTTGTGTAAAATAAATATACAATCAGACTGGCCGTGTTATTTTCAAATGATTTTAAGAATTTATCCAGTTTAAGATGTTTAAACACAATAATGTGTCCACAATATATTCTTAGTCCATTTCATGTAACTGAGTGTTACACACATTTTTCTACTAAATACCAGCTAGCAGCACCAGTGGTAAGTGTACTGTGTCTTGGTTTCAATGTTCTCGTAATACATATTCATTCGAGGTTCCAACGTAGTTCTCAGAGGTAGCAATGCATTTGTGGTCAACAAGATACGACTTTAATCTTATTCGGGGTAATTACATATATCCTTGGACTAGTGGTCCCTATTTAATATATTTTTTTTATATGACTGAAGTAGCAAACGAGCATGCTGTCTACCTGATGGTAAGTGGTCACTGCCGCCCATCTGAAGTTAATCTCAGATGCGTTGCTACTCCAGAGGACTATGATAGTTGCCTCATGTGAATGTGTGCCGGCTACCACACCCTTCCATCGAAACGCACTAAATGCTTCACGCTAGACATAGGTGTCGCGGTTTCACTTCAGATGGAACCCATATTCTGTATGTAGTTGATTACAGATGTCCATGGGCAGCAGTGATCACTTACCACTAGGTGGACTGCATGCTCGTTTGCTACTTCAGTCAGATAAAAAAGACAGTTAAAGACATTTAACTGTCTAAGACAAATACACGATCTATATTTTAGTTAATCCTTTCCACCGTTTTTATTTATTCCAGAAGACCATGACACGCTTGTGTCCTGCATTAGCTGATCTTGAACTGTTGGACCTGCTAATTTATATAACCTTGCTCTATTTTTTAACTAACCCTGATGTTACTATGTGAAATGGTTTTGATATGAGTGATATATTTATGTCATGCTTTGATAAGTAGCATATTCGATTCCTGTCTAAGCAAACTTTTCTTACGTATAGATCAAGAGTGTAATACTTCTTTTTATCTGATTAAAGTGGCAAACGAGCTTGCAGTCCACCTGATGGTAAGTGGTCAGTGCCGCCCATTTACATCTGAAGCAACTTCAAACAGAACTTGGGTTCTATCTGAAGTCAAACACAGATGCGTTGCCGATCCCGAGGACTATGATGGTCGCCTCATATAAAAGTGTGGCGGCAACCACAAATAATAAATAGAGGGGACGACTTCTGTCATAATATACTTATTAATTTATAGTAATTAACAATTCCAGTAATCACGTAATGCTTTCCAGTAAGATTTTTAATGAACGGCAATGGAACATTTTAATGATACACTATATATGAAACATATTTATGAGGTGTTTGAAAGGTGAAATTTATACATTCTTAGCAACAGGTTGACCTTGACCTGAAGTTTACGAATCGATTTCCGTATGTTGTTAAGGCGACTGGTTTCCTTCTTTGCAAAGAAAAAGTAGGTATAAAGTATTATTAAGATAAAAAAATACCGTGCAAAGCAATACCGCAGCAAAACCAATTTTTGGTGAGGATTAGTAATGCGAATTAGGGAAATAATTATGTCGGTATTTTTTTCAAAATGTGTACCCTCAATGTGGCTTAAGTTTCCGTTGTCTATTGCGTACATTGCACTTGCTACAGAGGAACCCATAAAGGGTTTCCCAACGAAAAAAAAAAAGGGAGGGAATGTTGGAACCCACCTATTGCTGGCATTCTGGTCGTGCATCCATTCATCCATCTTTACGGCCTTGAAAGTTCATTGCTGGACATAGGCCTACTCTAATCTGCATCTCTTCGACCTAAGCCATCTGCATCCAGAACTACTAGATGGAGTAGTGGGCCCAGCCGCCCATCTGGGAGGAACCCGATGGGGCAACGCGGTCAGAGGATTCCGGTTGCGTTCCTTTGGAGATCCCAGAGACCTCTTTGTAGCGCTGAGGATGACCACTGGGGGTGGTATTAGTGCGGTAAAAATCCCACATAACTCTGCGTCGCTTGGCATCGGGTACGTTTTGAAGGTTTTCCCCCTCGAGAACGAATAAAATACCACCACAGACCAGAACACAGCAATGTTTAATACTGCTGCTATTAGGCAGATATAGAAAAAGGCGGTGATGCTGAAGTCAAACCATTAACGGTTCACCTTCAATGGTCATAAACCCATTATTGTCCCACTGCTGGGCACAGGTCTTCTCTCGGAGTTAGAGAGTTATAGGCCATAGTCCACCGCGCTGGATAAGTGCGAATTGGTGGACTCACCTTCAATATTGTCTACGAAGTCCCTTTTTTGATAAGAATGAAATATATTCTAGCTATTTGATCTGTAGATCTCAGGTAGCATAATATACTACGGGTAAGACATATAATCGGATATCCATAAAATATATTAAAGGGTTCTCCATAACTCGATTTCGTTCGTAGGAATTCCAATTCAGAAGAGTTTTTGGAAGATTAAATGGTTATTGGATAAAAAATGTATACGATCACGGTGTTAAAAAAAACAGGAAATATATAAAAGGTAATTTATCCTGGTCCTTATTAAGGTAAGGTATCCTGTACTTTGAAAATATTACCACAATAACTAAAGACTTATAAAATTTTAAAATGAGATTTATAAAATGTTGATTGTAATCTTGCGGCTCTATTGCATAGTACGTCTGATTTTGCCAAATTAACTTTTACCAAAATTATTACATATCTTGCATAGAATTTCTAAATTCATTTCGTCGTCAACCCATTAATGTCCCACTGCTGGGCACGGGTGTTCTTTTGGAACGAGGGAGTTTTAGGCCATAGTCCATCCACCGCGCTGGCCAAGTGCGAATTGGAGGACAAATTCATTCAGTCATCAACCCATTATTGTCCCACTGCTGGGCACGGTCTTCTCTCAGAATGAGAGAGTTATAGGCCATAGTCCACCGCGCTGGCCAAGTGCGAATTTGTGGACAAATTCATTTAATAGAGACATATCTCCTTTTACCTAATAACCTATACAAATTGATATATTTCGTGTTACAAAAATGAAGATCAAATAATAGGTGTCTATTTTTCTAGCAGTTTTGGTTTGAGTTCCGGATTCGATTCCCGCCCAGACAGGTATCTAAATTAACATTGATTCACGTTCTGGGTCTGGATGTTTGTGTATCAGTCTTTGTGTGTAGCCATTGCACTCACGATACGTAATCTAAGTGTGGGGGCTATAAGCGTAGAAAGCGCTTAACCGTCTTTTTTCACATTTTGGCTTAAAAAGTTAATTTGGTAAACTCTCAATTCTACATTTTTCTGTGGAACAGAATGCTCTGGTGTAAGATTAATCTAGACAGAAGTGCACAAAGCATCCAACATTTGAATGCTTTGTGCACAGTGGGATTCGTGCTTTTTTTAAAGTCGGTAATAAATGATCACGTGCATTAGATCACAGATGAGACACGTGCCTTTTTCGAAGTCGGTAATAAATGTCCACGTGCATTAGTGTCTACCCAACATCAGCTTGCAGGTCATTCAATTTTTCTCTCAAAAAGCGTATATGCTAAGAGATGATATCAAAATCTCATTAAGGTCAATGTATGCTTTCAAAATTTGCGTACAAAAACGTTCAGTGTGAGGTCTTCGTGTTTTCCTTCTCACTTACCTTTAGTAGACCAGTTAAGTTTTTGTACTAAACCTCCTTCTCTGACTTTATTTTGCCGGTTTTATCTTAACATAATTTTAATTCTTGTTACTATGTCATGTTTATAAAATAGAAAGGCAAAGTTCAATAACAAAATTTTCCTGTACCTAAAACGATAATAATCGATCCGATTCGAGTTACTTAGTTTACTTTAAAAAAAAACATTAAATAGAATGCTACATATAAGTATAAGCTATGCTATACATAAGTATGTAAACACATAAACTCGGAACCATTTAAAAAAAATATTTTAAATATTTTTCTTCAAAATTAAAAAAACAAAACATACTGAAGAAGCAGCACCCGAAAAGCAGCTTTATATAAAACAAAAACTGCATCGAATTCGGTTCACCCATTTAGGAGCCTCGTTTGCACACAGACATACACACAAACATAGCAGTCAAACTTATAACACCTCTCTTTTTGCGTTAGGAGTTAAAAACTGATTGAACTCGGAACTTTAGGCAAGGCGACGACACGCAGACCACTGATCAATTCGGGTTATTGACTTGGAAGACGATTCAATAGTCCAATAAACGTTAAGAAACTTGATACGGTTTTTATGAAGTTTCTTGGAAGCTTCTAAGAGAAAAATAATCCTAAATATTTTGTACGTGACAATTCGTCTCTACGCTCGTGAAGTTTTACAAACTTATTTCCATTTGGCATGTGGTCATTGACACGTAGTTTTATGTATTTTATCTGTAGTAGTGTGCGTAACGGCTAGTATTTCGTTGTCACTGTGTGTAGCGAAATAAAATAGAAAGTCTACTTATATTGAAGCTCCTACATACCGATACAGACTATCCTATTTCTCAGAAATAAAATGTCTTTATTGTGTAGCCCCTAGGCACTTACAATTTGATAATTAAAATATTTTTTCTAACACAACTACCAGATTGGAACAATTGAGAATATACAGCAAAACACTCAGCGGGTGTTTTTTCTTCGTAAACGTTATAATGTATGTAACATTAATGTTTTTACCATTTATGGATACCTAATATCGTTATTTATCTTTGATTTTAGCTGATATTTTTATAACAACCAAGATTTCTGTATATGTATTTTGTATTAAACAAGGGTAGAATAGGTCCATTAACCTTCGCTCTATCCAGTGCGTGTTATATTACAAGTAAAGTTTACTTAGTTTTCTAGTAAATATCGTATGTAAGGGTTTATTCAAGCTATCTCTAAAGGGTCCCGTGGCAACTGAACTAAAAGGGCAAAAGACATTTATCATTGTCGCATTTAAATAGCTGTGGAGAGACGACTGGAATATAGCGCTATGTAAATACCTGGGGTTAGATTTGAGGAGTTATCTTTGTTTTTATTTTAGTTGGTTATTATTTATTTATATATTAATACGTGAAGCAAAAACTTGTGTTTCGTTTTTAAGATACTTGCCGCAGATGGAGGAGTATGAAATCACGCACGGTTATAGTTGATGTAGAGAAGGATTGTGCAATGCTAATATTTTATTCAAATAATGCATAAAACATACATAAAATCAACTAAAAACACATTACACTCACTACTCACCTTACATTTGACACAAATACATAGGTTCATAATAAACGAAATAGGACATTCAATGTCTTACTACGAAAACACGTCGGTCAAGTCAGATGTCTTTGTCAAATACCCGCTATTGCTTTTAAATGCAGCTTAGCTAATTAAAACACTTTTTACTCTTAACGGTGCGTTCAGAATAACTTGAAAATTATTACAATTTATTTGAATTTCACAAATATTTGTTTATTCTTATAAATAAATATATGTGAAATTCAAGTAAATTGTTTAGTTTTTTAAATTAAATTTCGGTCGAATTTCGATCGTTGCGGCGGGTGACTAGTTCTTTTTTAAAGGTACATAGTTGGCCGAGGAGGTTCCACCGCTACACTAGTTTGTAATCTTTTGAGTATGGAAAATGGATGCCAGATGACTTGCGCAGGGTTTACGATCTTAGTCTCTAAAATTGGCAAGGCATCTATAGTCGATTGATGGAACTGCTATTCTATATGGAGTTAGATATAGATGTCCGCGGACAGCAGTGGCCACTTACCACGGATGTTGATGCTCCTTTGCTACTACTTAGGTATTAGATTGCCTTTTATATTACACTAGCTGACCCGGCGAACTTCGTTCCGCCTAAAAGTCAAAAATCTAAAATTATCAGTGTTCCACCACTATATTATGCATTTATAATCCATAAAAAGTTTCCTCTTGAATCACTCTATCCAATTAAAAAACTGCATTAAAATCCGTCGCGTAGTTTTAAAGATCTAATCATACATAGGGACAAACAGCGGAAATCGACTTTGTTTTTTACCGTGTAGTGGTAAGACGACTTTTTTATTTAAATTTACATTCTGTCAATATTAAGCCTATAAAATGATACTAACTTTTATATTGGTTAAATTAAAAAAAATGTTTTGGACAAAGATTTTAGGTGTCAAGTTCAAATGAACATTATCATGACCAGATAAATATATAGACTAGAAAAAAAGTACAAAAACAAAAATATTTAAAAACGAAAAGGAATTCTCTTTCCAAAGTAACTAATTGACCAACATTTAAAGCTGCATAGTAATTTAGCTTACGAATGGCGAATAAAATTGCAAGGCAATTAACGCGAATTACGAAGACAATTAAGCTAAACACTGAAATCTTCTTTGGCAACAATTCTGCTTTCATTTCCATACAACTTAAAATCGGTATTCTTTTATTGTAAATGATATACAATACAATGCAGCGGTACTGTATCGATATGATCATCCATCCATCCATCATTATTATATTTAGAGCAGTGATATCCGAATGGTTGAAACTTGCCCGAGGTCCGCGAGATTCGAGGTTCAAACCCAGGCACGCATCACTGATTTTTCTAAAGTTATATCGTCGCATCAACCCATTATTGGCCCACTGCTGGGCACGGGTCTTCTCCCAGAATGAGAGAGTTTAGGCCATAGTCCACCGCGCTGGCCAAGTGCGAATTGGTGCTAAAGTTATATGCATGTTAGAAATTAATTATCACTGCTTTTCGGTGAAGGGAAACATCGTGAGGAAACCTACACCGAAAGTTCTTTAAAACAAATGTCGGAGGTGTGTGAAGTCCACCAATTCGCACTTGGCCAGCGCGGTGGACTATGACTCTCTCATTCTGAGAGAACACCCGTGCACAACAGTGGGACAATAATGGGTTGACGAAATTATATTTATGCCTAATTTGTCAGTTTCTATTAGACTCACATCTACTGATACTAAATAAGCAAGCCATAAATAAGCTCTATCACTTATGATATCTACAAGTGTAAATTAAGGTTAGATAATAAAAAGAGAGTTATTTCTTCGCAAACATATCAAAGCAAACACGATTGCAGTACATTTCGTACACTATGACAAGCTAAATAAAACGAACAAAGCTAGCTTTATTTGTCTATATCTAGGGAATTTATTCGTATGCTAATCTAGACATACAACAATCTTTATTGTCAAGGCGGGTCTAGATTTACGGATTTACACTACCCGTTAGATACTACTGAGGCAATCTGTGGACGCAATGATTTATAAGTGTCAATTTGTCGTGTAGGGTTTTATGTTATTTCGTAGTTTATGTTTCATAGTTTCATTAAAAAAAAAAGATTTTTAAAGTGAAACTATTTTTGATGACATTTTTTGGTTTATCTGATGTAAGTCGCATTACGCTTAACTGCAGCACAGTGGAAAACTACCATCGTTTCATTAAGAAAACCGTTGCTCAAAATGAATCAATCACTTTTTGTTTTTTTTTTTTTGGTAATAATTTAGTTAAACGCTGTTTTGGATTATTCGTTAAAAGAGTTAATGTATTATATATTAGTTATGTTAATGAATATAATAAAAGTATTATAATGTATCAATATTTGTAATGGTCTCCTTCATAGCTTCCATTTGATACCTACACTGTTACGATAAAATGGAAAAAAAAATCGTCAATTCCCCCTTTTTTCTGATAACAGGAGCCATAATTAGAAATTATATAGCCTATCTCACTCTCCCAACTGAGTCTTTTTTTTAAATGCCATATGTTACAATCCGTCAATCCGTTTGGACTGTAGCGCGTGCGAAATAAATAGACATACATACATACACATACACACATACATACATGAAGACACTTGATAAACATTACCCTCTTTCTGAGGTAGTCGCCTAGAAAAAAAACCAGTCAAAATCAATACGGCTGCGCTGCTCGCTTGCAAAAGATTTACTTGCATAGTGGTTTCAAAAAACCAGACATTAATTTTTAATCGAAATGTATCTTTTCTATTAATGCAATGCCGAAAAGTATATGTATAACATAGTATAAAACAAACTCGCTTTTCGCTGTCTGTCCCTATGTATGCTTAGATCTTTAAAACTACGCTACGGATTTTAATGCAGTTTTAATAGATAGAGTGATTCAAGAGGAAGTTTTTTTTATGTAAACTAGATGTATAATATAGTGGTGAAACACTGATAATTTTAGATTTTTGACTTTTAGGCGGAACGTTGTTCGAAGGGCCAACTAGTTTTCTATAAAATCTTGTTTATAGCTTGCTTTAAAACGTGAATCTTTTTGCTGTCTTATTTAAACTGCATTTTCCAAGTAATACTCTTTTATTATCTGAGGTAGACGGTTATAATACTCAGACTTTTTACAGCTGATTTAAAGTATTCACTTTTATCTGAGCATAAAACGAAATATGTTCGAAACTGATACTGTCAGTGGGCACGCTTTTAATGAGATTCCTCTTAAATATTCAGTCATTCCACGTTGAAATCCCTTAAGGAAAAACTTGGTACCAGTCCTTCCCAGCCCTCAATCTCGAGTCTCAATTACTTCAAAAGTCAACGACTTGGAGCCTCCCGAACAAGGGACCATACAAATTAGATGCGTCTTTTGAGTGCTACCATTATCATTTCTTGTAAGTTTTAAAAGTTGTGAATATGTTTAAAGTCAGATTAGAAAGTAAACTAAGATTTTTTACGCATATATAAAGTTTTTTAGTAGACTGTCCCAACAGGATTCTTGGGTGTATTACTACAATATATTCATTCCATATATCCATTAGCTCTTGACAGTCTACAGCTGTGCATAAGTCTCCCCTAATCTGTCCTCTCGTTCGGGAGATCCGAGATTCAAACCCAGGCACGCACCACTGATATATGTGCGTTTTAAAAATTATCACCCGACACTTCTTAAAAAAAAAAGTTCCCGAAGGTGTGTGAAGTCCACCAGTTCGCACTTGGCCAGCGCGCTGGGCTATGGCCTAAACTCTCTCATTCTGACCCGTGCCCAGCAATGGGCCAATAATGGGTTGATGAGAGAACCTGCACTACTGTGACTAGTCCTAAGCCATCGCAATTGAATGACGACCCTCGTGGCGGTGCGGTTACCATAGCGGTCTGACACGCAGTGAGTCCCGGTTTTGATTCCCGGCCAAATAGGTATCTGAATGATGAGTTTAGATTTTTGTTCTGGGTCTGGGTGTTTGAGTATTCGTCTTTGTGTGTGTTCATGGCACCCACGCCACAGGAGAAAATCCAACTGTGGGACTAAAAAAAAATACTCGTCTTCTTCGGCTCACATGTCTACCTGGTCGAGGGATGATCTGTATTCCAAATTTATTGTTACAATATTTTCATGGATTGTAATGTGTTTATGTACGATACTTAGACTTTTTTACATTCTATCTTTTTCATTTTCCTATTTTGTAATGTTTGAAAACGAAGAATCTCTCGTAACGATCGTTTACGGATTGATTTTTAACTGGTGTTGCAAATGTACATCAGTTGGCCCGTATTGTTAGGTTTAAGTATAAAATGCATATGATTTCTTCTGACTCGATTCAATACAGATGTTCTAGCCAGTACTACTTATCATGAGATAACAGCAAGTTTGCTAACTTAATGAAACAAATCGATAGAACGAACCATATACACTCATCTTAACCTTACACTATTCAAACCTGTATGAAATATTTTCTACTAGCACTTATCCGCGGCCTCCCCAGTACGGTAAAAGGGAATTAACATTAAAATTTGATAGCGTGATTCAGAACTTGCAAATGAATTTTACTAACAATCTATTAACAACGTCTGGAACTACTAAATATGTATCAACTAACAAAACATCGATATTCTCATAGGAATGAGAGAGCGCGGTAAAAAGTAGCCTACGTCACTCTCCGCCCTCCTAACTATCAACATATAAACCACATCATATAATAGCTATGTGGCGACGTGAATGAGGAACAAATAAACACACTTTCACATTTATAATATTAGTAAATAAAGTAAGTAATAAGTATGGAAGTATGGATTTTTACCGTGAATTGTAAATCCTTTGTCATTCGACCCGTGTATTTCTTTGAATATTAGTTTATCCATTTCCCGTTATTGCATCCTCGGGACAGCTTATGTTTCCAGGTCAGGGCTTTATGTTCTGTTAATCTTTTATGTGTACAAATATTATAAGCTTTCTGTATACGAAATATCAAAAAACTGTCATATGTCTTAAATAAAGGGCTGCTGTAAGAAATTTCATTTTGTTATAAGCAGTCCTTTGTACTGTTTTGTATTATGAATGTATTTATGTTGTATCTGTGTACAAAAACCTATAAATAATAATAATAAATTAGCCTCAAGACCAATAGCACACTATAAATATATTTTTGATCCGTTAAATTCAGGAGTTTTTATTTGTTGCGATTTCAAACTATAATTAAATACAATTAATTAATCGAACAATGAAAAACATTCTCATTTTTTTAAACTTGTAACCCATATTTTTTGTGAAGGTAAGTAAACCTTCAAAAGGTAGAATCAGAGCAGTTTGACCGAGGAAGTACCACCGCCACACCAATTTCCAGCGTGAAGTGTTTCTTGAGTTTCGATGGAAGGATGCGCTTGCTGGTACCCTTTTACATGAGGCGACCATCATAGACCCCGGCAGTAGCAACGCATCTGTGATTGACCTCAGATAGAACCCATGTTTTATGTGAAGTTGCTTACAGATGTCCATGGGCGGCAGTGACCACTTACCATCAGGTGCACTGTATTCTCGTTTACTACTTCGATCAGATAAAAAAAGACACACTTTGCCTTGGGAGAGACTTCGGGCTATGCGGATCTCCATGGGATACCGTAGCCGTATTCTACTTCCCGGCTACAGGGAGTTGTAAACCCGATCTGAAATTTCTGAATGCCATGACCACAAGTAGATACACAGATATCCAAAACCAGAACACATCTAATACAATCATAAAACAAACTTCATCATTACTTATCCTTAGCAATATGAGTATTAATTATATTATTATGTATCTTAACATATTAATTCTATTATCTTCATACCGTATTATATTATGCGTTATTATATAAGTATATTTACATGTACTACTACCATGTATTAACCTATATCCAGTCTCGGGTATGCTGGAAGAGATTTCTTTAGAAATAAGCAGTTCCTTTGCACTTATAGTTTATTGTAACTTTTGTTACCTTTTATTTGATTCTTTGTGTGTGCATAAATAAATAAAATAAATAAATGAAACATCCATGTAGTAGGGTATCCTGCCCCCTCCCCCTTCCCCCTCTTCCCTTCCCCCTCCCCCTCGAAAACAAAAAAAAGGGTATCCTGCCTGAAGTCCTATGTCCGGGTCGTGTTAAAATATTCTTCGCTTAGTAACACCATAAAACGAAATGTCACAGTGACATTGGTCACCTTAAAAATCAGGAAGCTACCTACGAAGTGTAAAATAACGCTATCATTTGTTTCAATTGCGTCCACAATGGACGTGGGGCAAAAATAACCCGAAATCGGACGCCGGAGTGATTTATTGGGCCTCTCCGATACCAAATTGATTTATCGCCTCATTTCACGTTTTTCTATTCTTGCGGCAGAAAGTTGAAGGGTTAATCTGTTCAGGTGTGATTTTAATATGTGGAATTTATTGGGGATTTGGCAATTATTTATTTGTTTTGTAAAACCCAGGCACAAAAATATGTGACGTTTTGAGGTTTTATCTGTCTGTTTTTCGTTTTGGCTTTTTTATTAACTAATAAAAACAGAGAGCAGTGATAGCCTAATGGTTGAAGCTTGCCCTCTCAATCAGGAGGTCCGAGATTTAAACCGAGGCACGCACCACTGATTTTTCTAAAATTATGGGCATATTAGAAATTAATTATCACTGTTTATCGGGGAAAGCTACACACCCGAGAGTTCTTTAAAAAAAGTTCTCGGAGGTGTGTAAAGTCCACCAATTCGCACTTGGCCAACGCGGTGAACTATGGCCTATAACTCCCTCATTCTGAATGAATTCGTGCTCCGTGCCCAGCAGTGGGACAATAATGCTTTGACGACAACAACTATATTCGTAAATTTGTGCATAAGAACGCTATACTCAAAACTTAGGAAAAAATAGACACTTGATTGAATTAACGTTAGGATGTAATAATGAACATATATGTACTTTGCTTGTACGTTTGTTTTGATGGAATGTTAGGTAAGTACGATATAGGATTAACGATTATTAAAATGATTATTTCATGCGACTTTAATAAATAGCACATAGTTTGCAGTCCATTTGATAAAGTGTATCCATTCTAGATATGTTGCTGCAAGTGAAATAGTTTATCTTACAAAATAATATATTATCGATAAATTGATATCATTCGGCGATATTCAAACAAATCTATATTAATAATTTCATCAAGGGGTAAGACTGACACAACTGATCTTACCTGAATAAGAAAATAACATTAAGAAATATTGATTTCAAGTTGGAAACATACATCCGCAAAATTCGGATGGCCAAGTATTTTGTTATTCTAATGGCGCAAATTACAGTCGCCATATTGGGTACTCGGATGCCATCTTGAGTTCGTTCAAATATAGTACATAATATACAAAATTTAATTTAGATTTTTTTGACAATATATAAATAAGAAGGATTCAATTGCAAGGAATTTCTGATAACTTAAATATGAAACTAGGCAAGTATCATTTTCACGTTAAATTACTTTAAGTGTACATTTTCTATATAGTGCCAGTCATAAAACAACTACGAAGTATTATCAATAAATTAAGTCTTAAATGAGCGATCTAACAGTGATCCGGCTGCAAACTGAGTTACTAACCTCTAGAGTCACATTTTATCCGAGCAAAGCCGGGTTTTCACCTAGTTCCTAATACTCTTGTTGGTTTCCGTCGATGTCATTTCATGCGTGACATCCAGCTGACAGGCGGGAGTGACAACCCGGTGATAACGTATTATGATTTAATGTTCAAGTATAACTCAACTGATATTGTAATACACATATACATATATATAGTGTATGGGCGAAAACATAAACAATGATTGTATTGAAGAAACGTCATAAACTCGTGGCTAAGGGCAATTAACGACAAAAACTTATTAATAGTGATTCAGTTATATTTTTTTTATCTGACTAAAGTAGCAAACGAGCATGCAGTCCACCTGTTGGTAAGTATTCAATGCCGTCTATAAACATCTGTAAGGACCTTTACCTATAGAGAACTAGGTTTATATCCGAAGTCAACTAAGGATACGTTGTTACTCCCAGGGACTAAGATGGTCGATATAAAAGTGAGCTGGAAACCACACCCTTCCACTAAAACGCAAGGCTCGCTCCACGCTAGAAATAGGTGTGGCGGTGATAATTTTCCGGTTGAACCATACACGTTCTACTACCATTTTTAGTATATACATATTATATATTGTATATACCTAACGATAAGGCTGACCTGATAGGAAGTGGTCACTGTCGCCTATGGACATTTGCAACACCAGAGGCGTCGCCAATTCATCGCCGGCTTTGAAGAAGATCTCTTTTTACAGCTGAAGAGCCCCATGTCATAGCGCTCTGGGAGAACCTTAGGAGGAAGGTCATTTCACATATATTTGACGTTTGGAATAGGTGTGGTGGTGGTGTCTCCCCAGTCGAACTAGGTAGGTCCAACACCTGGTGAAATTAATTAATGTTATGTTAATGAATTGGAATAAATTAAATTTATTCTAATTCGAAGCTCCTATTCTATATTTTAGGTATAAAAGAGGCAATTCGGTTATAAATGTAACGGTACTCCCTGTTTAAATATTCTTGTATTTTTTGGATAAAGAAATATACTGATTCAGCCATGCATGGGGGTCGGAAGGCCGGAAAAAACAGAACAATGGAATCTTGTACCGTTTGCATACTTCTTATTCGTCCTGTCGCACACGTTTGCGCGAAATACACGGAATTCTGAGTCGAAATTCCTGATAAGAAAACTTGATCCGGAAGTTATTTTACTAATTATTTAAGCGAAAGGATTATTTTTATATATTAAATGTACTAAGCTTAATAACACTAATTAATAAATTATATTTAACTTTTTACTGAGAAATATAATATTGAGTGTGAGTAAGGTACTAATAAAATTTTGCTAAAAATTTTAAATGTTTGAATTTTTTTTTTATTAATGTATGAATAAATTATGATTATCTATAATTCCAACAAAAAGGCGTTTAAGTGTATATTTTATCCCTTAAGATACAATTAATTTTATCGGTAACCAGTTACCAGAGTTATTCATGTAACTCGAAAAAAATGACGACCCGCGTGGCGCAGCGGTTACCATACCGGTCTGACACGCAGTGGATCCCGGGTTCGATTCCCGGCCAGACAGGTATCTGAATGGTGAGTTTAGATTCTTGTTTTGGGTCTGAGTGTTTGTGTATTCGTCTTGTGTGTGTCCATGGCACCCACGTCACAGGAGAAAATACTACTGTGGGGCTATGAGTGTAGAAAGTGTTAAAGTGTTAAGTGAGTGTAGAAAGTGTTAACTCATAAACATATATATGTCGCATCATATAACGGTACATAATATAACTTCTCCATTAAATTCCATGTGACATACATAGTTTATGCAAACTTATATACAGTAGAGTAACATTATAAAGCTTTACGTAGTGTTACTCTGAGAACACGATGAAGGATAACTTGTCAGAAATAATAGTGAGCTAACGTAGCTCGTTCTACGAGAAGCGCATGTTGCTACGCACGAGCTACGATTCAAATGTTATGCATGAGCGGCGTCGTAGCAGACGCGAGATGTAGCAGAGATGAGTCACTACTTGTTATGCGTGAAATGAAATGGCTATGGTATGGAAATGTATGACCTTAATGCATTTCTAAGTAATCCTTTAAAAGTATGAGCGAATGTATGTCACTAATAATTATCTTGCACTTATTTTTACTTGACTTCGTCAGATCATCAGATTATCCTTTATTTTAAATTATAATATCATTTTGATATCAACATGTTAAAATGTGAATTGTATTTGTAACAAAGACTTGATAATTTTGAAATATTAATTTATTATTACTATAGCCTATATTTATAATTATATATAACTATTTTATAATTATATATATAACTATTTATAATTATAACTTGTCAGAAATAATAGTGAGCAAACGAAGCCCGTTCTACGAGAAGCGCAAGTAAGCTACGCTTCAGCTACGCACGAACTACGATTCAAATGTTATGCATGAGCGGCGTCGTAGCAGATGCGAGATGTAGCAAAGATGAGTCACTACTTGTTATGCGTGAATTGAAATGGCTACGGTATGGAAATGTATGACCTTAATGCATTTCTACGTCATCCTTTAAAAGTATAAGCGAATGTATGTCACTAGTAATTATTTTGCTCCTATTTTATCCTAATACGTCAGATGATGGGTGATGTTATTTATCACCTTTCAGAAATAATAGTGTGCTAACGTAGCTCGTTTTACGAGAAGCGCATGACAGCTACGCTTTAGGTACGCACGAGCTACTATTCAAATGTTATGCATGAGCGGCGTCGTAGCAGATGCGAGATGTAGCAGAGATGAGTCACTACTTGTTACGCGTGAAATGAAATGGCTACTGTATGGAAATGTATGACCTTAATGCATTTCTACGTAATCCTTTAAAAGTGAATGTATGTCACTACTAATTATTTTGCTCTTGTTTTAACCCAACTGTGTCACATGGAGGTCGGAGGATAATGATATTTATTACCTTCTCTCTGACGCAGGAAATTTTAAGTTACTATTATTAACACAAACTCCTGAAAATGGTAAAAATAAATAAATTATTAAAAAACAAAGTATCCGACTGCAAATTTCCATTTTATAAGTCGAGTATATTTTTAAGTAGCTAGGTCTTGTTTTAAGTATAAATGTTGGATTTTTTTCGAAAGAATCAGTGATTTAAGTAAACATGAATCATCACCACTATTTCTGCTTTAAAATATTACAGCTATCCATGGGCGGTAGTTGCCACTATCAGAAGTTCTGCATACTTGTTAGTTACTTTCAAATTATATAAAACAATTAATGGCGTTAATGTTTTCTGATTTGTTCCTACTAACGCAAGGCCGATTCTGCTAGTTTAGCGATATTCTATAGTGTAAACTAATATGTATAACACATATATGTAACTAATTGCACATTTGTAATAAAAGAAGAAAACATCATAGAATTTTATTATAACCAAGTTGCAGAATATGTTATTTTAAAATTATAATTTTAAAAACAAAAATAATATAAAAAGATAAAATAACAGTAAAATTAATGCATATTGAAGGATTAACAGAACTTTAAAAGGGTCTAGTTTCAAACACTTCAGATATTTCAATTTACCAACAAAATTAATTAAAGATATGTACTTAGAACGTATAATCTAATAAATGAGATGAAAACTGCGTAAATAAGCAAACTAGAGCATTAATCAAAACTAAGTATATGGATAAGTGCTCATTAAACCTTACTATATGCCCCACTTAGAGATTATTAGACCGTTATGTGTCAAGTATGAGGTATGCTAATTTACCGCATAAATTTTCGAATTCATACACAACGAAGCGTAACATTTGATATTTTACTATAAACAAGGTCATGATCTTGAAAATTTAAAACTATAGTGAAAATCAATTAGGATTTTTAGGAGTTTACTCATTTAGAATCGATTTGCATATATAAGGGCCCGGTATGAGAAAAATATGAAGAGTAAAATCTACTGATGAATGACCTCGTTACGTTTTTTATTGAGTATAAAGCCATCTAGTTAACACTTTATAACTATTTTATCATTACGCGTGGATGGTATGCATTGGTTTTGTGATTACGTTTTGCCGAAATCTCGATAGTATTTAAAATAGTAAATCGTTAAGATAAGTAATATTAATATTTTAATACGTACTTATGTATTCCGGAATTGTTTAAACATGTCTATGGGTGACCACTTACTATGAGAAGTTCCGATTTTTTGTTCATTACTTTAATTTTACACAAAAAATATAGAGATGTAGATATAGAGTATTGAGAACGTTAATATGAATACGGTCATTTGTGCCGGACATTAACAGGACGGCCTTCATTTTCCAAAGATATGATACCCAGGAAATCTTTATTCACTGATACTTGAAGGAAAAATGACCCATTTTTCAAAGGGGACAAAAGATTTGGGTTACCGAGGTTATCTATTGATGTGTCAATCAAACTTTATCAAATTCGGGTATTTTATTTCCCATCACCGTTAGCATTGAAATCGAATGTGCCATGAGTGACAGGTACAACAAAGCACCTTTCTCTGGGAAAAGAGCTCTGTATATACAATCATAAGGTTTTTGGTTTGGCGTGATATGGGTTCAGAAGAATTCAGTTTTTGTTAGATTTATCACATATTTATCGTAGTAGAGTTGTTGTATCGTTGTTGCAAGAAATTGGTAATCGCAAAACAGTTTTAATTAAACAGTTGCAGTAAAAATAAAACCGCCACACTTATTTTTAGCGTGAAGCAATTTTTACGTTACGATGGAAGGGTGTGGTTGCCGTCACACTTTTATATGAGGCGACCATCTTAGTCCTCGGGAGCAGCGACGCATCTGTGATTGACTTCGGATAGAAACCCATGTTCTGTATGAAGTTGCTTACAGATGTCCATGAACGGCAGTTACTGCTCACCATCAGGTAGACTGCATGCTTGTTTGCTACTTCAATCTTATATAAAAAAAAAACTTGCTTACAATTTCTACACTCATAGCCCCACAGTAGAATTTTCTCCTATGTTGTGGCCATGGACATAGAAAGACGAATACACAAACACCCCAACTCAGAACAGAAATCTAATTTATCATCAGGCACCTGTCTGGCCGAGGATCAAACCCAGAGCCCACTGCGTGTCAGATCAGTTAGGTCATCATTAATGATAAACATTGTCACAATTAAATTGTGTCCTAAGCATGGCGGTTAAACCTCAAGTTTACGGCATTACAATAGCAACAAATCAAGTTAATACCGTTACGCCTTTATGGGAATAATTTATCGCATTGAATTCATGGAATTATGAATTCCGCCCTCCGATTGGTCGATGACCGAATAGCCCAATCAACTGCGCGGTATCCGTCGCCATCAAAAGGTCCATTAGGTTCTGAATGGAGGTTTTCATGTCTAAATATATTCGATATTTCAGTTGTGTCATTTATTCTACGCTCAGTTGAGTGGAGTTTTTGCTTGAATTGGGGAACAATTTTTTTTGTAAGATTTAATTTTGAACTGAGAATAAGATTTTTTTTAGATTTAACAGGTGATAGGCCAGAGTAACGCGACAGTGAAGGTACCTACGTCACACTTAAATCTAACGTGAACCAGTTCTCGCATTTCGGTGGAAGACGGTGGTTGCTGGTTCACTTTTACACGAGCCAATCAATCATCTTAGTTCTCAGGAGTAGCACCGCATCTGTGATTGACTTCATAACATTGTCACAATTAAAATATGTCCTAAGCAAGGCGGTCAAGCTCCAAATTTATGGTAGTATAATAGTTACAAATCAAGTTAATACCGTTACGCTTTTATGGGAATATTTTATCGCATTGAATTCATGGAATTATGAATTCCGCCCTCCGATTGGTCGATGACCGAATAGCCCAATCAACTGCGCGGTATCCGTCGCCATCAAAAGGTCCATTAGGTTCTGAATGGAGGTTTTCATGTCTAACGAATATATTTCAGTTGTGGCATTTTATTCTAGGGTCGTTCGAGTGGAGTTTTTGTTTGAATTGGGGTTATTATTTTTACATAAGATTTGGAATTGAGAATAAGAAATTGTTTTTAAATGTAACAGGTGGGAGAAACAGTGTAGTTCGGCAGAGAAAGTGCCTATGCCATATTTAATTCTAGCGTAAAGCAGTCATTGTATTTCAGTGGAAGGCTGTGGTTGCCGGCTCACTTTTACAAGAGGATACCATCTTTATCCTCGGGAGTAGCAATGCACTTCAGATAGAACACCTGTTCTATATAAGGTCGCTTACTGATATCCGAGGGTGGCAGTGAACACTTACGTCAGATGGACTGCATGCTTATTTGCTACATCGATCAGATAAAAAAATGTACATGTCGCCTCTTTACGTGGCAAGTACAAATTGACCTTTTTTGTCAAATTTCATAATTATCATGTTTGTCGTAATTTTGCCTGTAAGTCATTAGGTAATACTTATTTATAATGAACGTATTAGGTGTAATTCAACAATTAGCTTCCTATAAAATTGTAGTTTTCAAGATAATAATAATAATAAATCTTCTTTATTTCTTGTTTACTAAAACTTATATAGTGTTACGTAAATTATATACCTATAAACTAGCTATAAACTAATAACTATAACTATTACTATTACTTAGTCAGCAAGAACCCCGGTTAAGTTAAACTACAACTCTCCAGATATGGCCAGCTATTTTCTTGAGGTCGTTCTCCCAGCGAATCAATGGTCTCCCTTGACTTCTACGGCCCGGTGGACCGCTCCATGATATCACTAACGCGGTCCACCTTTCCAGTTTTGAAAATTACACGTTGTTATTGTAAAGAGGCGACAAAATTTGTGTTACTTGAGAGTGGTTGGAGGGCTAATTTTAAAAGTCTTCGAAGAGTAGTTTCCCTTACCACACCATTCAAAACAGAGCAGGCTAACACTTAACACTTAATGGCAAAAATAAATGTGACGGCGACTCTGGAAGTCGAACAGCAAATCTGCTACCTCCATAGTATAATATTTAAAAGGGTATTCGGTTCAAAGCCATCGCCTCAACAAATATCTTCGTTTTTCCATGATTTTTCAAGAAACTGAAGTATTTGCGGAAAACCGTAGCGGAGGAGTGCTTTATTGTTTACATTCTCCGACGCCCTCCTTCCTTCAGCGGTTTGTAAATAAAGCTGTTTGCTCCGTATTCAGAGATATATGGGAAATCTGTTTAGACAAACTGATCTTACGTGTTATATCGATACTTGCATGTTGTTGAATTAAATAAAAAATCATACGCATGCAAGTGTTTCTGATAAATTGACTTTAAATATGTATTATAAAGATAACCCCTTGTTTATGTATGTCTTGAAGCTGCAGCACTCAATATAAACTAAAGGATATATACGCATAAATCGCCACTGACCGTTCTACGCGGGAACCTGGGGCGCACTGAAAATCGGCCGTCGTGGATGCCGCACGGGATCCGCGGCTTATGTCGAGTGCGACTCCATTTTCGTCTAGTTCTCGCTGCAACCTCAAACTTGTAGAAATAAAATTTTGTACCTTATAAACAGACCTGTTGTAGTGAAAACTGACGAAATAAATATTTTTTCTTTCTTTCTTTCAAATATACGATGGACATAAAAATAATGATAAGGAATTAAAAATAATGGTAATGCATATATATCATTATTTTTAATTTCCTTATGTCCACCTAAGTCTAGTTACCAACGATGGGGCGGAGTATTTTATTGTTGTTGAATATTATGTCTGTAATTCTGTTTCTTCTTTAATATTATATATATTGAATATTAACTGATTATTCAGCTGTGAGTGGCGTTTCAAAATTGTAAGATAGTTAAGATAAAAAAA
This sequence comes from Spicauda simplicius, assembly GCA_949699795.1. NCBI lineage: Eukaryota > Metazoa > Arthropoda > Insecta > Lepidoptera > Hesperiidae > Spicauda > Spicauda simplicius. The sequence goes on along the minus strand of OX453076.1, from coordinate 6,121,774 downwards.
ATGCTTAAAATTATTTTAATGTAATTGGTTTTATTTGTTACTTTATGGATAAAATTAATAACCAGTACTTAAGATAATTGGAGTGGAAAGTCGGAGATCAAGCTTAGTGATGCGCTATGGGAGAGGCCTATGTCCAGAAGTGGACTGAGACACACTGATAATGATGATGATATGATATTTTCAAAAATACTGTTGGAATCTTTTGTATTGCGTGTTTTTGAATATTACTAGTGGTATTGACTTGCATATTATCTATATATTAATACGTGAAGCAAAAACTTGTGAAGCATTTTAAGTAATATGCTGCGGACGGATTAGTATGAAATTTTGCACGGTTATAGTGGACGTAGAGAAGGAGTGCAGAATGTTAATATTTTTTTCAAATAATGCTTAAAACATACATAAAATTAACTAAAAAAACATTAAACACACTACCGTGCATTTGTCACAAACACATACATAATATAAACGAAATAGAACATTCAATGTCCTATTATGAAAACACATAACGTTAAAAATTACAGATGTTTTTGTCAAAACACCCGCTAATGCTTTTAAATGCAGCACAGTTAATAAACCTCTTTTTACCTTTAACGGGTGAGTTCAAAATAACATGAAAATTATTATAATTTATTTAAATAAGATAAATATTGGTTCCACTTTGGACAATATGAAGTTTATTTTTTTAAATTTAAATAACGGTCAAATTTCGACCGTTGTGACGGGTGACTAGTACAGTTTAAATCATATTTTTTCAGTATAAATCCTTAAGATCCGGCGCACCTCTTTTATTTACTTGATACAATACTTATAGTCCTAATACATACCATCTTTCTATTAAGTGGTTTACCATTAAATCAATTCTCGTCTATTGTTTTGAACTACAAAACTATTCGCATACAAATCTTGTAAGCGAAACCTTTTAGCAACATTCTGAAAGTTATCGCCGGTCATCAATTCGAGCGCGGCTCGTAAAACATTTCGTACATTATTTCTATTGTGGTAGATTTGAACCACTTCCACTATTTCGAAATAGGAAAATATTATGTTCAAGACGTTTACAAGTATTATAATTTGTATTATAGGTTTAAAGACATTTATTCTCAAAAAGACATATTTGTCACTTACATGAGAACATAGTAAATATAAAAGATACATAAGTTCGTCGTCACACTGTACATACATTAATGTTAATCATATATAAATGTTTACATAAATCCTATCATGAACAATATCCACAAACAATAAAATTGTAAATGCAATATTACACAAACGGCAATCATTTAACGTATTATGTTTAAGTACCAATCCTACTATCAATAATGTATTATAGAAACGCAAGAAATGCTTCACGCTAGAAATAGGTGTGGCGGTGGTACTTCCCCGGTCAAACTACAGTGTAGTTTGACCGGGGTAGTAGTCTACCACCTTCAATAGAATAACATGCATTTTTATAGTTTAAAGTAATGAGAATAAGGGTTTTTATATCGACATTGAGAGTACTAGAAACAGTGGAATAATATAATTTGGAAAACATCATTTATTACTTAAACGTACGCACTTGCTCAAATATTTCAGTATGTTAATGATAGTACATGTTATGTCTTTACGGTCTAACCAACCCTAATGTTGAGTACACAAGCGGCCGTATTGCATTACCTAATTGTCTGACTGTCAAGCGATCAACTAACACTACATAGTATAAAGTTGCTTCGCGCTGTGTGTCCCTATGTATGGTTGGTGTTTTGGTGACCGTAGTGCTGTGCAACAGCAATACCCACTACGGTCACCAAAAGACGTGTCAGGCGCGGTGACTATATGCAAAAAACTCCATTAGCGCAGTCTATGTTTAGCAGTGTTTCTGAAAGGGCTGATGGATCTACATTTATGGTCATAAACATATATATTTCACTACCTTTATAGCATTCGAACACATAATTTACTTACTTTTGACAAGAAAAAAAGTACTCGTAGGCACGCACTATTATTTGACTATCGAAGCGATATTAAGAGCATTCACGTTACAACGGTCGCGCGCACTGTCGAACGGACTGTCGCAACGACAGTTCAAGTTGAATACTTAAACGGACTTGCGAAATAATTAAATCGCAACTTACAGTAATAACAATGTAATTAGAGTGTAGTGTCCTTAGAATTATATACAATAGCTTAGCATTATACGTAGAAAAAAAAACAAAATCACAACATTTATACATCTATGTACAATGCACCGAATTATACATACCACGTAAATAAAAAGGATAAATGGTACTATATATATTAAGCGTAAATGTAAGATTTCTTTAATTGCCAACGTTGTCACCACCGCACACGACAGTGTGATGGTGACAGCGATGGCCTAACGTGGAGTTAAGAAATAAATACTTATTGTTAAAAAAAAGAAGAACTATTGTGACAAAAGGCACGGACGATCAGTCTGTGGAGTTTTTGTGTTATAATAAAAAAAAACGGACTTGCAACATGACCTTGGTCGTACAGTCCGCCTTAGGACCAAGCCATTCAAGATCGAACTTGTCGCATACGACCGTTGTTCGTGCGACAGTCCGTGCGACCGTCGTAACGTGAATGCCCACCTTTATATCTCGTTAGTTATAGCTTACAGTCGCGTGTGTGACACCACTAGTCCTTTTGTTTTCGCCCTTATTAGGTTGAGTAGAGTCACACGACCCGTAAAATTTTGTATTTGTCACGTCTATGGTTTTATATGTTATGTATCACGCAATACGGGTTGCTTCTCTTTGTTTTGCTTAATAATAAATGATACTTTTATTTGTTAGATGTGGCGGGTTGAAATATGGCGGGTGAGGTCCGGTCGAGATTTGATAAAAATATTTTCACTGTTATGTATTTTGGCGGATATGTTTTGGTGTTTCTTTGTACATTTTGTAATGTTACATTAAATTATACTGCATTTTTATTTTATGTAACGACCTGCGTAAAGAAGTTAATATACTAGTCAGACACGCAGTGGGTTTCGGGTTCGATCCACACGGAGAACAGAACGGTTTATTTAGATTTATGGTCAAGTCTGGGTGTTTATCTGTTCTTTATATAAATCCATGACACCCATGTAGCTGGAAAAAAATCCTAGTGTGGGGCTAATATGAGTGTATAAAGCGTTATTATTAGTAACTAGTCACTTGTAGCAACGGTCGAAATTGTGTAATAATATAATATTATAATAATGTTATAATTTTCAAGTTATTTAGAACGCACCCGTTAAAGGTAAAAAGAGGTTTGATTAGCTAAGCTGCATTTAAAAGCAATAGCGGGTATTTTGACAAAGACATCTGACATTATTGACGTGATGTGTTTTGTATGTATGTGTTTGTGTCAATGCAAGGTAGTGTGTGTTTTCGCCAGTGTTGGAGGACTCCAAATGAAACTATGAAATGTACTTCTTGTTCGGTATATTAAATAATTAAGGATTAACATGGAGCGCAAGGGACGTCCGTACAGTATATGGCCTCAAGGCATCTATTTTTGCGGGGTGTGGTCGGCGCGGGGCGGTGTCGGCGACGGCGGGGGGCGACGCGCGGGACGTAGACTCCTGGGCATGACCGCGGACGATGGTGCGCGCGGACAAGCTCCCCGGGTTGAAGAGTCATCTTCAAAAATCTTCAATAGGCAAGGGACACAAATTATTCCAGCCTCGTCGAATTGTCCCTTTTCTAGTCCTGACCTCGGCTACACGACTCACTCCGTCAACTCCAGGGTAAACATGGATGACACGACCCAACGGCCAGACTAGGGGAGGTGTAGATTTATCTTTAATTAATACAATTGTGTTGAGTTTGATTTCTCCTTTGTTTGTTTTCCATTTAAATTTTTGCTGAAGCGTACAAACGTATTCTTTCGAAAATCTTCTCCAAAAATGTAATTTTATTGCTTCTACTCGTTGGTGGCGTTGTAGTGCGTTAATATTTGTAGACTCGGCAACCTGTGGACTTGGCACAGACGTTAAAGTACGCCCTATCAACAAGTGAGCAGGGGTTAGGACAGAAAGGTCTTGAGGATCGGTGGATAAAGGAGTCAAAGGTCTTGAATTCAATATAGCTTCTATTTGAGTAAGACAGGTGGACATTTCTTCATAAGTTAAATGGGTTAATTTCAAAATTCTATATAAATGGTGTTTCGTAGATCGGACGGCGGCTTCTGCCACGCCATTAAAGTGAGGCGAATAAGGGGGTGCAAAGAAAAACTGGATGCCTTCATTAGCCAATTCACTAGAAATATTTGAGTTTGTAATGAATGATTGTAACTCATTGCAAGCACCGACAAAGTTGGTTCCGTTGTCGGACATGATCGTTTGAGGTTTGCCTCTACGACTCATGAAACGACGTAAGGCTGCTATATACGTCTCTTTGCTCAAATCTGAAACAAGTTCCAAGTGAACTGCCCTGACTGCTAGACATGTAAAAATACAAAGGTAGGATTTTAGTAACTTGCAACCTCGACCCTTTCGATCGGCTATCAGGATTGGCCCAGCATAGTCGACTGCTACATGCAAAAATGGAAATTCTAGCTTAGTTCTCGCCTCTGGTAATTGGCCCATGATTGGCTGAGCATTTTGACATTTATGCCTGAAACATATAATACATTGCTTGACTATGTGCCTAGCGAGATTTCTTCCACCTAGGGGCCAATAAGTGCTACGGATGTCTGCGAGAAGTAACTGAGGACCTGCATGTAAAAGTTTTAGGTGTTTATCGCGAAATATTAATTTGGTTAAGTGATGTTTACTGCATAAAATTATGGGGTGTTTTTGATTGAAAGAATAAGGAGAATTATCTAATCTTCCTCCTACACGGATTATCTTATTAAAGTCAATGAACGGAGTTAAAGATAATAACCTGTTTTTTAACGGTAATTGTTTCCCAGATTTTAAAAGAAAATATTCTTCGGTAAACATTTCTGATTGACCTTGTCGTACAATAGTATGCATAGATTTAAGCAACTCATCAGAAGTTAAATTGCCTACGAATTTGTATTGTTTGTTTTTACAATTATGTATGAATCTTTGTATGTATGAAACGATATGTATGAGTCGAGTTAAGTTAGAATGTTTTTGTATGAGTACCGAAATAATGTTTGTTGTAGTATATGTAGTCACATCTTGAACGAAACTGCACGCTTCGGGAAGATCCTGTTTTTCGTTTGTAACGGGAAGTTTCGGCCATGTATTTTCATTATTTCTTAAAAAGTGTGGTCCCGACCACCACAATGACGCAGTATTGATAACATCGGCCTTAACTCCACGAGAAACAAGATCCGCGGGATTGTCGAGAGACGGTACGTAGCTCCACGGATATCCTGCTGTGCACTCATTTATTTCATTTACTCTATTGCGAACAAAAGGTTTTAACCGTTGAACGGGGGTTTCTAACCACCCTAGCACGATAGCAGAATCACACCAAAATCTACAAGAAACCTGTAATGTTAAGGAATTCAAGACTTTGGCGCATAATCGAGTGGATAGAAGAGCGGCGCACAGTTCGAGCCGAGGCATAGTTGTAGGCTTTAGCGGTGCAACCTTATTTTTGGATGTAATTAATTGAGTGTGGATTCTGCCATCCCTGCTAAGTGTGCGGCAGTATATGCATGCGCCATACGCTCGTTCAGAGGCATCTGAAAATGCATGCAATTCGACCTTTACAATGTCATTCTGCAGAATCCATCGCGGAATATTTAGTTTATTTAGATGGAATAGATTCTGTGAAAATGACGCCCAAAGTTCATAAATATCGTTTGGAATAACATCATCCCATCCAATTTTTAACGACCACAATCTTTGTAAAATAATTTTTGCTGCTACTACGACAGGTCCTACTAAACCTAGGGGATCAAAAATTTGACTAATTACTGAAAGAATGTTTCTTTTTGTGGCTGATTTTGGTTTTTCTACATTTATCGTAAAGGTTAATGTATCTGAGGTCGGTATCCACATAAGACCCAAGGTTTTTGAACGGGTTTTTGAATTTTCAGAGAATTCTAGAGTCTGTTCCGCGTAAATGTTGTCTGCAAATAATTCATGTAATAATTCAGGGCAATTAGATTTAAATTTGCGTAAATTGAAATTGGCTGAGGAGAGTGCAGAAATTACACCTTTAGTTTGTTTTATTACCTCATCCTTTGATTTACCTCCGCTTAAATAATCGTCAACGTAAAAATCTCTTGAAATTGCAAATTTGACAGACTGATCTTCGACTGTGTCAGAAAGGGAGGAAAGACATTTCGTTGCCAAATAGGGTGCTGAGGCTGTACCGTAAGTGACTGTGTTTAAGGTGTATGTTTTGAGTGGCTGAGAAGGGTCAAAGCGAAATATAATTTGCTGTAAACAACGCTGAATGGGATTTATGTCTATGGATCTGTACATTTTCTCAATGTCACCAGAAATTACTACCTTATGTTGGCGAAATCGCAATAGAATGGATATTAAATCGTCTTGAATAGTAGGCCCGACCATTTGTATATCGTTCAATGATAATCCTGAGGTTGTGACAGCCGACGCGTCAAATACTGTACGAAGTTTAGTTGTACTACTTGACTCCCGAATAACACCATGGTGTGGTAAAAAATAATTAACATTAGAGGTACAGGAAACACAGCTAGAGGAAATGTGACAAGGGTTTTTATTTTCAGACATATGCCCTAACTTCTGATACTCTAACATGAATTCCATGTATTTTTCTTTAAACTTAGGGTCTCTTTGAAATTTACGCTCGAGAGCAAGGAACCTAGTTTTGGCTTTTGTATAAGAATCGCCCAGTTCTTGGGGATTTTGTTTTAAAGGCATAGTGACAACGAAACGGCCTGCTTTGTTGCGATAGGTATCTCTTTTAAATCTTTCTTCACAGGCACGTTCCTCACTTGTTAATGAATATTTGGTGGGAATTGAATCCAACTCCCAAAACTGGGAAACATTAATATTGTCTTGTTCATTTATAAAATGACACTGGTGAGAATGAGAAGCGGTACGGTTCACGTACCCAGAAACTAACCACCCCAGTTTGGTCTCATAAAGTTTGGGTTGGTATTTTCCTAGGTCAATGAAATTGTTGCATAGAACATCCCAGAACATTTCAGCCCCAACCAGTATGTCTACAGCAGCGGGAATATTAAATTTAGGATCAGCCAACTGGACATGAGAAGGTATAGGAATGGTTTTCATTGAAATCGGTTTGTTAGGCAACATTGTAGTAATTTCAGGTAAGATCAGACATTTAATTTTCGCTTTATAATTACTATACAGTGAAGATATAGTGACCTGACATGATTGTGTAGTCTTAAAAGATTGGTTACCGATATTCGACACCGTGGAGCGTGCATCGCGTCTCAGCAATCCCAGCTTACCACATAGCTCAACCGTCATGAAGTTGGCAGTGCTTCCGTTGTCCAGCAGGATACGCGCAGTATGTGTACCCCCGTCATTGTCATGGACTTTCACCAATGCTGTGGATAGAAGAATTTGTGGCGAAGTAGTATGCTGATCGGTGCTTGTTGTAAGTGCAACATTATCTACGGGGGTATCAGATTCAGAGTTACATGAAATCGTTTCAGTGGCCAAGGCAACACTCTCTTGGTGTGTCGTAGAACGTGACAGTGCGATGTCATCATTCTTGTGTAAATGCAACAAGGTACTATGTTTATATTTGCAATAGCGGCAATGCGGAAGCTGGCATCTTACGTGAGAATGACCTGGTCTCAAGCAGTTTAAGCAAACATTTAAATCTTTAGCTTTCGAGATACGATTTTCTATAGACAGCTCTCTGAATTTATCGCAGTGGTATAATATATGACCTGCCTTGCACAAAGGACAATGAGCCCTTTGTTTATGGAATGTATCTGAATTATTAGATAACGATAAAGACGACTTAGATTTAGAAAATTCGCTTTTTTGAAATTTGATTTTATTTTCTTCTATAACCTCCAACAAATCCGCCCTGTTTCGCAAAAATGTAGAAAATTGATCAAGATTGGGTGGTTCTGATAACGTGTTTCTATATTCTTCCCACCTCCGGTTTGTAGTAGAATCCAATTTAGATGCTATCATAAAAATTAAAAGCGTATCCCAGTGTTGAGTAGGCTGGTTTAAAATACTCAAAGCTCTAATATTCTTATTAGTGACATCGACTAAGTTACGAATAGCGTTGCTTGATTCATTGAAAATCGGATCAATGTTAAATAAAGCCTGAACATGATTATTTACTAGTAACCTTGAATTGTTAAAACGCTCACATAGTAAGTTCCAAGCTAATAAATAATTATCTTTTGAAAAATCTATATTTTTGACTATAATGGCGGCACTTCCATGTAGTGACGCTCGCAAATAGTGAAATTTACTGATGTTGTCTAGACTTTCGTTATTATGGATCATGGATGTAAAGGTGTCCCTAAATTCGAGCCAACCCTGATAAGCGCCATCAAATTGAGGAATATTTATCTTTGGTAATTGAAATCTATTATTTTGGTTGCAAGTCCCACCTGAGATGACGTCATTGAGGCCTGAACCGCAGCACGAGTGATGTCCATCATCTTCAGTTTTATTAGCCTTTGCAGCGAGAACCGTCTGAGCTGTAGCTACCAGCCGGTAGTACTGGGTCTCAATCTGGTCGCGGTCTGCGTACTGCTCGTCAGGGCAGTCACACAGGGACTCGATTTCAGTCTGTAAAATATCAAATTCCTGTAGAATATTTTCTATACGAGTGAGGCGAAGCTTAAGTTCATTCGCATGAACTTCGCTAAGGTCTGGATACGATTGAGCAAGGTTAAGATGCGTCTCAAACTGAGTTAGCTTTGCCTTTATGCTTGCTTTCTTTTTCTTAAGCCTATTTAAATCTTTATTATCTTCAGGCATAATTAAATTTTAAATAAATAAATATAGTTATAAGTAAAACTCTATTGAACAGCGGAAGAATTGTAATAAATGCAAAAATGCAGCGGAGTTATGGGTCTAAAGATAAGGAACAGCTGACCGTTACAGGCGTTGACCTTTCGTCGCAGCGCAGCGGTCAACCCGGTAGGTATCTATCAAGCGGGCGTTCAAACGCCGAGGGATCGGTTAAAACGTAAGTTAAATTCAAATCAGCGACAGCGACAATGAAAAGAATATAGCATGTATGATTATGCATAAGCGTAAAATTATACTATTTAGCACTCCAATGTGTAGATGATTTTATTTTAAATTTAACAGTACAGCAAAGTAAAAGGTCAAGAAATGTGTAATAATCTAAGAAAGTATTGTTCTACTTCATAAGGAATATTTTACTCAAATAGATGAAATAATAGGAGTAGTAGGAATAGATGTAGGATAGTGATGGAACGAACTCACCAAACAGGGCGCACTCACTGTACAGGCCAATCCAGTAAATTCAAATCCAGTATTTGATTTCAGTATTGTCCAGGTATATAATTTTCGCCGGTTGTTTCCACGAAGGACCAGTGTTTTCGCCAGTGTTGGAGGACTCCAAATGAAACTATGAAATGTACTTCTTGTTCGGTATATTAAATAATTAAGGATTAACATGGAGCGCAAGGGACGTCCGTACAGTATATGGCCTCAAGGCATCTATTTTTGCGGGGTGTGGTCGGCGCGGGGCGGTGTCGGCGACGGCGGGGGGCGACGCGCGGGACGTAGACTCCTGGGCATGACCGCGGACGATGGTGCGCGCGGACAGTGTGTGTAATGTGTTTTTAATTGATTTTATTTCTTATGCATTATTTTAAAAAAATAGCATTCCGTTATTCTTCTCTATATCAACTATAACCGTGCGTAATTTCACACTTCTCCGACTGCGGCAAGTATCTTAAGAACGGATCACAAGTTTTTGCTTCACGTATTAATTTATAGATACTTATGCGAAGCACTTCACGCAAGTTAAGTGGTAAACCATGTAAATTAATGCTATAAACGTCGACGAATGCATTTCGCATTCTTCATTCTTCATTAATGTGAAAAAAAATTGACTTAAAGTTAAGACGCGGTTTCTACGTCGTCTAAATTCACCTGTATACCCCTATATATAATTGTTTACGCTACTGTGTTCTTATTTTCAACCTAAGGAACAGTCTCAATATGAAACAGTAATCATGTTTTATAAAAGTAATTTGTATGTGTATCCGAATTGCGTTTGAAGGTCACTGAACCTATTAAACCTTTCGTTTTTTATGAAGCGTGTGTTACACGGTATTTTGGCAAAGAGTGGACGTATTTACGAGAATTTATAGAGGAAAGTATGATTTTTTTATCTGACTGAAGTAGCATAAACGAGCATGCAGTCCATCTGATTGTAAGTGGTCACTGCCGTCCATGGACATCTGTAATAAACTACATACAAGACATGGGTTCCATCTGAAGTCAGTCACAGATGCGTTGCTACTGCCGAGGACTATGATGGTCGCCTCATGTGAAATTATGCCGGCAACCACACCTTTCTATCGAAACGCAAGTAATGCTTCACGCTAGAAATAGGTGTGGCGGTGGTACTTCCGCGGGCGAACTACACTGGTTCTACCACCGTGATATGATACTGATAAACATATCAATGAATACAATAAGTTAGACGAATGTCGTGAATGTGACAGTTTATGGTTCTATCATAAAAGCGATTACTTCCAGACGATCTTTTGCGTGAACAAAATACCGTAAGATATAAATGTACACAAAAATCTTTAAAAAATCGAGATAAAACCTTTTTTTTGTTTTTTTTTTTTCCCAAAAAATCTTAAATTGGTTACCCCAATCTTGTAGTGCACAGTAAATAAAAAGATCTTGGTCTGCCATCCTAAAGCGACCGCCATATTTTACTTATATTGATTTTATTTATGCATTATTATCCAAACCAAACGTGAATAAAAATTCAGCTTCATAGACTGCCCTTAACTGTTATTCAGTTGCAAGGTAGTAATTTTTGTCTCATACAAATGAAGTAACAAGGCTAATTAAATAAAAGCCTTTAAAAGGAAGAAGTGAGATTGCCAGTCCATTTTCATATCACACGGCCAACTACGTAGCAATCTGTGACTGACTTCAGATCGAACCCTTATTCTGTATGTCAACTTTATAGATGTCTATCATGGGTAAATGGCTGTCATTCGAAACATCTGTATGTCTATGGGCGACAGTTACCACTTACCAGGTTAACTGCTCGTTTGTTACTTTAATCGAATTAGAAACAAATATTTTATGACTTGAGGTATAATTTAAAAATTATTTAATGGATAGTAGATTCTGTAATTAAATATTGTCTTTCAGTCTCACGAAGTCCCACTACTAAGAAAATTGTTGTTTACTGTTTTCTAATATTTCTCGGAAAATAAGCTTCAAAAGATTTTTAACACTGTAATGTTATAAAAAATATGAATTTAATAGTTAGTAGCTTCAGTAAAATTAAAGTAGGTAAAGTAAAATCCTTTTCTGTTTTAATTTAAAAGTTACTCGTATAGCTAGCTACTCATTTAATAATACGTACAGTGAAGCAATTAGCAAAATTTCAAGTAATATAATATTGTAATAACATTGCGTGAGCCTCAATTTTAATGCACACAACATATAAATTTTCATTTCGCTCCGAAAACTTTAACATAATTACGTACAGGATATATTTGTGGTTAAACAAGAGTAAACCCTCATCTGAATCTATGAGAAGTTTTGGCGTCAGCGGAATTTGTACCATAAGAAAGCGATAAAGTTCAAGATAATTATCAATATTTGTATGGATGTAAAGATGTTACCTATACATCCATACAAGTATTGATAATTACCTTATCCTGCTGTTTTATACGCGCAAATAAAAAATCTAAATATCGCATGATAAGGGGCTGTAGAAGCCCAAAAATCCTTTTTGAAATGAACTTTTTATCCTAATTACATAGTTTCTTGTGTGTATATATAATGTGAGTTTATTGTCTAAGTTGATATCATGTAAAGTATGTATTATCTATCGTAATAGATGTTTCGTAAACTAAAGATCTTATTTTTAAATTTGAAGTTTATTGGCGTGAGTAAATAACAACCGACTCCAACTACCAGAAAGTTACATTGATTATTAATTTAAACAAATGTTGGTTTAGTAAATAGTTCTGAAGAAATTTAGGCTTGAACTGGTATAGCATATTGGTTGACGAGTTGAAGCTCAAATTTGGTCATATTATTTAATTGTAGGTACGCAATGTTCGTTTCAACTTTTTATGATAATTGGTTTGGCAGGAGTTATTTTAAATCTAAATAAGAGCTTATAAAATTTGAAGTGTTTTTTCGATTTTTCTGGGATCCTAACATCAGATCCTAATTTAGTGACAATCGCTCCAAACTACAAGTATACTCTCTCGAATAAAAAATATATAAATTAATCTACAGTTGGCATGGAAATCGGTGTAAAAACACAAAAAAATGTATGTATATAAACCAAATTGATAATTTCTTCCTTTTTGAAGCCGGTAAAAATTTACACTTATTACAATTTTTTATGCTAAAACTGTTAATACATCACAATTGGTTATTAATTGAAAGTGTTATTAGTTATAACATTTAGGTGTTACTTCGGAGTACGAATGAATCGATCGACCTACGATAACGCTATTTTTTAATTTATTACAATTTATTACACTTTCTCAACTCGTATCGGTTTGGATAGACCTTTACAAGCAAAGTTTGTCGCTATCACCGCTAAGTTTTGAGGTGAACAACCGTTCTACGGTCAATTCCAGTTATTTACTATCCTTCCCGACATTCCCTTATAAATGAGAATAAATTTCCAACTGTGGCGGGTTAACGCTTTAGCTATTGTATTTCATTTTTTGTGCAATTTACGGTTTGGAGAAATATGGTGTCGTTACCCTGTAACAGTTGTTTGGAATTATGACTTTGTTGTAAGAACTTGGAAATAGGTGATTGCACCCATTAATTAACTTCTAGGGCACTTTTTGTGTTATAAGTTGGAAATAGAAAATGGGTATGCAATTTATCTGATGGAAATGCGTAATACATGCAAAAAGTCTACTAAAAACACATCACACACACTACCGTGCGTTTGACACGAACACAAAATAAACGAAATAAAACATTCAATGTATTTTGACAAATAAATCTGTAATTTTTGACGTTGTGTTTTCATAGTAAGTGGAAAACACAACGTCAAAAATGTCAGACGTATTTGCCAAAATACTCGCTCTTGCTTTTAAATGCAGCTTAGTTAATTAAACCTCTTTTTGCCTTTAACTGTGGGTTTTAAATAATTTAGATAGTTTTTTGAGAATTCGTGCAACTTTGGACAACATCAAGTTTAGTTTTTGAGTTGAATTACGGTCGAATTTCGACCGTTGCGACGGGTGACTAGTACCTACTCATAATCGTGTTAAACATGACCGAAGCAAGCGGTGGGTATAATCACAGTATTAATATCATACAGTAGTCTAACTCTGCCGTGTCCTTGAATTTTATACCTACAGACGCGCTGGCCGAGAATTCGCGTTAGGGCTAACCGCCTAAAGTATTTTAATACATCTGTATACTTGACTTTCTTTCTTACTTATTATGTATTTTATTCAGTAAATTAAGGTAAAAAACAAAGCGTTCTTTTAATATTTAAGAGACTTAATAATAAATCGTACACAAATAATAGTTATAAATTGAATAATATTTTACCGACCAAATTAAAATTATTAACACTGGACGTGTTTATGCACAATTAAAGCAATCAAAAACAGCCTAATATAGTTTACAACTGCTCTTCGCAACATTATTATTTAAATAAAAAGATCCACTGCTTGAAAACGTCACATCGCCCGCTCGCCACTACGGCACATTCGCTAGCTGTTGGGTACCGAGTGCATACCGAAATCGTGGCGCGTAGGTACAACTTGCGTTTCGTGCGTTTGTAAGAAGTTAGAATACTTTAGATACTAGTACTGTGGTATAATCTATGAGGTTTTAGTGGGTAAAAATCCCGCATAACTCGGAGTCTCTCCCAAGGCTTCGGTGTACCTTTTGAAGGTTTCCTCCCCGTAACAAAAAAGGGGTATAATCAACTAGAAAATTATAGGAACAGAATATTAATCAACTAGAATATTATATTATAGCAAATAATAGTCTCGACTTTTATCAATTTTCAAAATTCTCCCTTGGTACTCTAGATTGTTCTGCAAAAAAGAACGGAGCATTTAACTATTTCAACATTAATAGGCTCAAAAATTACGCTAACAGTCCAATTCTAATAGTTTCATTGGCTACATTTCTAACAAAGTTAATTTCCTAAAATCAATATAGTCAGACCAAATTACCTTTTCTAAGAAAACTTTGTTTAGTTCACGAAGATATATTTGCACTGTCGAAATTTCGAATAGACAGCCTTATGAGTAAATTAACATTGATGGAAGTTATATTACTGAATAGTTCTATTTGATCAATACAGACAAACTACTTCGTATACTAGTATTGTAACGAATGTCATTATTTGATATTCGCGATTTTTTTATCTGATCGAAGTAGCAATCGAGAAATCCACCTGATGTTAAGTGGTCACTGCCGCACATGGACATCTGTAATCAACTTCATACAGAACATAGGGTCCATCTGAAGTCAATCACAGATGAGTTGCTACTCCCGAGGACTATGATGGTTAGTTACCTCATGTGAAAGTGTGCCGGCAACCACACCCTTCCATTGAAACGCAAAAAAATGCTTCACGTTAGAAATAGGTGTGGCGATGGTACTTCCCCGGTCGAACTGCACTGGTTTTACCACCAGGAAAATTAAATCGTTACATCACTAGTATATCGAAGTGATATTGTGAAGTATGACGTCAGGAAGGCCAGGGTGTCTTCATTATTTTCCTTTCTTGAAGATTTCAAGTAAAACACAGCAGTAAACTTCTTCGATTTATTCACAATTGAGGAGGTGTGATCGCTTCGACGGTTAAACAAGAATAATCCTTTCTACCGGCGTTCGCTCGCCTTTTTATAACAATGTTTGGTGGTGTGACAATAATAAATTTATGGAGGGTAAACTAAATTACAATTCTAAAAATCATTAAATGTTGCTATTTCATTAACAAACAATTTTCGATCTTTAAACTAACTAAAATAATTATTATGCGCGACGTGTTTTTCATAAATATGCGGTGTCGCGCCGACAAGTACATAACCCGACGCTCTGATATATCGTGCTCTAATTTAACTTAAACCAAGCACAATAACATTAGTAATTACGTATCTTTAATCATTATAAATCACTGGTTAGATAGAAGCGGCGACGTTCTCGATAGAAACACGTGCAAAGAGCCTGCACGTGTTTCTAACGTCATTTATTTCGACCGTAAAACAGTGTGCGTTGTTAATCCTCGGGATTAGCAACACATCTGTTTTTTACTTAAGTTTGAACCCTTATTCTATATAACGAAGTAGATGTGAGATCAGGTTGGTCGAAGTCTTCATTACTGTCTATTCTTGAAGATTTCAAGTAAAACGCAGGAATTATTCTTTTTCAATTTATTCTAAGTTGAGGAGGTTCGATCGCTTCGACGGTTGAACAAGAATCTTTTTTCTACCGGCCGGCGCTCGCCTTTTTATAATAATGTTTATTGAGGTGACAATAACAAACTTATGGAGGGTAAAACAAAGTAACATTTTTAGAACTCACTAAATATTGCTAATTTAACAAACAAACAATTTTCGATCTTTAAACTAACTAAAATAATTATTTTCGTCAGCGTGTTTTCATAAATACGCGGTGTCCCGCCGACATATATGAATTTGCTTACAGATGCCCGTGGGCAGCGAGAGTACTTAAAAAAAAACAAAAAAAATTTGCAAGGTTTGTGAAATCCACCAATTCGCACTTGGCCAGCGCGGTGGACTATGGCCTAAAACTCTCTCATTCTGACATAAGACCCGTGCCCAGCAGTGGGACAATAATGAGTTGACGAGTACGTCCATCGGCCCCAGTTACAGCTTACCATCAGGTGCATGCTTGTTTGTTATTTCAATTTCAATAAAATTACGTAGTTTGTGATGTATACAACTCACGTATCCCGTGTTAGTGTTACTATATTATTACTGTGTCTTCAAACTTTATGAATGTGTACTCATTATGAATAAACGATTTCTTTCTTTCTTAATTTGTGCAAGAGTTGATTAAATGGGGTCGACAGTATCCGTCTCATGTCGCTTCTATATGGCCTAACGCTCATAAATCAACCGCAAGTTCAACACTTTGATAAGCAAAGGTATAGATGCTTTCAGGAATTACGAAGCAATTAAGATTTAGATATAACAAGCAAGTGCGATAAATATGTTTGATATTATTAGTGTCATGTAATAATATCCTCTCTGGAAATTAAGGTTTATTGATGAAAGTTCTATTGTGTACTGGAATAGGTTACACTTTTAGGTAGTTTCAACCTAGTTTTCAGGGGCTGGGAGTTTTAGCGACTAATGTTATGATAGTCACCTCTGTCCAATTTAGATTTGATGAAAGGGCGACGTACTTAAAGAGTGAAAACCGAATACTACCTATTGCTAAGACCTCTGTCACTACGCTGGCGCTGTATCTCACGAACCTTGATAGTTAAGAGTTGAAATTTTCAGAGACTATGTATTTCCGTACCGCTATAAACAAATGCTAAAACAGAAAAAAAAAATTTAAGGGTGCTCCCATATAATAAACATGGTTGTTTTGTCGTAGTTTATAGATAAGGGTACGCAATCCTTCGTACGCGAGTTAGAGTTCCACTTTTCTAAATGTGTAATATCACGTGTGTAACGTGTAGGTTGTTTCGCTATGTTTTCATTGTCTCAAGTGTTAATTGTACTGGAATTCGTCCCCTCGACCATAAAGGTAGCTAAAAAGGCTAAATTAAAGAGTCACTACGTTTTTATACACTTAGCTTTCATAAATATTGTTTTGTCAAGAAAACCCTTGAGCCTGTGTTAATTCGCTAAACGCTCTTCCACACTCGATTCCGAAAGTGGACATTCCATTCAATTACCGTAGTTTTGTGAGACAAGAAGTTATTTCACGTATTTTCATTAATCCGCTATCCTTAAAGGTCCGATGAGGTCCTTTGACCTCAGGGCTTAGGGCTGTATACTTTGTGTCTAACGTTCGTCTTTGACACTTTAATTGATGTTTACATAAGTTTGTCTTAAAGATAAAAGAAATGAAATAAAAGAAAAATATAAAAATGGTGAGAGATTTCTATCTTACTGAACCAGTTTTATTTATTATACGTCTTTTATTGTATTAGCGTTTATCTTTTTTATCCTTTGAAACAGTGAAGATTATAACTTGACTGCTTTAATATTTATTAGGTAAGAGGTAGTCACTACCCTATTTTGGATGTTTGTTTGTTTGTTTGTGATATTTTATGCCGCCACGTGTCCTTCAACCAGCTTCAGGCTCACCTCAACTGCACTGCCGCCTATGAACGTCTATCAACCCAGATAAGATCTCAATCTTATCTGGGTTGATAGACGTTCATAGACGGCAGTGCAGTTTTTTACAAACGAGCATGCATGGTACGTGGTCACAGCCGCCCATGAACATCTCTAAGAAATTTCATATAGAACAAAGTTTCAGTCTGAAATCAATCACAGATGCGTTGCTACTCCCAACGACTAAGATTCGCCTCATAACTTAAATATAAAAAAATACCTTCGTCAAGTTTTAATTACTGCCACTTACTACAATTTCACCACCAAAGTCACCAAAGTCCACCAATTCGCACTTGGCCAGCGCGGTGGACTATGGCCTAAACTCTCTCATTCCGAGAGAAGACCCGTGCCCAGCAGTGGGACAGTAATGGGTTGACGACGACTACATTTTTAAGAGTTCAGTGACGAGTTTAGAAGTACTGTCACTCGCATGAAATTTACCCATTACAATTTATCCATTCTTAACCCCGCTCCACATTACTTAATATCATGGATAACATACAATCAGTCCAGACTGACAACAGATTGGTAAAATTACGACACAGTCACCGTTTAGACAGATAACGCAATAATTAAATACGGAATAAAGCGATACGCAATACGACTCTTGCCACGTAGTTTGGTTCGGTCGTCAACCCATTATTGTCCCACTGCTGGGCACGGGTCTATTCTCGGAATGTTTTAGGCCATAGTCTACCGCGCTGGTCAAGTACCAATTTTTTGGATTATCGTAGTTTAGTTGCTGTAGTAATTTCAAAATTAAATTGTAGTAATTATTTTAAAAAAATCTATATGTCGCGTGGTTATGTTTTCCTAATGTACATTTTCACATGAGGCGACCATCATAGTCCTCGTGAGTAGCAACGCATCTGTGATTGATTTCAGATGGAACCCATGTTCTGTATGAAGTTGATTACAGATGTCCATGGGCGGTAGTGACCACTTACCATCAGGTGGACTGCATGCTCGTTTGCTACTCCAGTCAAAAAAAAAAAAACAAAAAAAAAGCGTTTGTGTGGAGGGGCGCCATTTCCCTTCTTTTCGAAATTGTCGTACATGGCCACTAACGGAATCTTGGATATAGGCAGGAGAGAAGCAATTTCAGAAATTTAGTCACTAGCGTTCACCCATCTAATTCACGACCGCAACTGATATTGCTTATTATACACTTATTATCTACAAGTCGCAAAATTATGTGCTCTCTGTTTATATATTTAGATATAATGGACAATTAGATTACGTGTTCAAAACTGAAGGTTGTCGACAGTTTATAATTGAGTTATTTAGTTGCCATTCCGATTGTCTTTGTATCACAGAGTTGGACATTCCTGAAAATTGAAGGGTCTAAATTATACGCTTCATAACTTTGTCTAAGACTATTAAATAACATTATGATTACAATGGGGACTTTGTGAATATTTTGTAATATTCAGTGATTATCTCCGTGTTTACAGTTGGTAGGATCGGTATAGTTCGATCGGGGAGGTACCACCGCCACACCTATTTCTAGCGTGAAGCATTTCTTGCTTGATGGAAGGGTGTTTTGCCGGTATTCTTTTATATGAGGCTATCATCTTAGTCCTCGGGAGTAGCTAGGTATATGTGACTGGCTTCTGTTTGAACCAAGTAGTAGAACGAGAATGGTTCGACTGGGGAGTTACCGGAGTGTTTGCCGGCTCTGTTTTATTTTTGCCGACTTTAGTCCTCGGGAGTAGCAACACATATGTGATTGGCTTCTGATAGAACCAGGTAGTAGAACGAGAATCGGTTTGACTGGCGATTACCGCCGCCACTCCTATTTCTAGTGTGTTTGCCGGCTTGCTTTTATTTTTGCCGACCCTAGTCCTCGGGAGTTGCAACGCATATGTGATTGGCTTCTGATAGAACTAGGAAAACATCGTAAGGAAACCTACACAGCCGAAAGTTCTTTAAAAAAGTTCTCGGAGGTTTGTGAAGTCCACCAATTCGCACTTTGCCAGCGCGGTGGACTATGGCCTAAAACTCTCTCATTCTGAGAGAAGACCCGTGCCCAGCAGTGGGAAAATAATAGGTTGTACCCCAAATACTTACGTTACTTCAACGTATTATAGGGGTCTGGGATTCGAAACTAGAACGTCACAATAAATGAGACCTAGTTTCTAGCTACAATGATTATAGCGTTATTCTAGTAACTTTATTTATGTTTTCATTTAGTATTTACGTGTTCTGTTACTGTCGAATGTATTGAATAAGTAAAATATTATTTAATATTATGTATGAGCTTTGAAACCTTATGAATATTCATTATATTATAACGCTTATATCGGTATAGAGTAGAGAGAATATACAGAATTATGCTTAGTTTTTATTTGTGTTCAATACTCGAAAATTTTAAATACATCTTGTACCTATATTAAATCTTCTTTATAAAAATGAATGTTTGTCTGTATGTCCTATAGAATCCTATTGATTTCATCATGTGATGGTCTTTAGCAAAGTTGTTATTCATGAGCTCGCGAAGGTTTCTGGTGTATTTATTTTTGTGATGGCGTAGCAACGCGCAGGGTACAGCTAGTATTAAATAAAAAGTTCTGGGGGGACCACACTCTACATAAAGTTGCGTCGCTACTCCCGACGACTATGATGGTCACCTCATGTGAAAGTGTGCCGGCAACCACACCCTCCTATCAAAACGCA
Source organism: Spicauda simplicius (assembly GCA_949699795.1). Taxonomy (NCBI): domain Eukaryota; kingdom Metazoa; phylum Arthropoda; class Insecta; order Lepidoptera; family Hesperiidae; genus Spicauda; species Spicauda simplicius. The sequence continues at coordinate 6,101,647 of OX453076.1, read as the reverse complement.
AGAATTGCTTCACGTTAGAAATAGGTGTTGCGGTGGTACTTCCTCGGTCGAAGTACACTGGTTCTATTACCTCGAAAAACTTTCGTAAGATTGGTGATGGTAGTTTAGCATTAGTAGCTTAGGTTTGCGATAATAATTCAAGAATTAATCATTATCATTTTTATAAGAATACTACCAATATCAGACACTTTGCATCCATCCATTTAACTTTTGAAACCAACTTTCTCCGCTTACAAACTGCTCTTATAACTTAGCGGACGATATGATTATGCCTCACAACGGGTGGGTCTTAAGATGAACATGGACAAGACGAAAATCATGTCTAATGTCCATGTCACACCCGTACCGGTAGTTGTTGACGGCACTCCTCTCGAAGTTGTCGACGAGTACATTTACCTGGGACAAACGATCCGGATGGGTAAGTCCAACTTTGAGAGGGAGGTCACTCGTAGAATCCAACTCGGCTGGGCTGCGTTCGGGAAATTACGTAGTATCTTCTCGTCCAAAATTCCTCAGTGCCTGAAGTCGAAATTATTCGAGCAATGTGTGTTGCCAGTGATGACCTACGGCGCCGAAACGTGGTCCTTCACGGTAGGCCTCATTCGGAGGCTCAGGGTCGCTCAGCGTGCTATGGAGAGGGTTATGCTCGGAATTTCGCTACGAGACATGATTCGCAACGATGAAATCCGTAGACGAACGAAGCTTACAGACATAGCTCTCAAAATTAGCAGGCTGAAGTGGCAGTGGGCCGGCCACATCGCTCGTAGGACCGATAACCGATGGGGAAGAAAGGTCCTCGAGTGGCGACCACGTTTAGGCAAAAGGAGTACAGGTCGCCCCCCTACCAGATGGACCGATGACCTGAAGAAGACAGCGGGAAACCGTTGGATCCAGAGGGCACAGGACCGGTTGGAGTGGCGCCATTTAGGGGAGGCCTATGTTCAGCAGTGGACATCAAAAGGCTGATGGATGGATGGATGGATGGATGATTATGCAAGTTTATGTTTTGCATTGCTGTGAATAAAAAGAAATGCTTTCATATCCTTACTATTAAATTCAGGGCGTACAACTAGCACGACATAAACAAACATTGCAAGCAAAAGTTCAAGAGTTCAACCATCTCTTCCAATATTGAAATACATTATCAGAAACTCTCGAGAGACGTCTGTCGTCACGTACCAGCTATTGAATATTGCTTAGCGTTAAGTAATTGTGGTGCAGCTGTGTGTTAATACAGTTGTTTGACAACAGGCGAGATAATGTAAACTTTAAGATATGACTCAAGTGAGAAATGATGTGAAGCACGAATGACATTAACGCACCCTCGGTGGGACAAGGACACAAGTGCATGTTTTATAAATTTTCACTACAAGAATTTTACGATGTTGTTGCAGCAATATTGACGAAAATGGATGAATTGGACAAAAACACTATTGAATTCTGTTGAAATAAGATTGAACGGAATGTCTGACTTTTTTCTACCAGACAGTAGGATGTATTTATAACACTTTTTTAAGTCTATTACGTAGTTTTTACGTTTTATGCCCTTGTCCCGCCGAAGGTAAAGATGAAAGACGTAATGTTTGAAAGTGATCATTATGTTCATTTGTTAACCGTTTGAGATCTAGTGCTGGACGTAGGCTTCCTATAAGTGGATTTTGCCAATAGATACTGCGCATAACGTGCATATTAGGGACATAAGTTGATGTTGGTGTTACACACAAAGGCATGCTTTCCACTAAATATTTCTCTTAGTGAGTACTTACGATGATAGATGGATTTGTTCTTTCACGCAATATCTGCCGATTGGATCTGATTAACTGGGGCACACTGTTAATGGTCTATATTAAAACATTTACTACTACTAATTTTTCCTGCAGTTAAGATTTAGTTAGGTGCTGTGGCAAAAGCCAGTAGGTAAAACAGCAAATATCGATGGAGTCTCAAAGCCAATTGAAATAATAAATTATTTATAAGATTTTTAAATATCTTATAATATAGTTCATAACATGTTTGAAATCTGGGGGCACGGTAGTGCCCCCGCCAAGACGAGCCAAGCGAAGCGCAAGCGCAAGGGCACTACCTACCTTTTCTCGAAGCGCTTCGTCGTATTTTTGAACCTTCATAACTTGAGTTTGGTTGGGTTATACTAAACAAAATTTTCAGGATATAATGTCAGTGGTAGACTTAATAAACCTCTAAAGTTTCAATTGCATAGCTCTTATACTTTAGATTTTATTGATATCTAAAATACCCCGATTTCGTCACTCACTCACTGATGATCAACAAAATTCTTAAGGTACTTCCTGAAGTCCTAGAAAACTGAAATTTGGTATGTAAGCTAGTATTAGTACCCAAACAACAAAAAAATCCTAAAACTTGGAACTTTTACCCCCCAACCCCTTAAACTAGGGGGTGAAAGTTTGTTCGAGACTTCCGCAACTTTTGACGCTAGAGGTCTGAATGCGGCCGCGGAGGGGTAAAAATCTGAAATAGGGAAACTTAATTCCCTATTTCCTGCTTATTAAGATGGTTATGATTATATTCCTATTCAATTCCTATTCAATTGCAATTCAGATTATATTCCTGCGTATTAAGGCACAACAGACTGCGATAGTCGAATATAATCGTCTAAGATCCAAGTATCACCCTGAACTATCGCATATTGTAAATAGTAAGCCAACGAAAAATAAAGGCAAAGATAGAGAATGGGCTATAAAAAAAGGCATCTCAGATGCACAAGAAATATACCCCAAAAAAAGAAAGAAAAAATGAGCGACAAAAAAATACTTGTATTTGTCGCTCATTTTATCTTACTATCATAAGCAACCTACAAAAAGAAATGAAATCCCACAAAAACATTTCATGTTAAATGTTGCCAAGACGAGACCATATAGCTCGCACTGTCAAAAAGTAATCAGATCCCGTGTAGAGCCAAGTTTCTAACCCTACATGCCCAGACCTAAATCGATAAGCCCTAATTTCACACTCAAGTTACGGGGAAATTCTACAGCCATAGCTCGTACTGCGTTGTTCGTAGCGCGTAGCAGAGTTTTTACGCTATAATCTTATAAAAAAACTTCCAGTTCAGTAGTCACATACACTTTATTCTCACTTCCAGTTTATACACGTAGTTAACACATTAACACAATATATCTCACAATCACTTGGACACTACTGGTACACTTTTATTTCACACGTCCGAACACTTCGACAGCCCGAACTAGACTGCCTGCCGCTTAATAACTCCCAACCAACTGACCACGACATACCGTCACTATTTCTTATTTCTAAATACCCTTCATATAACATTTTCTAATCGAGATCGTTTACATGTTAATTTATTTATTTTTTAAACTCAAATAAAACCCATTACTTTGCTAATATTCTCAAAATATATTATTAAATATTATTCAACATAATATTTACTCTTACATTCGCCCATCCTGACAATGTGCATGTCCCCATGCACAAAAATACAACTTTAATTCATCATAAAGGTAATTCAGTTTTTTTTTCATTCTAAATGTAACACATTCCATTTACTTTATATTCATATCCAATTAATTCCTTATCACATATTTCAAATTCAGCAATCTACTCTGTTCTATTCTGATCAACTATTTTCCACCTTGCCCCGTGAACCCATCAATTCTCACAGAGCCAGTCAGTTTTATGTTATGAAAACCTGTGATATTTGTAAACCCATCAATTCTTACAATATCACTCTACTAAGGACTTACATCCGCAAACCCATCCATTCATGCAGATTGTAAGCACCCTTAGATATCAGTAACATGGGACACTTCGATGGCTGCGTCATGAACCCATCCATTCTCATGACGAAGACGCCGAAACGACATACTGTGAACCCATCCGTTCTCACAGTTAGTCTATGCTCCATACCTTTAGCACAAATTCTTAATAAACCTTCCGCATTTCGACTGCTGCGCCATGAACCCATCCATTCTCATGGCGAAATGTCGAATATCAATTTCAACAAAGGACTTTACATCCGCAAACCCATCCATTCTTGCAGATAGTAAACATCCTAAGATATCAGTAGTACAGAACACCTCGGCGGCTGAGTCATGAACCCATCCATTCTCATGACGAAGACGACGAAACGACATACTGTGAACCTATCCATTCTCACAGTTAGTCTATGTTCTATACTTTCAACACGAATTCTTAATAAAACTTCTAATTTCCAAATTAGCTATAATAAACAACTATATCTCATCTTATAACTATGCCTTTATAACAAACTTCATTATTATGTTACTAATTATTATACCAACTATTATATTACTCATTAACACCCATCATAACATAATGTGAATATATAGGTGATAATCTAGGTAACCATAACTACCGTTCATTCAACAATCAACAATGATAATTGACAATTTAATTTCAAAATATATGCTACTCATCATTATCGCTAACATTTTCAACATCACTCTCGTCATTATCACTGGTATCGGACTCATGGATTTCCAAAGAAGCAATGTTGACCCAAGGTAACATTCGATCCGCGGCTACAGTCGTTTTCCGCTTGTTTTTTGTTGCCGTTAAACCGGGTATAGCTGCTACTTTGTACCTATCATTCCCTAATACTGAAACTACGCGATATGGGCCTATATATGCCGGAAGCAGTTTTTTACTTTTGCCATCACTAGCGAAGGCTACTTTCGTAATTTTAACTAATTCACCTTCGGCATAGACCCTAGCGGGGCGTTTATCTTTATCATAACTTTGTTTTTGTTTGTCCTGATTAGCGTCAATTGAATCTTTAGCCTGTTGCCTTATGAGAGTCAAATCGTTGACATTGCGAGTTTCATTACGAATTACATTAAACCTAGGATTTGCCTCTGAATTTATACATGTACCAAACATAACTTCGGCTGGTGTTTTTCCGCCTATAGATTTCTGACACGTATTATTTAATCCCCACTGTACTTTCCCAACCGCATAATCCCAATCTTTTTCATCGTTATTCAAGTTTTGAGCTGTTAGTGAGCTGAGAATAGTACGATTGTATCTTTCAACTTGCCCGTTTGACCTGGGACTGGCTACCGCATTTAGGACGTGATGAATACCCTTATCTAGACAAAACCTTTTAAAAGAATGTGATGTAAAGCATGTTCCTCTATCACTGATCAGACGATCTGGAATACGAAAGGTATAAAATATATCTTCTAAAACTCTAATAGCACTTTGAGTTTTCGTATTACGCACAGGCTTAACAAATATAAACTTAGTAAATCCATCAACAATAACTAATAGATGAGTATTACCCCGCTTAGACTTGACAAATGGTCCAAGGTGATCAATATGTAGCGTGTGAAATGGGATTGCTACTTTTTCAATCGGATGTAAATATCCCTCTTTACTTGAGTTGCTTTTCTTTGCATAAGCACATTCTACGCAAGCGTTGACATACTTTTTCACAAATTTAGACATTTTTGAAAACCAGTAACTTTGTTTAATACGGTCTAACGTCTTTTCCACTCCAAAATGTCCTATATCGTCATGATTCATACGACAAATCTGCCACCTAGCACCCTTCGGCACAACCCACCTTATGTTATTTTTATCATTATTTAAGTATCGATATAACTTATTATTTTCTATGAGAAAGTTATCTTTAATATATTTAAGACCCTCCGCATCGATATTGGAAGTAAGAACATCCCTAATCCTACATAATTCCGAATCGCCTAACTGCAACGTATGTAGCCAATCGTCGTTATTAATACTCATAACTGAAGGATACTGGTCTAGCACTCCTGAAGTTTCGTCATCCGACACTGGGTTGCGAGAGAGAGCGTCTACATGAGCCATCTTAACCCCGGGGCGATACTCGACCAAACAATCAAATTCTTGCATAAGCAGCCACCATCGGGCCACTCGAGGAAGGATGTCACGCTTAGAAAAGGTAGCTCGCAAAGCACTGCAATCGGTGACTACCTTAAATTGTTGTCCCAACAGGTACACCCGAAATTTCTTTAAGGAGCATATTACCGCAAGTGTTTCAAGTTCAAACGCGTGAAAGTTTTTCTCCTCAGGGGAGGTCTTTCGACTGTAAAAAGCAACTGGCCTAAAAGAATTGGCATTTTCAGACTTTTGCAACAATACGCCTCCAATTCCTAGCTTACTGGCGTCAGTATGGAGTTCTGTTATCGCCGTTGGATCGTAAATAGCGAGAATAGGTCTGTTAATTAATTTATCTTTGAGAGCATTAAATGCCTCGTCCTGTTCATATGTCCAGGTCCAGAGGGCATCCTTAGTTAGCAATTTTGTTAAAGGATGTGCTAGCGATGCAAAATTTCTGATGAACTTACGGAAATATCCTACAAGCCCAAGAAATTGTCGTACCGTATGTTGATCAGTCGGACAAGGAAAGTCTACCACACATTGAATTTTCTTATCACCGGGACGTATTCCAGCTGAACTTATCTCATAACCCAAATAATTAATACTATCTTTAAGAAACTCGCACTTATCAAGATTAAGCGTTAGATTTGCACCTTCTATTAATTTCAAAACTCTTTCCAATCTCTGCAAACATTCCTCAATGGTTTTCCCATATACTAAAATGTCATCTATGTATGATGTGGTCCCATCGTATCTTGCGGGACCTAAAACCTTATGCATCATTCTTTGAAAAACGGCTGGCGCATTTGCCAATCCGAACGGCATACGGTTGAATTCATATTGGCCGTCCGGTGTGACAAAAGAAGTTAGAGGTCGAGATCGCTCAGAGATCGGAACTTGATAGTACCCAGAAGTTAAATCAAGGGTGACAAAATAAGCCTGACCCGACAATCGCGCTATTTCATCATCGATATTTGGCATAGGATAGCGTTCTTTAACTGTTACTGAATTAATCATTCTGTAGTCTACACACATTCTAAATTTGCCATCTTTCTTGCGTACTAAAATGATCGGACTCGCGTACTCAGAGACAGATTCTCTGATTATTTCCGCATCCAACATATCACTAACTAAATCCCGCACATATTCGCGTTCTTTATGCGACAACCTATAAGGTCTATAAACAATGGGTTTATTATTATTTACCTCAATTACCATTTCAGTTATATTGGTACACCCTAATTGCTTCAACGAAGACGCAAAGCAGTGTCGGTATTTATCCAGTAGCGCTAAAAGATTTTTTCGATCGGTCTCGTTAATTGTATGTCCTATATGAACTTTATTCTCGTCTATACTGCTTGATACTAAAAGTTCATTCGATGATGCAGAGATTTGATTTACAATTTTAACTTCTGAACCGCGACTGACTACCATTCCCGCTTTTAAATCACAGTATGTTGAAACTGGAGCAATGAGAATGTTGATAAATGATTTTCTAATAGGATATATACCTCCCAACAAGATAGCCTGGTGTAGAGGCCTCCCGATAACTTTACTGTCAATCAACACATCACTATAAATCTTCGGTTCTACTAAAGCCTTTATGGTCGCTGGACCGTAATATCTAACATCAGCAGTAGCTATAATTTTTATTGAGGCGTTATCAAAAATGTCGGTACCAGAAAAGGGTACCTCCTTATTTATATCAAAGAAATTAAGTTTACTTGAAGTTTTACAAACGATGACATGTGATTGTTCGGTAAACGACTGACCTATCAACATTGGAAGTTCTAAATATTTATCCTCAACAACTTGACACACAACGTCAGCACATACTCCATCAATAATTAGACTTAAGTTAACTGTACCAAGAGTCCGAACCACTTGATTCCCGAAACCTTTTAAAGCACGACTTTGGTCACTGAGCGATAGCCCCAAGGAAGATACGAATGATTGTTTTATCAACGATACTTCGCTACCAAAATCCACAAATACTTTTGTTTCGACATCGTTTACGTAAATATCCTTATAAAACTTTGAATTTGGGTTAGAGTATGATATAAGCATAGTTTTCTGAACCGTATCAATCATATTGTCTCTACTGTTACTATAACATTCGTCACTCTTGTGTCCTACTTTATTACATTTGTTACACCTGACAAGTGGTTTGGAACATTTCAAAAAGGGATGTCCCTTTTCTTTACAATTAAAGCAAAACAAAGAACTATTTTGAGCAATATTACTTTTGTTACCTGCTTTATTGTTACTATTGTTATGACTGCTATTGGTTGTATCAATTCCAAACCTAGTCTTATAAGTTGTTCGTTCTATTGATTGAAATGATTCCTTATTGCTCATTAAAAACTGTAATAATTGTTCCGGCTGTGAACAACGCAGCGATACTGCGCTTGACTTTATGGTTTTATCTGTCAGACCGTGGATGATACAATCAACAGCATTCTTTCCTTCAATACTACACTGATTTAATAGGGCTAATTTGTCATAATAATATACCTCGATAGGTTCATTAAATCTGCTTTTCCTCTTTAACATGTCTTCGAGGGCTTGGCCATAGTTCATTTCACAGGGAAATGCACTAATTAATTTCTCTTGCCATTGATCCCAATTAAAAAGGATAGTAGGCAGACTTTCATACCAAACTTTGGCCAAACCCTGAAGCTTCTGCAATGCAAAGTGGATAGTTGTCCTGTCATCCCAACCGTAGACGGCTGCACACTCATTAACCTTTTTTAACCAAATATCCATTCGTTGGGTTTTGGATGATGGATCGAAATCAGGTAAAATATTTTTGTGGTTATTTGAAGCTTGAGCGGGCAGCGCCGACGGCTGATGTGACATTTTTCTAAGTGAATTCAAAAGGTTGGTGACATCATTAGAGGTAAACGTAGGGCTTTTGTCTTTCTCTGGTAGATTTTCAAGTCCCCCAATACTACTCCTACATCTCGAGCTGCCAGCACCTTCGTGTGGGCTACGCTCTCTGATTCGAGGACGTTTCCCGCCTTCGGTTAGAGAGCCCCGTACAGAAGGACGGCCGTTACGACGTATACATTCTCGCTGGTTACTCACGGTTCGTTGCATGCGATCGCGCTCCCTTTCCAGCTCACACTGGAGACTCCGTAGTTTCGCGCGTTCTCGGTGTAATTGTCGCTCCATGTCGTGCAGCTTCTCTGACTCCCTCGAGAGACTGCAGTCTTCGACACGGTTCCTGCGCTGTCTCGGTGTACTACCGCGGCGACTGCGGCTGCGGCTGCGACGGCTGCCGCCCGGAGTCTCTAAGCGGCGTGGTTGAGAGTCTCTTTCACTTTGCATTTTATCTGAAACTCGAAAGCAGGGCCAAGCATGTGGTGAAACTGAAATAATTCCTATTCATCGACCACACAACACAATAAACTTGTACTTCTTTTTTTTTTTTTAACTTACAGTTATTGAGTATCCAAATAAGAAAATTTTAACTCTACTACAGAAAAAGAAAAGGCATGGTACATACCCGCTTCTGATGTATAAAAAAACTTCCAGTTCAGTAGTCACATACACTTTATTCTCACTTCCAGTTTATACACGTAGTTAACACATTAACACAATATATCTCACAATCACTTGGACACTACTGGTACACTTTTATTTCACACGTCCGAACACTTCGACAGCCCGAACTAGACTGCCTGCCGCTTAATAACTCCCAACCAACTGACCACGACATACCGTCACTATTTCTTATTTCTAAATACCCTTCATATAACATTTTCTAATCGAGATCGTTTACATGTTAATTTATTTATTTTTTAAACTCAAATAAAACCCATTACTTTGCTAATATTCTCAAAATATATTATTAAATATTATTCAACATAATATTTACTCTTACAATCTCGTAGGCGTGCAAACCTTGGACGTAACTGGCGAGTCGGCCGCACGGACTTTTTGCTATTCGTCATATGGGCTTGAGCTTAAAAATCTATTCAATCTTCTAAACTCTTTCCGTGCGGCCATCTCGCCAGTTACGTCCAAGGTTTGCACGCCTACGAGATTATAGCGTAAAAACTCTGCTACGCGCTACGAACAACGCAGTACGAGCTATGGCTGTAGAATTTCCCCGTAACTTGAGTGTGAAATTAGGGCTTATCGATTTAGGTCTGGGCATGTAGGGTTAGAAACTTGGCTCTACACGGGATCTGATTACTTTTTGACAGTGCGAGCTATATGGTCTCGTCTTGGCAACATTTAACATGAAATGTTTTTGTGGGATTCTTTTTTCAAATACAGTCTAGGTAACAACTTAGGTAGTAAAACCACTTACTAAGTATACTAAGTCAAGTACAATAAATATACTAAGTCGTTGAACCCCGCAATGGATTCGTGATCAATTCTCGTTCAATATATTTTTTCAAAATATCAATATTCTCCACTAATCGCCGCTCTTTAGCTATTCAATATTTTTTCGCTTAATGAGAGACAAGTGCACAAAATAATTAAATATCCGTAGATTCGAAGTGTAAAATTGTTTTACAATTTATTATAAGCCAGGGTTATTGATCGTTTTGTACTGTATTAGTTCACATTTACATAAAGGTTGTAGAACCAGTGTAGTTCGACCAGGGAAGTACCATCGCCACACCTATTTCTAGCGTGAAGCATTTCTTGAGTTTCGATGGAAGGGTGTGGTTGCCGACACACTTTTATATGAGGCGACCACGCGTCCGTGATTAACTTCAGATAGAACCCATGTTCTTTATAAAGTTGATTACAGATCTCCATGATCGGCAGTGATCACTTACCATCAGGTGGACTGCATGCTCGTTTGCTACTTCAGTCAGATAAAAAAGAACATGATCTAATAAATTTTGAAATGGTTTCGCTACCGAGTGAAAAAATACTGTGTGGCTGCTTCCTTTTTACGCTCCAATTCTGAGCGTGGGTCTTATCTCAGTTTGGACGTCAGCATTCCACGCTACTCCAAGCTGTGATGAACCCCTCAACCATATTACGCTTTCTATTGGTTTCGAGGTGGTAACCTTCAAAAGGTACGCCATGGGAGCGACGCAGGGTTATGTGGGATTTTTACCGCACTAAAACCCCCCTGGTGGCCGTCCTCGGCGCTAAAAAGAGGACTCCGGGATCTCTAAAGGATCGCAACCGGAGTCGTCTAAACGCGTTTTCCCGTCGGGCTCATCCCAGGTGAGCAGCTGGACCGTTCCGTCTGGTCTTTACGACGGTATGCGACCACGACGACGAGCAGTGATAGCCTAATGGTTGAAATTTGCCCTCTCGATCGTGAGGTCCGAGGTTCAAACCCAGGCACGCACCACTGATTTATGTGCGTATTAGAAATTAATTATCACTGCTTTTCGGTGAAGGAAAACATCGTGAGGAAACCTACACACCCGAGAGTTATTTAAAAAAAAAAAGTTTTCGGAGGTGTGTGAAGTCCACCAATTCGTACTTGGCCAACGCGGTGGACTATGGCCTAAAACTCTCTCATTCCGAAAGAAGAGAAACCATATTATAATATATAATATATTTAAAACCATATTATAATATTAATCCTTCCAGGAAACAATTCCCACTTCTCTTTTATCTACTCCTCATATTTAAGTTTGAAAAAGCAACATATACCATTGTTGTAACTGAAACATTTTCGTAGCTTCACCAAGCCGTGAATTTTATCTTCAATATGAATCTGAACATTGAGGTGGATATTCTTCGCGAATGAATAATTTATACGATAATTAATATAACAATACGCGTTCCATAATGGATATATGACGTCAGAGCCACAAAAAGTGAAAAATGGCATACCAGCATAAATTATTAGGCATTACGGTCGGTTTACACTGTTATTATAGTATTTTTGAAGCATTTTATACACACGCTTTCTACACTCATAGCCCCAAACTAGGATTTTCTCCTGTATCGTGGGTACCATGGACGCACACAAGACGAATATGCAAACACCCAGACCCAGAACATGAATCTAAACTCATCGTTCTGAGAAGACTGCCTTATAGTTACATTTAAAAAAAAGGCGAATAATTCAATACATCGACGAGCATTCGATGTGAATTAAAAATATATTTGGAGTCGAAACTGTCAATGCCTTGACGAGCGATACATTATAATGAAAGCAAGTCCTAAGATGTCCCAAAGTGTTCCAAAGCTGAACATATCATATACTAGAATAATAGCAATAGGTACTTAGTGACTCTAATGATAAAAAAAACAATATTATTAAAAAAAATGGTCCTACATAGTAAGCTTAGTTAAGGTTTTGTATAAAGCCGCCACTGCCGCTGCCGCCAGCGCATACAACTGGGGCCCAGCTTACACTGTTACCTAGTTGAGGGCGATGTCGACGGCAAAGGCTCATAGTAAAGCTGTGACAATCAGATAAAGACAGAAATAAAAATAAACTAAAAAAAGGCACGGACGATCCGTCTGTGGAGTCAAAGTTGTTAATTAAAAAAAAATCGTTCAGGTGTCTGGCCCGGAATGAACCGGGGACTCATTGCGCGTCAGACCGGTACGGCAACCGCTCTTGACCGGTATGGTTGCCGGCTCACTTTTATATGAGGCGACCCTCATAGTCCTCAGGAGTAGCAACGCATCTGTAATTGACTTTTGAACTTCGAACCATCTTTTAACAGACGGATTTCAAATTCTGACCTCCGGATTAAGAGGCCTCTACCACTAGGACATCGTAATACTATGTACATGTCATGTTCTCTACTGTCGTATAAGGTGATTGTTCTGCTATATTCTTCCAAGTACAAGACATCTCCAAGTTTGTACAAAATATAGGCTGAAACACTTACCTACAAAGCAATTAAATATATCTAGGCGAACGCAAATATTCACTTAACCGAGATACCAGGATAAACAGTTGTGTACAACTGGGCGCGTGGGATGCAGGTGTTATTGAGTGCTATTCCAGTCCCAGACAATCTTAGCTTGAGATGTTTAGTAATTAATATTAAATTGGTAGCTTAAATAGGACATAACGCACCTTAATTCATAAAAAGAAACTTCTTTAAATTTTTGATTTGCGACTTTATCACCTAGTTCGTTCGCTTTATGGTATAAAGTCGCGAAACATATATTTTGAGTTATTTCTTTTTATGAATAAAGGTGCCTTAAGTATTTTATAATGTTTTTTTTTTTAAATTGGCGTAGCAATCGAGCATGCAGTACACCTAATGGTACTTAAAACCTTGGTTACAGCAGTCAATGAACACCTGTAAGCAACTTCATATAGAGCAGGATTTCTATCAGAAATAAATAACAGATGCGGTGCTACTCCCGAGGACTAATGTGGTCGTCCCATATTAAAGTGTCCCGGCACATGTTTCACGCTAGTAGGTGGGATTATTACCTCACTAAAACCCCGCTGGTGGACTTCCTCAGCGCTATAATGAGGACTCCGGGATCTCGAAACGGCCGCAACCGGAGTCCTCCGAGCGCAAATCCCCTTTTGGGGCCCTTCCCCGGTGACCGATTCATGCTCACCATGCCTCTCGGTGTTTACGACGGCATGCAGCCACACATGCCATCGTCCTTCACGGGTTCACTTGGCTGGACGGTCCGAGCTCCCACTCTAACCGCCCACAACCCCAGAAACCCCTTTTAGTCGCCTCTTACGACAGGCAGAGGATACCGTAGCCCTATTCTGGTCCCGGAACTACAGGGACAAGGTCTACAAATTGAGCGATATTCTTCTAAATAGACATCTCCAAGTTTGTTTAAAATCTGGGCTAAAATACTAACCTATAGACCAATTAAATATATATAGGAGAACGCAAATATTCACTTAACCGAGATACCAGAACAAACAATCAACACCGAACAACAATGTACGAATCGGCGCGTGGGATGCAGGCGGTATTAAGTGCTATTCCACTCTCAGACAATCTCAGTTTGAGATGTTACGGGAATTAATATTAAATAGGTGTCTTAAATGGGACATAGGTAGTGTATAATTTTGAATAGGCCATATTGTACAATGACAAAAGAGATTTTTTGTATTTATTACGGTCAATACGGTCGGTTTACACTGTTATTATATTTTTTTTTGGTTTTTTATAAATATTATATTGTAAGGATTTTAGAGCAGTGATAGCCTAATGGTTAAAACTTGCCCTCTCAATCGGGAGGTCCGAGGTTCAAACCCAGGCACGCACCACTGATTTATGTGCGTATTATAAATTAATTATCGCTGAAACCTACACACCCGAGAGTTCTTTAAAAAAAGTTCTCGGAGGTGTGTGAAGTCCACCAATTCGCACTTGGCCAGCACGGTGGACTATATCCTAAATCTCTCTCATTCTGAGAGAAGACCCGTGCCCAGCAGCGGGACAGTAATGGGTTGACGAGAGAGATTGAAGTACCAAAGACCTTGCAGTTCTCCTGACAGTAAGTCGCCGCTACTGCCCATGAACATGATAAGAATTCTTTCTAAAGGGTTTCTGTAAATCACCGATGCGTTGTTATATACGGAGGACGATCACCTCGTGAAAGTGAGCATCTAACCACACCCTTTCACGAAACGCAGAACTGAAATCGATTTACTCATTTTTGATAAGAAAATAAAAACAATTTGAATTTTGCACAAAATTTACTAAAAATTATTAACCTACAGATAAATTAAATATAGCAAGGATAACATAAATATTCACTTAGCCGAGATACCAGAACAAACAGTTATGTACTCAGCGCGTGGGATGTACTCATTATTGAGTGGTATTCCACTCCCAGACGATTTCAGTTCTTTTATCTGACTGAAGTAGCAAACGAGCATGCAGTCTACCGGTAAGTGGTCACTGCCGCCCATGGACATCTGTAATCAACTTCATACAGAACATGGGTTCCATCTGAAGTCAATCACAGATGCGTTGACTTCCCGAGGACTATGATGGTCGCCTCATATGAAATTGTGCCGGCAACCAAACCCTTCTAACATTTCCAGTCCTAATCATATATGTTTTTAGACCTTGTAAAAGTGATATAATAAAAACTGTCCTAATACCAACTTTGAATTTTGTGGGAAATAAAAAATAGGTAATGGTGCCTTTGGAATTGAGCCAGGAGTTCTATCAATTTCAAAACCCATAGGCTTATACTATATCCCCTGTGTGAAGCTAAGCATACACATGTCTACACATAAATTAAAAGTACAACGGCGGACTCCCTCATCCTTTATTCCTCAATGGGTAAAGCCGAAAAATCTGTAATAAATTGAGAACCAATGAGGAAGAAATATCTTACGTCGAACTGCGTCCTTGAGAGAGCCTTATGCAGCGATATTGTTATCCTTGATCAACGACGGAGCCTTAGTCTGCTAAAGATTATCGTGGATTTATTTTTGTCACGTCGTTTAAAATACATCAGCGAACGAAAAATTTCCATTTTATGGTTTGGCGAAGAAAGACGTATGTATAATTCTCGATTTGGTTCTAAACATGAAATGTTCATAAGAGGAAGATCTTTTTTTTTTGTTCTCGAGGGGGAAATCTTCAAAATGTACCCTACGCCGTGGGAGTGACGCAGGGTTATGTGGGATTTTTACCGCACTAAAACCCCCCCGATGATGGCCATCGGCGCTAAAAAGAAGGATTGCGGGATCTAGAAACGACTTCAACCGGAATCCTCCAAGCGCGTTGCCCCATCGGGCTCCTCCCAGATTAAAATTCGCATTAAAATTCGTAGCGTTGTCCTAAGCATACATAGGAACAGACAGAAGGAAGCGACTTTGTTTTATACTATTTAGTGATAATGTTTGAAATACCTACTCTAGTTAGGACTGCAAATCACGTAAAACAATATTACAAAAGTTACTTCTGACTTTAAGTTGTAGAAACTTTGGCGGAGTAAATTGATTTTAATGAAGAAAAGAGTAAATATTATCTTCTGATACGGAATTATGGGAAAAATATTCCTTTGCTGGTTTTTTTTTATAATACTTATCAATTATATAGATTACTTATAACTTTTGAAGTATATAAATTTATATGTAAATTTATAAAAATAGGTAAAAGCAATAATTTATCAAATTAAATTTAAAAATGCAACCAAGTTTTTGTCTATAGCATAAACATTTCTTCGCTTAGGCATTTTGATTGATTGCAATTTAAACCCCACAGACAGACAGATCGACAAAATTACTTAAAATTATGTAATATTTTTAATTTCTTTCACTTGTTTTTCCAAGCTAAGTTATTTTTGGCAAAGATACGCGATGTACAGACAGGAAAACTTTAATTTTCAATTTTTTTTTTTCTATCTGACTTAAGTAGCAAACGAGCATGCAGTCCACCTGATGGTAAGTGGTCACTGGCGCTCATGGACATCCGCAATCAACTACATACAAAACACGGCTTCCATCTGAAGTCAATCACAGATGCGTTGCTGCTCCCGAGGACTATGATGGTCGCCTCATGTGAAAGTGTGCCGGCAACCACATCCTTCTATCGAAACGCAAGAAATAATTCACGCTAGAAATAGGTGTGGCGGTGATACTTCCCCGGTCGAACTACACTGGATTTACCACCTTGAAATGCTATGTTATCTATGCGTAGATGCCGATGAGTAAAAATATAAAAATCTATCATTAAACATGTCACGCCTTTGTCTAGAGCAATAGAATATTGGTATTTATCCGTTTCAGCTATTTACCAATTCTCTTAATGACCCTTACGAGTGATTAATGACCGTTACGGGTAATAAATAAGGAGGACAATATGAAATGGATCGAAAAATAAATGACCTCTTATAAATAAGGTAAGAGATTATTAACACGAAGGTAATTGGACTTCTATGCTCATATCGAGCAGTGATAGCCTAATGGTTGAAACTTGACCTTTTAATCGAGGGTCCGAGGTTCGAAACCCAGATATACACCACAGATTTTTTTTAAATTATGTGCTAATTAGAAAGTAATTATAACTGCTTTACAGAGAACTAATATTGCGAGGAAACCTACACACCTGAGACTTCTTAAAAAAAAGTTTTCAGAGGTGAAATCTACCAATTGCCAATTGCGGTGGACTATGACCTGCACTAAAACCCCCCCGGTGGCCGTCCTCGGCGCTGAAAAGGAGGACTCCGGGATCTCGAAACGACTTCAACCGGTGGAGTACGACCTAAGGCTTCTTTATTTTGAGAGAAGATCCGTGTCCAGTAGCAATAATGGGTTGACAACGACACATACTCTTATAAAAATTACTGGTAATATTATGGTTAAGTCGCAGTTTAGTCTTATAAATTCTGGACTGTTCTGAGTTTGAAGCTTGAGCACATTATACGTAATTCTTAAACTTTAAGAAATATAATGTAGTGAATGTGTGAGTTCATGTAATAAAATACAAAATTACTAAAAACTTTAAATTAAAGGCTTATACACGTGCAAGTAAAACAAGTGATCGGGCATTTATTTTGGTGATAATATGTAAGCATAAAAATTAATTAGTCTGTGCTTAAATGGCGAAGGAAAACATCTCGAATAAGGAAGACATCTGTAGATTTCCTATTTAGGTATAAGGAAATTCTATTAAAAGTTTCGAAGATGCGCGAAGTTATCAACTTAAATTTGTCCAGCATGGTTTAATATGACTTAAACTTTCTCATTCTGAGTGAAAATGCGCGCCACGCAGCAGGAGAGTAAATCACTACATAGTATAAAACTATGTCGCTTTCCGCTGTCTGTCCCTATGTATGCTTAGATCTTTAAAAATACGTTACGGATTTTAATGCAGTTTTTTTTAATAGATAGAGTGGTTCAAGAGGAAAGTTTTTATGTATACATGCACAAAGTAGTGGCGGAACACTGATAAATTTAGATTTTTTACTTATAGGCAGAACGAAGTTCGCGGGGTCAACTAGCCTAATGATAAAGTTCCTTAAATTTGTAGATCAGTTACGATTTATAGGAGTCGTGGGACTCGCGTTTCAGGTAATGGTAGCTAATATCTTACGCAATTAAAAGATTGATTACTCGAAGACTACTGCTCATCTCGTCAACCCATTATTGTCCTACTGCTGGGCACGGGTCTTCTCTCAGAATGAGAGAGTTATAGGCCATAGTCCACTGCGCTGGCCAAGTGGGAATTAGTGGACACACTACCTACCACTAAAACTTATTTAAGTTACCTATATTATTCCGAGGACTTGAACATACATAGTTCACATGCAAAAAAAATGGTCATGATTAGAATTAGAAAATTTTAAGACCGGTTTACAATTGACAGAGAACTCGAAGAACAAAAAATACAGTAGAACATCGAACCTTCTACTTTCAAGTTAATTACTTTTAAAATATCTCTCTTATTATCCTACATTTTTTACTAAAGTGTTAAATGTGTCGATGGCCTACTTAGGTTACAGACGGATGCTAGTAAATATTTGTTGGAACTGTATTATTTATGTGCGACGATACAAGATTAATGATCGGAAATGGAGGAATTGTGTCACCACTGTATTTAAAAATAGTTAGTAACCGGTATTTTTTATGTAACTGATTGTAAGCGGACTTTTAAGACATAATGTACTTTAATGTTTTTTAAGCACAAATAAACAAATATTTTGCACAGTTAAAAAATAGAGATTGAGTTAAATACTTGAAATTACTCTCAATTATGTAATCTATCGTCTACCGAATTAAAAAGTGACGATTTTGAACTAGAAACACGGAAACATTAACTCCACGTCCCTTTTATAATCCCAACTAGTTGAATCCCGCAGCTTCGCTCGCGTTAACAATGATCAAATGTACCGAATGAATAAGATATTTCCCTATATTAAAAAATAGCTTATATGTTAATCCAATGTATCAGCTAACTCCCTACCAAACTCTATGAAAATCGCTCCAGCCGTTTAGACATGAAGAAGTAACAAACATACACACTCACAAATTTTCGCCTTTATAATAATATATAGTATGATTCCTTTACTATATTAATATAGAACCAAAACAACAATTTGTCCAGGACGAATTTAAAATTCAGTTGAATTTATTGGTTGCCTTTGACTTAAATAAATTACATGTAGCATTCGATAGCGTAATTCAGAACTTGCAAATGAATTTTACTAACGCCATCTATTATCAACGTCTGGAACTACTAAATCTAGCAACTAACAAAACATCGATATTCTCATGGGAACGAGGGAGCGCGGTAAAAAAGTAGCCTACGTCACTCTTCCTTCTAACTATCTCCCAGCATATAAACCATATCATACAATAACTATGTGGCGTCGTGAAAGAGGAACAGATAAAAACACTTTCACATTTATAATATTAGTATGGATTTTGAGAAACTCCACAAAATGCGTACACGATTTTGTTATGCTCACAAAATGCTAATTTCGCATTAGGCGACTTTTATCCTCCCCGTGCGACGTAAGGACTTATTTTAAAGATGGCGTCACAGTAAGGAGTGATGATAAATGATAGTTACTTTGCTACAAACATCTCAAATTTCACACTCTATTCATAACTAGCAGAACTCACGCGACTTCGTTCGCGCAGGCTACAATGTAATCTATCCAGCCATTATAAATTTGAGATCCATTCATCCAGTATGCCCCATACTGGACATTGGGCGGCGGTGGTGTCCAATTTTTTCATAGATATTGATGACAATATGTTCTCTTATATTCTAGAACATTTCTTTGTTCTATTATCAATAGGTACCGCACGTATGTTTTAAAATATTCTTTAAACAAATTCATTACACCTTGATTCATTTTAATGAAGGTTTAAGGCATACACCTTATGTATTCTAGTAATAACAATAGCCTATGTTACTCAGGAATAATGTAACATTGTAATGGTTGACGATCTTTATTTTATTTCATTTCACTGAAGTAGCAAACGAGCATGCAGTCCACCTGATGATAAGTGGTCACTGCCGCCCATGGACATCTGTAATCAACTTCATACAGAACATGGGTTCCATCTGAAGTCAATCACAGATGCGTTGCTACTCCCGAGGACTATGATGGTCGCCTCATGTGAAAGTGTGCCGGCAACCACACCCTTCTAACGAAACGCAAGAAATGCTTCACGCTAGAAATAGGTGTGGCGGTGGTACTTCCCCGGTCGAACTACACTGGTTCTACCACCTTGTAAAACCTTTAAAATCGGTTCAGTAGTTTTTAAGTTAATTTATGACAAACATACAAAAACACAAAGTTTTCCTCTTTATAATATTAGTATAGATATCATCACTGCTTTTCTTTATGTGGTCAATTATGTCATTATTATCCGACTACGTCACAACTAGGGTGGTGTTTTTCGAGTATTCGTTAATCCAACCAAAAAAGTTTAGTTTAGTTTTCCGTTTGACAATCAATTACGTGGAAACTAGTGATTATACAAAAAATGAAAGCAGAATTTTGGAAACTGCAAACCGTTGTCTATGACATGCAATTAGGGGCTGTTGATAAAAAATGGAAGCGTTGATGTTGAAAATGAAAATGTCGAAATTTAGCGATATTAAACAATTCAGTATAACTTTGAATATAGTGGATAAACGAAAGAGGTCATCGGTAATTTTTGTAGCCTTTAAAAATCTCATAAAATCCCTCAAAATTGCAAAACGCTTCGATTTTTTCTTATTGCTCAATAAATATATCTTTTCTGTCAAGTCTCCCAGTTGGTTGGAAATTATGTAATTTAAACTAAGCATTTTTGTTGTAGATGGTGTATGGAATAAATGTTTCTTTTTTTCTAATTTTAAATCTCTCTCTCTTGCAGTAGGTGCGTGGCCTCCAGAAGGCCTGGAGGGAGCGAGTGTCCGCGCGACCTCAGTGGACTACGCCGCAGCGTTGATGCTAGCGGCGATGGCCGCGGTACTCCTTGCTGCTGTGGGCTACCAGTGTGCTGCGACGTGGAGATGGATTATGGGAAGGTATCTTATTGCCAACTTCTTTTTAGTTCCGCGTTGATCTGAATGCTCGGGTTATTAGAAGGCGTACGATGTTGTACGAGGGAGTAGTGCTATTGTAGGCCGATTGCAAAATATTATACTTTACTATAGTGCCGAATTGCAAATATTTTCAATGTAATTTTGAATAGTAAATTTTCGTGCCTCATACATAAAAATATTATATAAAATGAATTGAATTGTGGTGAGCACAATAAAACAGTTTTTTCAATTTACTCACAATACGCAAGTTCTAAATTTTATCAACAACTATCACTGAAAAGAATATTATAGATTATTGTCACGAGTTTCCACCCAAAATGAAAAAGTTTTTGGCGATAGTCGGCCCCGTTGGCCAAAGGATTTGATAGACTTCATATACCATAGAGAACAAATTTTAAAGACCTTTTATCTCTGTAGGTTTCCTCTAATTTCGAAACGTTAATTTCTAAAACGCACCAAATTTTACAAAAACCTGGTGATACCTGGGATTTGAATCTCGGACAGTGAGAGGCCGAGTTTCCATTTGGCTATCAAGGCTTCCTGGCACACACACCTCAGAATCTTATTTCTTAGTAAATCTTCCTAAATGTAATACGTGTAACACGAAGGATATCAATATTTATGGCGGATTTTCTCTTCAAAGTCCAATCCTCGTGTACCTGTCTAACATTGTACATAATTTATGGTTTTGCTCAGTAGAATAGATTTCATGGATTCTAGCTGTTATCTGTGCTGACGGTTGATTCGTATAAAAGAGGTACTGGAGGCACCGTCGTCACACTGATTTCTGACAAAATAGTGTTTAGTGCTGTTTCCTCGTTTGAAGGGTTTGGTAAGGGACATTATGAGACGTTTTTTCTTAGTCCCCAGGACATTAAGGCAACTATGATTAAAGATGTGCAGTTTGCCACTCTGGTTGAAAAAATGTAATGAATTTTTACGAAAACCTATACGGGGGCTAATGAATTTCCGTAATATGCGGATATATCATAAAAAAACACGCTTTCTACAGTCATAGCCCCTCATTTTCTCCTGTGTCGTGGGTACCATGGACAGGACACACACAAGATGAATACACAAACACCCAGACCCAGAACAGGAATCTAAACTCATCATTCAGATACCTGTCCGGCCGGGAATCGAAACCGGGACCCTTTGCGCGACAGACCGGTATGGTAACCGCTCCGCCACGCGGGTCGTCAAATATCATTTGTGTGGGATGATTGCGAAAAGTCATCATAATAAACCTACTTCTTAGTTTATCTTAAAATAATTTATCAGTACGTTCTAAGTGGTACAACTCTCTATAATTTAACTTGTAAAGCACTACTCCATAATTACAGCAGTGTTATGTTATGTTATGTGCTGCTGTGTTCGTGTCTTAAGGGTATGGTTAGGTATTTAACCGAGGTGTTCCAACTAAATTCGCAGGGGTAGTAACATGTCTGGCTACCCTCTTGTAAGACTCTTATCTGAGGTTGATTACAGATGTCTAAAGGTGGTGTCCACTTACTGGTGGTCTGCCTACTCGTTTGCTACTTCCATCACTACATAGTATAAAACAAAGTCGCGTCCCGCTGTCTGTCCCTATGTATGCTTAGATCTTTGAAACTACGCTACGGATTTTAATGCAGTTTTTAATAGATAGATTGATTTAAGAGGAAGGTTTTTATGTATAATACATGTATAAGAAACACTGATAAATTTTAGATTTTTAAATTTTAGGCGGAATTAAGTTCGCCGGGTCAGTTAGAATTACATAAAATATTTTAATACTTTTTTTTGTATCTGTTCTTTAATCTTAATGTTTTTAATAATAAACAGAAACCTTTATTTTTTTAAATATTTTGTTATTCCTATCACAAATTTTTAAGCACTTTAGCATTCTAAAACTCACATCCCGTAAACAGATGCCTTATCTTCAGGACAAGACGGGAATCCGAAGACAGCAACTGTGACTCCCTCTCGCGGCAAGCGGCTATACGCATCAGCCACTCCTTACCTGATCTGCAGACGGAGCCCTTGAAACAGGAGTACGTTCAGGAGCATAAGGACCCTGCTAAGAAGGTGAGTTAAATCGAAGTAAGCAAATGGTGCATTTGAAGGATCAAATGCCAGGTGGTAGAAACAGTATAGTTCGACTGAGAAAGTACCATCACCACACTTGTTTCTAGCGTGAAACTGATCTTGCGTTGCGATAGAAAAGTGTTGTTACCCGCTCATTTATATGAGGCGTCAAATTTAGTCCTCGAGTAGTAAAGCATCTGTGATAGACTTCAGATAGAAACGTTATTCTATACGAATTTTCTCACAGATGTGCATGGGCGTCATTGATCATTTACTATCAGGAACTGTTCATTTGCTTCATTAATGGATTAAAAATAAATTCGTCACGTAAAAAAGTAATCACCGACTTTAGTACGATTTTATTACATTTTTCTGAACAATTATTGTTTATGTTTCTATCCATCGTTGCAAAGAACATTACAAATCAATTACATTGCAATTTATGGATGAAAACATAAATATACAATGATTGTTTTGTGAAAAATACACATGCACAGGCCCAAATGGCTTTTAGTATGCATCAGGTATTTGCAATACGTAGTTTTAATTTCGATTCTGCCAATATTTTGATCAATTTGTGATCACGGTAAAACTGCAGTGGCACGGCGAAACCCAATGGTTTCCCCCTACCACTGCAGTTTTATCTACTACATTGTTTTTAATCTACTAGTGCTTCAATATAAGCACTAGGAGATTAATCTATTTACACCACATCTAGTTTGGTTTTCTTATTCACTTTCCATAACTCGATACTTTCCATAACACAAGCTAGTGTAGCTTGTGTGTAATACATAAACTAAGGGAGAATGTATGTGCAAATGTAATCTATTTAACGATTATATAAAACTGAGTTCTAAATAGGTTTGAGTTCTACTTTGAGACAGTCATAGGCGTTTATTATCTATGGGGTTTAAGCCCCCTTAAGGTCCCTTAAGGTCGAATGCCTCGTTATAATATCGTCATTAAATTAATGGGTATCTGACGAATTGGTTGACGTTATTCCGCCCTTTTTGCCAAGCAGCGCAATTAATGATTAGGGAAAAGACGATGAAATTATGTGTCGTTAAGATAAGTTTTCATGCTGACTCTAGTTTAGTGAAATTCGTTTTAAATTCCGTATAATTAAATTAAATTTCAGTGGATATGGACTTGATCACTTTCTTTTAGCTTGACATTTGTAACGATAATGAAATTTTGCACGGTGATAGAACGACTATAGTTCGATCCGGTTGACGGTGTTTGTCGGTTTACATATGACGCGACTATCTTACACTAAGGTAGTAGCGACGACTTTAAGACCATACGGAGTGGTGGGCCCAGCTACTCACTTGAGAGGAGCCCGTCGGGACAACGCGTTCAAAGGACTCCGGTTGCGTTTCTTTGGAGATCCCGGAGTCCTCTTGTTAGCGCTGAGGACGTCCACCGCGGGGTTTTAGTGCGGTAAAAATCCCACTTAACCCTTCGTTGCTCCCACGGCGTCGGGAACCTTTTGAAGGTTTCACCTTCCAAAAAAAAAAACAAAAAAAATTAACCCCAGTTCTGTTTGGAGTTGATTTCATTTGTACAAGGGCGATAGTTGCCACTTACCATCAGATGGACAGTTTGCTCGTTTGATACTTTAATCTTATTTAAAAAAAGATGTTTCAGGGTTCCGCCAACATAATATCTATCTGTTTAATAGCCATCAAGAATCTTTTGATACAATTAGATAGTTAATAAAAATAAAATGAAATAATTATTGTTAAATTTAATTAATATAAAACTAACAAAACATTTCGGCCACGATCTTTTTAAATTCCTATCGCTAAACACGCTCTTCCCTAGACAATGAGAAGCTCTTTCCCGAACAGAGGCTCTAGGTCCCGAAACAAATATATAAAAAGTGCTAATTATTTGCAAATCACTTTAGTTTGTAATAAGTCAAACTTTATGTAGGTACTTCTACCTCAAAGTCCCTTAGTCAGATCACTACTATAACAAACCTTTGATGGAAACTTCAACAAATTACCAGGTGACATTTTCTAACTTTAATTGCGATGTCTCATTTACTGCTTCCAGTGATTAAAGCCTTTGAGGATTATTTTCCTAGAAATATTGGAAGACAGTAAATAACAAGTTTCTCAGTAGTGGAACTTTGAGAGACTAAAAGATAATATTTAATTACAAAATTTTCTATTCTTCAAGTATTTTTTCATTCTACCTCAAGGCATAAAAAATATTGTTTTCTGTTGAGATTAGAGAAGTCATTCCGAGTCGCGTCGCAAGGAGGTTATAAGATTAGTTTGGTTAGGTTAGGTTGAAATGTAAAATAAAAGAGTCCGCAAGCAAGGTTACATTCGGACGCGTATTCCAGATTTTACCGCTTTAAAGAGTTGTTAAATGTTTTACATCTCGAGTAACATACATACTTTGGCTTGTTATAATATACAGAGGCTGGCAAAATTATTAGGGACACACTCACAAATTTTCAGTACACAAATTTTCGTATTTTCGACTTTAACTTTAATTTCCAAATAAAATATTGATTGGTTTTTATTTGTTAATTACATGTACATGGTATAGAGATGTTAAATCAACCAGGATTGATAAGAAACTCAGGCTTAATATTTAGTAGTGCTACTCTTTGATAGAATCAGGGATTCTACGCATCGAGGTATGGTCTCTAAGCATATTATATTCTGCTTAGTTTTAAGGTTCTGGTACCACTCTTTAACGAGGGTTGATTACTTAGCGATCGGTGGTGATCACTTGATTAGTAATAGCTCTTTTGCGGTACTGCCACATGTTCACTATAAGTTTCATGTCTGATCCCTATCAAGAGCACAATAATAATGTTTTTTTCACCTAGAAATGCAGAAACGGATAAATACAGAAGAAAATCATGACAAAATATTTTAAAAAACTATTCTCACAAAAGTGATTTTCAAACAAACGTCAACGAGTTTAAAAGAAAGAAACTCTCATTAAATCTGTATCAAATTAAAATGACTTCACTCTTAAAAACAATTATTATGATACCAATAATGATCCATACTAATATTATAAATGTGAAAGTGTGTTTGTTTGTTCTTCTAACACGTCACCACATACGATATGATATGGTGTATAAGTATATGTTGGGAGATGGTTACGAGGATGGAAAGTTACGTAGGCTACTTTTTACCGCGCTCTCTCATTCCCATGAGAATATCGATGTTTTGTTAGTTGATACATATTTAGTAGTTCCAGAAACGTCCCGTCCCTGTAGTTCCGGGATCAGAATAGGGCTACGGTATCCCCTGCCTGTCGTAAGAGGCGACTAAAAGGGGCTTTCGGGGTTGCAGGCGGCTAGAGTGGGAGCTCGAACCGTTCGGTCAGGCGATCCCGAGAAGGACGGCGGTATATGTGGTCACATACCGTCGTAAAGACTAGACGAGGCGGTGGGCCCAGCCGCCCATCTGGGAGGAGCCCGATGGGGCAACGCGCTCAGAGGATTCTGGTTGCGGTCGGACCGAGTTCCCGGAGTCCTCTTTATAGCGCCGAGGACGGCCACCGGGGGGGTTTTAGTGCGGTAAAAATCCCACATAACCCTGCGTCGCTCCCACGGCGTCGGGTACCCTTTGAAGGTTTCCCCCTCGAGAACAAAAAAAAAAAAAAAAAGTTCCAGAAACGTCTGAAACTACTAAATATGTATGTAAATGAATTTTACTAACGCCATCTATTAACAACAGTTAATAGATGGCGTTAGTAAAATTCATTTGCAAGATCTGATACACGCTATCAAATCCTAATGTTCAAATCCTAAATCTCTTTGTCCGTGCGGGCCAAGCCGCGGGTAAGAGCCAGTATTAAATAAAATGAAAATAGAAATATAACTTAATTTGCTGATAAAATTACTTCAAAATAGAAAAACCGAAATCTGCGCACTGTCCCTAATAATTTGGCCATCTATGGTATACATACTATAGAACAATATATTTGTACAAGAAATTTAATAAAATAATAGAAGTTGTGCAACATTATTATATCACATTACCGAATTGGGCAAACAGTTTAGAGTAATACCGAGTTTTCCTTTACATATAAGGGCGAGATTATACAGTGCAAACATCTTACAATTTTCTTTGACTTGAGTAAATACCATTAGATTTATCAGGTACTTTGAAAATTTATGGGTAACGCATATTTGCTTAATCTTTTATATTTCAAAGAATGGCGAACAAAACATTCTATCGTGATTGAGCCTTAAATAAGCAGTATTTTATTCATAAATACAACAGTAATATCTGGAATTCAATTATAGTGATAGAAGGTGGTAGAACCAGTGTACAGAAGGTGGCAGAACCAGTGTAGTTCGACCGGGGAACCACCGTGACACCTATTTCTAGCGTGAAGCATTTCTTGCGTTTCGATAGAAGGGTGTGGTTGCCGGCACACTTTCACATGAAGCGACTATCATAGTCCTCGGGAGTAGCAATGTATCTGTGATATATATGTGGTTGATTACAGGTGTCCCTGGGTGGCGGTGACCACTTGCCAACGAATGAACTGCATGCTCGTTTGCTACTTCAGTCAGATAAAAAAATATAGTGTTTAATATAGCAATTTATGATGACTATGATACGGCTTCTCTCTCTCTCGTCTAATTTGGATTTTTAAAAATTTAGATGACTCTATGTGACTTTACATCACATGCTAGTACGCTACTTTCATTAATAAAAATACTTAAGTATGGTACCGAGAAAAAAACAAGCACCAGTAATATTTTTAAAAGCAAAATTGTATTGTCATTTCTCATCTCTAGATACATTACAAAAATAAGGAGCACAAATAATATAAAGCACTCAAGAAACCATGAGTATTTTGTCATTTGTATGATCTCATATTGCCATTTGATATTAACGAATCGCTTCCTTCAAATGATTCTAAGAGAAAGTCTAAGTAATATGTTACGATTCTAATAAAAACATTATTACATTTCTGAATGATGGTTTTTAGAAGATAGTTACTATCAGATTTTATCCTGTTTGAGTATGGGAGCTTCTTCTTATAAGATTAAAGCATTTCTTGCGTTTCGATAGAAGGGTGTAGTTGCCGGCACACTTTAATATGAGGCGACCATTATAGTCCTCGGGAGCAGCTTCGCATCCGTGATTGACTTCAGATGAAACCCAAGTTCTGTATGAAGTTGTTTACACATGTCCATGGCCGGCAGTGACCACTTACCATCAGGTGGACTGCATGCTTGTTTGCTACTTTAGTCAGATAAATAAACTAGTATGCAGTCCACCTGATGGTAAGTGGTAGAGGTTGCTTATGCACATCTAAGCAACTTTAGAACAAGGGTTCTATCTGAAGTGCGTTGCTCCTCCCGAAGACTAAGATGGTGTTAATTAGAGCTGTTCAACAGCAGCATTGAGTACTTATTGTTAGGGTAACTGCATGCTCGCTTTATACTTTTATATTACAACTGAATTCTGATTTATTTTATTACTAGTTGAATCCCGCTGCTACGCCCGCGTTAACAAAAATCGATTGTCCCGTGGGAATAAGATATTTTACATTATTATAACGTAGGTAGTCTATATGTTAATCCAGAGTATTATCTACATCCCTACCAAATTTTATGAAAATCGCTCCAGCCATTTAGACGTGGAGAAGTAACAAACATACACACTCACAAACTTTAGCAGTTATAATATTAGTATACCTTTCGAATTTCGAAAATAATTACCATTTCAAACTTTGGCTTTAAATTTAACGCAACAATTATACAAACTTCGTGAGTTTCCATCTGTCTTTAAGAAGCTTACACTTAGACATTGCGAAATGCCCAATGTTTTAACAGGATTAAAAAGTTATTGAAAGGTATTATGATAATGACAAAGGTGTTTTGAATTCTCTCAGATCGAGTTAAGTAAAGTTTACGTTTTCCAAAAAAAAAAACGAGGTGTAACAAAAACATTATTAATTGTTAAAAAATACTGACTGCATTAAAGCCATCAGTTTTACGTTATTTTTAAGCTATTGCATAGATTTTATCGCGGGCTTTGAGCGCGGCGACCAAACCAAGTAATTCCGTAACGAAAAAACCTAACACACCCCACTCCGCCTAATATGTAGCGCGGCCGAGAGTTCGCTTAACATGTATGTATATGGTACTACAGTACGAAGCTCGCACGTATCAAGACGAGTTGCTCGAAAATCGTACGAGTATGTGTAAGCAGCAGTTTGCAAAAAGTATACAGTATGAAAGAAAAAACTTGAATTAATATCAAAGAAAAAAATACTGCATAAAAAAATAAATAGTTTTTTTTTTTTTTTTATCCGCGTACCATGTAGCGCGGCCGAGAGTTCGCTTAACGTATATGTTATGGTACGACGTTAGCATACACGTTATACGACGATATGGTACGATAGTACGAAACTCACATCGAGACGAGCTGCTCAGACAGGACAAATATGTAAGCAGCTGTTTGTGAGAAAGTATTTAGTATCGAAGAAAAAAACTTGAATTCAAACAGAATATCAAAGAACAAAATACTGTATAAATAAATAATTATAATTGCATAAGTTGATAAAAATGCTATGCAATAGCTTCACCGCGGGAGTCTCCGAGTGCCGCACGTTTTTTTATTATT
The DNA here is from genome assembly GCA_949699795.1 of Spicauda simplicius. Lineage (NCBI taxonomy): Eukaryota > Metazoa > Arthropoda > Insecta > Lepidoptera > Hesperiidae > Spicauda > Spicauda simplicius. Next base: position 6,072,147 of record OX453076.1, on the reverse strand, counting down.
AAAATAATCTATTTAATTCAACACATGTGTGGATTTTTCGTAAAAGTAGTAAAAAAATATTATATGAAATATGTTTATTTTTGTTTACTAACTATAATGTCATGAGAATAACAAAATCGTACCTTTTCCTCGCTGTTAAAAATATATAGCCTATGTCACTTAGAAATCTGAGTCGATTTTAATTATAGGTCATTGTTTTACAATCCATCAAGCTGTTTGTGCTGTTTCGTGCCAGAAAAATGGGTATACATACATGTACATGCATAATTGCTCGATGAATGAGACTTTCCCTGACACAACCGATTAAAATAAATATTAGGTATACAGTAATATAGATGTTAATATACTAGTGAATTGACGTGAAATGTGTTATGCAATGATTTTAAGTATCACGGTAGATTCCATGTATATGTGTTCTATGTATACCTATCGTAATATTTGACCCTTAGTGAAAAAACTATACCGAACAGTACCGTACAAAACACACATAAAGTAAAACAAAGTATCTAAAATATATTATGACTTTATAAGGTAGCTCGAAGGACCGATAACCGATGGGGAAGAAAGGTCCTCGAGTGGCGATCACGTTTAGGCAAAAGGAGTACAGGTCGCCCCCCTACCAGGTGGACCGATGACCTGAAGAAGACAGCGGGAAACCGTTGGATTCAGAGGGCACAGGACCGGTTGGAGTGGCGCCATTTAGGGGAGGCCTATGTCCAGCAGTGGACATCAAAGGGCTGATGGATGGATGGATGGAAGGTACTTGATACAAATAAGGGCTATGCTGAAATAAGGCCTGTTGTTCAGAAAAGTCGATTATAATATATACATCAAAAATACTTCACATACGCATAGAGGAAAAATTAAAGCAAATATTCTAAAATTTAGGTCAGTAGGATTTGTTAAAACACTATGTTTTAAATACGCCTAGACTAAGGTTCCGGGAAAACCTCTTTTGAGCGGTTTCTGATAAAATGATATAAAATGTTTTCTTAATTATTTTAAAATTATAAACCTAAGAATATTTATCATTTTTTCGAATGATTTGTGAAAATATGGGTGTTAAAGTTTAGGCCTTATTTGTATCACTTACCTTATATTGAAGTAGCATTTAGTGTCTAGTAGTTATTCATATGATACCAAATACATAGACAAAAGATAACAATTCTAAAAAATATATACACTATTATTACACAGTTCCACTATTCCAAGATATTTTTTCTTAAATATATAAAGTCTACAATTACGCGGGACTTTTATTATATATAAGGGTAGTAACAGAAAGTAAATTTTGAACGTAGTAACAGTTTAATTATTTTATTCCTTTGATATTTTAGGTAAGAGGCGCAGGCTTCAGGCTATCGTCCGTACAGGCCTTTTACTCGAATCTTGTAATAAGTGTACTTGAGATAGAATGTTGGACGTCTGTTAGTTCAAAGCGACTATACTTGGGTTATATGGACTGCCTATGGGTTATAGTCGGTCCCTACTCAAACATTAGTATGTTTTAGGATTTGAAAATTACGCTAGGTATGGCGAAATTTATATGGAAAGCAAATTCATTTAGAACAGGGACTCTATTTAAGTCAATCACAGGTGCAATGTTTCGTCTGCGGAATTAACCGTAACTATTAAAATCATTGCAGTCTTTATTAATAGGTACTAGGTCAATACTAGGTCTTTATACATATTTTATTAATATAAATACTGAGGAATGTTTATTTTAATATGAAAACAACGATACAATACTCGTATGTTTTATAACGACACGTGGATGGATAATTCTAATAACGTACGACACGGCGTCCCACAATGTAGATATTTTTATTTTGATGATGTATACAATGCAATACTAAGACTCTGTATTGTACACCAAAACATTATTCCTTTTCAAATTAAAAATCAAATGGTTATGTTACTCTTCCCAGTGAGCATTGTACTCACAGCGCCTCCTTTTTTTTCGGGGAGAAACCTAACAACATGTGCCCACACATGCCGTCATCCTACACGAGGTCGTTTTGCTGGACGGTTCGAGCTCCCACTCTTACCGCCCGCAACGCCGGATGCCCCTTTTAGTCGCGTCTTACGACAGGCAGGGGATACCGTAGCCCTATTCAGATCTCGGAACTACAGGGATATACCACACCTACGAATTGAAATCGACTTTTATGGCGTACCTGTCTATAAGAAAGTTCTGTTCCTAAATATTTATGAAGGTATGACAGTATGGGTATTATGCAACCATAAGATACAATGCAGCAAAAGGAAAAATTTATGCATAATATCGCATTGAATATTTGTAAAATTTTGAATTCTTGTTAATGTGAAAATATAAAAAGGGATATCAATATATTTCAACATTAGCGTTAATACATACCTATCGGTGCCTTATTTTCATATCTAAAACTATTGAAAAGAGTTTTAAGTCAATATATTGTAAAAAGTGTGAGTTGTGTTTAAATTTGAAGAAGAATAAAGATTCAGTATTAGAATTGAAATGAAACGAATTAACAAGTTGGAGGTGCTTTTATTAAATAAGTTATTCATTAATTTCATTAAGATAACAATTAAATAATGTAAAAAATAGTTTCCATTGGAGAATGAAATTAGAACTAAAAGAATATTTAAAAAAATAGACCTTTATAGTTGGTTGACTTTCATCAAGTGATTACCAATTTTATTTGATTAAAGTTTCTAAGTTTTAAATAGACTATACGAAAAGTTGGCCAAAAACCCACGCACAATGAATGTTTAATGTTTGCGTTTGTTTTCGATGCGCGTGGGATGACTGTATAAATTAGAATGAAGTTTATAAAATTGTCACATAATTGGTTCCCAATTAAATTATGAATTACTAATTTCTAAATTACTTCGTGCGGTCTAAATTGCTTCTGCCCACGTCTGTCCAAACATAAAATATTCGTATATAGATATCGTAAGTGTTATTTTTTATATATACAAGAAACAAAGCAATCCATCCATCAGCCCATGATAAGATTAAAATCTTAGCTGAGGTCGATTACAGTTGCGATGCTATATCTCAGTATAAGCTGAACCCCGCTAGAACTTAGTGCCTGGGAATCAATTCATCGAATTTGCGAAATAATATTATTAAAAAAAATTGAGTAGCAATAAATTGTGAGGACATAACTGAAATATCTTCAAATATCTATCTTGCTTAAAAAAGCGGATGCCAGCTCTTATCGTTTCTTTTATAACAAAACTATAAAGGGTTTAATTACTTTTAAATACCACTAGGCATAATTATAACAAGTAATAGTAATCAAACTAAACTAAATAAAAAGGTATAAACAATGTTATAAAGGTAGATTGATAATAGAAATCCTTAAATGCCTTAGAATACTCGGCGGTAAGTACGTAATACCGCTAACAATATTACGGAGGCAATATTTTGCGACGGCGGAAACGAGTTGGAAGCTCCTTGTTACACTGATTTAGAATAGCTAGAATGTGCAATACTTTTATATCAAATTAAAATAGCAAACGAGTTTTTATGATAATTCGTCATTGGCGCTTATGGACATCTTTATGCATATTTATTTATACTAGTCACCCGTAGCATCGGCCGAAATTCGACCGTAATTTAAATTAAAAATCAAATGTCATCTGACATTCTTGACGTTGTGTCTTTTCATTTTCATTTACTAAGTACATATGTGTTTGTGACAAATGCAAGGCAGTGTGTGTAATGTGTTTTTAGTTGATTTTATGTATGAAAAATGCATTATTTGAAAAAAATATTAACATTCTGCACTCCTTCTCTACGTCCACTATAACCGTGCAAAATTTCATACTAATCCGTCCGCGGCATATTACTTAAAAATCCGTCACAAATTTTTGCTTCACGTATTAATATAATAATAAGAGATTCCGAAGACAATTCTGTAAACAACTTATTCCCGTGGACTAAGTTGGTCGCCTCATATAAAAGTGAGTAATCATATCGTCTATCAATAAAACACAAGAACTGCTTCACGCTAGAAATAGGTGTGGTGGCGGTACCACATCGCTAGAGCCATATACATACGTTTATAACCTTGCAAAATGTAAGAAAAACATACATCTGAATGTTGCATTTAAATTTATATATTGTGAAAAAATATATAATTTTCTACTTATGATCACTGTTGCGGACCTGTTATTCGAATCGTGGATCGAAACCTTTAAAGCTATCAATGTCAGTCACTTATTAAACTAGGTATATAATAATAATAATAGTGTACTTTATTGTCCCCAAAAAGAAGAACATGATACAAAGAAAATAACAATTTTAAAATACACAAGGCGGATTTATCGCTAAACAGCGATTTCTTCCAGACAACAGGGTGCGGAGTAAGAGTGGGTGTAAACTGACAGAAAATGTTATGGTGCCAATATTAGATTATGGATTAGCATTAGGTACAAATCGATCGTTAAGGTAAATAATAATAATAATTCTAGCAAATAAAGGCAGCAAAAAAAAAAGAATTACATTATAATATTGGTTTAAAATATAGTGTTGATTTTATAAGTTTTAATAATTAAATTGACAAATTAATTGTTCTTATCCAGCATACTTTATGCTGGTGAAATTTTATGCTTAGTCGACTAGGTAAAGGAACATAACCGGAGCCCTACTTTCGCGTGTTATTTACCGGTTCTATGAGCCTATCGCTTCTCTGTTCTTTTGTATTGTTCTTTTGAAGTAAAACTTTTTGATGTGATCGAATCGGTGTTGATACTAGAGATGTCAGTTGTGGGTGACGGTATTGATTTTGGTGGTCTTTGAGGTGGTCTTCGGTGGATTTGCAACCAGCAAACCAGCATATTGTTGGTGGTGGTCGCAGAGGTGAAGGTGGGAGTGATGGGGTCGGAGGTAGTGACGGTTGTAGTGGCGGTAGTTCCGGTAGTATTGGGTGGTAGGTGGTGGTTTGATATTATAACTACCTCAGATTTTTTTAAATTATTACTGTTTAAAGTCTGTATATATGAATAAATGTATAGAATTATAGTTAATATCTGATAAACGTATACAATATTTTAAATTTTAGGGTTATAAAACTCTATTTATTCTGTTTAAGGTACATGGTAATACTTATTTCTGTTGGGACACTCTAGTTTAAGAGGCATGATAGAGAAGAGAAATCTATACGTGGCATTATCCTCCTATTAGTCCTCAAAGGCGTCTGGTAGGGCTCTAATCCGACATAGGACAGATCACATTGGGGTACACCCCATTATTGTTCCACTGCTGGGCACGGGTATTCTCAGAATGAGAGAGTTTTGGGCCATAGTCCACCGCGCTGACCATGTGCGTATTGGTGGACAGATCAGACAGACAGATCACATTATTGGTCACTAACAATCAGGTACATTGCATGCTCGTTTGCTACTTCTAAAACAAAATGATATGTATGTATTTTGTACTAGATAACTACCACGTCTACCACGTTAATGAGCCTTTAATTATGTTATTCTAGGTCCTAAACTACATAGTTTATACATTTTTTTTTTTTTTTTTTTTATATTACGACCTAACGATAAGGCTGACGGGCCACCTGATGGAAAGCAGTCACCGTCGCCTATGGACATTTGCAACACCAGAGGAGTCGCCAATGCATCGCCGGCTTTGGAGGAGAGCTCCTTTTACACCTTTTCATACACACATACACATACATACATGTGTGTGCCAATATTTTGGTGAACTTTTAACGGTAGTTTTTAAGTGAAAGAACAACCAATACACACACAATCTTACAAACTTTCGCGTTTATAATTTTAACTTGCTGAACACCACAAAACGAATGAACCGTAGACCTGAAGAAGACAGCGAGAAACCGTTGGATTCAGAAGGCACAAAACCGGTTGGAGTGGCGTCATTTAGGTGAGGCCTATGTCCAGCAGTGAACCTCAAAGGCCTGATGGGTGGATGGATGGATGGATAGACCTCACAGCTTCGCCCGCGTTAACAAAAATCGATGTATCGATTGTCCCGTGGGAATAAAAGATTTTTCCACATTGAAAATTAGCCTATATGAATCCAGAGTGTCAGCTGACTCCCTACCAAATTTTATGAAAACCGCTTCAGCCGTGTAGACGTGACGAAGTAACAAACATACACGCTCACAAACTTTCGCCTTTATAATATTAGTATGATGAAGTATGATGAAACATTTGTCTATTGTGCCATTTATACATCGTCAGCTATAATATGTTTTCTTTTAGTATTTTATACCAATATGATATTTGATACGATATTGATACTTCTGGATATGATATTTAAAAAATGTTAGATGATTTTAAGAGATTAAAATTAGTATTATGTTACAGGTCCTCCGTCAAACTACTCTTCCCATCGTTCCCACGAGACACCAGACGTTCCAACGGCAGCTTTCCCATCGCCTGGACCTACCCTCTATTCAGTTCAGCATCTGCAGCTTGGAGCGAGCTGACTCTTCCATTGGTCTGATCAAGGTAAGATACTCTTAGGTATTGTAGGTAACATTTTTAAATATGTATATCGATTTGGATATCTACAATAATATTACAACGCAAAATTTGCTTTACAGGAGAAACTGTTGAAAATTCAACAATGTTTTATGTTTTTACCTATAAACAATTATTAAAATATACTAACAGGATTTTAACCGTAGCGGAGGTATTTTTGGTTAAAACGTTATTAACCTTACACTTACAAAAAGAACCGGAAAGACCTAAATAGACCATTATATTATAATTTTTATAATGATACTAGTTGACCCGGCGAAATTGGTTCCGCTTAAAAGTCAAAAATCTAAAATTATCAGCGTTCCTCCACTATATAATGCAAGTATTGTACATAAAAATCTTCCTTTTGAATCACACTATCTATTAAAAAACCTGCATTAAAATCCGTAGCGTAGTTTTAAAGATTCAAGCGTACATAAAGCGGAAAGCGACTTTGTTTCATACTATATAGTGATTAAACTGGTCTGTTATTGTCTTCCCAGTTACTTTCGTGTAATATTTATTTATTTATTTATTTATTTGAACACCAACATAATGTACACCAATTACAGCATAAACAGAAGATAACATTAGAAAGACAAGTGCCATAATAATCAAAGGTGTAGACTGCATGCACAGAAAGCGAATGTAAGCTAATGAGAAACAAAAAAATACAAATCATTACAAATTGATTATAGATTATTACAATTTGTAATACATATATCACGAGTATATTTCAAGAATAGCATCGTATCTCTCTGAATTGCTTAGATTTTTTTGGCTGCAGTTACAAAATTATATGCTGTTTTATTTATAGTGGAGATTGATCCCATTACTTGATGTCATATCAGAAAATATGAGTAGGGTATTTTCTCAATATCTCTAAGAATTTTAATGTAACCCATATTCTACGTAGTTATTCTACATAATAGGCAGTTTGCATGTCTAAGAACACAAGCGAAATTATATAGTTTATGTTATCGGGACCATTTCAGTGGTAGTGTCCTATTAAATCCACCAATTGGCACTTGGCCAGCGTGGTGGACTTTTTTTTGTACTTAAACCTAACGATATGGCAGACGGGCTACCTGATGGAAAGCAGTAACCGTCGCCTACGTACATTTGCAACACCAGATGTGTCGCCAATGCATCGCCGGCTTTGAAGGAGAGCTCTTTTCGCACCCTTTTTGAAGAGCCCCATAGCTATTTCTAGGACTATGGCCTAAACTCTCTCATTCTGCGAGAAGACCATAACCCAGTAGTGGGACTAAAATGGGTTGATGAGATCCTATTAAATCGCGGTCTTATAATGCAACATAACTTAACTTAAGGTAGAGAATAATTACTTCTAAAGAGAAACAAAGTATAAATAAAATAACACGTGAAACAATTCATTTGAACAAAAATAACCTTTAGCTAACAATGAAAATGATATGCGATGTTTCGTAAAAATACCCCGTGTTTTAGTATGACAAAAACAAGCTAGAATTTTTCATAGATAGAATTGTTTTCATATTCGTTTTATACGAGTACGTGTGTTTCCACTTCATAAATAATTCAATGTAGCGTAGATTTGCCTAGTTCATTTGGTCACGCTTTTTGAGTTTTCATAAGGCTTGGTTCACTAATAGCTTTAATATTTTGGAAATATAAGCATTTCGCAGCGTATTAATGACTACCAGAATCCACACGACTTCGTTTGCAAAGACTATAATGTAATCTATCCAACCATTATAAATTTACAAATATTTTTTTCACGACTCACGTTACCAAAGTTTTTAAAAGGATGCCTTATATATTCTAGTAATAAAGCATAGCCTATGTTACTCAGAAATAATGTAGCATTCTAATGGTGTAAGAATTTTAAAAATCGGTTCAGTAGTTTTCAAGTTATTTCATAACAAACATACAAACATACAAAGTTTTCCTCTTTATAATAGTAGCATAGAAAAAGGGACTTTTTGAGAGCGTTGGTGAGCACAATGAATATTATGTGGAACATGCAGCATAGTTTGACCGAGGTGATACCACAGCTACTCCCATGATTTCGTTTTGGTGGTAGGGTGCCAAATCCGCTTGACTTATATGACGCTATCTTCCCAGACTTTAGAAGTAGTAATGAACGTTGTGACGAATAGATAACCTTTTTCCTTTGGAAAGTCGGTTAAAAAGTTCTTAAAGCGCGGTGGATTATGGCGTAAATACTCTCTCATTCTAGAGAAGAACCCATTACTGCTGGACACGGGCAGCAGTGGGACAGTAATGGGTTGATGACGAACTGTATGCAACAGATTTTTTGCATTCGTTATGGTACATGGTGGAGTATTTTTTGTATACGTGTATAAATATTGTAGTCTCGAAGACTAAGCTACAAAATTAAAATTAACACAAGAATATCACAGAAAAACTGTAAAATGACAACCTTATAACAAATTAAAATTCTTTCCCTAAAACGAGCCTGGGACAAAAGACAGCTATATAAGGTTATAAATTAAACGACACACGACAAACGCGAACTATTGAAAAAAGATGAGAAAATACTTCATGTAAAATGTTCAAAAAAATTAACAATTTCGACGTTATTTAAAATATTTTGGCCGTAAATTGCTTTTTGGATGGCGTGTTTTTCGTTTATAATATGAGATGAAGGTCGTATATTGAATCGTATCCCTTACGGGTATATTCATATGTAAAGGATTTGTTAAGACGTAAATTATGTAAATGAGATATTTTGACTTTTTTACTCTGTAATTACCTGCGATTTATAAATTCGTTATTAAACAATGTTTTTGATATTTTTACGCCATTCTGTATAATATTTCACTGAGAAATATCTTCCATAGCTATTTAGTAATCGTATTTGGAAATTGACTATTTCTCGCCATTAGACTTTGGAATTTCTACTCAGAATGAGAAGTAAGCCATAATTCATCATGCTGACAAAGTATGGATTTGGATACATGTCGTTTGAAAACAATTTATTAAAGATCTACGCATTTATATTTCCACGGGATGTTCTCCTTCATAGCCAAATCCTCAGGTAGGCAATATATGACATGAAATGAAATGTCTTTCTTACAAATTGTCAGTTACATATTTTTTTTTACACTACCACCGGATCGGAACACGACCTCAACTGAAAAGATCCGGCGAGACACTCAGCGGGTTTGTCTTTTTTTCTTTGTATATAGTTTTTTCGTTGCCATTTTGTTTTTACATGGGTAATAAAAGTTCACTCCAGTATATTTTTCAGGATTGCAGCAAACGAGCATGCAGTCCACCTGTTGCAAATTGGCCAATGCTGTGTATATATATTTGTAAGCAACTTCATACAAAACAAGTGTTCCGTATGAAGTAATCAAAGCTGGCTTGCTTCTCCCTAGAACTTAATGGTAACCTTTTTTCTTGAGAGTTTACATTATTACGTTGCTAAATAGCAATAGGATAATATAAAGTAAGCCCTGATTGTCGTCAACCTATTATTGTCCCACTGCTGGGCATGGGTCTTCTCTTAGAATAAGAGAGTTATAGGTCCCTCGCGCGAATGCGAGAGTTTTTAGGCCATAGTCCACCGCGCTGGCCAAGTAAGAATTGGTAGACTTCACACACCTCCGAGACCTTTTTTTTATTAAGAGCTCTCGGGTGTGTACGTTTCCTCAATGTTATCTTTCACCGAAAAGCACTGATAATTAATTTCTAATACACGTAATTTTTACAAAAATCAGTGGTGCGTGCCTGGGTTTGAAACTCGAACCTCCCGATCGAGAGGGCGAATTAGGCTATCACTGCTCTCATTATTTAAAAAAAAATGCATTCCAGAAATGGCATAGTAACGCGATAAACATCGATGAAATCTACATAAAAGTATAAAGAATTGTTTTATTTACAAACAATGCCAAGGCATAAGAGAAACTATTATCTCACTTAGCAAAATTTGTTTATGTGAGCCCCCTTTAAATATTAAATTTATTTTGCTTTAGTATTAATTTGTTATAGCGGTACACACCATCTGTGAAAATGTCAACTACGTAGTTATAACGGTTCACGAGATACAGCGGACGGACAGGCGGGCAGACGCTCAACGGAGTCTTCGTAATAAAATTTCGTTTTTACGCTTTGGGTATGATTTCCTTAAAAAAGTAGTATCTATTGCTACAAGTACCACATACATACTTTCTACACTCCTAGCCCCACACTATGATTTTCTCCTGTGTCGAGGGTACCATGGATACACACAATACGAATACACAAACACCCAAACCCAGAAAATGAATCTAAATTCATCATTCAGATATCTGTCTGGCCGGGAATCGAATCCGAAACCCATTGTGCGTCAGACCGGTATGGTAACCGCTCCGCCAAGCGTGTCGTCAAACATAGCAACGAGTAATACAATAACATCCTTAAAATACCTAACACTCATATTTCTGTATATAAGGAGCGTGAAAAACTACTCGAAGATCAAAAGCGTTTTAATTAAGACGCACAAAATTAGCCCCTTGTCGGCTTCTCGAGAGCTTTATTAATACCTCCTCAGCAACATTATCAAAAGGTAATGTAATGGAAATTTTTAATACCGGTATTAAATTTACTGCTTCATAGGAACCAGCTGGATTCGTTGTACATTTTGTTAAAGCTAAACGTAATAAAGATAGATAGTTAAAACATTTATTTTATTACTTAAGACACAACACAAAATTGATATACAAAACATTGAACAAAGGTTTGCACATATAGAGACAAAAAAAAAACAAATATATATTAATACTATTAATCTAATTTCTAATTATTAATTGCTGATAATTGATATTAAACCCCAGCAAGTTCGCTTAACATGTATCTATGTATATCGTACGACAGTACGAAGCTCGCACGGGTCGAGACGAGCTGCTCGGAAATCGGACGAATATGTAAGCAGCTTGCGAGGAAGTATAATAGTATCAAAGAAAAAAATACAGCATAAAAAATTAAAAATATATAATTGCTTAAGTTGATAAAAAATGCTATCCAATAGCTCCTCCAAGTGCTCTTAGTGCTCCAAGAGTTCTTAAAAAAACGTTCTCGGAGGTGTGTGAAGTCCACCAATTCGCACTTGGCCAGCGCGGTGGACTAAGGTCTAAAAACTCTCTCATTCCGAGAGAAGACCCGTGCCCAGCAGTGGGACAATAATGGGTCAACGATAATAATCATGTCGATTGATTTCTTCATCCATAATCAATTGAAATTTTATTAACTATCCAAAAAGAATTTCTCGGTCTGAAGGCTTAATTTGTTATGGCTGATTTACGTTTTGTTCTTTTAAATGAGTTGCTTCACGGGTAATTTATTTCACTTTGTTTTTGTTTTTTCTGTGGGGATAGTTGTTCTCTACATGTGGTTGATGTTGATCATAGAAGCACGATTTGATATGGTACTATGACTGAATCTTTCCGACTACACATGAGGCGACCATCCTAGTCCTCGTGAGTGGCAGCGCATTTGTGATTGACTTCAGATGGAATCCATGTTCTGTATGTAGTTGATTACAGATGTCCATGAGCGGCAGTGACGACTTACCATCAGGTGGACTGCATGCTTATTTGCTACTTCAAAATTCAAAAGAGCAAAATTCTGATATTCTTGTAAATCGCATGAGAATCATAAATAATACAATTGTGTGCAAAGTCTAGTATTTTTACGTTAAAATCAATTTTACTGCATTGTCAAAACCACTAACATTTAAAGACCGGTTTTGTTAAAAAGCAAAAGCGCTTAGAGTATTGCAGTTATTGAAACGACAATGCATTCACGATTCCATATTCCATTCACAGACATGACATGACATGTCGGCCTTTCCGGCGTTAATTCCGGGCGTCATTGCATCGCTATTGACGTGTACCAGTTATCCTAGTTAAACGTTTCAGCTTTTGAACGTGATGTCAGACCATATTGTGTTGGATATGTTTTGCTTTTATCTTTTTGTTAAATCGAACGAGCATAAAAGATAACATTCATCGATTCAACTAGATTGTTCATAATTGTCTTTGGAGATGGGTGTATTTACAATAAGAGCAGTAAGCAGTAATTTCGCTTATCGTTCTTTATTATTGTGTTGATATTTTAGAGTTAACAATCAATTTTATAGCCATGTCAGATTCACGAACATTGTAAAATCGATGCTACAAAAGCAAAAGCGCTCAGAGTATAGCAGTTATTGAAACGACGTGCATTTCACGATTTCATATTACATTTACAGATATGACATGACATGGCCATGTCAGCGTTAATTCCGGGCGTCATTGCACCGCTATTGACGCGCGTCATTTATCCTAGTTATACGTTTCAGCTTTTGAACGTGATGTCAGAATATATTGTGTTGGATATGTTTTTTTTTGTTGAAAATTGAGCTAGCACAATAGAGAACGTTGACCGATTTAAATCGGCGCTACGTAACTGTCTATGGAGATGGACGTAGTTTTTAAGGCGTGAGTCCAGCAATAGCGGAAAGAGTGTTTTTTTGTTATTGTTTTAGTATTTTTGCGGTAAAAATCCGTATCCTTGTAATGTCAAAAACACGAACATTGTAAAACTGGTTTATACGCTATCAAAGATAAATCGGTAAGAGTATTGCAGTTATTAAAACGACAATGCATTCACGATTCCATATTCCATTCACAGACATGACATGACATGTCGGCCGTGTCGTTAATTCCGGGCGTCATTGTACCGCCATTGACGCGCGCCAGTTATCCTAGTTAAACGTTTCAGCTTTTGAACGTGATGTCAGAATATATTGTGTTGGATATGTTTTGCTTTTGTCTCTTTTGTTAATTTGAACGAGAATAAAAGAGAACGCTTATGGATTTGAATTGCTGGAACATTACTATCTGTGGAGATAGATGGACGTAGCTTTTTAAGGGTGAGTCCAACAATGTGGCAACAGCGTGTTTTTTGTTATTGTTTTAGTATTTTTGGGGTAATAGTCCATTTACTTGTTTGGCAAAGGGAGATCTCACGTCAAGCTAGGTGATCATGCCTGGGGAGAGGCCGTGCTCCGACAGTCGTTGTTCGGAACTTGTATATATGGTATGGAGAATACTTCGATAACGTGTTTCAGTATACTAGTAGCGCCATCTCTTGACGAGTTGCGGGAAGTCGGCACATTTGCAATATCAAAAACACGATCATTGTAAAATAGGTTTATATGTTATCAAAGCAAAAACCATCGCTAATTCCGGGTGCCATTGTACCGCCATTTACGTGAGCCAGTTATCATAGTTAAACGTATCAGCTTTTGAACGTTATGGCCGAATACATAGTGTTGGAGGTTTTTTTTTGTAAATCTGAACTGGCACAAAAGAGAACATTGATCGATTTGAATCTCTGCTACGTACGTAATGGGTGCAATTATAGCTTTTTAGGCTGGTCCAAACAATAGCAGTTAGCGAAAACAATGAAAAGTCTCCGTTTTTTTTTAACCGACTTCCCAAAGGAAAGAGGTTATCTATTCGTCACGTATTTTTTTTTTTTTTTATGTATGTTCGGGCAAAATGGCTAGAAATCGTCGACCTACCGACACGATTCATACGACATTCTATGCGGCTAGTTTCACAGGCAGTCCCATATTGAGGAAAATGAAAACCTTCTGGCGGTTTTCCCGGAAAATTGGAAAATGTCGGTTTCTTAAAATCTTGAATAACTTGGGTGTTTCTAAACCGATTTCCATTTTCTTTCTTTCATTTGATAGGAAGTTTTGTCACGCAACTTTTTCTCTTGGACATGGGTATGCTGTGATGCTTAACTCTTTGAGTTATTGGGTGGAAACCACCACCACTCCTCAAGTTTTTTAGATAATTTGAGATAACTCGGCTTCTGCCGAATCGATTCTTATGAAACTTGGAATATGTATTATATATCTATGCTTATATAGGTTGACAAAAAATTTGACCTTCAACTCTTCGATCCTGATGATGCAGGGTTACAGCTATCCTAAACTATAACATTAGCTATTTGGTGCTTACATATATGTAACAAGACTACTAAGCAAAGACATGTGATGAAAAATTTGACCTTCAACTCCTCAATCCTGATGATGCAGGGGTGCCTCAAGCCTAAACCATAGGGGTTGACCATTTGGTGCTTATGGATGTGTAATAACAATACTAAGCATACATATGACAAAAAATTGACCTTCAACTCCTCAACCCTGATGATGCAGGTTGCTGTAAGCCCAAGCCGTAGGTGATGGCCATTTGGTGCTTACAGATATATAATAAGATAGCAAGGCAAAGATGTGCGATAACAAATTTGACCTTCAACTCCTCAACCCTGATGATGCAGGGGTACTGCAGGCTTAAACCATAAACGTTAGACATTTGTTGCTCACGGATTTGTAATAACATTGCTAAGCAAAGGTATACGACGAAAAATTGGACCTTCAACTTCTCAATCCTGATGATGCAGGGGTATTGAATGCCTAAGCCATAAAACTTAGCTATTTCATCCTTACGCATTCAAAATGATATTTAAGAAATGTAAGGTAGAACATTAGAAAAATGGTTGTATACGGTGGAAAATTGGACCTTCAACTCCTCAATCCTTATGATGCTGGGGTGCTTCAAGCTTAAACTATAGGCGTTAGCTACATGATCGCTACGTATATCTGATAAGATTACTAAGCAAAGATAAAAAATGAAAAATTTGACCTTCAACTCCTCAACTCTGATGATGCAGGGGTACTTCAAGCTTAAACCATAGGTATTGGCCATTTGATGCTTATGGGTATGTAATATATTTACAAAGTAAAGACGTATAATATTAAAATCGACCTTCAACTTCTCAACCCTCATGATGCAGGGTACTGCAAGCCCAAGCCATAGAAGTTGGCCATCTGTTACTTACGTTTATGTAATGAGATTACTACGAAAAGATATGTCATGAAAAATTTGACCTTCAACTCCTCAACCCTGATAATGCTGGGGTCCTTCAAGCCTAAACCATAGGCGTTGGCCATATGGTGCTTACGTATATGCAATGAGATTACTAGGCAAAGATATAACATGATAGTTTTGACCTTCAACTCTTCAGCCTTGATGATGCACGGGTACTTCAGGCTTAAAGCATAGGCGTTGGCCATTTGATACTTATGGAATTGTAATATATTAACAAAGCAAAGACGTATGATAAGAAAATTGACCTTTAACTCCTCGACCCTTATGATGCAGGGTACTGTAAGCCCAAGCCATAGAAGTTGGCTATTTAGTGCTTAAGGATTTATTGAAGAAATGCTAAGAAGAGATGACTTATGAAAACCGTTATCTTTAATTGGGCTTTTATTCAGTGGTACTGCCTATCTAACCCACAGGTGATAGTAATATGGCCCTTATGAATATATTAGGAGTTCCATAAACAGAGGCAACGATTAATAAAGTTACCTTCACCTCTTTAACCCTAATAATATAGGTATACAGCCTGCCTAAAGTATGTGTGTTTGGTAATTATTGTTCGCAATACAAACAATGAGTTCCGGAAAGGACATAATTATGATCACAAATTCCACTTTGAATACAATTACCTGGACGATGCAGGAGTACTGCCAACCTTTTTACATAGGATGGGTTAGGTTAGGTTGGAACTTAAAAGAAAATATAGAAACTAAGCGAGCAGGGCGCGGCAGCGCCCTGCGAGCGGTTGCGCTCAGTTCACATGCACTGTGACAGTAATGTAAGATATCACTTAGGCTTTTGTTTGACTTGTCATTTAAGGTTGATTTTAAATTACCGTTTCCATTTATGTATGCACTATGCAGTCTTATGGATACTATGTATTACACGGTCTCGTATAACTGATCGAAGTGTCTAGTCGTCCCGTAATCGGATGAATAAAATAAATTAATCGTCCGCTAAACGGTAAATTCGTAATAAAAATGGTCTGTTTATTAAACATACTTATTATCCTCGTAATAAAAAACGTATTGAAACTGGTGAGTTAAATCATATTACTGAGATTAATAAATTGTGTAAAGCTATGGGTACACCTGATGTAGTGAATAACGACCATGCTGCCCGAACTTAAATTGGTTTTGATGGTATTGGTTTTCCAACTAAGGATAGGTAGTCAAAATTATTTTTATCAGTATCAGTTGAATTATACTCTTAGTTATAAGGTTTATATTACTTTTTCTACTTTAAATATTGATAATTATAGGTCTATTCTTTAAATAAATGTTTACTCAGAAAAAGTTGTTTTATTCGGTTAGGTTAGGTTCGAACAGATTTTTCTAATTCAGAATCTCAGGGAGGGGGCGCGGTAGCGCCCCCGACCGGTTGTGTCAAAGAAGTCTATTTTTAGATGATGACGTCAGCACATAATTTTATTCATCCGGTTAGCGGACGACTAGCAACAGCCATAACTGATTTTATCGTGACTGAAAAGCGTGAAAAAAAAATTTTTAAACAAAAAATACAACCGACTTCCATGCCACATAAAAGTAAAAAATAATTTAAATACATGTTGGTTTAGAGCAAACACAGTACTTAGTACATAGTTCCGAAGTTGGCGCTCACCATATTTTGCTGGATCATGACGAAACTACATTTATCTTATATGAGCGTCGACTTCGGGACTATGTACTAAGTACTGTGTTTGCTCTAAACCAACATGTATTTAAATTATTTTTTACTTTTATGTGGCATGGAAGTCGGTTGTATTATTTGTTTAAAAATTTTTTATTCTATGCAATGATAGTCTGGAATAAATCAGCTTCGAAGTTTTTTAACAAATACGAAAAGTAAATACTTGGAACGTTCCTCAGTATAAAGAACTTGTCTCTCTTTGCTAGATGAGGAGAGGCTGAGTCCCTTTAGTTCCGGGATCAGAATAGGGCTACGGTATCCCCTGCATGTCGTAAGAGGCGACTAAAAGAGGCTTCCAAGGTTGCGGGCGGCTAGAGTGGGAGCTCGAACCGTTCGATCAGACGCCCCCGGGCAGGACGGCGGTATGCGTGGCCGCATGCCGCCGTAAAAACCAGACGAAGCGGTGGGCCTAGCTGCCCACCTGGGAGAAGCCCCACGGGGCAACGCGTTTAGACGACTCCGGTTACGATCCTTTGGAGATCCCGGAGTCCTCTTTTTAGCGCCGAGGACGGCCACCGGGGGGGTTTTAGTGCGGTAAAAATCTCGTATAACCTGCGTCGCTCCCACGGCGTCGGGTACCTTTTGAAGGTTTCCTCCTTGAATTAAAAAAAAAATGAGAGAGGCTGAAACTCCTACACTTCACCACTCTTATATAAATACGCGCCTAATAACGTCTGTCAACAAATAAAATAAGACATACCTGTGGCCGAATTCGGAAGGCGTTCAAACTTGATTCTACTATTAATTATTGAAGGCGTTTCATCTTAGACTCGACTAAACAATAGAAAAATAAAGCATTTTTTTGGCACTCATTGTTAAGACGGAAGCCTTAACCACACTCTTCAAAGCCTAACACAGGACTTAACGTTACTGTTTTATGGAATAAATATGTAGGACGGTGGTCCCATTGCAGCTGAAGTATGGAACCAATACCTATATAGTTAATCCATAAGGTTCTCTATTTAGTTCTACTTTTAATGAACATTAAATAAAAACAATAAATATTTATTTAAATAAAATTTCACTTTAGAGTCGCATATAATATTACGAGGGTGTTTTGAGCGAAACGAATAATTTATCTTGGAGGGTTGTTAAGGTTAGCTGAAGGTTCTAAGTAGCCCTTGGGAACACGCCTATTTCAAATACCTACTGACATAATTTTCTACGATGTAATAAGGAATATCTGAGTTAAAGTATATTATAAACAAGTATAAGTTTTTTGTTATTGAAAAATATCTAATTTTAAGAGCTAGGTACATGTGCTAATGAACTGTTTGGTACGAGTAGCAATTCGAAGTCTTATAAGAAGCGTCCTCGCAAGAAGTAACGTATTGACTGGCTTATAGAACCCATAATCTACATGTTACGTACAAATGTCCATGGATGGCAGATATGACTTACTCACATGAAATGTTTGCGCATTCACTACTTCGATCATATAAAAATACTATCTTCTTCCCGCGACTACGCTCGTCTTAATCACGTTTACTATGATAATGAATATCCAATGTGTTTTTTTTCTTTCAACTACAGCTCCACAGACGGATCGTCCGTGTCCTTTTTTAGGTTAGTTTTATTAAATTCTACAGCTCCAGTATGAGCCTTCGCTGTCGCCATCGCTCTTAACTAGGTAACAGTGTAAGCTGGGTCCCAGTTGTGTGCGATGCGGCAGGTGTAATAATTTTAAATGTGGAGCTTGCGATGTTCTGACCGATGCTAGATGCTTACTTGTATCCAATGTGTTAATAAAGGTCATGAACTATCTGTGTGCCAAATTTCTGGTTTTCAAATCTTTGGGTTTTGCGCGAAAGTCTAACAAACTGATATACATTAACACAAACTTTTACATTTGTAATATTAATAAGATTACCTACTCTTTAATATGAACCATGTATATAAAGCAATTACGGCATAAACACAATACAAACATACAAAAAGTAATTCTTTTTACTTAAAAATAATACATCGTTCGTTAATAAAAGACCCTTACATAGTTCAGAATGAAAAATAAAAGAAATCCTTCAACGTCGTTGTACAATGTTCCATCTTAGATTGTTAATGCAATAGAGTTCCAATGAAATTGCGTCAAAGTTATGATATTATTTTAGGGCAATAGATGCAGCCTGTAAATATACAAACAGTACATCGGCAATCTACTTCTGTTTCATGCTTATTTATCCATTTTCTTATCGGTTTGAAGTAGCAAACGATCATACAGGTGGTAAATAGTCACTGCCGCCGATGGACATCTGTAAGCAACTTTCTAAATACGAGGGATTCTATCTAAAGCCAATCACGGATACGTTGAAACTCTAGAGGACTAAGATGGTCGCCTTATATATAATAAAAGTGACCCGTCAACCATACCCTTCGAACGTAATGCAAGATAACGCTAATTTTGGGTATGGCGGTAGTACCTCGGTGATCTAATTAAACTAGTTCTATCACCTGGTATAGTTCATGTTTATAAGCTGCAGTGGTTATTTACGTTTGCTTCGATCGCTACCTTTTTTTTACTTCGATATTATGTAAAAAACACTACGAAAACCATCATAAGCAGACACTTTTTTCGCTTATTTTGTTTAGCTCCAAAACATCCTGTGTAATAATTAGATTGCTGTATGCGTGTCTCCATGCAATTAATTCGGTTAGTGGGCGCAGTCTAACCCTATTTGTACTCGAAGGCACTCGTATGAAATGTTAAAATGTTTTATGAATTTTCATGTAACGAGAGGAGCGATCATTTTTATTTTTATTTGAACTACGACAATGAACATTTTTTGGACGTTTTCAATAGTATCGATTTATGAACCTATCTTCTATTCAAGTTTCTACCGAATATTTCGTCTGTATTATTTTATAAAACATATGAACATAAGATAGAACTAAATGAAACAGTAAAGAAAAATCTATAAAAACCTAGAACAGATGTGTGACTTACAGATACAACAAAGAGGCCAAAATTGTGCTTCTCGAGAGAGTATTAAGAATGCTGCCTGAGTTTCCTCTTTAGAATTTATTCTTTGGCCAAAAATACACTTGAGTCTACTGAAACATTTATTAATTTTTTATTATAGACTCACCAACAGCATTACATACAAAATGACAAAATAACTACATCCACTAGACATGACAAAATTTCTTTGTAAAACGCTTGTCCTTCTGTCCTCCAAGGACCTAAAGTTTCTAATACCTAGAGAGCCAGAAAAAAAGGAGAAAGGTTCACTTTCTCATTTATATATATCCACACAATACTAATATTCAGTTAGTATCTTATGCATTAAACTTTGCATTATTTGTGATATCAAAAACCGCATGTCGTGAGTACCCGTTACATATTCCAATGTATCAATTTTCCGATAATAATAGTCAAAAGTTCATATACATAATTTCATATACCGCTTCAATGCTGTGTCTGTCAGAACTTCGTTATTATTTGAATTTGAAATTCATTAAATTTATATGAAAGATAGAGTTTTATCCAAATAACATGTAATAAATTTTGATATATTTTTTATTATTTTAACTTTATTCAACAGAAAAATAAAAATCTTTGTCAAATTTTTACCTGGCTCTTCTACGATTTTTTTATTTTGGAGTTCTGCATTATTCAATCCAAGCAGCGAGATATGTATCGCACCTTTATTCAGAAAAAGAACTAACTCATAATTTTCGTTTTGCGAGTTTTTACCATAACGCTAAAAACTTACGGAGCGATTTTCACCCGCAGCCGCCAATGGTGCGGGCCCGCAGCTACTGTAGGATGCAGATATAAATGTAAAAAAATAAAGCAATACTCACAACGCGTTTTTCGCCCGCGATGCGCGCGGTTGTTTGCGGCTCCCGCTGCACCGGCGGGCAACCAGTAAAACCGCGCGGGCCGCGGTCAGCCGCAGCCGCGGCGGTTTGCGCCCGCGCGCTCTGCGATCAGTAGGCGGGCGAGTGCAGTAGTCAGGACCTCAACTGATGGTAAACCGCCTGTCTTACGGTTTTCGCCCGCCACGTTTGCGGTCGATAATCACAACCGCGTCGGCAGCGTAACCGCGCAAATAAGCGATCTCGTGAATTTATAAATAAAACCGCAGTTCCGCGACCGCGGCGGGCACGGGACAAAAATGCTCCGTGAGTACGTAGCCTTACGCAACCGAACTAGGCGATAAGTCCCCTACAAGCGCTGAGGAAGGCCACCGAGGAGGTTTTATTGGGTAAAAATCCCACATAACCCGGAGTTTCTCGCAAGGCTTCGGTGTACCTTTTGAAGGTTTCCTCCCCGTAACAAAAAAAAGGCGATAAGTTAAAACATAAATTTTGAGTTAGTTCCTTTTATGAATAAAGGTGCGGTATGTATTGTCTTATAATGTAGATAGAATCCTATAACTTGAGACGATCCTAGTTACAGCTTTATGCTAGTTAGTTACCATCGGATTTCGGTCAATAACTGTCTTGGACTATTATAGTCATAAGCCACTAATTGGATTAGCAATTAGTCCGTACCTACAATTAGATAACTTTCCAGACAATCCATAATATCATGACGTTTAGGACTATATTATAACCGAAAACTATGGACTTAATATAATATAATCGGTTAAATTAAAAGAGTGTGTGTGTGTCAGCTCCGACGCAGGACTGGAGTTTGCTCGCTTTTAAAATAGATGGCGCCATACTAAAGATATAAATAATAGCAATAAAGGGTTCATTTTAAAAATTATATCTAATATATAAGTAGGTATTAAAATATTAATATTGTGCGTATTTACAGAGTATTTACATTACATAACTTAACGATTTACTAATGAACATGATAAAATGCGAACCATGTTTTTCATAATTTCTACGAAATTATAAATGGGTATAGTAAACTTTATTTTCTCGCAACAATTAATATATAATTCACTTATATGAGAATTTACAATAATATTTTACATTATTACATATATTTAGCTAGTGTTGTGTTGCTGACAAAATTTCTTAAATTTTGCTTAAATATTTATATACTACTTATTTATACTATATACTATTTATTGATACTGCATTCTTGATACTATTAGGTAACTTATTGTAAAATTGTGCCCCTTCAAACATTATATTTCTTTTTCCATTTAATGTTCGTGGTTTACTGAGGACTAATTTCCCTCTGCTTTTTGTTAAAATTTTATGATACTTAGTTGCAAATTTTATCACTTCATTTTAATACTATTATGTTGTACGATATAAAAATGTAATCCGCTTAACGAATTCAAAGTCATCGAAATTCAGATCAATTTCATAAGAATTGAAGAGCTGAGCAAATACCATTAAAAATCAATTCTAATTCAAGCAAACGCTTCGAATTCGGTGTTTTTCGCTCGTTAAAATTTCACGCCAGATATGAATTCTTTTGATCGTTTAGGGAAATTAAAAATCGAACTACCGAATTGTATTGAAGTCGTTTTAATTATAGTGTTTGTAAATAAAAACATGTTTCTAATTACGATACATTATAATCTATTCTATATAATTAATAAATGATTTAGGCTAGTATTATCGCTTAATGAATACTTTTTAATAACTTAACCCGTTAGTACTCCAAGATATGCCGTTTTGATAATTCTCTTAAAATTTTATAAGGTTTCTCCTAATTTTTTTGCGATATTTCCACCTAGTTAGATACATGGGTTGTAGTTACGGCTAAACTGCGGTGACGGGGAGAAACCGACAAGCACTAGTGATAGATTAACCTATATATCCTACGTCTAGTCCGTATTTCTGTTTAAGGTGCGATATACAACATTAACTAATCTTTACGCACAAAACTGCACTTTTTGTTATTTCCTTAAACTAACCACTGGATTCCACGTTTGTGCTAATTTAAAAACATCTTTTCTGTTAAATATAGGATGTTTTTTGATCTCTGTTACTTCTCTTACTAAACTCAAATACTGACGATGGGTGAACTCACTCGTTAGAACATTCGTTAGAACCGGAATTAGAATATGTTCAGTTACCGCACATAATTTCGGGTCGTTCTTTTACGAATTTTGTGAGGCTGTATGTGTATTTCTTACTCTTTCATACAAAAACTTCCAGTCAGTTTTCGCTGAAATTTCGTACACAGATAATGTATGATTTAGATTAACACATAAAATATTCATTATGGTGGTTGACTTGACCAATTATCCCCGTAGATCCGGAATCAGAATTGGGCTACGGTATCTCCTGCCTGTCGTAAGAGGCGACTAAAGGGGGCTTCCGGGTTTGCGGGCGGTAAGAGTGGGAGCTCGAACCGTCCAACCAAGCGTCCGCATGTAGGACGACAGCAAGTGTGGGCACATGCTGTTGTAAACACCAGGAGGCGTAGTGAGTACAATTCTCACCAGGAAGAGCCCGAAGGGGGCTTCGCGCTCGGAGGACTCCGGTTGTGTTCCATTGGAGATCCCGGAGTTCTCCACGCAGCGCTGAGGATGGCCACCGGGGAGGTTTATTTGAGGTAAAAATCCCACATAACACGGCAACTTTTGAAGGTTTCCCTCTCGATACAAAGAAGACGTGACCAAAGCGGGCGTAGCCGCGTGAATTCTCGTGTTTTCAATATTGTTATTATTGTAAACAGATACTTCCTTGTTTCCATACCAGTGTTATGTTACAACAACTAAGCTAAAACATAATCAATAACAGCCAAACAAACCAACGATGCAATTACAAGTATACCCGATCATTTTCGAGATTAGAACACGCTTTTGGATATAATATGGCTAAAATGATTATCATTACATAGTACAAAACAAAGTCGCTTCGCGCTGTCTGTCCCTATGTATACTTAGATCTTTAAAACTTCACTACGGATTTTAATGCAGTTTTTTTATAATAGATGGAGTGATTCATAAGGAACGTTTTTATGTATAATAGATGCATAATTTAGTGGCGAAATACTCGTAATTGTAGATTTTGAATTTTAAGCGGAACGAATTTCGACTGGTAATTTAGTGTGCCATAAAATATCAAATACATTATTCTACAGTACCAGTACCGAGAACTTTCGAGTACGGAGATGAGATGACATGTTTTTTTATGACATTGAAATAATTAAGAACCCCTTTATTACTATGTTATAATCTGCTACTAAAATGTATGAGGATTTACGTTTAAAAAAGTGCAATGTACACTGCCCTCCTTTCTACATAGGGTATGTTTCGTTACCGTAAAACGCAGATCAAATTCTATAGACAATTGTCAATGCTCTAATCTCGTCTACTGATTGGCCACAACAGTGACGGATGACAGACTGGCATCTGTCAAGCACGGACGTACGTCATGACTTGCAACGTACTCCCTCTTCGAACGCTAACCGACCCGAACGGACGCGCGCGCTGCTAATCGTGACCATTTTTCGCATTCAACCGTTGTACGAAGTTTCGCCAGTGCTGTGTGTCATCTATCTAGCCAAGTCGACGGAAGATCTGTACAACCACATCATCCCGAGCTCGTACGTGCCGTGCTTGTGCCCTAACTGTTGTGGCCTATCAAGAACATACGTCTTTAGAGACTCCCTCGCTCTGACTTCGGTCAGTCCCAGAAGTGGGATTAAAGCCGTCCACCCCTTTGGGGGACGCGTATCCTACAGGGTACATGCGCATATAAAATATAGACTAACACACATACCGCTGCCAACATGTATTTCCGTCCAAAGCGGAGGTTAAGCTCACAGGTGGTAGAACGATCGTTAGATCGACGAGGTACCACCGCCACTCCTATCTCTAGCGTAGAGCAGTTCTTGCATTTCGGTGGAAGGGTGGTTGCCGGCACACTTTTATATGAGGCGACTATCTTAGTCCTTGGGAGTGACAACGCATCTGTGATTGACTTCAGATAGAACCCATATTCTATATGTGAAGTTGCTTACAGATGTCCATGGGCGGCTGTAACCACTTAAGATCAGGTGGACTGCATGCTCGTTTGCCACTTCAATGATAAGAAATAAAGAATGTAGGCCTTTTGTAATTACTATCTAGAATAATTTATTATTTTATTTAAATTTTATATATTAGATCCGTCCATATTCATATGTTAACTATATTTTTATCTTATTTGTTTTTTTTTATATTTTTTTTATTAGCTTTTTATTAGCTTCACCTGTATGTTTGTTTGTAACCGACTTCTTTGGGCGCGATTTTGACCCACTTTAAACGGCCAGATTTCGTTCAAACTTTGTAGATTTATTGAGGACCGATGACAATACACTAATTTGATAAAATTATTCCATTTTTTAATTTGACTAAAAGTAGAAAATAAATAATAGTTTAAAAAAACTAAAAAACACGCTTTTTATAGAAAACCGAACTAAAAAATAGAAAATAAATTTAAATGAATTTAAATTAAGAAAATAGTGTTAAAAATTTTAATGAATATAAATTAATAATAGTGTGAATAAAAAAAAAAATATTTTATTTAAAAAAAAGCGTGGGGTGCTTTTTAAGATATTATCGAAATGATAATCACTCTACTCATATCTGTCAATAAAATATCTATAACCATTGACACCATGCACCCCACGCTTTTTTTAAAATAAAATATTTTTTTTTATTCACACTATTATTAATTTATCTTCATTGAAATTTTTAACACTATTTTCTTAATTTACATTCATTTAAATTTATTTACTTTTTAACGTAATTTTCTGCCAAATTACGTATGTTATGAATAAGTATGTGCACCGACAGTGCCACCGCAGTGAAAATAAACAAATTTGGGCAGAAAAAAAAAATTATACCATATGCCTATTACTTTGGTGTAATATATTTAGTTTTTTTTCTATAGACAGCTTTTTGTTCGCCATTGTGACAAAGCTAACTAGTCACCCGTCGCAATAGTCAAAATTCGACCTTAATTCAACTCAAAAACTAATCTTGATATTATCCAAACTAGCAAAAATATTTTTTAAATCAATGAAATTGTATAAAATGTATGTTTTGAAGTCGTTTCGAGATCCCGGAGTCCTCCTTTTCAGCGCCGAGGACGGCCACCGGGGGGGTTTTAGTGCGGTAAAAATCCCACATAACCCTGCGTCGCTCCCACGGCGTCGGGTACCTTTTGAAGGTTTCCCCCTCGAAAACAAAAAAAAGGTTAAAAATAAAAGAGGTTTAATCAACTGCTCTTAGACGCAATAGCGGATATTTAGACAAATATATTTTTGACGTTGTGTTTTAAAAGTAAGAAATTGAATGTTTTTTTTTCGTTTATTATATGTACATGTGTTTGTGTCAAATGCAAGGTAGTGCGTGTAATGTGTTTTAGTTGATTTTATGTATGTTCTATGCATTATTTGAAAAAAATATTAGCATCCCATAATCCTTCTCTACATCAACCGTGCGTAATTTCATACTCCTCCGCCTGTGGCAAGTATCTTAAAAACGGATCTCAAGTTTTTGCTTTACGTATTAATATATACAATATACATAGTATCTCTAATAGCGTAGACGTAAAAGTTTGACAAATGCTGGTACAAAGGATTACATCCCATCTTAGATGAAACAAGTAATGTTTAGTATTTATCTTTATCAACTTTTTGCGTATATTTGTTTGATATTCTCAAACTAAAAGGGTATTAAAGCAGATCTCTTTCCACAGGTTTATTAATGTATTATTCCTATTTATTTTCATAGTTCTAAAGTTTCGTTGATATAAGCTAGTTTGTAAAAGGTAGAACAAAAGGATGTATATTAGATAATAAGAATTAAGCTATCATATGAAATTTACATAGCTACTATCCCTGCTAATCCCGCAGCTTCGCCCGCACAAATCGATTGTCCCGTGGGAATAAGAAAATGCTTCACGCTAGAAACATGTATGGCCGTGGTACCTCCCCGAACTACACTCGTTCTACCACCTGTCAATTTCTTCTTACACCAATGTTCTTTTAGGTTGAAAATAACAGAACAGCCCCCCAAAATAAAAGACGAATCCGAAGCAGTCATCACTTCTCTAAGATGGTGACGTAAGGGTGTAATCCCCTGTAACAAAGGGTAGGATTACGTTTGAAACGGGGTTTAAGCTTGAGTTAAGATGCTGAGACAAGTCAACGCCTTGATTATGTTTGTCCGGTAACATAAGGCGTGAGATTTAAGCAAATCTTAAGTTATGAGTCTTAGCATTGTTTATGAATATTATATTTGTATATGTGCATCTTTTTAACCGACTTCCCAAAGGAAAGAGGTTATCTATTCGTCACGTTTTTTTATGTATGTTCGGGCGAAATGGCCAGAAATCGATGCTTAACTCTTTGAGTTATGGGGTGGAAACCACCACCACTCACCATATTTCGCTGGATCACGACGAAACTACATGTATCTTATATGAGCGCCGACTTCGGAACTATGTACTAAGTACTGTGTTTGCTCTAAACCAACATGTATTTAAATTATTTTTTACTTTTATGTGGCATGAAAGTCGGTTGTATTTTTTGTTTCAAAATTTTTTATTAGGGTTCAATTCTCAAAGTGTAAAAACGGGACCCTATTAGTAAGACTTCGCTGTCCGTCTGTCTGCCTATCAGCAGGCTTTATCTCATCCGTCATAGCTATACAGTGAAATTCACAGTTGATTTATTTCTGTTACCGCTATAACAACATATACTAATAATAAAATAAATATTCAAGGGGGGCTCTCATAGAACAAACGTGTTTTTTTTGCGGTTTCTCATAGGTAATGGTGCAGAACACTTCTTGTTCGAGTTCTACTCGCACTTAGCCGGTTTTTCATTATGTTATATCACAAAAGTAGCAATTGCTTTGCATGAGGATATATTGATGTTAACTAAAGTAACTAACTTTAAAGCTTTGTCGTTCAACGCCACTACCGCCGCACCTTTTTTACCTAATAATAGCCGTGTTCAGCGGTGCCAAGCTATTGGTATGTAGTAAGGAAGGCATACATATCCGAAAACCCGAAGGGTTAAATAGAACCCTATAACTAAGACTTGGCTGTGCGTCATTGGTAGACAGACAGTTGATATTTTCACAGATGACGTTACTCTGTCGCTGTAACTAGTAAATAAATCAAATATTTGAGAGGGGCTTATACAACAAACCTGATATTTCGCCATTTTTTATGGAATTATACGGAACCCTTGTTGCGCCCACCGACTTGCACTTTGCCGATTTTTAATGCAAATGAACATAGATGATGCAATTAATACATATTTTTAACCACAGCCCGAACTCTACAAGAACGAGTTGGTACGCCAGTCTTCCACGGACAGCGCTGAGCTAGAGTTCTGCGGGAAGCTGCACTTCGCTCTGAAGTACGACCAGGAAGTGGAGGCTCTAGTTGTCAAGGTAAGAGGGACTCTAGATTTTTTTAAGAGTTTTTTTTATTTTTTTAAGATTATTAAATATGCTTTAGGATAGATAGAATATAAGATGAAGGTAGACCAAAGTGATACGACTAATTACAGTCCAATAGCAAAGGCCAATAGCATAGCATAGAATGGGGTGACGCGAATAGAGCTTGCTTCAACGCATCTAAGACTCAAGCGTGTCTTTTTACTAATAAACGGATACCTTTTGACTTGGCTCCTAGTTTGCGCAATGAGGCCATACCGATCTCCGATCATCTCGAGATGTTAGGTATGGACTTCTCCACCAACCTCAACTTTGCTCGATATATTGAGTCACGAGTGAAAACAGCAGCCAAAAAACTAGGAATCTTGAACAAAGTTAAACAGTTCCTCACACCTAGGCAATTGTTTATGCTGTACAAAGCACAAGTCCGCTCCTGCATGGAGTACTGTTGCCACTTATGGGACGGTACAGCTAAGCATCATTTGGAGGCTCTAGATTCGGTGGAGGAACGTGCCAAGAGACTCATTGGTGATGAGACGTTGGTAAAAGACAAGCTCCTGAGCCTACAACACCGACGGCAGGTAGCCCGCCTAACTATCTTCTACCGTATACATTTTGGAGAGTGTGCGCAACTTTTACACGATCTCATACCCCCAGCCCTTTCTATCATCGAACTTCCAGACGCACGGCAGGCTACCACCCCTACCAAGTCACTCTTCCTTTGGCTCGGACGAAACGCTTTGCTTCGTCCTTTTTAATACAAACAGCTAAAGAGTGGAATGCCTTGCCGGCCTCTGTGTTTCCCGATAAGTACAATCTGGGTGTTTTCAAAGCAAGAGTGAATAGGCTCCTTCTAGACAAGCGTGTCACATCTTAGGCCTCATCGTCACTTCCCATCAGGTGAGATCGAGGCCAAACGCGTGTCTATTAAAATGTAAAAAAAAAAAAAAAAGCTGCTTCTCAAAAATTTGTTCTTCAAATTTGCACGCCATTGACATGGTACATTGTGAGCTGTACAGAAAATATAAATTAAGATCCCATGTAAAAACGATTTATGCAAATAAAATATTCATTCATTCATTCATTCAAAGGTAATGTAGCGTGTCATTGGTACACAGCTCTTGAGGTACCTCGAGGACCACCAGCTGATCAGCGATTTTTTTTAATAATAATTTATGTTTGGAACGTGTGACATTAAAAAAAAATATTTTTTTTCATGTAATTTGTGTATGATTGCCCATTATATTTCATAATACCCTAGTAACTTATACAGTATTATGCTTATAATAATCATTTGTAGATGAACATCAAATGCAAATATAAAAATATCCTTATAATAAGCGACAAAAATATACTGTGTTTATGAAGCAAAATACGAATACAATAACGAAGTGTACAATAAGAACGAAAATAAAAGAGAAATAAATAAAAATGAACATAGTAAAAGGTCATTTACTAGATGGTAGAAATTATATGATTTGACCGGAGAGGTTACGGTAGAAGGGTGTGGTTGCCAGCCAGCGTTGTTAGACTTTTTTGGTAAATCGGGATTTAGAAACTTTTTGAGTGAAAAAAGCGGGATTTCCTAGTCACAAGCGCGACAGCAGTCCTCGCGTCCTCTTTGGAGTAAGGAGGGTCGGAGGATTGCGAAGTTCTTTTTGGGCGACAAACTGCAGTCCACTTACATTTACAAATGCTTTTTTTGCAAAAGCCCAGTCCTTCCCGGAAAGCAGGACCAAGCCTGTCCCGAGTGCGACGTTTAATTTTGGCTAAAAATAGGGACGTCTGGCAACCGTGTTACCAGTCCACTTTTATACCAGAACACCGTTTTTAGAAGTCCTCGGGAGTTCACACACATTTGTGACTGACTTTCAATAGAATCTCAGTACTGTACGAAATTGCTTAAATACATATGTATATGCATTGATACATTAGTTTATTTTTTTTGCACGCTCGCTTTGCCCTAGTCTACCATGGTAATGATTATCTTGTGTGTTTTTAAAAGTTTTAACTATGTGTGTGCCGAATTTCTGCAAAATCCGGTAGTTTTCCGTGAAAGAATATCAAACTTTTGATTGAATTGTTGGGAATAACAACGAATGACGTCATCACTACCTGGGGATATGATCGTATGATAGTAAAATGAGGGTAGTGGTGTTTTGTAATGTAATAGATAATAGTTCTACCGGGGAAGTGCCACCAAGCATTTTTTGCGTTTCGATGGAAGGGTGTGGTTGCCGGCACACTTTCACATGAAGTGACCATCATAGCCCTCGGGAGTGGCAACGCATCTGTGATTGACTTCAGATAGAACCCATGTTCTTTTTGAAGCTGCTTACAGATGTTCATGGGTGGCAGTAACCACTTACCATTAGGTGGACTGTGTGCACGTTTGCCACTTCAAGCTGATAAAAAAAAGATAAATCGTGAGAAATGTAATTAAGTGTTAGATTATTAAAGTTTTTTGTTATTTTCGAACCAAATTGCACTTCTGATTCCTTATAGTATGATGTTAATCATGCAATAAAAGGGTTCAAATACTCATACGAGTATATATTCAAATTTATAGCTGTAATTAGGAACTTTTGTGATAAATAACTCTACACAATCGTAGCTAATTAGGGCAGGTGTCGTCTGTTTAACATTCGCGGCATGTCTGATGTATAAATTTGAATTAATTTTTGTTTCAATCTGTTTACCTTACATTACATCGAATCAACATGTCGTTATGACTGTCGTAATGAGACACGTCTGCTATTATAATTGCTTTACATCACATACTTGATAGCAGTGATAGCCTTGGCTGAAACTTGTCCTCTCGATCGGGAGGTCCAAGGTTCAAACCCAGACACCACTGATTTTACGAAATTATGAGAGTAGTAGAAATTAATTATCACTGCTTTTCGCTGAAGGAAAACATCGTGAGGAAACCTTCACACCGGACAGATCTTAAAAAAAAGTTCTCGGAGGTGTTTGTAAAATTCTCTCATTCTGAGAGAAGACCCTTACCCAGCTGTGGGACAATAATGGGTTGACGAGACTTGATAACACTACCTTGATCCTGCGGCCCTGCCTGCTTCGGGTATGTTTACCTCGGTAATGAGTATCACATGTGTTAATTCAAGTCATAGACTATGTGTGTTGGTCGCATACCGTCGTAAAGACTAGACGGAGCGGTGGGCCCAGCCGCCCATCTGGGAGGAGCCCGATGGGGCAGCGCGCTCGGAGGGTTCCGGTTGAAGTCATTTCGAGATCCCGGAGTCCTCCTTTTCAGCGCCGAGGACCCTGCGTCGCTCCCACGGCGTCGGGTACCTTTGGAAGGTTATGTGGGTTTTTAACTCACTAAAACCCTTGGTGGCCGTCCTCAGTGCCACGTGGAGGACTCCAGGATCTTCAACGGAACACAACCACGGACCAATTATTGCTCACCGTGCCTCTCGATGTTTACGACGACATGCGGCCACACATGCCATCGTCCAACCTTAGGTCACGTGGCTGGATGGTCCGAGCTCCCACTCTTACCGCCCGCAACCCCCAGAATCCTCTTTTAGTAGCCTCTTACGACAGGCAGAGGATCTCTCTCTCTCGTCAACCCATTATTGTACCACTGCTGGGCACAGGTCTTCTCTCAGAATGAGAGAGTTAAGGCCATAGTCCACCGCGCTGGCCAAGTGCGAATTTGTGGACGGCAGAGGATACCGTAACCTTATTCTGGTCCCGGAACTACAGGGACAAAGTATTCCTTACCATACATACCTTTTACTGCAATACTTAATGAAACCCTACCTATTTCTTTTTTTGAACGTGTTTCATTAATAGGGCTTTTTCTCCAGATTTCTATCACGTTTGTCCCTTCAAAGGTAAGCGCCTTTTGTCAAACGCCCGATAAGGCGATACGTGAGTGGAGTTAAATAACAATCAAATAAGCCTTTTACTTTCGCCGGGAGATAGAAAACCATGGAGGTGGAACTTACGATTTCTATTTCTGCCTTATTTCGTTTATTTTATTGTATTATAGAAGTAGCAAACGAGCATACATTTTATTGAAGGTGGTAGAACCAGTGTAGTTCGACCGGGGAAGTACCACTGCCACACCTATTTCTAACGTGAAGCATTCCTTGCGTTTCGTTGGGTGTGGTTGCCGGCACACTTTTATATGAGGCGACCATCATAGTCCTCGGGAATAGCAACGCATCTGTGATTGACTTCAGTTGGAACCCCCGTTCTGTATGAAGCTGATTACAGATGTCCTTGGGCGGCGGTGACCACTTACCATCAGGTGGACTGCATGCCTAAAAAAACTTGATGGTTAATGGTCACGCCGTCTACCGACAATTGTGATCAATCTCAGATAAGATTCGAGTCCGAATTAAGGATAGGCCACAGAAGCGATACTATCCCTGAGGACTGAATTGGGATGAATAAATGTGTCCCCCTTACCACATCAAATAAGAATACAGTAGTGGTTAATATTGTTGTTATTAGGCCGTTACCGTCGTAAAGACTAGACTAGATGGGGAAACGCGCTTAGAGTATTCCGGTTGCGTTCCTTTGGAGATCCCGGAGTCCTCTTTGTAGCGCTGAAGACGACCACCGATGGGTTTTAGTGCAGTAAAAAATGTTTTGAGGAGTTTCTTCCAAAAGCGGCTCACTATTATCTTAGTGCTACGTGCCAAAGAATAACCGACCACTGGTTTATAGGTAGTAGTTTTACGATACTTCTGCTGATACTAACTTAAATAGTTTAAATAGAGATGTTTATCCACGAGCAAGTAACTACGGTAATAAACTTAACTAGCAACCCAAATACAGGGGTGAAAGATCCGAATATGCCCCACTTTAGCGCATAGCTAAGTTTTGTGGGTGGCTTGGGCCTCGGTATAACGTCTAATGAGCTCCGTCAATGTCTTGTGTGAGACGTGTTGTCTATTAAGATAGGGTTGTGTACTTCTCTTTTAAGTCCAAAACAATTTTATTAAAAAAAAATTTTAAACAAAAAATACAACCGACTTCCATGCCACATAAAAGTAAAAAATAATTTAAATACATGTTGGTTTAGAGCAAACACAGTTCTTAGTACATAGTCCCGAAGTCGGCGCTTACCATATTTTGCTGGATCATGACGAAACTACATGTATCTTATATGAGCGCCGACTTCGGGACTATGTACTAAGAACTGTGTTTGCTCTAAACCAACATGTATTTAAATTATTTTTTACTTTTATGTGGCATGGAAGTCGGTTGTATTTTTTGTTTAAAATTTTTTTTTCACGCTTTTTAGTCACGATAAAATCAGTTATGGCTGTTGCTAGTCGTCCGCTAACCGGATGAATAAAATTAATTATTCGTCCGATTTTCGGATGAATAAAATTATGTGCTGACGTCATCATATAAAAATAGACTTCTTTGACACAACCGGTCGGGGGCGCTACCGCGCCCCCTCCCTTAGATTCTGAATTGGAAAAATCTGTTCGAACCTAACCTAACCGAATAAAACAACTTTTTCTGAGTAAACATTTATTTAAAGAATAGACATATAATTATCAATATTTAAAGTAGAAAAAGTAATATAAACCTTATAACTAAGAGTATAATTCAACTGATACTGATAAAAATAACCCATCCAATTTAAAAAGGTTGGTAGTACTCTTGCATCTTTCAGGTAATTGTATTCAAAGTGGAATTTTTTATCATAATTATATCCTCTCCGAAACTCATTGTTGGTATTGTGAACAACAACATTATGTATACGTAAGCACAATATGGCCGATGCCTACGGTTTAAACTTGAAGGACCCCAGCATTATCAGGGTTGAGGAGTTGAAGGTCAAAATTATCATGTCATATCTTTGCTTAGTAATCTCATTACATATACGTAAGCACCATATGGCCGATGCTTATGGTTTAAACTTGCAGTACCCTGCATCATCAGGGTTGAGGAGTTGAAGGTCAATTTTCTTATCATACGTCTTTGCTTTGTAAATATATTACATATCCATAAGTATCAAATGGCCAACGCCTATGGTTTAAGCCTGAAGTACCCCTGCATCATCAGGGCCGAAGAGTTGAAGGTCAAAATTATCATGTCATATCTTTTCTATGTAATCTCATCGCATGCACGTAAGCAACAGATCCCCAACTTCTATGGCTTGGGCTTACAGTACCCTGCATCATCAGGGTTGAGGAGTTGAAGGTCAAATTTTTTATCTTATATCTTTGCTTAGTAATCTTATCAGATATACATAGCGATCATGTAGCTAACGCCTATAGTTTAAGCTTGAAGCACCCCAGCATCATCAGGATTGAGGAGTTGAAGGTCCAATTTTCCACCGTATACAACCATTTTTCTAATGTTCTACCTTACATTTTTTTAAATATCATTTTGAATGCGTAAGATTGAAATAGCTAAGTTTTATGGCTTAGGCATTCAATACCCCTGCATCATCAGGATTGAGGAGTTGAAGGTCCAATTTTTCGTCGTATACCTTTGCTTAGCAATGTTATTACAAATCCGTGAGCAACAAATGTCTAACGTTTATGGTTTAAGCCTGCAGTACCCCTGCATCATCAGGGTTGAGGAGTTGAAGGTCAAATTTATCATCGTACATCTTTGCCTTGCTATCTTATTATATATCCGTAAGCACCAAATGGCCATCACCTACGGCTTGGGCTTACAGCACCCTGCATCATCAGGGTTGAGGAGTTGAAGGTAATTTTTTTTATAATATGTCTTTGCTTAGTATTGTTATAACATACCCATAAGCACCAAATGGTCAACCCCAATGGTTTAGGCTTGAGGCACCCCTGCATCATCAGGATTGAGGAGTTGAAGGTCAAGTTTTCATCACATGTCTCTGCTTAGTAGTCTTGTTACATATATGTAAGCACCAAATAGCTAATGTTATAGTTTAGGATAGCTGTAACCCTGCATCATCAGGATCGAAGAGTTGAAGGTCAAATTTTTCGTCAACCTATATAAGCATAGATATATAATACATATTCCAAGTTTCATAAGAATCGATTCAGCAGAAGCCGAGTTATCTCAAATTATCTAAAAAACTTGAGGAGTGGTGGTGGTTTCCACCCCATAACTCAAAGAGTTAAGCATCACAGCATACCCATGTCCAAGAGAAAAAGTTGCGTGACAAAATTTCCTATCAAATGAAAGAAAGAAAATGGAAATCGGTTTATAAACACCCAAGTTATTCAAGATTTTAAGAAACCGACATTTTCCAATTTTCCGGGAAAACCGCCGGAAGGTTTTCATTTTCCTCAATATGGGACTGCCTGTGAAACTAGTCGCATACAATGTCGTATGAATCGTGTCGGTAGGTCGACGATTTCTAGCCATTTCGCCCGAACATACATAAAAAAAAAAAAAAAAAAAAAAAAAAAAAAAATATACGTGACGAATAGATAACCTCTTTCCTTTGGGAAGTCGGTTAAAAATGTATATAGAGATAGTCTAGTTATAAGTGCCTCATTTTATCCCTTGCCACTTTTTTCTTTATGTTATATATAAAGAACCAAATAAGTAATAGCGTACTTCATATTAATTACAATCTAGCCTTATATAAGGCAAATGAGTAATCCTAATCTAAATGCTAAATAATTACCTCGCCTTGTCACTCTGTTTTAACGAAAAAATTATTTTCTTAAGTATTAAGTATTATTTTCTTTTTCTTATTGGACTCAAAAATCTTTTGGATTTTTTACTCAATTTGCGCATTTAAAAGTGTATCATTGACTGAAAGGTTTTAATATTTAATACAAGAATGAAAGTCATTTTAAATTTTACTACTTACAATACAACGTAAAGTATAAACAACTTGAAAAAATATATTTTACCGTTACTCTATAATTCTAAAGACTTGACACTTCGACGAATGCCAAAGGTATATCCACAAAGTGGCAACCCTACTAAATATTCTAAAGGGATTACCTTATTCCATATCGGAAAGTAATTGACCTAAACGCGAAAAGTAATGACAATTACGATAAAATCACCTGGGGTCATACCCTTAGTCTTAACTGAATGGATAACAGGGTTAGTTATCTTCTAAATTTAAATTGTACCATTGTGAAAGTCATCTGAGCACATATTGAATCCTATGGTAATTTTATCTCAAAATAATAGGTTAGTTTCTGCATAAATATGTATTACGGTCTTTGTTGCTTTCTATAGTTAGGTTACTACAAACATTTGGAATTTGGAATTGTATGGTATTTCATTTGGAAAAAAACGTAATGAACTGTTTAATCATTCGCTTAAATATTCGTTCTACGTTCTCTTTGTAAGGTTAAAAAGAGCTTATTACCTACCCAAAACTGTCATGTCTGTCTGTCC
The DNA here is from genome assembly GCA_949699795.1 of Spicauda simplicius. Classification (NCBI taxonomy): domain Eukaryota; kingdom Metazoa; phylum Arthropoda; class Insecta; order Lepidoptera; family Hesperiidae; genus Spicauda; species Spicauda simplicius. Next base: position 6,035,384 of record OX453076.1, on the reverse strand, counting down.
GTCTATCTGTATGTTTGTCACCAGACTGTATCTTATGAACTAGCTATCTAGACAGACAGTAAAAACGGAATAACATAAGTATTCATGAGCTCCCACTCCCATATAACAAACAGGATTGTTTGCAGTTTTTTTATAGATAAGGATACGGAACCCTTCGGGCACGAGCCTGACTCACACTTTCCCAGTATTTGGTTCTAATATTGCGTCTTTCCCTAGATATTCGAGGCCCGTGATCTTCCGGTCAAGGACGTCTCCGGCAGCAGTGATCCTTACATCAAGGTATTCCTGCTTCCTGATCGCAAGAAGAAGTTCCAGACCAAGGTCCATCGTAAGAACCTGAACCCTGTGTTCAACGAGACTTTCCTGTTTAGGTAAGATGATATTTTCTATTTGACGACCCGCATGGCGCAGCGGTTACCATACCGGTCTAACACGCAATGGGTCCCGGGTTCGATTCCCGGGCAGACAGACTGAATGATGAGTTTAGATTCCTGTTCTGGGTCTGGGTGTTTGTGTATTCGTCTTGTGTGTGTCCATGGTACCCACGACGTAGGAGAAAATCCTACTGTGGGGCTATGAGTGTACTACTTATTGCCACATCGCTCGACGGACCGATAACCGATGAGAAAAAGTCCTCGACTACCACGTTTAGGCAAAAGGAGCACTGGTCCTTTTGCCTAAACGTGGAGCCACCTGTGCTCCTTTTGTCCCCATCAGGTGGACCTATGGCCTGTAGCACACATAGGGAAACCGTTGGATTCAGAAGGCACAGGACCGATTTGAGTGGCTAAATTTAGGGGAGACCTATGTCCGGCTGTGGACCTAAAAAGGCTGATGGATGGATGAATTATTGAAAAAGGTGAAATTATTTAAAAAAACTATCTATCTCTCTCTCGTCAATCCATTATTGTCCCTCTGCTCTGCACAGATCTTCTCTCAGAATGAGAGAGGCTATAGTCTACCGCGCTAAAAAACTATCAGGATGCTTCTATCAAGCTGTATTATGTTCCTACAAATGAATTAAAAATTTTAGAGAGTCATCAAGGTTTTAGCAGATATTAATTTGCCAAATGCAATGAATTCTAATCTATAATTAGTTGTTTTATGATAAGTAAAAATATATAAGAAAAATATAAAATGCTTAATTTTAAAAGAGAGAAATAAAATTTTCGATACTCTATGTTGTATAAGGAGTTTGTAGGCCCGCGAGTATATTTCCATGAGTCTTTGTATAAATAATTGCACAATAAAAAATCATCAATTTTAAGTTAAAGATACAGTTTCATTGAGCCTACATTTGAAATTTTGGTAAGATAGGGCGGGGCTAAAAGGTCCAATTCTACGATATTGCTTCGTAACTTTTTAAATATACAAGGTTTCCAGAAAAAGCCTTAATACCAATAAGTAGTAAAATCTTTTATTTACCCATAATTCCTAAAGAGTATAACTTTATTCTTTTTCTACTTTTGTTCAAGTGCAATTAATGGCCATTTTATTTTTTTTAATTACCTTTATCCATTAAAAGGACCAAAACAAAACGCGTTGTAATATTTTACCTGCCTCTCCAGTAATTGTGATTTCGGGTTCTGTTATCATTTAATCCAAGCAATTCATTTTCATACACCCGACTATAACTTTCAATCGTAGTTAGAACTGTTCGTATTATTCAAACATTACTGTTTATGAAACATTATTCAAGAACAGGTCGTAGAGCAGTGATAGCCTAGTGGTTGAAACTTGCCCTCTCAGTCGGGAGGTCCGAGGTTCAAACCCAGGCGCGCACAACTGATTTATGTGCTTATTAGAAATTAATTATCACTGCTTTTCAGTGATGGAAAACGGTCGAAAGCTCCTTATAAAAAATGTTCTCGGAGGTGTATGAAGATCACCAATTCGCACTTGGACAGCGCGGTAGACTGTGGACTAAAACTCTCTCATTCCAAGAGAAGACCCGTGCCCAGCAGTGGGACAATAATGGGTTGACGACGTCGATTCAAGAACGGACCAAAAAACAAACGAGTATTCGTATAAAATCGATAAGGTAATAAGAATAAAGGCCTACCCATTATAAATCCAATTCCAACTTAAAACACTTATTGCCTCAGTAATGTACCCATCGGCCATTTGCCAAAGGTTGATCTTGATCGCAGAGAACTTAAGATAAAAAGATTGTTCTTTTCCAATTTAATTTAAAAGTCAGAAAGGAAGCTATTGAACCTTAATAGAAAAATTTGTGATGAGGTCGTAGAGCGATTACTTATTTCATAAGGAATCGCTCTACGACCTCATCACAAATTTTTATACTAATATTGTAAATATACTAATATTATAAAGGTTTGTATTTTTGTATGTTTGTTATAAATTAACTTAAAAACTACTGAACCGATTTTAATAATTCTTTCACCATTAGAGTGCTACATTATCCCTGGGGAGGCTTTAATGGTTGGATATATTAAATTATAGTCTGCGCGAACGAAATCGCGTGGATTCTGCTAGTTTTATATAAATGATGAGAGATACGCGATTAAAAAGAGACGTGGTGTTTACTGTGTCCATTCAAAGATTCACACTAGAATTTATTTGTGTCCCAATACTGTGAGTATCATGACATAGGGTCATATAGACTCACAGAACGGTTCGTACGCAATACCCAGACGCAGAATAGAAATATTATTGCATAATATAGAGACGTAGTACTATGTTTTTTTATAAATACAGAAGGGTAATGGAGTATAGTATCTAAAAATATGAAAGAATGAAAAAATAAAGTCAGTGGTGTGGGTGGTGTCTGTTTTAAAGGGTGTAAGGGAGAAACGAGGAATTTGGAATTTCGAACCATAGAAGGGTACGATTGCCGGCACACTTTCACATGAGGCGATCATCACAGTCCTCGAGAGTAGCAACGCAACTGTGATTGACTTCAGATGGAACCCATGTTCTGTGTATAACAGATGTCCATGGGCGGCAATGGCCACTTACCATCAGGTGGACTGCAAGCTCGTGTGCCACTTAAATCAGGTAAAAAATCATCATCAACATCTTAGCTCTCAAGGGCAGCAACTTGAGTTGTTTATAATGAACGATTAGCGGCAGCGTCCACCTTGAATCAAGTAGATGGTATATTCGTTTGCCTATAAATTCGAACAAATGAAAAGTTCACATATTTTAGTCACCATTATTATACCTAAAGGCGAAAGTTTGTGAGTGTGTGTGTTTGTGTCTTCACGTCTAAACGTCTGGAGCAATTTTCATAAAATTTGGTAGGGAGTTAGTTGACAGTGAATTAACATATAGGCTACTTTTTCTGTAGCAAACTATTTTATTATCACGGGACACTAGATACATCGATTTATATTCGACAATCGACACATCATTTTGACGCAAAGCTGCGGGGTTCAGCTAGTTTGTCTATAAATTGGAATAAATAATTAAAGTTCAAATATTTTTGTCCTAGCGTACCTTATGAGGAGTTGAGGCAGCGCTACCTACAATTCTCCGTGTACGACTTCGATCGCTTCAGTCGCCATGACCTCATCGGACACGTGGTGCTGAAGGGCTTGTTGGAGTCAGCTGACTTGCAACAGGAGATTGAGTACACCATGAATATCCTTGCTGCGCCACAGGTGAGATAACATGAAGAACTAGTTTGCTTTTTGTAGACTTTGGGGCTAAGATGGCAGTAAAAAAATATTGCATAATTTTGAAGATGTAGGTAAGAAAAGAATGTAGTTATACCATTATTAAAACATACACCATAGTGGTGTATTTTCAATAGTCGAGTATTTATTAAAACACTTTCATGTGTTTAATATATTCGCAGACATGGAATATTTTCTTTCTTTTTTTATGTGTGTAAGAGACTGATGCCTGTTGCAGCACACATTCGATTTTCGACTTGGGAGACAGGAATACTGAGCCCAATACTCTTCTCTTGTTAAAAAAAAGCATATTTTGAATGTAAGAGTCCTTTCTCCTCCACGAATAGTCTTTTTCCTACCCATTTTGAGTTTTATTGACGAATAATAAACTAATTTAATAATAGCTTTAAAAATTCAACAATCACTCATTAAACTAACATTATAACGTAATAACATTAAATACGTGTTGGCTACTAATACGACGGCACGTCACTAGGGGATGCCCGGGGTAAGAAGCGAGACGCGGGGTATTGAACCACTTTTTTTTATGCGCTTAAATGTTGTGGTTGAGTACATATGCAGTACGTGCATTGGCCGTACCCCGTATAGAAAATTGTTTGGGGGCCCTTATATTGTTTGGGGGTAAAGATTTTTCACAAAAGAATAGTTATTTTCGATACTAATACTAATACTTTATAGAATTATGTCGTTTGTAAAATAAAATAAATTAGGAAGTTTTTATTTCTTTTTCCTTACACACTTTGGGGGCCCCCGTGCCACGGGGGCCCCGTATAATTGATACGGCAGATACGGCGGTAGCTACGCCCCTGGTTGAGTAATACAACAAGGCGAGTGGCGGGCGCGAGACAAAGCTAATTTTTAAACAGATGTCAAACCGAATGTTTTATTTTTACTTTTCAATTTAGTTTCTCGCGTCCGTCGCACGCTTACATATGTACAATGAGGTTCCTATCGTTTACACTTTTTATCAGACTGAAAACCAAACGAGCATGCAGTCCACCTGATGGTAAGTGGTCACTGCCGCCCATGGACATCTGTACTCAACTTCATACAGAACATGGGTTCTATCTCAAATCAATCACAGATGCGTTGCTACTCCCGAGAACTATGATGGTCGCCTCGAATAAAAGTATTCCGGAAGCCACACCCTTCCATCGCAAGAAATGCTTCACGCTAGAAATAGGTGTGGCAGTGGTACTTCCCCGGTCGAACTACACTGATTCTACTAAAAAATTGATTAGCATAATTGGTAAAGGTGGTAGGATCCTTTGTAGATCGAATGTAGTGTGACCATTTTTACTAATTACCCGTCGCAACGGTCGAAATTCGACCGTGATTTAAAACAAAAACTAAACTTCATATTGTCCAAGGTAGCACGTGTTTTTCTCAAATTCAATTAAATTGTATTAATTTTCAAGTTATTTTGAACACACCCGTTAAAAGAAGTTTAATTAACTTAGCTGCATTTAAAAGCAATAGCGGGCATTTTAATAAAGACATTTGACATTTTTGACGTTATGTGTTTTCAGACATTGAATGTTTTATTTCATTTATTATATATATGTTTGCGTCCAATGCACAGTAGTGTGTGTAATGTGTTATTAGTTAATTTTATGTGTGTTAAATGCATTATTAGAAAAAAATATTAGCATACCGTAATCCTTCTCTACATCAACTATAACCGTGCGTATTTTCACACCCCTCCGTCCGCGGCAAGTATGTCAATAAAAACTTTTTAACAAAAAATATCTACCGACTTCCATGTCACAAAAAAGTAAAAAATAATTTAAATATATTTTGGTCTAGAACATACTCAGTACTTAGTACATAGTCCTGAAGTCGGTGCTCGACATATTTCGCTGGACGACGGTAACTACGTCCTATATGAGCACCGACTTCAGAACTATGTACTAAGTACTGAGTATGTTCTAGACCAAAATATATTTAAATTATTTTTTACTTTTTTGTGACATGGAAGTCGGTAGATATTTTTTGTTAAAAAGTTTTTATTTTACACTTTTTAGTGACTATATTTTTATGTTTGTATTTAAATAAAGCCTCTAAGTTTGCTTTGTGCATCTACATATTCACAAAAATTAAACATAAAACACTTTTACAATTCATACAAACAGGGCGCCCCCTCTGGAAGTACCCCTCCATCATCAGGGTTGAGGAGTTGAAGGTCAAATTTTTCATCTTATATTGTTGCTTAGTAATCTTATAACATATACGTTAGTACCAGGTGGCTAACTTCTATGGCTCAGGCTTGTAGTACCCTGCATCATCAGGGTTTAGGAGTTGAAGGTCAAAATTTTAATTTTGTGCCTCTGTTTGGTATTATTTTTACATACCCGTAAGCACCAAATTGCCAACTCCTATGGTTTAGAATTGAAGTACCCCTTCATCATCAGGGTCGAGGAGTTGAAGGTCAAAATTTTAATTTTGTGCCTCTGCTTAGTATTATTTTTACATAACCGTAAGCACCAAATTGCCAACTCCTATGGTTTAGGATTGAAGTACCCCTTCATCATCAGGGTTGAGGAGTTGAAGGTCAAATTTTTGATTTTATATTTTTTCTTAGTATTTTCTTTACATAACCGTAAGCACCAAATTGCCAACTTCTATGGTTTAGGATTGAAGTACCCCTCCATCATCAGGGTTGAGGAGTTGAAGGTCAAATTTTTCATCTTATGTTTTTGCTCAGTAATCTTATAACATATACGTAAGCACCAAATGGCTTATTCCTATGGTTTTGGCTTTAAGTACCCCTGCATCATCAGGGTTGAGGAGTTGAAGGTCAAATTTTTGTCCCATGAATTTGCTTAACAATTTCATTATATATTCGCAAACATCAAACGACCAACTTTTATAGTTCAGGCTAGCAGTACCCCTGCATCATCAGGATTGAAGAGTTGAAGGTCAAATTTTTCATAGTAAATACCTACATAGTAATTTTATTCTATATTTTACTCAATTGGACTTCTCCAGCTAAGGTTCGGCCGACTATCACTAATTTTATTATTTTGCTCCAAAAAGTTGAAGATCCTATGATTAGAACCTTATCAAACTCTTATCAGACTACCCCTGGAGTACATCCTTTCTAATAAAAAAAGAATCATCAAAATCGGTTGGCGGGATATTGAGTTATTCATACATTTATCGCGTACATTGAAAATGCAAATTTAAGACTTATGCGTTTTTCTTATGGATGCCCTAGTCAAAAAAATACTAAAAAAAAATGGGACCCTATGACACGCACTACCTTTCAAATAAAAAAAAAATCATCTAAATCGGTTCACCCAGTCCGGAGAAATGAGGTAACAAATATAAAAAAAAAAAAAAAAAAAAAAATAAAAATACAGACGAATTGATAACCTCCTCCTTTTTGAAGGCGGTTAAAAACGGATCAAAATTTTGCTTCACGTATTAATATATAGATGAAACTAAGAGGGCTTACGTATTTCATAGGACAAATTTAGAAATCGATTCCACTGGTAAGGTATACTTATTTATTTAGAAAGGTAAAGTACTTGATTGTAACAAAGAAATTACTTCTAAGAAGTTCTATTTCTGTCTTAAACTTTTGATAATGATATTGTCGAGACGTTTCCAGTTTAGTTTAATTTTTCAGGTGTTTTGATTACCTCAAGCGATTTGGCCATTCCACTATCTTATTTGTAAAACTTTAAAATGGTTTGTTTTTGTTTCGACCAAGGCCATCGCTACCTATTTTTAACTTGAAGACGTTCTGGTGCGTTTCGGTTGAAGAGTGTGGTTACCGCCTTAGTTTTATTATAAAAAACTATCGCTATCTACACTCTTAGCCCCACACAAGGATTTCCTCCTGTGTTGTGGGTACCATGGACACACACAAGACGAATACACGAACACCCAGACCCAAAACATGAATCTAAACTCATCATTCAGATACCTGTTTGCCGGTGGCTGCCGGCACACTTTCTCATGAGGCGACCATCATAATCCTCGGGAGTAGCAATGCATCTGTGATTGACTTCAGATGGAACCCATGTTCTGTATGTAGCTGATTACAGATGTCCATGGGTGGCAGTGACCACTTACCATGAGGTAGACTGCATGCTCGTTTGCTTCTTCAGTCAGTTAAAAATAAATAACCTGTCTGGCCGGGAATCGAACCTAGAATCCATTGTGGGTCAGACTGGTATGGTAATTGCTCCGACACGCAGGTCATCAACGAACATTATTCTTGGGGAGTAGCAACACATCAACGATTAACGTAAGATCCTTGTTCTGTAATAAGTTGCTTACAGATGTCCATGGGCGGCAGTGACTACTTACCATCAGGTGGACTGTATGCCCGTCTGCTACTTTTATCTTATAAAAATCGAATATCAGTGTTTGTCCAATTTTACTTTGTCTATACTATTGTTTGTTTTGTCTCTGCCACGAATGAAGGTAAATAATATTTGTCTGGAAAATAATGTTTAATTTATGTTACTGGATTCAAACTTGAAATGTGTAGTTAAACGAGTATATTTTGTTTGCAGTATGTATGAGTTTCTTTGAATATACGATTTTTCATGTCAAAAACTTTTTAGGTACTTTAAAAAAAAAAAAATAGGTCATCCAATATAATTCCGACCTTACTAAAAATAGGAAAGAGGCTTCACCTATAATGATTGAGTATAATTCCAAGCTATCACTGGGGTGTATGACAGATTTTCTTACGATTTACCCTTCGGAACTAACACGCATGTCAACACTACATGGTTGGATTTGACTAATCTTATAATTACGGGAATAATACAAAACCTGAATCTTACAAACTTTCGTTTCTTATCATACTAATATAACAAAGGCGAGTGTGTGTGTTTGTTTTTTCTTCACGTCTAAATGGCTGGAGCAATTTTCATAAAATTTGGTTGGGAGTTAGCTGACACTCTAGACTAACATATAGGTTACTTTTTCTTCTCCTCTCTTTCTATCTTACTCCCACGAGACAATCGATGCTTCGATATTTTTGAAAGCAGGCGAAGCTTCGGGGTTAATCTAGTCTTTTATAACTTACTAAGACTTTGCAACATGGTAGAGTCAGTAACTACGGTTCGATTGACGGTTGCTACCGCTACAATCAATGTATTTTTACAAGGTATTTTAAGCGCGTTTGGAGTATTGCTAGCACCGCGATAAATGTACAAGAACCAGCAGAACGTGTAAGCTTTGAACATGTTAAATACGAGGGGACCGTCTTAGTCCTCAGGAGTGCCAGCGCATTTGTAATCGACTTTTAAACCTCTGTTATATGTGGAGTGGTTTACATAGGTCCATGAGCGCTATTATCTGTTAACCAACAGTTGAATTGCACGTTCCTTTGCTACTTAATCGTTATAAAACAGAAGGCATTATTTTATTGTTAACAAGGTACTTTATGGGCTGTTTCATGCATTTGAAGCCACAAACAAAATAAATATAAATATAAATGTCGAGATTTTATTACAGAAAATATTTTAATTAGGAAAGTTAACATTACCTTTGAGTAACACCTGTACAATGTTATAGGCGTTCAACCTATTAACACATAATTAGCGTTGTTTTATTACAACGCTAAATATGTGTAATTTAATCTATTACTAATGTTTGTCTATGACCACTCCCCGCCACCGCAGTTTATGGGTTGACGCTTTAGCATTATTTCCTTTCCACTGACGAAATATTATGGTCATTTCGTATCATCACAATTGGCACTGCCGCTGATGTAGCAACTTCATTTAACATACCATACACGTTCTACCACCTTGTCAATTACTACAATAACTTCACAAGCGAATTATAAATATGTGCATTTATTTAATAATTTATAAAATTATATGTATTTCAATCATAGCTATATTTCCTTTTTAAAAATAATCCTTTTTAAATCCAATTTCAGGGCTGTTGGTAGAAATATTCATTTTGACATAAATAGTCTATATAATAGTATATGTACTATGTAGTACAAAGACTATTTATGTCAAAATGAATATATTGACATAAATAGTATTTTGTAAATAGACTTTTTGTGTTTGTAAAACATTAAATATCATGTGATTTTTAATGTTTTTATCTCACGAAAATATCGTCAAAATCTTGTGAAACAAATAGTACACTCATTTACTACGCGTACATCTAAGTTAGTGTTTTATTTATGTAAGGAAATTATCAAAGGAAGCAGTCAATAAACAATTTATATTCAGGCTATGAAAGTTTGATACAGATTTAGCCTAAGTAGTCCAAAAATTCACGAATAAAAACATCGTTTGTACACACATTGTTCGCGAAAATAAAAGTAAGCAATCAAACTTTGGCAAATAATGTAACTTGATAAGCTACCAACTTTCCTCAAGTTGTAAGTACGAAATCGTTTGCGAATATCGGCAAAGCCATTTTTATTTATGGTGCTTTGTTAAGAAGTTTTTATCAGATTGAAGTGGCAAACAAGCAGCAGTCCACCTGTTAATACGAAGTCACTGACACTCTTGAACATATGTAAGCTTTAAACAGAACAAGGGTTCTATCTGAAGTTTTGAAGGTAGAACGAGCGTTGTTCGTCCGGGGAAGTATCACCGCCACACCTACTTCTAGCGTAAAACAGCTCTTGCGTTTTATTGGAAGGGTGTGATTGCCGGCACACTTTCACATGAGGCGACCATCATAGTCTTCGGGAGTAGCAACGCATCTGTGTTTGAGTTCAGATAGAACCCATGTTCTATCGATTGGCGGCAGTGACCACTTACAATCAAGTGAAATACTTCAATTATATAAAAAAAGTCAATAACAGATGCGTTGCTACTTTCGAGTATTAAAATAGAAGCCTCTTATAAAAATGAGTCGGTAACCACACTCTCCTACCGAAACGTAAAATCTTCACGATAGAAATAGTTGTGGTGGTAGTAACTTACTGGTCGAAACATATGATATTTTTTGGCAAAAGGAGCACAGATCCCCCCCCCCCTCTTCCATGATGGATGGCCTGAAAAGGACAGCGGAAAATCGGTGGATTCAGAAGGCACAGGACCGGTTGGAGTGGCGTCATTTAGAGGAGGCCTATGTCCAGCAGTGGATCTCAAAGGGCTGATGGATAGATGGATGGATATTTTTTTTGTATAAATTTCATTTTCAACTTTAGCCATTTAAATAGCCGTGGCAGACAAAAATCCATTTTTCTCATTTGGTAAAGCGCGATAGTGTTATGATAGATGTACGACTTTAAGTTGATTTACAAGTCATTTTATTTACAGTCTGGGATTTTATTTGAGGCAACAAATATTATGAGTGTCGTAAAAGTATAAGTGACGGATATCTTTATAAACACTAATCTCCTATTTCATAGTATATGGGATACGATATGTGTCTAATTAAGAAGACAGTCTGCCGACATGTTTATAAATAATTACTATATACATTTACGCAATGTACATAAACTGAATCTTAATGTATCATTAATTATCTTCCAAATTGGGTTACTGCTTACACAATCCACTAATATAATCCAGCGAGCTATAACCGTCAATCATTAATCAAATGCCGTTTGTAATACCTTTCAGGACTACCAAAGCCTTGCCATTACTGACCTTCGTCAGCCTAAAAGCCTCAGGGTTTCAGGCTCAAGGCATCCATATAGATGGATCAGGTTTCTGTTATTACGAATGACTGTATAGACTACACAATGTGACCTTTTTATTATAAGAAAATAGCAAACGAGTGTGCAGTCTGAAAAGTGAACACTGTCGCCCATGGACATCACTACATAGTATAAAACAAAGTCGCTTCTCGCTGTCTGTCCCTATGTATGCTTAGATATTTAAAACTACGCTACGGATTTTAAAGCAGTTTTTTTAAGAGATTGAGTGATTCAAGAGGAAGTTCTTTATGTAAAATACATGTATAATATAGTAGAGAAACACTGATAGATTTTTGACTTATAGGCGGAGCGAAGTTCGTCGGGACAACTAGTCTGTAATAAAACTGATACAGGGTTAGCAATTGTATCAAAAATAAAAAATAGTTTGGTGCACCTCGAATAGGTATATCCTTGTCATATCCTTTAGTCCAGAACACTGCTGCACTTCATACTGCTTTCATTAAAGAAATATCCATAGATGTGGGCCTTCAGAGTCGTGCCTAAAAAATTGTATGTCGAAACAATCATTCATTTCATTTGTAACATACGGTAATGATGATTTTGGTCTATTCTTTTGCTTTGTTTGAAGTAATCATAGGACAATATTTGACGACTTACGTAGGAAAATGATATAATAATTAATATTAAAAATATTATGTAAAGCTTAAAAACCACAGAGTGTTTTTTTTTTTTTCAAATTAATTTATCAATATTGCGAAGTCATATAAAGGTACCTGTAAAGTGCAGTGCTTAATCTAATGTAGAGTAACTAGGAATAGCATTATAAAATTACCTGAAAGTAAGTAGCTAACTCAGGGCGTTCAAAGACTGTTGTCGGTAAGTTTTTTTTATCTGATCGAAGTAGCAAACGAGCTTGCAGTCCACCTAAGGGTAAGTGATCAATACAGATCATGGACATCTGTAAGCGACTTCATACAGAATGTGGGTTCTGTCTGAAGTCAATCACAGATGCATCGCTACTCCCGCGGACTATGATGGTTGCCTCATATAGAAGTGTGCCGGCAACCACACCCTTCCATCGAAACGTAAGAAATTCTTCACGCTGGAAATAGATGTAGCGGTGGTACTTCCCCGGTCGAACTACACAGGTTCTACCACCTGTAAAAATAAAGTAAGCTCTCACATGTGTTAACTTACGCTTTTGTGTGTTATCTTCCTTACGTATTTCCCAAAATACAACATAATTAACGAGAGGAAATAGATACCGGCTCTTTGAGTAGGAAAACAGGACAAAAAATAAATCACAAATATTTACAAAACCTACTTGAATATATTATGATGAATGATCTTTATTTTAACATGAGCAAATCTACATTTTATATGTATGCTAATATATAAAAATGAGATGACATGTATCTATTTGTTACTAAATAAAGCAGGAACCACTTTTTTGTTCTCGAGGGAGAAACCTTCAAAAGATGGGAGTGACGCAGTGTTGTGTGGGATTTTTACCGCACTAAAACCCTCCCGGTGGCCGCTATCGGCGCTACAAAAAGGACTTCGGGATCTCCAAAGGAAGGCAACCGGAATGCTCCGATCGCGTTGCCCCATCGGGCTCTTCCCAGATGGGCGGCTGTGCCCACCGCTCCTAGTCTTTACGACGGTATGCGACTACACGTACCGCCGTCCTTCCCGGGACAGCCTGGCTGGACGGTTCAAGCTCCCACTCTAGCTGCCCGGAACCCCGGAAGCCCGTTTTAGCCGCCTCTTACGATAGGCAGGGGATGCTGTAGCCCTATTCTGATCCCGGAATCACAGGGACGAAGCAAGAACCGCTGGTTCGAATTACCTGAAATTTTGTATTGATATAGCTTACATAACCGATCAGTTTGTCACCTACTTTTGATGTGATATCTTGCATTATTTTTACATAGCGACTATTTCTGTGACATTTACATATGTCCCGTAGCGAAGTCACATCAATTTATATACCTATATCTTAGCAAAAATGTTTTAAATATAAAAAAAACAATTTGTAACGTGCTTCTTTGTTCACAGGAGAAGAAGGATCTTGGGGAACTTATGTTGTCACTCTGCTACTTGCCCACTGCTGGGCGACTCACCGTGACGGTTATCAAGGCTCGGAACTTAAAGGCTATGGATATTAACGGATCTTCAGGTATGTAGTTTAACTATTATCATTTATTTTCATCTGACTGATGTAGCAAACAAGCATGCAGTCCACCTAATGGTAAGTGGTCACTGCCGCCCATGGACATCTGTAATCAACCACATACAGAACATGGGTTCCATCTGAAATCAACCATAAATGCGTTGCTACTCCCGAGAACTATGATGGTCGCCTCATGTGGACGTGTGCCGGCAACCACACCCTTCTATCAAAACACAAGAAATGCTTCACGCTAGAAATAGGTGTGGCGCTGGTACTTCCCCGGTCGAACTGTAGTTGATTACAGATGTTCATGGGCAGCACCAGTTACCATCAGGTGGACTGCATGCTCGTTTGCTACTTCAGTCAGATAAAAAAAATACCGAGAGAATTAAACAGGGCATAAAAGCATATAAGAGATGCTGACTAAGATAGATAAACCTTACATAACCATGACAAAGATAGATAAAGGTATTACATAACCAGCTTCTTCCCGCGATACTGGATGTAGGTAATACATCAATTATGAGTTATCGTTATCCCTCATATTCTGGAAATAAGGTACATAAAACCGAAGTAAAATTTAGAGTGCTTTTCCCATAAACCAGATAATAAAAGTTGTGAAGAAAGCAACGTAATAATGTGGTATTTTATCCAGCGTTTTTCAAAGTGAACCCCTGGGGGGTCGGAAAATTTAAAAAGATAGTGTTGTTTTGCGAATTTTACTTAGAATATTCAGTGGGCAAAAAACTAATTTCATCTTTAAATTTGAGATTCCGAAATATTCCGGTAAGGAAAAACCTTAGAAACATCAAATAGTGCTTACAACATATTTAGTCACATACTGTTTCTTTGCGAATGTTATACATAAATATTGTGTTTTTTTTACATTTCAATTATTTACTGGTATTACATTTTATTTTACGTATTTACGTACGATTTTACGTTGTCGGGGGTGAGTGAAGTCCACCCATTCGCACTTGGCCAGCGCGGTGGACTATGGCTTAAACTCTTTCATTCTGAGAGAAGATCCGTGCCTAACAGTGGGCTAATAATGGGTTGACGAGATATATATCTTCCTTATAGAACCGCCGAGAACTTTTTTTTAAGTCCCCTCTGGTGTGTAGGTTTCCTCACTATGTTCTCCTTCTCCGAAAAGCAGTGATAATTTATTCATATACGCACATAAATCAGTGGTGCGTGCTTGGGTTTGAACCTCGGACCTTCCCATTGAGAGGGTAAGTTTCAACCATTGGGCTATCACTGCTCTAGACATATAATAAATGAATAAACGAATATCTCAGGCACTTCGATGTTGTCTATAAAAGTCGAAACGCTTCTGTGGTCGATTTCAAGTAAGACTTTTTAGGGGGTTAATTATAATTGTCCATAAGCTAATGTAGTCCATGACTATTACATAGTCTACACGCGTTGCTCGTTTGCTATTTCATCATATAAATATATATATGTATCAGTTTAACCTTATATATACGATATTAAGTTTCATAATATTCAATATTGCGTTTGCTAGTATTTTAGAAATAACAAGCGTCCCTGAACTGTTTTGAAGGCTAAACAAAGTAATAGCGTTATAACAAGAACAATATCGAGTTACGTCTTTACGGAACCGGATACCGGAAACATAATAACAAATACCTCTGTGTTTATAAAGTAACTATCGGTTATGTAAAAACTGTTTTTTTTATATTCGTTATATTTAAATACTTATAATATTTCAAGGTTAAATTTTAGAATTGAATCGGTTATTATTGGTTACTGGTTCAATCACCTTCAAATTCTAAGTTTGAAACCAGCGTTGTTCGACCGGGGAAGTACCACCGCTACACCTATTGCTAGCGTGAAGCATTGCTTGCATTTCGATGGAAGGGTGTGGTTGAGGGCACACTTTTATATAAGGCGACCATCATAGTCCTCGGGAGTGGTAACGCATCTGTGATTGACATTGCTATTTCAGTCAGATAAAAAAATGTATATCCGTTATTCATTTATTTCCTTTTTATTCAATAGTAATCGTAAAACGAGCGGACTTAATGCAAAATATCAATACTTGTTTAGCTGTTTTCATGACCGAGAATCAAAGACAAAACCCTCAGTATGCCAAATAGTTATTTGATCGTTGGTGTTATAATTCCCAACATTATAACATGGTAATATAACCTGTAATTACTTATGATGGGTCATATGTCATGTTTTAATGTGTAACATGTTCCAGGTTTCATGTTATTATTTGAAACATGTTACAATATCCTTACGTTACAAATTAAGGTAAAACAACGATTGCTTTTGTGAAACACAAATGTACCTATAATATTATTACATTTTAAACACGAACAATTATTAAATTCTTATCAGAAAATACTGTTAATAATGATTTTTTGTTTTAAATAATAAGCTAGACTAAATAATATATATGACTCTATTCGATAAAGGACTTCATAAAAATGAAATACATTCTTGTTGTGATCTCATGTAAGTAATAACTCATCTTTTATGTCAGTCAAGATCTATAAAACCTTAACTTAACTTGCAATGTACTTTGAAATTACGAGACAAAGCAAGAACAATGCTTGTTTTGAGAAAACAAACAACTTGTGCTAAGGGATACAGATAACGGGTACAGATAACGGTTTAGTTGTCGAGTTATGTGACATGTTTCAAGTCATTATTTGGACATGTACTTCTTAGTGAAACATTGGAAACATGTGACATTATATTTTTTTAATAATTTGAAGTAGCAAATGAGTGTGTAGTCCATTTGATGGTAAGTGGTAACATGGTGGTGGTCCACTGACATCTGCAAGCGACTTAATATACAACGTAGGGTCTATGTAAGGTCGATTACAGATACGTTGCTACTCCCGAGGACGGTGGGTCGCCTCACATAAAAGTGAGGATGCAACCACACCTTTCAACCAAAATGCAAGAATACCCAGTCGAACCATATCCTACCACCTTGCAAATATATCAAGTAAATAGGTCATTGCATAACGATTACCCGTATCTAATCGACAAGATGTTTAATTATTATGTTTAATTAGAAGTTCAAAGTCTTCCGTAACCCGGAATAGGGGTCAGGGACAAAACCTTGCTTTATACGTTTCTAATAATATAAATTATATATAACCGATTTCCTTGTTAATTATAATTAAATCGAGTTGGTTCTTGAGTTGAGTTTATTAGTAAACCTAAAATTGGTAAATTTTAAAGGTGGTAGAACGAGTGTATTTCGACCGGGGAGGAACGACCGCCACACCTATCACTAACGTGAGGAATTTCTTGCGTTTCGATGGCAGGGAAGTTCCCGGCACACTTATATGATGCGACCATCCTAGTCCTCGGGAGTAGCAACGCATCTGTGATTGACTTCAAATAAAACCTATGTTCTATATGAAGTTGCTTACAGATGTCCATGGGCGGTATACACTTACCATCAGGTGGACTGCTTGCTCGTTTGTTACTTCATTATTATAAAACTGAAGAAAGAACTGAACTCTCTGAAGGAAATGAAATATATGTCGGTGGATAGCGGGAAATTTAAATATATTTCATGATTAACGCTGTTAGTTTTATAATTCGTAATGAATTAACAAGACAAGTGAGGGTAGCTCCTGATTTCTCTTTACGCAACATGAGCGGGTAGGCGGCGATGTCATGCGATCGGATTGCATAAAAGTGGATCGCCTGAGTTAGTTGGGAGATTACTTTGTTGAAAGTGCTGCCGCTTACACCGCTCAACGGAGCTTTATTCTTGGCAATCAGTTATACGTTATTCCAAATGTTAATTCCGTAAAGTGTGATAGTGGCTACATCAGTGTCGTAATTATCTCCGAGTCCGTAATTCGCCCCACTAGTGAACGCCACCATGATTGATATAGGATAGGCCATCCTGCCTATATATATTTTTTTGTATTATTATTTTTTGTTGTTATTTATTTTATTGGCGGGCCAAGTAAGCAACGAAATATTTTCGATACGTATATAGGTTTGTTACATTTAACCAATCGTCTTTGTTTGCGACATATTATTTATCAAGTGGAAGAACCACTGTAGTTCGACCGGGGAAGTACCACCGTCAAATTTATCTCTAGCGTGAGTATCATCCTTATCCTCTAGTTATGATGAATACAAGTAAACAATAAAAATAAAAAGACGTGCAGCAACATAGAACTAAATAAACGTAATCCGAGTTATTAAGCCTACTTTACGATGGAAGTTTCCAAGAATATCTTTTAATCAGTGTCTTGGTCATCTGCGATTATGAAGGTATTAATAACTGCCCACTTAAACGAGAAAAGTTATTATTATTATATAAGTTAATGAGGGTTTTCTTTCGAGTGTTATTAATAAAAATTACATTAATTTTAACGTCATTAGCTAATTTAGTCGACAATGGTTTTGTTGCCTTAGATGTAACACTTTTGAATCTTTCTGTGTTAGCAATTCAAGGAATAAGTGATTTTTGAATATTGCCTATTTTTATATCTTTATGTTTACTTTCTATTACAAAAACGGTACAAAAAAAAAACGATTATAATTAAATATTTATTTATAATTCTTTATGGAGAAATATGACTGTTAGTTTTTCGTGTTGAGCTATTGCTCCAGTGAGCGAGAATGGGTACTTATATTAGTAAATTCGCGTGGCGCAGCGGTTACCGTACCGGTAGACACGCAGTGGGTCCCGGGTTCGATTCCCGGCCAGACAGGTATCTGAATGATGAGTTTAGATTCTGTTCTTGGTCTAGGTGTTTGTGTATTCGTCTTTGCGTGTGTCCATGGCACCCACGACACAGGAGAAAATCCTACTGTGGGTCTATGAGTGTAGAAATCGCTTTAAGTTTTTTTTTAAGTCTTAAGTTTCAATATTGTAATTATCATAAGCCCAACAATCATAATAATCAAAGTCAATTGAGTACGTTCATGTAAATATTCGCTGAGTACCTAAGGCCCCTAGCACATGGTGTATTTTAAACGCGCAGACGACGCGCTGGTAACGCACGGGTACGCGCTTCAAACGATATTTGAACGCAACCTTGTAACCTGAGCACACGGGGAGATCGTGAAACATGTGTTTACTGCGCGTACATGCACAAATATAGCAATACGGATATACATAAAAGATGGAAAAAAATCTAATTGTATCGAATACCATCGCATCGAATGCGGTCCGAACGGGATTCACACGCGCGTTTGTATTGCGATATATGCGCGTTCGACTGAATTATACGCAATAGTCCCCTCTAGACCTGTGCCCCGGGTTGACAACTGGGAACAATTTTCCCATTTGTCACAACTTGACAATTTGTGCTGACTGTCCTCTTTGAAAGCTGACTAGAGGGGATAAATGTCTGTTTCCCAGATGTCACCAGGGGGTGATAATTGCTACGAATCTCTAAAAAACGCAAAAATCGGCATCTACGGCGCAGAAAACGCACGTGCCTGAAACGCGCGTCGTCTGCGCGTATAAAATACGCCATGTGCTAGGAGCCTAAAATGTGAAAAAAGTGAAATGAGAAAACAACATTTGTGTTGTTGAACAGTGTTCTAAATTCTTTATAAATACATATAATAAGGAACTTCTTCCTAAAAATGGCAAAATGTGTTTACTCCTTCTATGAGGGCTGTGGTAGTAATGAGTTTCAAATTTTATTTATGCGTGGAATACTTTTTATATAAAATATAATCTTCCTGTATTTCAGCGAGTATGTAACGAAGTCTGCAAGTCTCATTACAGTAATTAATGTTTTACAGACAAGCCACATAGGCATATAATTAATGTGTATTTTACGTACATTTATTTTAATTATCACTTAATTTAGACACGCGCAAGAAATATTTTGTAAGAATCCGAACACCTGAGATTCAAAATTCTTAGAGTTGTGAATTCGTCTTTGGAAAGCGCTGTGGACTTTGAAATAAACCCTTTTAAAAAAAAAAAACTGCGGCACTCAGGGACTGCCGCAGTAAAGCTATTAAATAGCCTTTTTTATCTACTTATGCAATTATAATTATTTATTTATTAATGTAGTATTTTTTTCTTTGGTATTAATTCATTTTTTTTGTACTTTACACTTTCTCACAAATAGCTGCTTACATACTCGTCCGATTTCCGAGCAGCTCGTCTCGATCCGTGCGAGTTTCGTACTATCATACCATATACATACACGTTAAGCGAACGCTCGGCCGCGCTACATGGTAGACGGAGTGGGGGTGTTAGGTTTTTTCGTTACGGAATTTCTTGATTCGGTCACCGCGCTCAAAGCCCGCGAGAAAAGCTATGCAATAGCTTAAAAAATCAAAAAAAGTGCCGGTGAACATAAAATTATTAG
Source organism: Spicauda simplicius (assembly GCA_949699795.1). NCBI lineage: Eukaryota > Metazoa > Arthropoda > Insecta > Lepidoptera > Hesperiidae > Spicauda > Spicauda simplicius. The sequence goes on along the minus strand of OX453076.1, from coordinate 6,015,605 downwards.
TCACATAAAGTAGGCACGTAACTAAAGTATTAATCAGATACATTCATCTTATCGTCCACGCGTACAGAGTAATTACTGAACTACAAAATTGCGTTCTATATGCCATAAACATTATATAGTGACGAAAACATCTCTAGTCTGAACACAATTAAAAACGTATTAATCTTCTAGAGCAGTGATAGCCGAATGGTTGAAACTTGCCCTCTCAATCGGGAGGTCCGAGGTTCAAACCTAGGCACGCACCACTGATTCATGTGCGTATTAGAAATTAATTATCCCTGCTTTCAGGTGAAAGAAAACCTCGTGAGGAAACCTAAACACCCGAGAGTTCTTTAAAAAATAAAAAAGTTCTCGGAGAATTTTCTAAGAATTACAAAAGAGTAGCTCTTTTGTATTCGTTTCTATATGATGTCGTAGGGACCAGAATGTTTAGCCGCCGCCTTTATGTTAATTTTATTGCGTACCCCCTACGAAATGACGGCGTACCCCCTGCGGTATGAACCCCACTTTGAGAAACCCTGCCTTATAATATTAATCACCAAATGCACAGAACCACTAATTGTTAAAGTTAAAGTGTAAATCTCTTAAATCGCTTGTTTTGAAACAGTACAAACTTAATCATGTACTCGTAAAATAAACAAGATCTCAAAATCAATGGATTATAACTTGGTGGGTTCCATGCAAACAAGTTTGGGAGTAAAGCTGCTAATCTGGCTTCAAAAGGCTTTCAGGGTAAAGGCGCAATAGCATACAGAGTTAAATCGTACATAAGTCTTAATAAATAAATATGAATCTTGTATTATCTAAGAAGATTTAAGGGATCATTTTGATCTGCGTGACGGAGCGGTCATCACATTGATCTTATAAGCAGTAGGTTCGATCCTCGGCCGAACAAAAATCCTAATGAAGTACATAATATATTTAGATTTCTGTTCTGGGCGTTATTTTGTGAGATTGTCTTTGTTGCGTCCACTTCACATACGACACAGAATACTAGTGTGGGGTTATGAGAGCAGAATGACTTAATATTTAATGTTGATTTTAATAATTTTATCAATCTAATTTTTAACTTTGCAAGAACCACTTTTTATTTATCAATTTTTATTATCTCTCTGGTTAGTGTTATTATGACATTGGCTTGTGTTACTTTACAAGAAGAACTCCAAAAATGAGAAGTTTATTTTAACTCTTACGTGTCCTGTCATATTTTGTGGCAAAATATAAATTCGTCGAATAGATTCGAGTCGTAGTATACTATCAAATAGAGATGCCACAAAGCTATAATTAAAAGGTTTGTTTCACCTTCGTATTACGTGTATTAACCTTTTCGATACTTACGATATCAACCATGCACCAGGCTATTAGGTTTTCTGGACATGGACATCACCTTTATCTCATTGAAGCAGCAAACGAGCATGCAGTCTCCTTCAGGCCAGAACCCCACCGTGTTCTGTACGCCCCTCGCCGGGACTGCGGGTACGCTAGTAGCATTCGCCAGGCGGCATCTGCTCACAGCAGAGCCCGTCTCTTTTAGGAATGGAGCTGAAGTAACCTAACCTAGGTTAGGTTAGGTTACTTCACGCTTCAATGAATGTTCATGCCAATACTCATTCCACGAGCGTTGGGTGTTGGTGATCGCAGTGAATTGATGTTATGCAGATTTCTGTATAACAGTGTAATTACACTGTTACCCGCAATACAAACCTACATTTTGTACTGTAATTTCCTTCTACGACATGCACAGAAAAAGGGACAGTAGAATAGTATTTAAGTAGAAGTATTCGTATTGTATAAGACCAACAAGATGCGTCACGTACACTAAAAAGTCTATAATAATATATAATGAAAACCTCCTTCTAAATCGTTTAAAATAGTTTAAATAACATCCTTTTTCTCTTGCCTAGATCCCTACGTGAAGATCTGCCTCATTTGCCAAGGCAAGAGAATCAAGAAGAAGAAGACTACGGTAAAGAAGAATACCCTCAGTCCCGTTTACAATGAAGCTCTGGTCTTCGACCTGCCGGAGGAAAATGTGTATGACGTCACTTTGCTGGTGAAGGTCATCGATTATGACATGTAAGTATTTTTTTATTATTTTTATGAGTTCATATTGATTTATATATTTACATACGAAACAAATATATTTACAGAATATACAAAACATAATATAAAAAGTAAATAAAACATTATTTTTATAAAATCTTATCAGAAAAGTAAAAAATAAAAAGAAATTATGAATAAAACAAAGAGTCCATGCCTCTCGGGAGAGTCCCAAGAATGATGGCAGCGTTACCTCTTTGTATGGCCAAACTGATTTTTGGCCAAAATACGCACCAGCCCTTGGATCTCCTGAAACATCACCCAGTCGCGACGATAGTTCTTTGCAGAGCCGTCGTGCTTTTGGCCCCCATGGACCTAAAGTCTCTACCGCAAACGGCACAAAGATATAACCCGCCCCAAGACCATTATTATTACCTTTATTATCTTTTTTTATACGCTTTTTACACTCATAGCTCAACTAGAATCTTCTCCTGTGTCGTGGGTGACATGGACACACACAAAGACGAATACACAAACACCCGGACTCACAACAAGAAATATAATAAATTCTAAATTCATCATTCAGATGCCTGTGTGGCCGGGAATCGAACCCAGAACCCATTGCGTGTCAAACCGGTTTAATTATTTATCTCACCTCTATAATGTAAAAAAAATAATTAATTACCAGCTATTAATAATTATGGTTTTGCGTTATTAAACTTGTAAAGTGATTTTATTACAGCAATACAAGTAAAATTCGCTAAATTAATTTATATTAGGGCTTAATTCATTATGATTAGTACTGGTTCAGTAAATAACGTTAAACTTTAGAACACTTTGTTTGAAAATCTATTTTAGCTTAACATACACTATCCGAGGGCTACGAAACATTCGTTTTAATCATTTTTTTATCTGACTGCAGTAGCAAACGAACATGCAGTCCACCGGCTGGTAAGTGGTCACTGCTGCACATGGACTTTTGTAATCAACTACGTACAGAACATGGGTTCTATCTGAAGTCAATCACATACGCATTGCTACTTCCGAGGACTATGATGATCGCCTCATATGAAAGTGTGCCGGCAACCATAGCCTTTTATCGATACCCGGTCGTACTACACTGGTACTACCTACTACTACCTTGAGTTTTTTATGTGACTTGTTCAGAAAATTTTAATTGCAATTCGGGTTACTACTTGGCTACGGTTTTTTATATATTCGAAGTAACAAACGCGCATGCAATCTGCCTGATTGTAAAAAAATATCTCTAAAAATACAGCAGTTTCATATAGAATGGGTCTGTAGTCAATCTCAGATGCGTCGTTACTCCCAAGGAAAACGTGGTCGTCACATTTGAAAGTGAACCAGAAACACCATCGAATTGCGAGAAGGCAAGAACTGCTTCATTGTAGAAAAAGGTGTGGCGGTGGTACCTCCGCGGTCGATCCATGTGTGGTCAACCAATTATTGTCCCACACTGGGCACGGGTCTTCTTTCAGAATGAGAGAGTATTAGGCCATAGTCCACCGTGCTGGCCAAGTATGCATTGGTAGATTGAACACACATCTCAGACCTTTTTTTTTAAAGAACTCTAGGGTGTGTAGGATTTTTACGATGTTTTTCTTCGTCGTAATGCAGTGATAATTAATTTCTAATCAATTGATTGTAATTCATGCCAATGCAATTTTGGGAAAATCCCGCTACAATTTCGCATCTTTATTCATAAAAAGAAATAATTCGAAATTGCGAATTTATCGAAATTTTGTGGCCTTACAATTATGTTCTTAAACCGCTGTCAACGTCCGCGACGTTGACAGCGGTTTTAACGTTTGAAACGAATGTTCTATGGCCCTACGGTTAGTGTTTTAAATCCTATTTTACTACAATAGAATTTGAGGTGATTTAACTTCAACTTTCCACTTATAAACGAGATAAACGTGATGCAAGAGGGTTGTATAATAACGATAAGCGTTTTAATATGAACTTCTTGGATATCGGTCCGCGTAACTTTCCTTTGAAACTTTTGATAAATGTATTTAAGATTAATTTTAAATCGGTTTTACTGAATAATTGTTCATTAAGTATAGAAACAATTTTTTAAAGATTGAAAGTGGCAAACGAGAATGCGATCTACCTGATGGTAAGTGGTCATGACGCCCATGGACGCAAGTAAACAACTATAACTAGAACAAGTGTTCTATGTGACGACAACTGGTTGTTGACAATCAATCGGCATTGGTGCAGGGGGTAGAACCAGTGTAGTTCAACCGGAGAAGTACCACCGCCACACCTATGTCTAGCGTGAAGCATTTTTTTGCGTTTCGATGTAAGGTAGTGATGACCGGCACACTTTTATATGAGGCGACCATTATAGTCCTCAAGAGCAGCAACGCATCTGCGATTGACTTTATATAGAACCTATGTTCTATATGAAGTTACTTATAGATGACCAGGGGAGGTGACCACTTACCATTTGGACTGCATGCTCGTCTGCTACTTCATTATTGTAAAAAAAACAGATCAGATTTTTCTAAAACAATGCACGTATTGGGAATTAATTATTTATGGTAAAGGAAATCATCACGAGGAAAATTACACGCCTGAAACTTCAAAAAAAATTCTCAAAAGTATTGAAGTTTACCAATTTTCACTTGGCTAGTCGGTGGACTGTGGCCTGAAACTCTTTCACTCTGAAAGAAGACCCATGCCCAGCAGCGGTATAATACTTTGACGACAACTTCGAAATATCAGAATTGTATATCTGAGATTCGATCGTTGACTACTCAATTTAGTCCCAGTTTCTAGTTACGAGGCATTCATCGGTTTAAAGGTTTTTGGTATTGAAATAATAAATTCATATTGGGCCCTAATAATTCGAATTATAGTAACAAAATATTACTTTGAAATTTTTTATGTTGCTTTGTTATTAATTATACCTTTGTACATTATACAAAGGTATAATTAATTACAACCACTGCTATCAGATTTGGACGGAACATCAGATTATATTTATTCATTCGTCAAAATAAAATTTTAATGAACGAAATCATCTAAAATACATAAAACATCTAATTACTTTTTGTACACTGAATTTAATTTGATTCTTCAAACAGGTTTATCGGTGGCTTAATTAGTATTATAGGTAATATGACTGTCTTACTTATCTATTTTATCTGACGATACTCGTAATTAGTTCAGTCTAGACATTTGGAGAAGTCAGTGAATCTTCAAATGAGTGTTTATTACCTCATTCTAATTAGTTTAATATTCTATTATTTACGTTATTATCTATTGTATAGGTGGTACATCAAGTGTAGTTCAACCGGGGAAGTACCACCGTCACACCTATTTCTAGCGTGAAGCATTTCTTGCGTTTCGATGGAAGGGTGTGGTGGCCGGCAGACTTTTATATAAGGCGACCATCTCAGTCCTCGGGTGGTGACTCAGTTAATCTGAAGTCAACACAGTGTTTGACTTCAGATTGAAACTATGTTCTATATGAATCTGCTTACGGATGTCCATGGGCGGCAGTGACCACTTACCATCGAGTGGACTGCATGCTCGTTTGCTACTTTAATTATATATAAAAAAAAATATATATAAAAATTAGTTGGTACGACCTGCGTGGTGTAACAGTTACCACATCGGTCTAATACACAACGGATTCCGGGTTCGATTTCCAGCCAGACAAATCTGAATAGAGAATGTAGATTTTTGTATTGGGTCTTTTGTGTTTCTATAGCACCCAGGAACAGGAATCTACTTCTAATCCTGGGCTGTAGAGGAGTGTAGAAAACTTTGTTGTGAGTTTCTAAGGCCCAACGGATACAAGAATATAACCTTGCTGTGGCGTAAAGTGTTATTATTGTTCATACCATTCTTTTTTCACCAGGATTGGTCAAAACGAGCTTATCGGGTGCACGGCGATCGGTTCCTCGCTGATCGGTATTGGCCGTGACCATTGGCTGGAGATGCTGGACAACCGTCGCAAACCGGTAGCCCAGTGGTACCCGCTGAACAAGAGCTTGCCGGCCAACGTGTCGCCACCGACGAAGCATGAGAACGTTGGGCTGAGCTGCTTAAGTGTAAGGTACGGAAGACTGCGAATTAATCCTCGTTAGTATTTTATTAAGATCTTTGCAGGAACCTCGTGAGGAAACCTATACACCCGTTCTTTAAAAAAAATGATCTCAGAGGTGTGTAAAGGCCACAAAAGGGTTGAACTTTGGCGACTTCTTTGGTGTTGTAAATGTCGAGGATTGTCACTTCCTTTAAACATAAAAAATTAAAAACTTACGTAATTTGTGAGATTTAGAAGAGAGAAGAAATATCGCGTAGCTATTGTTGTAACAGAAGCAGATTAACTGGCGTTACGATAAATATATAATTATATTATTTATAAAAAATATTAACGATTCATAGATATTACTAGCTGTACCCTGCGCGCGTTGCTACGCCATAAAAAAACACACCAGAAACCTTCGCGAGCTCATTAATAACAACTGCTAAAGGACATACAGACAAACATTTATTTTTATATATAAAGATAATATAATATTATATAATATGCGCTGATGTCACGTATTATTTTAATATGACAAGGAAAATTTTCAGAGCTTTAAATGAGGTGCTAAACACTTCTATTAGTATTTATCAATAGAGAATACTACTACAATATATTTTATGTAGTTAATAATTTTGATGAAGTTTTTTATAGTTAAGATTTTTTTTATATAATTTAAGTATTACTTATTATAATAATTTGTATAGGTTATTTGTATTAGTTTAAGTTAGGTTATATTTTATTTAAATATAAAATATTTCGTTTAACTTATTAATGCTTATCATTTATGAAGTTGAAACTATTTTATAATACTTAACGGGTACTCACGATATGCGGTTTATGAATTCTTCACGTTGCATGAATCGTGGTCACGTCCAAACTGGACGTGACCACGATCCATGCAACTGGGTCGAAATATCGGCAAAAAGAATTCTATAAAAAATCATAAACCGCATATCGTAAGTACCCGTTAAGTATTATAATGTATCAATTCCGCGATAAGACTCGTCTTAAATCAGATATTGAAACTATTTATTGACTTTACAGACATCAATTGCAATTAGTTTGCTCTTTTACAGATGAAGAGACGGTCAAACAACCGACGAAGTTGACATCAGATTTGTGCGAAGTTTTGGAACAAATTGTTGCCGGACATCATCGGGCTTCTATCTCATGATGCCAAAGGATATATCTAAGTAAATGTGATTAGATGAGTTTACGGTTGTATGTCCATTTACAGTAGCGATGTTTAAAACACTGATTATATGAAGGAAGCGTAGACAGTAGATGTTACTTAGAACGTGGATCTAGAAATCTGTTGAAGTAGACAAATGAATTTATCCCTAAAATTACAATCATTTCATTAATGAATTATTCCCGTATAATTTAAAGTAGGCGTGTTTAATAATGTACTACATGTTGATGGTGTTAAACACTTAGAATTAGTTGTCATCTCCATTATTTTCTGAAATTGCTACCTTTTGTACTTCATCTTTTACTAGCACTTAACCACGGCTTCAAAGGGAATTAACATTAGAATTGATAGCGTAATTCAGAACTTGCAAATATTAGTAAAATACTAACGCCATCTATTAACAACGTCTGGAACTACTAAATATGTAGCAACTAACAAAACATCGATATTATCATGGAAATGAGAGAGCACGGTAAAAAGAAGCCTACGTCAGTCTCCGCCCTCCTATCTCCCAGCATATAAACCATATCATATAATAGTTATGTGGGGACGTGAAAAAGGAACAAACAAACAGTTTCACATTTATAATATTAGTGTGGATATCTTCAACATTCCTGTCCTCAGTATTGTTACTTAGTACAATTACTTTCAGTGTTTCTAGTTTCCCAGTGTTCCCTGTTTAGTTGAAATCATTTATTTCTAAATCTACTCAAATACGCACACTTCAAACTCAAGACTTAATCTTATCATGTACATAATATACTGTGTCGTAAGTTAGATGTTGTAATATTACTGTTTTATGTAAAATTTATAGTAATAGTCTTATGTACTTTCAAGAAATATCATATCACAAAAATCCTTCTAATACAAATATTCTGATCAAATGCACAATGCTACTTTAAATATAGCGAATGTTTAAAACATTCTTCTAGAGGTGGACAATAAGTAGATGGGTTTTGTAATGAAATGAAATGATATGAAAGAAAGAAAGAATATATTTTTATTTTGCGCAGCACTATAAATATATAGTATCTGTTATGTTTGTTACTCTTTTTAAGACGAAATCGAAGCTTTAAATCGTGTTAAAATTAAATATATAAAAAACCTTTATATATCAAACACTCGAGACATATAAAATCTATTTAAGAGTAAATATGTATTGTATAAATCTATATTAATAATCTTGTAATAAACTTTATTATTATGACGAAATAATAAATTAACGTGCTATTAATAAAATGACCAAAATAAAAAACGACTTTTTGAAAATGATGTTCTCAAATTCTTTACGTAATTCTTTTTCAAAATATTTTGGTCATTTTCTTAATAAATATTTAATATCAACATTTTATCAATGTAGAGCTTTTCGTGTTTTTTTATATAACCAAAGGTTTTAAAATGTTTTTGAAAATAAATATATCATAGATTAACTTATAATTATAAGAAACAAAGAATCTCCAATATCTCTATAATAATACCTTTTCTTGTAAATGAAAAGTAATACATGTTCATGACGTAGGTACGTTAGTAAATATTTCTTTAAACATTTCTTATATTTTGATATAAAGTTGAGTAAACATGTAACAAGGTACATGTTTTCCAAAATGTAACATATTATCATGAGACATATAAAAGGTAATGTTAGTGTAAAGTAAATGAATGAAGGTATATGATATAAAATTACTATGTAATGAGTAAAATAGACCTCGACCTGGGTATGACAAGTAAAATATATTAAATAGATTTGGATGTCAAATAACATGTTTATAAAGAAACCTTCTGAATTTGTTAATTTTTGTTAGCTTTTTTTTTCGTTAACGCTCACCTATATCAGATATTTATACTAAACTAGTTGACCTGGCGAACTTCCTTCCGCCTAAAATTCAAAAATCTAAAATTTCAATGTTTGTCTATTGCGTTATACATGTATTATACACAAAAACCTTCCTTTTGAATTACTCTTTCTATTAAAAAAACTGCATTAAAATTCGTAGATAGCAGGAAGCGACTTTGTTTTATACCATGTAGTGATATTGGTCATCAGTTTTTTAAGCGCTATTTATTCTGTACTTAAACTTAAATTTGAAAGAAAATGATAAAACTTACTTTCGGAAACTTCGAAATTGTATTAATTTGTTCAACGTGTTACTAAATTAATTAAAAAAGTTTTACATCGCGGACGTAATTGAAGATGACTATTCTGAACATGTTCTACAAATTTTTAATAAGAAATTCAAAAAGTTTCTTGTCACGTCCCTAATAAGCAGGATTTAATTATTTCAGCCGACACAAGTGCAATCATATGTATAACAATTATGACTTGAATGAATAATGAATTAGAGAATTTGATTTGTTTTTATTGGCGCGTAGCGTACAAAATTCAGTTAACATCACATTATGTATTATGTCAATAACAGTAGTAATTGTGTTCGCGTACATTTTTTCCTTCTTTCTTTATTGGAACAGATCTATAAACAAAGTAGAAAAAAATATGTGCAGTATTTTCATATGATATGACGAAGAATCCGACTAGACTCCTTCGAATTGAATATTTATCGTCGAGTGTTTTTTCTACGTCACTTTTCATTAGTTTATTGATAAGTGTAGACTCGGCACAGTTCGTTAGCGCTGAAGCGTGATTTTATTAAACTATGTGTCGATTTATTTGTATAAATTCGCTATATAATGAGATGAAACATCAGAAAGTTTCTTGCGTAGTCTATTTATTAAAATTGCTTTGCAATGAAAGCAATTTAACTGTGAATTAAACATCACACCAAAACGTTACATTTACTCAACATTTATACAAAATAAACGCCTTTTCTTACTCTTTCTGCTATAATTTAGCTGATATATAGCTAAATAATAGCAGTTAAAGTAAAATAGCTGCTACTTTCTCTAGATATTTATACGATATGATCATTTTTGCATATCAATCTGACTAACATCTCATTTCTTTTCCGGTCCAACTAGCAGAATCTATTCATTTTTCTATAAGAAGTATTTACTGTATCCGTATTTTTACCTACTGAAAGATTTTTATCATTTTACATTGCTTAATTAAATATACTTATACTAATATACTGTAAGTATATTCGAATTTTTGAATAAGCCATCATCATTTACCTAAAAGTGTAAATCTTACTGTATGCAAATTTCAAATTATTTGAAAATAAACTTAAAAGGTGGTTATGGAAACATTTCATATTAACCTGTGTTTTTATATTAAAATACTTTGAATGACAACGAGCGCTCTGTTCGCTTAATGTTTACTGTTTATTACGAAACATTCGTGAGAGCTTTGGGCGAATTTCAGAAAATTTGTAGCTAATTCGTGGTCTTATATTGGACGGACGGATGGACGGAGAACACTTGTGTTTAACGCTCCACTAATATAACTAAGATATAAATTCTTGATAAACTGAATGCTCGTTCCCTAAAAATAGGTGAAACGCCTTGAAAGTAAATCAGACCTTATTTAAACTTGTCACTTATAAACTATGTGGTTAGGAAACTTATTGCTTTGGGTGACTACATAAACTGAAACTTGTTTAAATAAGCCTTTCTATGAAACAATGCATAAACACGTAAATATTTGGTTGGATTTATATTTTTAATGTTTTCAAATTTCTTCCTATATATTACATATATGCTCACTAAGAGATTTTGTCTTCGTGTTGTGGTGACAAATATTTGGAAATGAGAGTACAAGGGAAGGTTGAATGAGAGTTTATTTTTGTATGAGCCTAGGATACTTCATTGTATTAAGTCTTTTTACTGTAAATCTGTATTTATTGTAAGTACTTATACTGGTATATGGATATAATAAAATGTTGACAATTTTTATTCGGTTTTTCATTTTTATACACACTTTAATCAAATAATTACCTAAAGCAAGTTTCCATTTTAATAAAAATGTAAGTCAGAAATAGATAACGATTAATGACTGAATTATCAATACCTATTATTACACCATCTTACAAATTCAATTCATTTATTGCAGAATAGGGTGGAATACAAATGTGAGAACCCTCCTTATGTGAAAATCCTAACCCACGGGGTATGCAAATATGTCACATGAAATAAAATAGACTCCAATTAAAATTAACATAAATTAAATTAATGAGATTTTGAATTGAAGAATGGATTCACACACAATCTTTCTAAATCCAGTAAAAATTCAGCAAGCATATTAGGAGTGCATAACTTACAAGTGGTCTAGCTCCTAGTACCAACAGTCATCCCAATGCATTGACACCATTGATAAGTGAGAATTTTTTGTGACCAATCAGCGCGTGCGCACCGGAAGACATCTTGCAAGACGCATAGCCACGCCCCATTGGTAGTGGGTTGGATGGTTACAATAGTTTTGACCCCGCCCACTGTGTCAAATTCCAAGAATGCACATTCTACCATACTTGACACCTGTTGCATTTTGTTTTATCACCTCATTACATTTATGTCAGCCTGGTACTTATCGACTCGTCTATGAACAAATCATTCACAAATGCGGTGTTGCTGAAGAACTACGGACGGTATCAAAAATATAAGATGATTCGTAGCACCCAATTATGCACGTCTGTGAATTTAGGTAGTTAATAAGGAAAATATTACAACTTTTTACAGTAAACATTATAAATACATACAAGTTATGACTAGTATAAAAGTTGTACAGCAATCTAATTTTGAACTCGAATACTAAAAGCATATTGAACAGCATTTAGAAATAAGTTTTATCAGCTAGAGGACCAGGTAAGAGAGACATCTTTTATAAAAAAAAAATATTTTTAATAAAAAAAAGAAAATTAAAAAAAATCCATAGGAGATGTCGAAAAGAAATTCAATAACAAACGTAACAAGGGAAAGTAATGACATGAATAATAAATATCTTAATAAAGTTAACGTATTACTTTTATATGACGACCCTCGGAAGTAAAAACGCATCTGTGACTGCTTACAGATGTCCATGGGCGACTGTGACCACTACCATCAGGTGAACAGTATGATCGTTTACTACTTCAAACTTACAAAAAAAAATAATAACAAAAAATAAATTGCTCAATTCTCAATATTACTTAAGGCGCTTATAGTTCTTTGCATCTTAAATTGTTGGCTCAATATAATATTTACGGACACAAAAAAACAAACAAATAAAATTCTTTCTCAGAGTGAGAGCGGCGTAGATCATAGTGATCATAGTCTACTGCCCTGACCAAGGATAAATTAAATTAAAATATTTCACTAATAAAAGTAAGCTACCTCCTGGACCACACTGTAAAAACCAGACAAATTCGTAGAACAAGTATACGAACAATTAAAATTATATTAGCAAGAATATTAGGAACGCATAGATAAGAAGTAGTCCGGCTTCTAGTACCTCAACAGTCATCCCAACGAGTGCGATGACACCATTGGCAAGTGAGATTTTTTTTGTGACCAATCATGCGCGTGCGCATCGGAAGACATCTTGCAAGACGCATAAGGCCACGCCCCAGTGGTAGTATGTTGGATGATTACAGTAGTGTTGGACACGCTCACAGTGACAAAGTCCAAGAATGCGTAATCGGCCATAATTGACACCTGTTGCATTTCGCTTATTTTTATTACTACATCACATTGCTGACACCCTGGTACTTATGGACTCGTCTTTGGACATATAATTCAACGATGCGGTGGAGCCGCCGAGCTACGGACGGTACCTATGCAACATGTCAAAACTACGAAATGATTAGTAGAACCACGGTATAAATATCTATATGATATGATATTTATACTGTGGTAGAACCCAATTATTATGTACTTAAAGTAAGTTTAGAAAAGCCACTAGGGGAGTGATTAGGTACATTTTATAGTATATCCAGTCACAGTAGATATTTGTACCGTGATCCAGTCAACCCAAAAATGTCCCCATTGCGGGACATAGGTTTTCTCTTAGAGTAAAAGAGGCTTAGACCTTTGTCTACTGCCCTCATTAAGGGCAAATAGATATAATCAAACTTCCTTATTATTATATTAATTAATTATCAAATAGCAGTACTTAGTAACCTACTTAGAAGGAAGACCATTCGGACCAATAAAGTGTAAAAGGATCATATCTTATTGACAAAATTGATATAACAAGTTATTTTGTGAAAATATATCAGAGTGGAAACTAGGAATGCATAAATTACAAGTGCTGTGGAGAACCTCAATAGTCATCCTAACGCATGCCTGACACCATATGCAAGTGAGATTTTTTGCTTTTTTCTGACCAATCATGCGTCTGCGCACCGGAAGACATCTTGCAAGACGCATCAGGCCACGCCCCAGTGGTAGTAGGTTGGATGGTTACAGTAGTGTTGGACACGCTCACAGTGACAAAGTCCAAGAATGCGTAATCGGCCATAATTGACACCTGTTGCATTTCGCTTAGTATTATTACTACATTACATTGCTGACAGCCTGGTAATTATGGACTCGTCAGTGGACAAATAATTCAACGATGCGGTGAGCCGTCGACCTAGGGACGGTCCCTATGCAACATGTGAAAAATACAAAATGATTTGCAGGACCCAATTATTATGTATTTAAATTAAGTTTAGCAAAGCTACCAAGGGAGTTACATGTTATATTATTTCCAGTAAAAAATGTTCCATTGCGGGACATAGGTTTTCTCTAAGAGTGAAAGAGGCTTAGACCTTAGTCTACTGCCCTGATTAAGGACAAATAGATAGATTCAAACTTCCTTATCATTAAATTAATTAATTATCAAATAGCAATACTTTTTTTTTGTTTTTCTTTTCGAGGGGCAAACCTTCAAAAGGTACCCGACGCCGCGGGAGCGACGCAGGGTTATGTGGGTTTTTACCGCACTAACCCCCCCCCCCCCCCCCCTTCCTCGGTGGCCGCCCTCGGCACTATAAAGAGAACTCCGGGAACTCGGACCGACCGCAACCGGAATCCTCTGAGCGCGTTGCCACATCGGGCTCGTCTCCGCCACCGCTCCGCCTAGTCTTTACGACCGTATGCGACTACATATACAGCCGGCCTTCCCGGGTATCGCCTGACCGAACGATTCGAGTTCCCACTCTAGCCGCCTGCAACCCCGAAAGCCCCTTTTAGTCGCTTCTTACGACAGGCAGGGGATGCCGTAGCCCTATTCTGATCCCGGAACTACAGGGACGAAATAGCAATACTTAGTAACCTACTTAGAAGGAAGACCATTTGGATCAATAAAGTGCAAACGGATCATATCTTAAAACGATTATTAACAAAATTGATATAACAAGTTATTTTGTGAAAATATATCAGAGTGGAAACTAGGAATGCATAAATTACAAGTGGTGGTCCTAGAAGCTCAACAGGCATCCCAACGCGTACCCTGACACCACAGGCAAGTGAGATTTTTTGCTTTTTTGTGACCAATCATGCGCCTGCGCACCGGAAGACATCTTGCAAGATGCATCAGGCCACGCCCCAGTGGTAGTAGGTTGAATGGTAACAATAGTTTTAGCCACGCCCACAGTGACAAAGTCCAAGGATGCATGATCGGCCCAATTATGGCCGAGTGCTTGAACACCTGTTGCATTTCCCTTAGTTTTATTACTACATTACATTTCTGGCATCCTAGTACTTATAGAGTAAACAAAAGACAAATCATTCACCGATGCGTAGGCGCGACTGAGCTACTTAAACGCATCACAGATACAAGATGATTTTAGGGACTCAATTATTATTATTTACATTAATTTTGGAAGGAAAAATAAGTTTTTTTTTGTTTTCGAGGGGGGAAACTTTCAAAAAGTATCCGACGTCGTGGGAGCGACGCGGGTTATGTGGGATTCTTACGGCACTAAAATCCCCACGGTGGCCGACCTTAGCGCTGCGAAGAGGACTCCGGGAACTCCAACTGACCGCCACCGGTGTCCTCAGCGTGTTGCCCCATTGGGCTCTTCCCTGGTAGGTGTGAACTGCTCACCGCACCTTCTGGTCCTTACGGCAGCATGCATCCACACATGCCGCCGACCTTCCCGGGGTCGCTTGGCCGGACGGTTCGAGCTAACCCCGAAACCCCCTTTAGTCGCCTCTTACGACAGGCATAGGGTACCGTAGTCCTATTCTGGTCCTGGAACTACCGGGACAATGATAACATACCTATCGCAAAATTTAGACGACCATATTTGTAAGGCAGACGTTAGAAACATTAACGACGCCCTGTAGTTCCGGGATCAGAATAGGGCTACGGCATCCCCTGCCTGTCGTAAGGGCGACTAAAAGGGGCTTCCGGGGTTGCAGACGGCTATTGTGGGAGCTCGAACCGTTCGGTCAGGCAATCCCGGGAAGGACGGCGGTATGTGTGGTCGCATACCGTCGTAAAGACTAGACGGAGCGGTGGGCCCAGCCGCCCATCTGGGAGAAGCCCGATGGGGCAACGCGCTCGGAGGATTCCGGTTGAAGTCGTTTCGACATCCCGGAGTCCTCTTTTTCAGCGCCGAGGACGACCACCGGGGGGGTTTTGGTGCGGTAAAAATCCCACATAACCCTGCGTCGCTCCCACGGCGTCGGGTACCTTTTGAAGGTTTCCCCCTCGAAAACAAAAAAAAGACGTTAGAAACATACGATTAAGTAATTAATGAGTCTTAAAAATAATAACGCCTTTGGCGTGGGTTGAATCTCCACTACATTTTAATAATAGGCTAGGAATGAATTCGTTCCAATTACTAACACCTGACACTAATTATGTTTTGAAAATGTTTTTTTCAGAACAATTTCGATATAATTACAAAGGAGAATACAGAGACATTATAAGTGACTATAGTTCAATATCGTTAGCCTTATCCGATATACTTAATAAAATAAAATAAACCAGATTATCTCCTTATCAATTTGGTTTTAAGCACGGTAAATTTACTAAGGTTGTAAGGTCATTAAGGATAACTTGATAATCTAGGTATGCAGTTAAATATTTCTGGCTAAATAAAATAAATTTGCCATTCTGTTATTCGAGTTTATTGAATACCTCCCCATTATATCATCATTTTTTATTAAAAAGAAATAATATATCATAACAAAAAAGACAGACCCGATGAGTTTCCTGCCGCATCTTCTCAGTTGGTGTCGTGATCCGGTGGCAGTGTTCAGGAAAAGAAAATGTAACTGACAATTTGTAGCTCTATACAAAATAAAGACATTTCATTTTATTTCATTTCGCTGAATACTCAGGAATTGCATAACTAGCGTGGATTTTATTAATTCATAACCACATATGTACGTAAGCCGTGCACAAGCTTAAACTGACGCTACGGAGCCTCAAGGGACGGACTAATTCCCCAGCATGTGTCGCATGTAGCGTAACGTAATACCGACTAGAGAACATTTAGTGCGCATACGTACGCTGTAATTACATTTGTCCCTCGTACAACTGGAAAGGAGAGAATTATATATGTCGCACGATACAGGTAGTACATACATACTAGTACATACGACTAGTTAGCTACGAGATGCAAAGGACATTGAATGCCTTAGAAATAAATGTATGCAGACAAAAAAGTTTGTGAAAAGAAACACGCGCGTAAAAAGTCAAATCGTTAAATTCTAACACGGTGGTTTGTTTTTTGAATTTACAGTAATAATTATTTTTACTCACATTTAGTGCGGATATCGCAATTTTTGTGACGTCATTAGTTGCCACTAATGATAATAATCGATAAATAATCTAGGTATACAGTTTAACAGATCTATCAGAAGTCTAGAAATGTTGAATTACATACCTTGAAGGTACAAAAACATAGATGTTTAAGCTAGATAGGTGGCAGCACGTCCCTGTAGTTCCGGGATCAGAATAGGGCTACGGTATCCTCTGCCTGTCGTAAGAGGCGACTAAAAGGGGCTTCCGGGGTTGCGGGCGGCTAGAGTGGGAGCTTGAACCGTCCAGCCAGGCGATCCCGGGAAGGACGGCGGTATGTGTGGTCGCATATCGTCGTATAGACTAGACGGAGTGGTGGGCCCAGCCGCCCATCTGGGAGGAGCCCGATGGGGCAACACGCTTAGAGGATTCCGGTGGTGTTTGTTGGAGATCCCTGAGTCCTCTTTTTAGCGCCGAGGATGGCCACCGGGGGGGTTTTAGTGCGGTAAAAATCCCACATAACCCTTCGTCGCTCCCACGGCGTCGGGTACCTTTTGAAGGTTTCCCCCTCGAAAAAAAAAAAAAAAAAAAAGATAGGTGCCAGCAGCCAATCGCCATCAGATGGCCTACATATTATTTGTAACTTCAATCTTGTATTCAAGGGCGTTTTTATGAAAGAATGTTAAGACTTGCTATTTTTATTGCATTTCGTTAAATACCTCCTTAATAAATAATGACACTTTATGTATTTCTCCCAATACTTACAAATTGCACAACTAACGTGGATGTTATAAATTCCTAAGCACATACTCGTATAAGCCTGCACAAGCATAAACTGACGCTACGAAGCCTCAAGGGACGGACTAATTCCCCAGCATGTGTCGCATGTAGCGTAACGTAATACCGACTAGAGAACATTTAGTGCGCATACGTACGCTGTAATTACATTTGTACCTCGTACAACAAGAAATGAGAGAATTATATATGTCGCACGATACAGGTACATACGATTAGTTAGCTACGAGATGCAAAGAATATATATGCCTTAAAAATAAATTTATGCAGATCGAAAAAGGTTGTAAAAAGATACGCGCGTAAAAACCTATTATCGGTCAATACTAACACGGTGGTTTGTTTTTTGAATTTAGTGTAATATTATTTTTACACAGATTTTGTGAACTCATTAGTTTCCACTTATGATAATAATCGATAAATAATCTGGTTATACAATTCAACAGATCTCGTGAGAAGTCTAAAAATGTTGAAGGTATAAAATTACCATCAGATGGGCTACATATTTATTTACAACTTCAATCTTGTATTTGAGGGCCTTTTCTATGAAAGAAAGTAAAGACGTGGTACTTTTATTGCATTTTATTAAATACCTCCTCAATAGTCACTTTACGTATTCGTCCTAATACTTACTAATTGCATAACTAGCGTGGATGTTATAAATTCCTAAGCACATATAAGCCCTGCACAAGCTTAAACTATCGCTACGGAGCCTCAAGGGACGGGCTAATTCCCCAGCATGTGTCGCATGTAGCGTAACGTAATACCGACTAGAGAACATTTAGTGCGCATACGTACGCCGTAATTACATTTGTACCTCGTACAACAGGAAATGAGAGAGTAACATATGTAGTACGATACACGTAAGTACGACTTAGTCGTAGTTAGTTACGACAGTGCTAACGACGATAATATTGAATGCTTGTAAGGTTTTGAAGGTGGTAGAATCAGCGTAGTCGACTGGGAAGTACCACCGCCACACCAATTACCAACGTGAAGCATTTCTTGCGTTTCGATGGAAGGGTGTGGTTACCGGCACACTTTTATAAGAGGCGACCATCATAGTCCTCGGGAGTAGCAACGCATCTCTGATTGACTTAAAAAAAAATCGTTTTGCTTCGCACATTGGCTTTGCTGTAAGCAATTACTTTACATAAATAAATAATTAATCTGTTCGACTGCAATTTTAATGACATGAGTACTATTTGCCATAAATATCTACTTATGGTAGTGATAGCAGTGGACCAACTCATAATTCAGGTGGGTAATTGACCTATAAACAAGGTGGTAGAACCAGTGTAGTTCGACCGGGGAAGTACCACCGCCACACCTATTTCTAGCGTGAAGCATTCTTGCGTTTCGATGGAAGGGTGTGGTTGCCGGTATACTTTCACACGAGGCGACCATCATAGTCCTCGGGAGTAGCAACGCATCTCTGATTGACATCAGATGGAACCCATGTTCTGTATGAAGTTGATTACAGATGTCCATGGGCGGCAGTGACCACATACCATCAGGTGGACTGCATGCTCGTTTGCTACTTCAATCAGATAAAAAAGGTGGTACGTATATGATTCGATTAGGGAGATACCACCGTCTATTTCTAGCAGTTGCAGTTCTTGCGACTCTGTGAAAGGGTGTGGTAGTCGATTAACTTTTATATAAGGCGACAATCTTAGTCCTAGAGCAGTGATAGCCTAATAGTTGAAACTTGCCCTCTCAATCGGGAGGTCCGAGGTTCAAACCCAGTCACCACGCACCACTGATTTATGTGCGTATTACGAATTAAGGAAAACATCGTGAGGATACCCGAGTTCTTTAAAAAAAAAGAGGTCTCGGTGTGTGAAATCTATCCTAAACTCTCTTATTCTGAGAGAAGACCCGTGTCCAGCAGAGGGACAATAATGGGTTGTACCCTTAGTCAAGGGAATAGCAGAGCATCTAAAATTGACTTCAAATACCGTCCGTTTTCACCCTGCTCACAATTAAATGAGACGACCATCTTAGCGCTCCTGAGTAGCAATATATTTGTGATTGACTTTAAATAGAACCTTTGTTCTCCATAAAATTTAAACATGTTTATGGGCAGCTGCTACAACTGTCATCAGATGGACTTCATACATTTCTTTGCTACTATAGTCTTATAAATGCCTTAATGTATGCCTAAGCGATAAAAAACTTCATTAAAAAATACAGGAAAAACTTAAAATGATGTTTTCTAATACAATTTGTTATTTGAACTTACTAAAATTTTCTTGCCCAGATTACCGTTTTACGTAACACGATGATAGTATTACATCTATCGTTATATTATGTAAAATGATAATCAGTGTGATGCTACACTGATAGAGGGTGGCTTAGTGGTAGGCTTAACCTTAACTGGTTTGGCTAGTTTGGGTTATTTGGCTGGCTTGACCAACTTGGCTAGCTTTTCTGGCTTAGATCATAGTTTAGTTAAGTTGGTTGGCTTAACTTATTTAGCGGAAAGACTTTTTTTGTTGTCGAGGGGGAAACGTTCAAAAGGTACCCAACGCCGTGGGAGCGACGCAGGGTTACCTATGTGGGATTTTTACCGCACTAAACCCGGTGGCCTTTCTCGGCGCTACAGAAAGGACTCCGGGAACTCCAAAGGAACGCAACCGGAGTCCTCTAAGCGCGTTGCCCCATCGGGCTCCTCACAGATGGGCGGCTGGGCCCACCGCTCCGTCTGGTATTTACGACGGTAAGCTACCACACATACCGCCGTCCGCTGCCGCACGAAAAGTATCATTGCATACGTTAATGCAGTGATACTTTTCGTGCTATATGTAAAATATACTACAATAGAACTTAATAAAATTTCCCTTATTTTAACTTTAGAACTTTACTAAGTCTTCAAGCAATAACACTATGGAAATAGCAGAACAAAATAAGAACAACTTAAAAATAGTACAAAACTACTAATGTGTAATATGGCTATAGGACGATCGTAAAACAAAAACGTTCAAAGAAATGTTGGCAAAGATTCTTGAGTGGGTTTCTGTTTATTGATTCCAATCTACAGCGTAATTGCAATGTTGAAAGGTTCTCTAAATAAAAGGCAAAGGCGAGAATTTATGAGTTTCTATTTATTGATTTTAAACCTTAATTTAATGGAAAAGTTAAAAGGTGCGCAAAGTAAATGTGTGGGTTTCTCGGCGTAAATTTAAAGCTATAAATAAACATACAGGTATAATTAATTATATTTATTAGTTAGACACGAATTCTTATACTTTTAGGAGACATAGGATTATATCCCTTTATAAGGCCGACGAAAGTAGAAGTGTTAACACAAAAATCAAACAAGTGGTTAAAGTATATACATTTATGATGAAAACGATGAATTTTTTCTTTTGAAAATTCCTAGGGTTTGTGAAAAATGTGATGACAATATAATTGCTACAGGCTGTCAGTCAATAAGACTTCATTTTCAATTGTTCACTTTTTTAAAAATGTTTTTGAAATGAAACATCTTTATCGGGGTTGGAAAAAAATTTTGTGTAACATTTTTTCGTTACGCGCCATCTTTTTCTTATCCCTACCACGCGTGATATTAGATAGATTATTATAGATTAGATTATTAGATAAAGTTTAATGAAAGCCTTTTATTAAACTTTATCTAATTTAACTTTATTTAACCAATTTCTGTAAAGTTGCATATAGTAAATTATTTTTTGAAAAATAACGTCATAAAGAAGTTTCACTTCTTACGAGTGTACGCTAATACACGCACACATTTTTTTTTTAAATTTTCTTCTGTCATAGAAAAAAATAATTATTGCGGCGAACAAGTTGCCTGAAAATCGGCTAAATACATGGTGGCAAGTATATTGCCAACACTTTATAAAGGGACATACGACTAGCGTTTTTTCCCTGTTCCGCCCGCCTCTGTCACGTTTATTGGTGAATGTTATATTAATCCCTATCGGTTAATCAATATTATAAACTATATAAGTGTCTAATTTCAGCTAAATCTGTCCAGTAGGTAGAGTTTGCTTGAAAGAGTACAAAAATCTTTACAAACTTTCGCCCTTATAATATTAGTACAATATTTATTTATCTAGTCATTAGAAGAATAAAAATATGGCTAATAAAATAAATACTAATGGATATTAAAGGGTGTCATATAATATTCATTATGAATCTATGTGGAACATTAACACGTATGTTGTAATTCTTCTTTTTCTTCACGCATCGCTTCTCGCGGTCTGTCCCTATGTATGCTTAGATCTTTAGAACTACGCTACAGATTTTAATATTTTTTTTTAATAGATAGAGTGATTCAAGAGGAAGGTTTATATATAATATATGAATAATATAGTGGAAAAACACTTATAATTTTATATTTTTCAATTTTAGGCGGAATGAAGTTCGCCGGGTCAAATAGTTGTTAATAATTATTAAACAGAGCTAATAAGCAATTTCTTCGTAAGTAATTATAAGAAGGTTAGTGGTACTATATTTTTACATCTTTAGTAGGATTCGATTAAGAAAGTACCAGCTTCACACCAGGGTAAAGCAGTTCTCGCGTTTCAACTGAGGGTGAGAGTGCCGGCTCACTAACTCCTCGGGAGTAGCAATGCATCATTAATTGACTTCACAAATTTGTTACATATTAAGTTGCTTGACGTATATATCCTTTGCCTCTTCAACCTTATAAAAAACTAATGACCGATGCAAGGACACGAAAATTATCTTGTGATTAATAAATATTTACGTTTATCACAGAAAAGTCTCTACAATCTTGAGAACACAAGCTGTAAATAAAAAACTATAAAAAATGTAAGGTAAGATAATTTATTCCAAGTCAAAGCTTAGTCAGAAGTATTAAACTTTGTCAGTTTTTTCAAAGCAAAGTCATCAAAGAAATCACGCCGAAGGTTGCGCATTTCTGAACTAATGAGTTTCTGTAGACCGTGTTTATAGATACTCCGTTTTACTGCAATATTAAAAGGCTCTTATATCAATTGAAATTGAAGTGATTGAAAGAACCTTTACAACCAACTTGATGACTTTCTTCATAAATATACTTCAGTGTAAAATGAGTTTACAATTTACAGTTCAGTCATAATACTTAGACGACCCGCGCGGCGAGCGGTTACCATACCGATCTGATGGCCAATGGATCCCGGGTTCGATTCCCGGCCAGACAGGTATTTGAATGATGAGTTTAGATTCGTGTTCTGGGTCTGGGTGTTTGTGTATTCGTCTTGTGTGTGTCCATGGTACTCACGACACTGGAGAAAATCCTAGTGTGTAGCCGCGCGGCTAGCCGCTTTTTCAGTTTAATATGAAACCGCCCTAAAATTTCCAACCGCGGCGGTTTAGTTACAATTGATTTTTTTTAAGCGGTCCGTTTTTTTTGTTTATTTAATTTAACCTTTTTTTTCTAATTTTGAGTTAAAATAATAACATACATAAGAGTGTAATTTGATACATGAAATATATATAGGCAGGATGACCCATCCTATATCAGTCGTGGTAGCGTTCACTAGTAGGCGTAAGAATTACGGGCCAGGAAATAATTACGACACCAATTTAGTCACTCTCACACTATATGGAATTAACATTTGGAATAACGTATAACTGGTAAATTAACAAGAATAACGCTCCGATTAGCGGTATAAGCGGCAACACATTCAACAAAGTAATCTCCTAAGTACCCACTTTTATGCACGCACACATAACCTACACCTACCCGCTCAGTGTTGCGTAAAGAAAAGGCAGGAGCTACCCTCACTTGTCTATGTTAATAGATTACGAACAATAAAACTAAACGACATTAATCATGAAATTTACGTAGATTTCCTGTCATCTACCGACATATATACATTGTAGTGGTCCATTTCAATGATACGTCATAATTTACCATCCTTAAATCTGTTTAAGCTGTAAGGCTCGGTATCCACAAAAGCAGAGGGGAGAGGAGACGAGAGGAGATGTATTGCAAAGCTGGCAAGCTATTTTCACCAAAGCGGAGAGGAGAAGTGTAGAAAAGAGGAGAGCTTTGTATAGCAGAGATGTGATGTGAGCTGTGAGACATAGAAACCAGTCAAGTTCAGTCTACGAACGGAAGACGTCATGTCTTTACAAAAGTTATATCTGAATTTGCTTGTGGAAGAGGAATAAGAAGTTGAGGAAACACAATTAATTATTCGCCCGCCCGCCGCGCCGCTAGGCCGCCCGACTAGACACTTCTCCGCTCTGCCGCGCCGCTTGCTCGCTCAGCGCACAAAATTCTATAGAAAAATGAGACGTCTCCTTTCCTCTCCGCTTGATTCATTTCCACTAGAGCTAAGTGGAGAAGAGATGTGGAAATAATAAATTCGGATTGGTTTATTCAAGCTCTCCTCTCCGCTTTGGTGGATACAGGGCCTAACACTTGCCAAAGAAATGGTAACACATACATAAAAACATACACATACGTAGACTCGAAAAACATTACCCTTCTTGTGACGCAATGGGGTAATAATGTAAACAAGGGTGTATCAAAACATTGACCTCATTAACATAGTTTGTCGAAAGTAAAAAAAACAACGACTTAAAAAAATATCCATAAACTCACGAAGTATTTTTTTGTAAACAGTATTCAGGTTTAACGTGGCGCAAAAACAGTTAAGAAATTACATTTCCGTTTGAAACGAAAATTGTCCGTAATTTCTTACAATAGCTACGTATTGCATTGCGAGTACCAAAAGTATCTCCCAGGCTTCAACCCGTTTATCAAATAATCTATACCGTTACATAGTATTAAAGGAACAAACGTGTATAGAGGTTGACTGTATACACGGTACCTAATCACTGCCATGAACATCTGTAAGCAACGTCATGTAGAGCAAAAGTTTTAACTGAAGCTTTGATGGTCGACTGATTACAGCCGGCAACCACCACACCCTTCCACCGAAACGCAACAACTAGGTACTTAACGCCACGAAAAGATATGGCTTTGGTCCCTCCCATACTGGTTCTACCACCTTATGTAGGTACCTACTACTCAATTACGCTTGCATATGTACTACTTAACACCACTTGAGGGCTTCCCTTTCTCATCGAATGAAGACGACAGATACATACTAAAAGTTATTTCAACACGCCAAAACAAACACTTGCATATTCATGTACAAAAACATGAAACAAAATCTCATTACCCACTGACACTGACATCATGAAACACTGACACTGGGATCCCTTATGGAACGTTGATAGCTTGTTAGCCAAAAGTTCGGATAAGGTCGTCCAAGGTGTCACCTTCCGTCTGAAGGTGAAACTGTAGCGTCTTCGGGATTTTTCTAACATAATTCAATTAAAAAGCAATTTTCCGGTACACAAACTTACGTGAGTACAACTGTAATTATCTTAGTTTAGATGCTGAATTATAACGAACTTTTTATAACGATTTAGGTGTATAGCGATGTTTAAACTACTTTTCAAAATTTTCAAGGTTATTTGGTTAGACCGGGGCAGGACGAGCGACCCTATAGCTCGTCCCTGTAGCTCCGGGATCAGAATAGGGCTACGGCATCCCCTGCCTGTCGTAAGAGGCGACTAAAAGGGGCTTCCGGGGTTGCAGACGGCTAGAGTGGGAGCTCGAACCGTTCGGTCAGGCAATCCCGGGAAGGACGGCGGCATGTGTGGTCGCATACCGTCGTAAAGACGGAGCGGTGGGGCCAGCCGCCCATCTGGGAGAAGCCCGATGGGGCAACGCGCTCGGAGGATTCCGGTTGAAGTCGTTTCGAGATCCCGGAGTCCTCCTTTTTTGTTTCAGTGAAAGGATGCTGTTGATGGGTCACATTCATATAAAGCAACCAAATGAGGGTATATGTCTTTGTATGTCATCATCATCTGTTCGTCTCAGTCCACTGCTGGACATAGGCCTGTCCTAAGGCGCGCCACTGAGCCCGATCTTCGGCTCTTCTCATCCAGTTACTTCACGCCTCGGAAGCATAAAATCGGATCGACCGAGTTAGTTGGGAGATTACTTTGTTGAACGTGTTGCGGCTTACACCACTAATCGGAGCGTTATTCTTGTTACCAGTTATACGTTATTCCAAATGTTAATTCCGTAAAGTGTGATTCCGTATGACTAAATCAGTGTCGTAACTATCTCCTAGCCCGTAATTCCTACGCCTACTAGTGAGCACTACCACAACTGATATAGGATGCTATCCTGCCTATATATATTTCATGTATCAAATTACGCTCTTAGGTATGTTATTATTTTAACGCAAAATCAGAAAAAAAGGTTAAATTAAATGGATTATTATTAGAAAACAGATAATCGAACTGCTTAAAACCAATCAGCATATATTGAAGGTGAACAATTGCTTTTAAGCAGTCCGGCTTTTTTTCAATAATTTATGTTACTTAGTGACCTCGAAATCCATTTCAAACTTTACTTACCTGTACGGAGTTTCAGTTTGTGGATCTTAGATAAAATGACGTCGATAATCTCCTTGCATTCGCACGTTAGGATCATAACGACAGTTCATATGTACTTTACCGTAAAAATGTACACTCGAGTCGACCTTGTCCAAACTTTCCCCATTTCACTAACACAACTTACGGCGAGGTGTGGCAAGGTCCACACTCAAGTGTTATTACTTTGTAAGTTCGTGATAAAATATTGCGAATGCATTTTTCTTATTACTTTTCTTTGTGATTGTACTTGAGTCTATGTGAGTGATGACACGTGCGAGTGAAAATGTAATCACCACTTTAAATCAGTGTTGTTGAGTTGAAAAGCTTTTTAAATAATTGAATCGGTTAGTTGAATCTGAAATGTTAAGAAATTGCCTATTTGCTCCGGATTTAAGTGACGGTGATGAAAATAACGAAGATTTAAAAATAATTAAACAGTATAGTATTTTTTATTAACTATCATGACGAATTTAGTAAATATGTCGCATTTATTCATATATCAAGTTTTTCGAAATTCATTGCTGAACATAGGCGGCCTCTAATGGGATATGTTTGTCAATACCAATATGTTTGAGTGCGACTAGCATGCCTGATGGTGATTGAAATATGCTTTGATGTTAAGAAGACAAAACTGCTCCCATCTCTTGGATTTTCTCCTTCACTCGCCTCTTACAACATCATTTGGAAGACAGAAAGCAAAAAGAAGAAAGACTAGTCAAGGATAACTTTAAAGAGGATGCCGATTAATACAAGTAGCATGATATCTATCTAATATCTGTTATAATCAGCCTATTTTGAAGGTGGTAGAACCAGTGTAGTTCGACCGGGGAAGTACCACCGCCACACCAATTTCTAGCGTGAAGCATTCCTTGCGTTTCGATAGAAGGCTGTGGTTGCCGGCACACTTTTACATGAAGCGACCATCATAGTCCTCGGAAGTAGCAACGCATCTGTGTTTGACTTCATATAGAACTCATGTTCTGTATGAAGTTGGTTACAGATGTCCATGAGCGGCAGTGACCACTTACTATCAGGTGGACTGCATGCTCGTTTGCTACTTCAGGGAAATAAAAAAAAAAAATTAAATAAGCTTAATTAGAATGAAAGCCAAACGTTAATCTAAATAAAGCGCTGCCCGTCTCATTGTATTTTCTTATAGGCGTATTATCTATTAGAGTACTGAGTAATAAAGTTATAGAGACAATGTGTGCCGCATGCACTTTGTAATTTTTATGTGAACGAATAAACCAATCGCTTTCGCACGCTTCTGCGATACAGTCGTTTCATACAATATCTCATCCGCGATACAATTTATACTATATACATTAGCATATATAAACTACAACCAAGGTAAGGGACAAAAATTTAATAATGCACCGAGTGGAATGCTCCTCAACGAGTCTATGCGTGCAATTCTACTCGGAAGTATGGGTTTCACCAAGGGGAGGCAGGAAGGAGTAGCTGATTACCAAGGGAGTTAACTTCAACCCTCTAGAAATACAACAGCTTTAGTTTTTTTTAACTGGCTGAACCGGCAAACGAACATGATGGTAAGTGGTTACTGTCACCCATGAATATCTGTCATCAATTTTATACAAAACATGGGTTCCATCTGAAGTCAATCACAGATGAGTTGCTGCTACCGAGCACTATGATGGTCGCCTCATGCAACAGTGTGTCGGCAACCACACCCTTAAATCGAAACGCAAGAAATGCTTCGCGCTAGAAATAGGTGTGGCGGTGGTACTTCCCCGGTCGAACTGGTTTTACTGGTTCTAGAAATTCCGTAACGAAAAAATACATACACCCCCAGTGTTTGGATTTATTCGTTACGGAATTTCTTGATTCGGTCGCCACACTCAAAGCCCGCGATAAAAGCTTTGCAATAGCTTAATAATAACATTGATAGTAATTTTATTCGCAGAATTTTTGCACACTGACCTTCTTCCTATAAAAAAATGAATGTTTGTCTGTATGTCCTTTAAAGAATCGTAAACTATTTATTTCATCATGTGATGATCTTTAGCAAAGTTGTTATGCATGAGCTCGGAAAGGTGTGGTGTGGATTTTTTTTAGGATGACGTAGCAACGCGCGCAGGGTACAGCTAGTAGTTTATAAGCTATATTAAAACATTATACTTATTATCGTTGTATATGTGATCGATAAGGGCGAATCTGCGAGAAAATCCTAGTCTGATATATTTTAAGCATCCTAAAAATAAGATGAGAAATTTTGAACCACCTTTAGTTCAGATTTCAAAGTAACCTATACTTAGTATCCACGTCCAGTTTAATCACTTTAGCTGTAAGAATTTATTTTAGACAAGCAATTATTAAGGTATTCACTTTGGTAACTCTAATCTTGTAAAAACGACAAAGAACAATGCCGCCTACACACTCAATAGAGCTTAGTCAGAAATTTAATAAATCTGTTAAATCTTTTAACTTGCAGGTAATTTAAGTTCTTAGGCGCATAACATATTTTAAATATCATAATTTTAATATTTGCAAAATATTTTAATTTTCGCATACAAGACAGCACACTCTAAGACCAAAAGGAATTTGAAGAATAATACAGAATGGAATTCCTTATGCGCCTTATAAAATCTGGCTTATATTTCATTTTTTATGTAGGTGTCTCATTTACTAAATCTTTATTTATATACTGAATATGATTAACGACTAAGGGATGACGGGTTAATTTATTAAAAATAGTTAACTAAACCTGATTTGTTTGATCCTACTGATAAAATATTTTTTTCTACAAAAAATATAACCGACTATAATGCTACAAAGAAGCTGCGAATAATTAAAGTAAATGTTGTTTTTTTTATAAAATGTTAAACTCTTTAAAATTATATTAAGTGTTGTTTCTACGTAAATACTCCATAATATTTTTTCTAATAATAGATAAGGAACATCGAGGCATTTATTATTTATAGCAACGATTTCTCAGTATAAAGAGTGTAAATACATTAGAAGGCCATGGTTTCTTACTTGGAAATCTTATGAGGTGACAAAGCTTTCTAGAATAACAAGGACATTCCTTGTAAGAGAAGATACTACGTATTTACTGCCACTCATGCATTCGCCATCATCTTCAAATAGTTCGTTATATCCTATCTTCAAGTAAATCAACAAAAGGTTTCTATTCTTGAGAATTAAAATGGGACGTCGCACGTGTCTCTACACCATACCGAAAGAGTAAGTTTACTGTTATAAGGCCGAACGTTATTCTTTCATGCATAAATCACATGGAGCTCTTCGAAAAAGGTGCGAAAAGAGTTCTCCTTCAAAGCCTGCGATGCATTAGCAACTGGTGTTGCAAATGTCCATAGGTGACGGTGACTACTTTCCATTCCGTCCGCCTTATCGTTAGGTTTAAGTATAAAAAAAAATATCGTATTGCGCTGTTCGCGTACACATGTAGTTTATCCCCTTAATTAATAAACAAGATGCTCATTATCGCAGTAAGTGTGATCCAAGCATGCGACGCCGCGGAAACAATCTAGTATAAATAAAAC
This sequence comes from Spicauda simplicius, assembly GCA_949699795.1. Lineage (NCBI taxonomy): Eukaryota > Metazoa > Arthropoda > Insecta > Lepidoptera > Hesperiidae > Spicauda > Spicauda simplicius. Next base: position 5,985,951 of record OX453076.1, on the reverse strand, counting down.
GACTTGTCACCCTACCCAAAGAAAGTCACCCGAGATGCGCTCTGCATCCTGATATTATGCCTCATAAATTTGAGACATTGAAGAAAAAACATGCAGTTTCGTGACAATATAACAAACCATTACAATGTTGTAAACTATCAAAGTTTAAAAATTAAAGGATTCGGTTTTGAGCATTTACTAATCATAGCTAAAGTGGAATGAAGAGGATTTCAAGGATTCTTGCTTACCTATTCTGCAAAATCCCTTAAAATTTATACTTTAATTTGTTTTTAGGGGCTCTCAAACCATAACTTGAAATTAACACATAGAATACTGATTATCGTAGTAAATATGATGCAAGCGTAGGAAGACCACGGGAAAATCCAAGTAGAAAATAATAACGCCTTGTCACCCTACCCAAAGTAGGTCACCCGGGATGCGCTCTGCATCCTGATGTTACTAGCACCGGGACGCCTCGTACATTATATCACGGATGACACACCAAAACTGGTTTAACATAATGGAAAGGCTGGTGTATTTAAGTGGAAGAAATTTTTGTGACGTTGAATACGCTGTTTATTTTCAGTTTGGTTTTGCGTAGTGTTTATTTTTTATTACGACTGCGTCAAGAGATACATTTTTCGAGCATATTTAGGTACTTTATGTATGTCCCTATATTTATTGTTGGTAGAACCAGTGTAGTTGGCCCGGGGAAGTAACACTGCCACACCTATTTCTAGCGTGAAGCAGTTTTTGCGTTTCGATGGAAGGGTGTGGTTGCCGGCACACTTTCACTTGAGGCGACCATCATAGTCCTCGGGAGTAGCAACGCATCTGTGATTGACTTCAGATAGGACCCCATGTTCTGTATGAAGTTGCTTTCAGATGTGCATGGGCGGCAGTGACTACTTACCATCAGGTGGACTGCATGCTCGTTTGCTACTTCAATCTTATAAAATAAATAATAATAAATAATGTCCTTAGCACATGCTATAGTCCTAACTTGACGGATGAAGACATAAGGCAGAGTGGCAAAGGACCGAAGTCATTTTGCAAACTAAGACGAGAGAGTTCTATGTCATAGATGGTGGTTACTATCTTAGTAGTGCTGTGTTGTGTCGCTTTTGATCAACACCGTTCGAAGATGTTATAGGGTAAAAAATTAGGCTAGACTAAAGGTCAAAAACTAGGAGATGAGCAGCAGTCTCTTAATATGTAACTTCAACACCTTCTGCGGTTAACAACACGTATGCCAGACGTGGTAACTCTGGACAAAAATTTCCATTAAGAGAAGCTTAAGTTCTGACGTGAATTAATGTTCTTCACACGCACAATAACACAAATTCCTAAATTTATTCAAAATGGTCAGTATTAATTAAATTAAAGGTAAAATGATAATACCTAACTACTTTCAAATTTCATCTTGTCTTCACGGTAAAGAAAAATGACTTGACCATAATTTTCGAAAAGATGTGAAACATACCTTGCAAAACAAAACACTGTCCAATCTCTAAAAGTTTTTCCATCAATCTAAGCACCATAAAAAGAAAGCCTCCTTTTAAGGCGATGCCATAAAGTAGACCAAGGTCACGTGACAAATGGCTTAAGTTTCCCGAAAGATATCTTTCATCACAAATAAATTCTGATAATATTTTGATTCAAACTTTACAAAAATATATTCAACGCAAAATTAAACTTTTACCTTCTCTACCTTACCTTCTCTAGTTAAACTAAATGATCTAAGTGTTATAGCGGCAACTACTTAAGTAGGTACATGGGTACGAGCCATTATTGTCCCACTGGTGGGCACGGGATTTCTCTCAAAATGAGAGAGTTTTAGGCCATAGTCCATCGCGCTGGCCAATTGCGAATTCGTGGACAGTAGGTACATAATGTAATGTAATTGTAACAGGTGGTAGGATCAATGAAGTTCAAACACACAAACATTTTTTTTTAATTATTCAAGTTTCTATTATTCTTCTTTCTTAATTGAGTCCCAGAAACTATTTATTTTTGCATAGATATATGTGCGGTGTTTAAACACGCGAAAATTATTAATTACTAGCTGAACCCCGCAGCTTCGCCCGCATTAAAAAAAAACGATGTATCGATTGTCCCGTGGGAGTTATATATTTTCCCACGGTAAAAAGTAGCCTATATATTAATCCAGAGTGTTAGCTAACTTCCTGCCAAATTTTATGAAAATCGCTCCAGCCGTTTAGACGTAAAGAAGTAACAAACATACACATTCACAAACTTTCGCCTTTATAATATTAGTGTGAAGTTTAATATGATTATTTTTATTATATGAAGGGACTATTATTACCTAAATATATATAGAAGAATTTATTTATTTTTACTTTGAAACACATCTATTTACACTATATACAAAACAAAATATTAAAAATAAATAAAACATATTAAAAAAAAGTAAATAAAAAATATGTTTTTAAAAATATGTTTTATTTATTTCTATGGAAGAATATTTCATATATCAATTTATATGTATAAAATTACTATTAAACTTATGAAAATCATACAGAAGCTTTTAGTAATAAATGTAGTGACGAAATTATAAATTTCAACACAATTGGAAAAGTTCTAAGGTCCTTTGAGTGTTGTTTCATACTTAAAGTTTGTTTTAAGAGCTTTGTTGTAAGTTTTCGATTTTAATACCTATTATGATCTTGTTATGAGGTAATAATAAATTATGTATGAGATTAGCTTAAGAATTGATAAATTGATTTTAATCATAGCAGCGTTAATCGTTGCTATATATTTTTTATAGTTAGACATAACGATAAGACTGACGGGCCACCTGATGGAAACTAGACACCCTATGGACATTTGTAACACCAGAGGAGTCGCCAATGCATCGCCGGCTTTAGAGGAGAGATCTTTTTACACCTTTCTTGAAGAACCCCATGTCATAGCGCCCCGGGAATAGGTCAGGAGGAAGCTCCTCCCACATCTTGCACGTCCGCGGCAGGAACGAGCACGCCAACTGAACCGTGGAGGACCGCCACGGGTCCAGTTGATGTGGATGGAACTTCATCCGTCGGCGAGTGGTGCGATAAAGGAAGGGTGATGTGGTCACCAGATCCACGATCCAGATCCTCGGACCACTCACCATTATAAAGCCGGTAGAACACGCGAAGTGAACCTATGTTCCTCGGCAGGCTTAAGGGTTAATTAAGGTTTCTTCTTTCTGAAGGGTGTTTAATGCATCTGTGATTGACTTCAGATAGAACCCATGTTCTGTATGAAGTTGCTTACAGATGTCCCTGAGCAGCAGTGACCACTTACGATCAGGTGGACTGGATGCTCGTTTGCTACTTCAGTAAGATAAACATATTTTTTTTACATTTTTTAACCTTTAAAAATGCGATTCGATTTATGTTGTTTCAGCTGTGTAATTCATTTGACCTCCTGTGCAATCAGTGGTTTTTCAGATATCGTTGATTAAAGACAAAAGATTCCTTTTTGATTCTAATTCCGACAGCTCAGCCGAAAATGACCAAATTTTTGCTACGCTAAAATTTACGCTACTTATTATCACGCTTTTAAATGTACACGGAACCTATGATATTTTCCATAACGGTGCGTGGAGCTTCAAAATGCTTTCAATGCGTGAACATTTTTCACTGAGACACACCATTTTGGAAATCTCTAAACATTTTAAAGAAATCTGCACCCTTTAATTTTTTTCAAGCAGAATAAAATGATAATATAAAAAAACCTAAAAAGTAGCGTAACGGAATTCGAACCAGTGCTATCAAAACAGTAGTCTCACGGGCTTTTACACATTTTAGTCATAGGAATAAAATACTTTAAAAGACTTCCAAAAAAAGAAGAGACCTATTGAAAATGATTTACATATTATTTTCTAATGCCAAGATTTTATCCTTAGTATAATAAGTAATTATAATGGAAAAGAACAAAAATAAAATAATGATATCATTGCATTTAAATTACTTCAGTTTATTAACGCACAATAACACTAAATTTCTTAACACACTTCAAAATACAATTTAGTAAATATCTGGTGCGCACGATTTTAAACATTTTTTGCCGAAATTTCAACCCTGTTTCATAGATCGTGGTCACAGCAGGTGCCCTTTGCCGCAATCTCCATTTAACCAAAAAAGGAAGGCTAGGACTCCGGCAATCTAGCGAGGGAAGCAGGCCGAGGAACCTGACAAGGGGGACCAAAACCATCCCTCTTTTCTCATTGTCTTGTCCCGGATCGCGCTTTAGGTTCGCTATAAAAAACTCGGTGAAGCTGTAAAGGCTACTATTCCAACAGTAACTACACAATTGCTAAAAAAAATCGTGCCCACAGTGAAATAACTATAAGTACATAAATGTACTCATTAAAATACCTTTTTTGTTACACGAGTCTAAGTTGACCGTGACCTTCTGAGTACGAAACGGACCCTTAGTTTCGACTTAATCATAAGGGAGTTACATGTTATGCCAATCAACTTGAAATGCCTTATGATACGTTACTACCCCTTAGGCGTACGAAATAATATTTCTGCTACGTACTCTACTAATGAAAATATAATACATTGTTTATACAAGCGTCACGAATTGCTTTGGCCGGAATTTAATACAAGTATGAGCAAGAAAGATTTTTGTTTTTTTTCAGGGTAAATGTTAGGGCAATAGTGGTGTAAAGTAAGGGGGGGCGGGATAAGATGGCCAATTTTTTTTCGGTATATAACTTTAACGCGAATTCGACATATTCCTATTCCTATATTCTATTATTCGGCAGTATCACTACAATTCCAATGATAGTAAGATTAGATAAGGTTAAAATGTATAGAAAATCCTTAACTAACATGGGATTTTTGTGAATTTTGCCAAAAGTGAATCTTTAAAAAAAACATCACAAATTTATCAATTTAAAGTTAAAGATAGACGTCTATCCTTAGAATTTAAAACTCGTGCTCTAACTAAACTTTGATAATGGATTTTTAATTCTTATTTAACTTTTTTCATTAAAAACAAAAGACACAATTTATTATTTACCTGGCTTCTGTAAAATTAAGATTTTTGTGTTGTCGCGTATTTTGCAAAACAGCCATTTATTATTAATTAGAAAAACATTTTGAAATGATATACTGACTACCTTTTTTGTTTGTATTAATGCCATTACATTGTGTCACTATTGTTACGTTTATTGTCTGAGTTTCATTATTTTATTCCGGGCAATAATAATAATTGATTGAGTGAAATAGGGGACGCTCGAGAGTGATGGGAGCGGAAAGGGCGCGGTCAAGGTATCTAGTTTCATAATTATATCATATGTACAAAAACATATTGCTGACAAACGATTTCCTACGACAGTTGTTTTACTAACAGCAAAAGAGCAACTAAGCACAGCCTTTTATAGATATCAACACGTTTATTTTTTTGAAATTAGCTTAGTCGAGGAATTCTTGGAGTGCTACGACATGAGCACTTCAAGAAAGGTGCGAACAGTTCTCCTTTATAGCCAGCGTTGCATTAGCGACTCCTCTCGTGTTGCAAAGTTCCAAAGGCGACTACTTTTACAGGGTATCTTAAGCCGATAACACATGCGTTGCTACTCCGACCATGTTAGTTGCCGGAACTAAGATGGTTGATTTCTGAAAGTGACTCGGGAACCCCTTCCATTGAAATGCAAGAACGGCTTTAACTTAAAATAAATGTGGAGGCGGTACCTAACCTTTTTTTTTGTTATCGAGAGGGAAACTTTCAAAAGGTACCCGCCGCCGTGGGAGCAACGCCAGGTTATGTGGGATTTTTACTTTACTAAAACCCCCCCAGTGGCTGTCCTCAGCGCTACGTAGAGGACTCCGAGATCTCCAACGGAACACAGCCAGAGTCCTCCGAGTGCAATGCCCCCTTTGGGCCCTTCCCCGGTGACCAATTGATGCTCACCGTACCTCTCGGTGTTTACGATGGCATGCGGCTACACATGACATCGTCTTTCCCAAGGTCACTTGATTGGACAGTCCGAGCTTCCACTCTTACCGCCCGCAACCCCAGAAGCCGCTTTTAGTCGCCTCTTACGACAGGCAGAGGATACCGTAGCCCTATTATGATCTCGGAACTACAGGTACAGGCGTTACCTAACTTAGTCGAATCGATCGACAACGATTCAGTTCGACGATCTTCAGTTACTTGATAACGATTGAATTAATAATTGAAATTAATATCGTAATTTAATGATGTTGATCCTGATATAGTATTAGAACGCAATTTGTTTGGACACGGCTGATAAATTCACTCTTAAATTGCTGAGTTAAGACACGGGCAAAAATCTCGTTTAAGTTTGAAAACATCAAAGTTTCCACATTAAACGTTTTATCCGGGTATGAGAAGTGTGCAAAAGTTTCCGAAGAAAAACTGTAAGGTATAAGGTTAATCGCATAGTGGCAGCTGGATCGCTTAGTGGTGATACGAAAAGAGAAATATTTGCAAGGCGGTTGAACGAATGTGGTCAGACAGGGAGGGACCATTGCCACTCATGTCAAGTGTGATGAAGTATTTGATAGGAGATTAAAGTTTACTCACTTTTATAAGAAGCAGCGCATGTGTATTATATTTCCTGGAGCTAATTTTTATTACCCATGGAACAAAGGTGGAAAAGAAAAAAACGATATAGAAAGAAAGAACACAAATCCACTGAGTTTCTTGCCGGAGCTTCTCAGTTGAGGTCGTGTTCCGATCCGGTGGTAGTGTAAAAAAAATGTGTAACTGACAATTTGTATGCGCTCCCGTAGGCCTATGAAAAAGAAAGACAATTCATTTCATTTCCGACTTTTTCATAAACAAAATGGCTCAGATACTCCTTCATAGCTAACATCTCATCAAAGCATCACTGAAGTCTGATATTGTCCATGTTGTACTCTGTTGAATAATTGGGATGCTTATTCTCATTTTGAAATATTTTTCTCTGATCTTCCTTCGTGTGCGTTAAAGTAGTTATGTTTATTTTACCACTCCTTTATTTTTACCAGTGCGCTTGTCTGCAAGTCCTACGTCATCTTTTAAAACACGTGACATTGTTATAGGTACTATGATAATCATGATAAATAATACTCCTGAGATAACATCTTTTCTTTTCGAATAGGAATTCCTCGAAATCTTTCCCTTACTGCTTTGATCGCATTTATTGTACGAGTACTACGTGGACGGTCAGATATTTTCTGTCGCCTGCAGGAGGTTTCAGGTCAAATGCTTGAATAAATGTCCAATAGCCCGGTACACAAAAGTTTAACTATCTCGTCAACCTATTATTGTCCCACTGCTAGGCACGGGTCTTCTCTCAGAATGGAAGAGTTATCACCTCACTCCATTTTAATAAGATAAAGCAATTTATATTATAAAACTTTTCATGTAGAAACAGATATTTTTCTAACTAAATTATGCATAATTTATCCGTTGACAGATTTTCACAAAACAAGGAATTTGGTAATCGGATTTGTATTAAATAAATTATGTGTGATACTAAAACATTATAATAAGTGCTTCGATCAATAAATTTTAATGCGTTGAAAGCTTCTCAAGGTCACAGGAAGTGTCAGGAATAATTAAACGGCAGAGTAGTATAATAAAGCTTTACTGGGTGCATGTTAATTTCTAGTTTTAAATATAAGTTAGTTTGTCTTTAGAAGTACATCTGCTATAATCCATAATAATATTTTTATAGTTCATTGATCAAGTTAAAAAAAGGTAGCATATGCCAAGTAAGTCTTATATTTAATCAAATGCAAGGCGAAATGGTCTGGTCTTGCTTCTATGTTTCATTTAAAAAACAAGATAGTATATAAAAATAGTACGAAATATAGAACAGATGAATCGATCGCAAAGAAAAATAACAAATCCGTTGAATATGTAACAGGATATTCTCAGTAAGTCGCGTCGTATCGAATTTAATCGAATTTCCTTTCCTGCAAAAATGCAGCATCATTCAACAACAACGACTATCGTGAGGCAAGCAACATCAGCTCCCACAATTTATTAAGTGATAAGAAACATTCCCTTGTCCACCAATTCGCACTTGGCCAGCGCGGTGGACTATGGCCTAATACTCCCTCATTCTGAGAGAAGACCCGTGCTCAGCAGTGGGATAGTAATGGGTTGTAACCCAGAGCAATTGCTCTTTTAAAATAATATAGGAAGAATACTAAAAACAAGAATCAGCTCAGTGTACGCCAATCTTTACTTCCGCGGAAGTTCCCAACAATCGCTAGTCAGTTATAATGAAACTCGAACTCGTGGTCTCATTGTTACACAGAAACAGACACGACTGTTCCTTTCAGTATTGTTGTGTAAACTTTTGTTTCCCAGCAACATTGTATTCTACTGTATGTAAAGTCCTGAGTGGTAGGGTACTATTTGTTAATCGACGGTGGCAGTTATGGAGTTCAATAAAATGATGAGGTGATATGATAATCACCCTGATAAGCGAAAACAAGAATAACGCTTATTTTGAGAGAACATAATAAAGCAGTACTAAGGGTATTATATAGAGCAGTGATAGCCTAATAGTTGAAACTTGCCTTCTCGATCGGGAGGTCCGAGGTTCAAGCCCAAGCACGCACCACTTATTTTTCTAAAATGATGTGCGTATTCGAAATTAATTATCACTGCTTTTCAGTGAAGGAAAGCATCTTGAGAAAACCTACACACCCGAGAGTTCTTTAAAAAAATAAGTTCTGAGAGGTGTGTTAAGTCAACCAATTCGCATTTGGATAGTGCAGTGGACAATGGCTTAAAACTCTCTAATTTTGAGAGAAGACCCGTACCCAGCAGCGGGACAATAATGGGTTGACGATGACTAAGGGTGTTGCTTTATGCAACTCACTTTTGACGAATCGTAGGTACAGATTACTGCCACAGTGTCGGGTTCCTTCTGAAGGTTTCCCCTTCGATACTTATATATGTAAGTAGGAGTATATTCCTTTTGTTTTTTTTGTAGAACTATTGTTTTTACTGTTTTCTCAGTAAACAAATAAATTCTTCATAAGAGAAATGAAGATCTTATACCATATAAAAATAAAAATTTTACCTATATCACGAAAAAACATATCCCATACAATCATTAAGGAAATTCCTTTAAGACAATACCATACCGGAAGTTTAACCTAATTCCCATTCAGGAAGCGTTGCGGATGTCTTGGTATGAATTTTTGAGAGTTCACGCAGATGTGCGGTGCAGCCTTGGAACTTTTCTTAAGCCTTGGTCATGCCCCATTTACCGAGGCCAAGTTGATACGAGTTAAAGATATAACACGTTTTTTCAAGATTATTTAACATTGTGAATCCAAAAATGATCCATGACCCATTGTCAAACAGCCATAATAATATCTATTAGTGTTTTACTGTATGTATTATGTTTCCTTCCGTTTTATTTTAGCGTATATCATGTAAATTATAGATTAAATATTTTATTAGCTGGAAATACACAAATATGTTACGATTCTCTTAATTCTATTGCACTATCTTGGATTGTACGTACTGTCTCTGACCTGGCGTGACCTCACCATTCGGGTCCTCCGGAAGATCAGCGCTGGCTTAAAACAATCAACAAGCTTAGTGCTGAGAATTACTCGTTTCGTGATGTATACCTCTCACGTATCTAATGGTAGTATATTATTATTGTGTCCTTAACTATGTGGGTTAACGCATGATGAATAAACTATTTATTTTTTTCATTATTGTCCCACTGCTGGGTACGGGTCTTCGCTCAAAATGAGTTGTTAGGCCGTAGTCCAGCGCGTTGGCCAAGTGCGTATTTTTGAGAACACTCATGCGTGTCGATTTCCTCACGATGTTTTCCTTTACTGTAAAATAATGATAACTAATTTATATTACGATAATAACTTTTGGTTTCCGACACACTTTTCTATGAGGCTACCATCATAGTTCTCCGGAGTAGCAACGCATCTGTGATTGCCTTCAGAAAAAACATGTTCTATTTTAAATTGCTTATAGATATCTTTGGCCGATAGTGACTACTTACCAACAGATGGATGCATCCTCGTTTGCTACTTCCATCAGATAAAAAACTCTAAAGCAGTCATAATTAATTTGTAATAAATATATCATATCAGGGAAATTGTGAAGAATGCTTGGTATTTGTACCTGGAACCCTTGACTAAGGAGACAAAGTGTCAACCATTACGTTATCACTGCTCTGCACTATCCCACACATCTTTCTATATTTTATACTCAGAATAAGCATTACACTATAGGAAGTTTCCAATTTCACTACGAAACAAACATTGACACATCTATGTATTTCCGGAGAAACTAAGTACTGTTGTCTAGTCTGTAGAGTGTAATAAGAGACAGGCATTCCGTTGCGTACAAATTTAGCCTTGCCTACCTTCAGCTATGCCTATGATTTAAATTTCAATTTGAATTTTTAAATTTATCTGCACCTTCAGATTTTAATTTCTATTCTAATTCCTTAAATTATTTCAATTCGGATTTAAATTCTAATTTCAATTTTCATTATAGCTGTATTGCTTTCGTAGTTGAAACTCGGTTTTCGATGGTGGGTCCAAGCTTGAAATTCCAGGAACCTTCGATAATCCGAAAGTTATGTGTATATTACTACTAATGTGAGAGTGTGACTACTAACACTCTCACGATTTCTACACTCATAGCTCCATATTAGGATTTTCTCCTGTGTCGTGGGTACCATGGACACACAAGATGAATACACAAACACCCAGCCCCAGAACATGTATCTAAACTCATCATTCAGATACCTGTCTGGCCGGGAATCGAACCCGGAACCCATTGCGCGTCAGACCGGTATGGTAACCACTGCGCCACGTGGGTCGTCAGTATTAAAATGGTGTAACAAACGGACTGCACGTTCACTATATGATCAACAAACTTCATGAAAAACAGGGGTTTTACAGATACAGATACTACAGATACAGATGTCTTGATAATTCTGAGCATTAAGATATTCTCCTCCTTGTGTATGATAATCCTTGTAACAAAAAATGAGAATCGCTTCACGTTAAAAAATATGTATGGCAGTGAAAGGAATAGAATGGAATAGAAAAGGATGGGATACGATAGAATAGAATAGAACAAAATAGTAAGTAATTAACTATCACTTGCTTTAAAGGTGAAAAACAGGGTAAGGCAACATTATGTACACGCCTAAGAGATTTCTACTTAGACAGTGCGCTACATGCGTAACTATGGCATTATCCGACTCAGTCTCATAGAAGATCCATGCTTACAGTGTGATGATAAATTACTATCAGGTAGTGTGTATATTAATCGCATAATAATAAAACAACATTTATTATTTGGCTAAAACAAAATGTATAAAAATGCGAAATATATTTTTCTTTAAATTTCTATTATTCCAGTAAATCTCTGTGTATAGCTTTAAAATGCATTTCAAATAAGTAGCCTGTTACGAAGCAGATCCCCGTATCTCGTCCGTCCTGGACTGGTGATTTACATAAAGAAAACTGTAACTCAGTTGATTCACGTTACAAACAAAATAGAAAACAGCTGAATAATTTAAACGAAGATAAAACGCGGTTATGCTGAAATACTGTCACTAGGTATTTTTTGTGGGGTTTTTTATAAATAACCTATGTAAAATAGCCGTTTGAGTGTAGTTATAAAAACGATCGCAACTTTGCTTGATATTTTTAAAGGTGCACAGAATAGGTAGTACACGGCGTATTTAACCATGTAGTTAATGTAGATTTAAAGTTGAACCGATCTACAAAGTTAAGGAACGTCAGGTGTGATCGTAAGTTTGAAAGGTGCCCGCTAGTGGTATGTTATGTCGTCTTCCAAATTTCAGAGAGCAGGCTAGGTCCCGGTTGTTATCATAGGAAAGTAGTCGTTAAACCTCATAGAGGACTTAAGGGTTTTTCGAAATCGTTCTATACGAATGATCGATATGAAATGTCTCCATTTTGCATATTCCTATGGGGGTACTTATAAATTGTCAGTTACATTTTTTTTCTTACACTATCACCGGACAGAACACGACCTCACGCTTTCTACACTCATAGCCCCACACTAGGATTTTCTCCTGTGTCGTGGCTACCATGGACACACACAAGACGAATACACAAACACCTAGACCCAGAACATGAACCTAAACTCATCATTCAGATACCTGTCTGGAAGGCAATCGAACCCGGGACCCATTGCGCGTCAGACCGGTATGGTAACCGCTAAGCCACGCGGATCGTCAAACTGAGATGAGAACCTTAACTGAGATGTCTGGCAAGAAACTCAGTGGGTTTGTCCTTTTTTGTTGGTATATCTATTTTTTAAGCTCGCACGTTTCTAAAATTTATAATAAACAGACTAATTTGAAATGTAATGTAGATATGTACCCAAGGACCTTGAACTTAACGGAGCGTGGCGTGAATTTTAGGCCTTATCAATTTTGTGATGAGAAAATTAATTAAAGTTTGCTTATAAGGAGTATTGACCGAAGATAGATAACTGAGAACATAAAGTAGAAATAAGGTTCATTGACATTTAAAATATCAAATTAATGACTAAAGCAATTACTTTACATCAATTCTAGTCATAAATATTAAGGACCTAGATTAATTGGTATTTCGATAGGATTCATCTATACAAATAAGTGAAATTGAAACGTCTGTCTATCAAACTTCTATGTAACTTAAGTGAACAAAGTCTTATATACTTTCCAAGGTAGAATCAGTGTAGTTTGATCTCTGAAGTACCACCGCTACACCTATTTGTAGCGTGAAGCATTTCTTGCGTTTCGATAGAAGGGTGTGGTTGCCGGCACACTTCCACATGAGGTGAGCATCATAGTCCTCGGAAGTAGCAACGCATGTGTGATTAACTTCAGATGGAACCCATGTTCTGTATGTAGTTAATTACAGATGTCCATAGGCGGCAGTGACTTACCATCAGGTGGACTGCATGCTCGTTTGCTACTTCACTTAGATAAAAAAATGTAACTGAGATATAAGATAGGAGAGTTAAGTAGCGAAAAATTTGTTCTTGTAGTTCCAGAAATTGAATCCTTCTACAGTATCTCCTATCGAATGAGGCGACTAAGAGAGGGCTTTCGGGGTCGCGTGTGGCAAGACTCTTTTGGGAAGGAAGGCGGCATGTGTGGTCGAATACCGTCGCAAACGCCAAATGACCTTTAGAATGTTTCTGCTTCGACAAAAAGTGCTAGTGATTTCGTTTAAGTAATAGTCTTATAAGGGTGTGTTAATACCCAGGCAAGATATTCCAACATAATCCTGCGTCGTCAACCTATTACTAGCCCACTGCTAAGCATGAGTCTTCTCTCAGAATGAGACAGTTTTAGGCCATAGTCCACCGTGCTGGCCAAGTGCGAATTGGTAAACTTCACACACATCAGAGAACTTTTAAAAAACTGGTGTGTTAAGGTGTGTGTTACCACTACATGATGGTAAGTGGTTACTACCGCCCATGGACATGGTAATCAACTTCACACAGAACATGGGTTCCATCTGAAGTCAAATACAGATGCGTTGCTACTCCCGAGGACTATGATGGTCGCCTCATATGAAAGTGTGCCGGCAACCACACCCTTCTATCGAAACGCAAGAAATGCTTCACGCTAGAAATAGGTGTGGCGGTGGTACTTCCCTGGTCGAACTACACTGGTTCTACCACCTTGAAATTGATGGTATTTTCTGAAAAAACATATTGCATTATTTCTTTAGATGATGCTCTTGAAAATACCTCCACCTCCTCCGCGAGGCCCCTTTAAGTGCAGTGCCTTGGGCGATGGCCCACTGCGCCCACGCGTCAAGCAATTCTTATTTTTTGTTACAAGGATTGCCGGTATGCAAATAAAGATTATTGTATTGTATTGTACTTCCCCGGTTGGTACTTCCCCGGTTGAACTACAGTGGTTCTACCACCTTGAAAAGCTGCGGCGGGTACCGTCCCGGATCAATATACATTATCATTCTACTACATTATATATCAAAATTCGTGCTCTAAATAGGTCATGATTTGATTATATTGGTGTCGAATGGCGTTAATGAATGTAACATATTTGATTTACAAGTTCAAATTATCTGTTATTAATGTTTTCGACTATAAAGAGCATAGGTGTTCAAAATTGGTATTCACGAGAATAATTTCAATAACAAAGTTTGCGTGAAACACGACCCGAAATTAATTGAAAGCGAAGTTTCATATTGTAACAGTAGCTTCAGCCATTAAACTCAATTTCCTGTAACATTGCCTTCAAATTATAATATACAACGATGTTTCTTGCTTTAGCACTAGCAAGAACTTCTATTATAAATACGACAGACACTAGGAAAACATGGTAAAAACTTTTTATAGGGTAGTTTATGGATAGGATAGTCTTATTTCTGCACTGATGCCAAAATCCTTGACTGACCAAATCAAAAATATCGCTCTGTCAAAGACAGAGAAAAAAGGTTAAGATTGTAATTATTTGGCTTAAGACCTATTAGAAGTATATAAGTCTCAAACTCGGAGGAGATAATATTCCACCGATTTTGTGACTTATTGTAGTACTAGTTGAATCCCCCAGCTTCGCCCGCGTTAACATAAATCGATTGTATCGTGGCAATAAGACATTTTTCCAATCCAGAGGAACAGCTAACTCACTAACAAAATATTTTGGAAATCGCTCCAGCCGTTTAGACGTGAAGAAGTAACATACATACACACTCACGAACTTTCGCCTTTATAATATTAGTATGATTTCGTTTCTCACTTATCGATGATTGACTGAATAAATCGTATCGATCAGTCAGAAGAAGAAAGAAGGTTGAGGTAACATATCTAAATTCAAGCAACAAGCAGAGTAATGTCCATAAGATGCCTAAGGGCGCACTTTGTTCAGTACAAAGGTCTATTGAGTCCCCTCTGTTGACGGGGGTCAGACAACAAACAAGTGTAGCAAGGTAGTCGTTTTGAATCAATCACGCCATTGTACTATGTTGACATGTACAGGCGCTTTTCATTTGATCCTCTATTGCAGAAAAATCCTTTTAAAAGCGAATCCTTTTAGAGTTTTAAGTAACAAATTGAGAATTGATTGAGCAGTGATAGCCTAATGGTTGAAACTTGCCCTCTCGATCGGGAGGTCCGAGGTTTAAACCCAGGCACGCACCAATGATTTATGTGCGTATTCGAAATTAATTATCACTGCTTTTCGGTGAAGGAAAACATCGTGAGGAAACCTACACACCCGAGAGTTCTTAAAAAAAAAAGTTCTCGGAGGTGTGTGAAGTCCACCAATTCGCACTTGGCCAGCGCGGTGGACTATGGCCTAAACTCTCTCATTCTGGGAGAAGACCCGTGCCCAGTAGTGGGACAATAATGGGTTGATGCGAAGTAACAAATTCAACTCAATGAATTAAAGGTGGTTGAACCTTTTGCGGTTTGACTGCGGAAGCTTCACGGCCTCAATTGTTTCCGCTTAATAACAGCATTTATCAGCAATTGTTAATTGTTGCTATCTTCTGGTCTGACAGATGTGCTCTGCGAGTAAAATTTATCCAAGGCCAACCAACATACTCTCTTCGGGTAAGACCAAAATCTCACATGAGCGACAGTCACTATCACTTGGTGGTAGCTGCCGCAAGAATACTTACATAAAATTGTTCAAGTAATTTATATGATTACATACAAAATACGGCCAAGCTTTTAAAATAAATACCTGATTTTAAAATTCCGACATAAATGGATAAACCCCGAACAAAATTGCACTTCATAACACAAAACGAGGAAATTCCGGTAAGATTGATTGCGACAGCTCAATACAATATCAATATTGAATGTGTGGAAATTTCGAAAATTCAATTAAGCTGGACTCAGAAGAATGCTGGAGATGAAATAACTCCGGTATTTATCGTTTATCTATGTCAGGTCTCATGACACGTAATTTATTTCCATATAATATTAGTGGCAAGTGAGCATACAATCCACCTTATAGATTGTGGCTATGGCACATTTGGATTCAGATATTTATCTCCAGGCGAATATCGGAATCGGAAATTTGAAGAATTAGAGTTATAGAGAGAAGAAGAGAGAAGATTAGAGTTTTACCTAAGTTTGGCTCTAGATGCGATGGTACTCCATAAGACAGTTGAAATGCCTTAAATAAGTATCTCTTATACAACATACTTCACAGTAGGATCGACAGAACTTAACACTATTATTATTTGGCAAAAGTATTTTTATCAGGATGTTTTGCTCATGATTAATTAAGAGTGACCTAAAATAGAATCTTTAGATTTTCACTTTTTATAAAAATTTAGGTCACCTTCTATTTGTCATTTACCTATAAAATTATTCAAATTCTTGACAATTGATTGATTTCTAAGTATGAATTTGCAATATTTTGGAAATAATTGTTTTTTTTAGATTCTTTAAGTAGGCCTTTAAATTTTTGTAAACAGATTAAGTCTTATTCTTGCAAAAAAACATCTTTTTCGACATTTTTTATTTGATGGACCATATGTTATATGAAATAGTTCTAAGTGATTACAGAAATATGCCGAAATCTTGAGTTCAGCCCTTTTGGTTGTCTCAATATGATATATATTTCGCCATACCTATTTCTGGCTTGTTAGTAGCCAGAACTGATAACTGTAGTGCTCTGGTCTGACTGATCAGTCTGACGAATCTTTTATACGGTACTTGAACTTAGCCTTTAATGGTGACCAAGCGTTTGTGCCCTTTTCAATTAAGACTCTAATCGTATTTGTGATTAATATAGTTGTCCATGTGTGGTAATCGCCTTATATAACCAGTTTAACTGTATACTTATTTGCTATATAAAAGCTTTTCGGATCAAATATATCTTAAAAGAACACCATTAAGAGCGGTCTCAGCGTCTATCCAGCATTTGCCTGCACTGTTTACTTTACTTCAAGCATATAGCCCGAAAACTAGTAATAACAGACAAAGTCTAAGACATGATCTCGAGGTTGCGGTCCAAAACGGTTGTCAGATGCCATCACAATACTTAAAGATACCAAGTAGCGAAGCAATACTAGTGTATTGCTTTGCTACTTGGTATCTTTACTAGGCCACTGACCAGACCGCAGGTCGACAAACCACAACACGTAGGATAGGACTATACTGACTTTTCAGCAACGTAGTCATGATCCTCAGCACTGAGATACCGTCGAAAAGAGAGCTGTATAATTATTTGCTACATCGGTTTCATAAAAGAAAGAGATAGGACAGTATAATACATAATTTTTCTATTTGGGTCTACCCAACTAGCAATATACGTGACGCGCATACCGTAAATAGGAAATTCACCTTAGAATTTTCATCAATTTTCAGTATAGGGTTTCTGGCCCATATTATGTCAATGGGCCGAAGATTCGGGAGAGGCGAACGGGAAACGTGACGAGCGTTTATATGGAACAGGGATTTTTGTCGCTTCTTAGTAAAGATTTGGATCGAAACCAATAAGTAGAATTCAAGCTTCTATTTCCTTAATCGATTGCTGCATCTCTTTACATGTTCCTCTGCTGGACTGGAAATGTTCATTCAACCGGAGAGACTTACTATCCTATGATGAAATAATTGAAATCGACGACAAGGGAACGTCCAATTTCCGACCGTGCCTGATTTTGCTATGCTCATTTATAGATCGGTTAAGATCTACATAAGTGGCGTAAATTCCCGCATTACCGGGAATTTACCCTTTATAACAATAAAGTAAAGACGATCCATCCGCGTGGCGAAGCGGTTACTATATCGGTCTGACGCGCAATGGGTCCCGGGTTCGATTCCCGGCCAGACAGATATCTGAATGATGAGTTTAGATTCATGTTCTGGGTCTGGATGTTTGTGTGTGTCCATGGTACCCTCGACACAGGAGAAAATTCTTGTGTGGGGCTATGAGTGTAGAAAGCGTGTTTTTTTTTAAAGTTACCGATTTATGTATAGTAAAAAATATATTGAAATTAGGCAAATCAACTTAGTCCTCAAGGTGAGCAAGGCGATCGACAACCGATAGATAGAAAGATCGACAACCTACATCTTGATTAGAAATGTCACATACATAATCTGTCGACCGAATATCGTCAGGTGCCTAGTCATCAGCCCATTGGGTTTTCTTTCTGGACATAGAATTGACCTAATAGGGATTTTGTAGTTTCTGCGCCTGGAACGTGTGTAATTGACTGTAGATGTTGATGTCATAACACTGTCGCCCATTTTCCGGATTTTTTTTCCCTTTGTTGCGTCCTTTTTTTTTGTTATCGAGGGGGAAACCTTCAAAAGGTGTCCAACGCCGTAGGAGCAACGCCGGGCTATGTGGGATGTCCGCTATAAGGAGGACTCCGGGATCTCAAAACGACTTCAACCAGAGTCCTTCGAGCGTAATGCCGCTTTTGGGCCCTTCTCCGGTGACCGGTTGATGCTCCTATTATTGCTTCCTATGAGAACCACGGAAATAGAATAGTAGCATACAAGGTCCACTGGAAACGCAACATAATCATCATACCTCTCAAAATGAGTTTCATTTCACAAAAATCAATTCAGTCAACGAATACCTATAGCTTCTCCTCTGTGCATTTACAGTTAACTATCACGGTTGATTAAGCCCGGAACCCCTCTCATTCTGACAGAAGAACCGTTCCCAGTAGAAACAGTAATGGCTTCACGATAATGATATCAGTGCTTCAATAAACCCTTGAAACACAGGGTTGTTTTGTTTCAAGAATCATTTACGAGTCACGTGACCGATCCATGGTCGAATTGACATTGACTTTGTTGACAATAACGTCATTGAAAATGACAACGTTAACTTTCCCTAGAACAAGCAGATATCAACCTATAGCGATAGTAATAAAGAATATGAAAACTGCTTCAACAACCTGATTACCAAATAGAAACGCACAAGCAATCGAATACGAACTTTATTCCCTGAAAGTTATGGGCAATTGAACTGTATCTGAATTGTGTCGTTACAGCAAACGATCGAGTTAGAACTAGGGTTGCCCATTATTTTTTGGATAATAACAATATTTTTCAATACAAGTGACAAGCTTATAAAAATATAGGATACTTCAAAAATATACAGTTTTACGAAAAAAATAAAAAAAAATGTGATGATACATAAATGAGGCCATTTTGATAGACGTATCCCAACTAGGCTTAATTATACTAGGTAGATTATATCTATTACTAGCTGACCAAGCAAACTTCGTTTCACTTAAGGATTAACAGATGTAGGATTTTTAAATTTAGACAGACTTATTTTTTAATGGGATATTAGATACAAATAAAAATATCAATCAAACAATCAATCTATATGAACTGGACATGCCCGTTCGTAGTGCCTTTCCGTGCTATGCTCGCGTTTTGTTTTTTTTTACGTTCCAACCCAACCTAACCAATACATTTAGTTTTAAACCACAATATAGTACAGTACTTCACCATTATCAAGTTTAAGGTATTCAAAGTCATTTTAATAATCATATATCTCTGGTTGAGAACGCGTTACAATTATTTAAGATACATGTGCCAAACTATCACTTGCACCTTGTCATGTCATACACAAAATATTCAAAAGATTATATGAACACGCGGATTGCAAAGAGACTGCATTGAGTTAATTCATGTGTGTGTGGGACAAGCGTGCGTAACCTTGTCCAAAAACCACCTTTGACAGGAAAAATATCCTGGCATTAGTTATTGTAAAATTGACAACCCTAGTCCGAACACAACAATATTACGAAAGTGATTTTGTCGCAGGATTTTCATACCTATTCCACTGTAATAAAAGTTACAACAGATGTTTTCAATGTCGGTCCACGGGGTAGTTATTTCAGATAACAAATGAAATGTACAGGCGTAGGTAGAATGGAAACCAATTTATACGAATACTAGTCCTTGCACGTGACTTCGTGCACGTGAAACTAGTTTATATAAAAATACTTTGAAAATCAATCCATATAGTACAATAACAATAAACGCGTCTGTTCCTTTGACAGGATATTTACGGTAGTGGCAATTTTCATACTTATTAAACGAAAGTTTAAAAATTTATAAAAACTAATAAATTTGTACTTTTTATAAGATTAATGTAGTAATTGAGCGTATATTCTTTTGTAAAAGTCGTAAGAGCCGCAGATTAAAGTGCTTGTTGCAAATTCTATATATAACAACGGCGGCATATGCATCATTTCTGCGAGGCCTCATACGAGGCGCCTAACTTAGTCCAAGCTATGATTCAAATGTTCAGTGACTCGCTATAGAAGGTGGTATAACCAGTGTAGTTCGACCGGGGAAGTACCACCGCCACAGATATTTCTAGCGTGAAGCATTTCATGCGTTTCTACAGAAGGGTGTGGTTGCTGGCACACTTTCACATGAAGCGATCATCCTAGTCCTCGAGAGTAGCAACGC
Organism: Spicauda simplicius; assembly: GCA_949699795.1. NCBI lineage: Eukaryota > Metazoa > Arthropoda > Insecta > Lepidoptera > Hesperiidae > Spicauda > Spicauda simplicius. Next base: position 5,965,545 of record OX453076.1, on the reverse strand, counting down.
ATCAGTGATTGACTTCAGATGAAACCCATGTTCTGTATGTAGTTGATTACCTCCATGGGCGGCAGTGACCACTTACCATCAGGTGGACTGCATGCTCGTTTGCTACTTCAGTCATATAGAAAAAAAAACTCTAAAACGAGAGTGGTGCTAAGATAAAGACCAAACAACTCTTCCTAATACATAACATAAAAGTTAGTTGTTTAATTATTTCTAAACATAACAATATAGTATCAAAATAACGTATTTTATTAGACAGTGGATATATTTTGTAACATGTAACTATTCAGAATATCTGGTTACGTTATGAAATTTACTTCATGACCTATTTAGCGTAGATCAAACTGTTACCTAATTGTTTGTGAGGATACAAGACTTGACTGTTAGACAAAGTCTAGCGAACAGTTTAGATACAGGATTAAGTAAACAAGAAGTTTAAACCTAACAATTTGAGCTATTATGTAAAATTCTTGGAATATATACTAATGAAAGATTATTGTTTGAATTACTGGTATGGGAAATAATCTTTTTCGAAGGTAGAATAGAATAGAATATATAATAATACTCTTTATTGCACACTAAAAACACATACAAATATAACATTATAATAGGTACAAAGTAGATCGTCCCTGTAGTTCCGGGACCAGAATAGGACTACGATACCCTCTGCCTGTCGTAAGAGGCGACTATAAGAGGCTTCCGGGGTTGCGGGCGGGAAGAGTGGGAGCTCGAACCGTCCGGTCAAGTGACCCCGGGAAGGACGGCGGCATGTGTGGTTGCATGTTGCCGTAAAAACCAGAAAGTGCGGTGAGCAGTTCACGCCCACCAGAGAAGAGCCCGATGGGGCACACGCTGAGGACACCGGCGGCGGTCAACTGGAGTTCCCGGAGTCCTCTTCGCAGCGTCGAGGTCGGCCACCGGGGGGGTTTTAGTGTGGTAAGAATCCCACATAACCCGCGTCGCTCCCACGACGTCGGGTACTTTTTGAAAGTTTCCCCCTCGAAAACAAAAAAAAAGGTACAAAGTAGATCAGTAGTATGCAATAGGCGGTCTTATCGTTAGGCAGCGATCTCTTCGAGGCAACCTATGCATGGAATTGGTAAAGAGAACAGGAATGAAAAGTGGGAAGTGTGTGTAAATTTAGAACGGGGATAATGAAGGACAGAAAATAGCCCAGGATAAATAAATAACATTAAATAGACAGTGGAAAATAAAATTGAAATCAAATAATAAACAAATTAACAAACACAAATAGAAATCGAACATTTATTTATTTATTTATAAATTACACCTTGCGTTTCGATGGAAGGGTGTGGTTGCCGGCATACTTTTATATGAGGCGACCATCATAGTCCTCGGGAGTAGCAACACATCTGTGATTGACTTCAGATAGAACCCATGTTCTATTTGAAGTTGCTCACCGATGTCTATGGGCGGCAGTGACCACTTACAATCAGGTGGATTGCATGCTCGTTTGCTACTTCAGTCCGATAAAAAAAAAACTAAAGTTAGATTTATTATAAGCCTTCTCTTTTGAAAAATAAAACCACATGAACGTTATGTATGTTTTATTATCTCATTGCTGCAATTTAAAATGCACATAACTATGTGAACATATATTATATATTGAAGCTTTGCATGAGCAACCAATTCAAAATTCATTAATGTTAAATTCAACAAACTGTTTTGCACAAAAAAGGCCTACATTTAAAAGTTAGTGTTATAAATAAATTGTAGTTGCGTTTAAACTTTTATTCAATGGCCTTTTAATTAATTATTTTAACTTTATATACATTTATTAAAAAAGATAATAACAGAATCATAATTATGTTATTTTTAATGTAATATTTAATTTTTACCTTGCTCTCCTTTAAAATTAGTATTTTTGTGTTGTGTTTTATTTCAAGCTGCAATATGCACACACATCGACATTATTGTATATAAGTTTAACAGCTACGTAAAATTCTATAATTAATATAATCGTTTTATACAATCGGTTCTTAAACCGTTATTTCAGGACTGAAATCACATGGTAGCGTGGCCGAGCGGTCTAAGGCGCTGGTTTAAGGCACCAGTCTCTTCGGAGGCGTGGGTTCGAATCCCACCGCTGCCAAATACTTTTTTGTAACTTAGTTTTTTTCATTTATCGTAGTTGGTGCGATGGTTTGATTAAAATTAATTTATAAAAATCCTTACCAGACTTTTTTTTTTATAAAATTAGCAATCGATACTCCAGTACTACTGATAGTGTTCAGTGCTGCCCATTGAGATCTTTAAGCAACATCACACCTTTGTGTTGTCACGTGTTTTGTAGGTGATTTGATGCCAATTATAGTTTTTTTTTTATCTGAATGAAGTAGCAAACAAGCATGCAGTCCACCTGATGGTAAGTGGTCACTGCCACCCATGGACGTCTATAATCAACTACATACAGAACACGGGTTCCAACTGAAGTCAATCACAGATGCGTCGCCACTCCCGAGGACTATGATGGTCACCTCATGAGAAAGTGTGCCGGCAACCACACCCTTCTATCGAAACGCAAGAAATGCTTCACGCTAGAAATAGGTGTGGTGGTGGTACTTTCCCGGTCGAACTACACTGGTTCTACCACCTGTTAATATAATACTAGAAAGCAGAAACGCTTCAATTACTCCTAAATTATTATTAAAATATAATATTTTAACACACTACAAACTCATGCAAATAAAATGTCATTTATTTTAACAGCAATATGGTGACGGTACCGCCTCTGTCGGACCACAAAGATGTTGTGCTAAAATAAAGAAACCGCTTAAAAACAATATTATTATAAATTTTGCTTTGTACCTTGAAATTCGTACCTATTTTTCCTTCGTATTGCGTTTCAACAAAACCGCATAATTTGTAACATGCTACAATAAAATATCGCTACAACTTGAAAATGCATGATAAGATATATATTATGGATGGAATTGTCACCAAGACACATATTTCGCCACACCTATTTCCAGCGTGAAGCATTTCTTGCGTTTCAGTGAAAGAGTGTGGTAAACGACAAACTTTTATATGAGGCAACCGTCTTGGTCTTTGGGAGTAGCAACACATCTGTGATTGACTTCAGTTAGAATCTATGTTCTAGATAAAGTTGCTTACAGATGTCCATGGGCGGCAGTGCCAACTTATCATCAGGATGGTATGCTTGTTTTCTTCAATCTTATAGGACCGTATGCTTGTTTGCTACTTCAATCTTATAAAAAATGCTGTGAGATAGTTTTATATAAATTACAGTAGCATGCTCTATCCTTACTGTATACCGTATGCTAAGTAGCTACTGTCACCCATGAACATCTTATCGTATTAAACTTAGGTAGCATTAAAGTCGTACGTGAGATTGCTTACATAAGCGATGCTAGTCTTGAGAACTTCATTTGGGAGGTCACATGTACGTATGTCTTCCTTATCACAACCTTGAAAATACCAGAGGATTTACCATATTGTTCCTAGGTAAAAATAGGTTATCTCTGTAGTTCCGGGAACAGAATAGGGCTACGGTATCCACTGCCTGTCGTAAGAGGCGACTAAAAGGGGCTTCCGGGGTTGCGGGCGGTAAGAGTGGGAGCTCGAAGCGTTCGATCAGACGACCCCGAAAAGGACGGCGGTATGCGTAGCCGCATACCGTCGTAGAGACCTGACTGAGCGGTGGGGCAAGCTGCTCACCTGGGAGGAGCCCGACGGGGCAACGCGTTTAGACTCAGGTTGCGTTCCTTTGGAGATCCCGAAATCCTCTTTTTAGCGCTGAGGACGGCCACCGAGGGTTTTAGTATGGTAATCCCATATAACCCTGCGTCGCTCCCACGGCGTCGGGTACCTTTTGAAGGTTTCCCCTCGAGAAGAAAAAAAGGTAAAAATAGATATGGCGATGGTTCCTCTATAGTAGAACTACAAATGTAACTCTTTGTGCTTTCCTAAACTTTAACAACACCACTTATAGTAAGATAGACTTCGTAAAAACTTCATATGTAAAGTAGCAACCCTAATTGTACAATGTAGTCGCAATCGTTTTGGGAGAATTCGCACTTGTCTCCCAAGTTCTCTGCTATTTAATTGTTTCTATCATAATTGTTCCGCAAAAGAGAAATATTATACAAGTGTTTTGACATAGAATTGCTTTTGTAATCGATTTTAATAAGACGTTCATACGATTTAGAGTTAAATTCAATTAATGTCAATATGATACTAATAAGTTATTACAAAAAAAGTTCACTAGAGCATCATTGTTGGTTTTAATAAAAAGAAAAAGTTATCTACAAAATATGTTTCACATGATTATCACTAAACTTAAACATTACTCTTTTTACTGCGGAATATTAAAAACTATTTCCATCCAGCGCGAAGACCACAGATCATCAAAGCTAATAGAATTAAAAAAGAGAAAATTGTGTGCTTTCAACCCTCGCGACACTGATTTATTCGCTTCCGTCTCTGATTAATTTGCATAACTACTTTAAACGTACGGAGCTGGAATTATGACTGAAAATTAAGGCTTTTTGTTTATTATATATATGTCGGCGGGACACCGCGTATTTATGAAAAACACGTTGCCGAAAATAATTATTTTAGTTAGTTTAAAGATCAAAATTTGTTTGTTTATTAAATTAGTGATTTCTAATATTTAGTGATTTCTACAGATGATAATTTAGTTTAACCTCCATAAATTTGTTATTGTCACCTCACCAAACTTTATTATAAAAAGGCGAACGCCCGCAGGTAAAAAAGACATTCTGGTTTAACCGTCGAAGCGATCGGACCTCCTCAAGTGTGAATAAATCGAAGAAGTTTACTCCTGTGTTTTACTTGAAATCTTTAAAAATGGACAGTAATGAAGACCCTGATCTTTCTGTCGTCACGCCCACTTCGTAATATATTTTCCTTACAACTCGGGTAGTAGAACATATGTATGTGTCCCTATAGCCTCGGGGTCAGAATAAGGCTACGGTATACCCTACCTGTCGTAAGAGGCGACTAAAAGGGGCTCTCGGGATTGCAGACGGCTAGAGTGGGAGCTCGAACCGTTCGGTCAGGCAATCCCGGGAAGGACGGCGGTATGTGTGGTCGCATACCGTCGTAAAGACTAGACGGAGCGGTGGGCCCAGCCGCCCATCTGGGAGGAGCCCGATGGGGCAGCGCGCTCGGAGGATTCCGGTTGAAGTCGTTGCGAGATCCCGTGGAAAGGTCCCGGAGAAAGGTACCCGACGCCGTGGGAGCGACGCAGGGTTATGTGGGATTTTTACCGCACTAAAACCCGCACAAAAAAGCGACTATACCTACGAGTATATGTTATGGTGCTAGATTATTTCTATCAGTGTCGACGTACTTATACTTATATTATTGCTGTTTTTGTTATTAATATCAATAATTAATATTGTTATTGTGATTTACATGAGGCAAACATATGTCTTTGTATAAGATGAACCTTTGTTTTGTATGAAGTTGTGTATGTCATGCTCGGCAGTGATCACTTGCCATCAGGTGGATGCTACGCCCGTTTGTAGCTGTGGCCACTGCTGCCTGTGAACATCAACATCTATTAATGTCAGCTAAGAAGAGCCCTAACCGAATCAGCTTGCTACCCTGAAAAGTAAGACGGAGCGTCTTGAATAACTAAGAAATCTTATATAGTTACTAGTTAACCCGGCGAACTTCAATTTGAACATATAAAAATTAAAAAAATGTTAAGGATGGACAACCCTTATGACTAAGGGGTATGAAAAATTGATCTTGGTCGATTCACAGTTCTACTCAATATGCTCACAAAATTTCATGAGAATCGGTCAAGCCGTTTCGGAAGAGTAGGGGAACGAACAATGTGACACGAGAATTTTATAATATTAGATATTCTAAAGTAAAAACGCTACAAATAATAATTTGTAAGAGTTGTGTGGCGTTGTTGTAAGCACATGCTTTACATAAAGAACTAATCCTCTTACAAAGGATAACGGAATAAAACACCATAGGTACATAAATACGTCCTTTACGTAAAGGGAGGAAAGGTGAATCATTCCTGAGAGATATTTCCTTGAAATAATGTAACTTTGGAGGTTTTGTCGTAAATGTCTTCAGAGTTAAATTGCAATCAATGTTACGGAACTGACATAAAAAGTTTATAACAGCTTCTCTTTGTCTAAGTTCCGCGTACGACGGTTTAATCGTAACACGGAACCATATTTGAACTACGATTTCAAAGTTTTGCGTTTAAATCGTAATACTATAGATATTAGGAGCAGTGATAGCCTAATGGTTGAAATTTGCCCTCTCGATCGGGAGGTCCAAGGTTCATATTCAGGCACGCACCACTGATAAAAAAAAATAGTTTTGAAAAGTGTAATTCGATACGAGTGGTGCCACCGCCACACTTAGTTCTAGCGTGAAGCAGTTTTTCGGATTTTTACGTTTCGGTGGACGTGTGGTTGCCGGCACACTTTTATAAGAGACGTCCATCGTAGTCCTCGGGAGCAACAACGCATCTGTGATTGAATTCTGATAGAACCCATGTTCTGTGTAAAGTTCCTTAGAGAAGTCCACGGTGGCAATGACCACTTACCATGCGACAGATTGCGTGGTCGTTTGCTACTTCAATTTTGTAATAAAACCTGAGGTTGACCATAGTATTTTTTTTTTTATATTAAGACCTAACGATAAGGCTGACGGGCCACCTGATGGAAAGCAGTCACCGTCGCCTATGGACATTTGCATCACCAGAGGAGTCGCCAATGCATCGCCGGCTTTGGAGGAGAGCTCTTTTTACACCTTTCTTGAAGAACCCCATGTCATAGCGCTCCGGGAATACCTCAGGAGGAAGTTCATTCCACATTGTTGCTGCCTTAGAGAATAGAGTTGAAATGCATAAGTAAATCTCCCTTACCACGCACGTGGAGAGGCTGCGAGAGCGGCCAGGCACCGGCGGGTTTGCGGATGATTGCGAAAGCGTGCCCGTGTTCCCGCCGTACGGTGCGAGGAGAAAACACAGGGAGGGTTTAGCCGGTAAGAGTCCGGCATAACCTAGTTGCTACCCTGGGCGTCTGGGTATCCATGAGGATTACCTAATATAAAAAAGGCAAAATCAAAGTAGCGTAAATACTAAAGTACAGTGTTAACTTCTAAACAACTAGCTGAACCCCGCAGCTTTGCCCGCGTTGAAAAAATCGATTTATCGATTGTCCCGTGGGAACAAGATATTCTCCCACAATAAAAATTAACCTATATGTTAATCCAGAGTGTAAGCTAACTCCCCACCAAATTTTATGAAAATCGCTTCAGCCGTTTAGACGTGAAGAGGTAACAAACATACACACTCACAAACTTTCGCCTTTATAATATTAGTATGAGTATGATTATTTATGAGAGCAATCATTTGAACATTTTCATCCTTCCGGCCATTTTCCTGCATCCGGCGCTGTGCAGTGCAATTAAGACTTCTCTGAAACTAAAGCACGTACATTTAGAATTTCAGCTTTATTAATCCGCCTGTCATCCTACTGAGATTTGACGTAATGCGTCCGAATATATAAGCAATCTTTATAATCTATCTTATGTATGTATATAGGTATATCGAAGATTATCCAATTCTAATCAACATCATTAGTAATCAGTGGGTTTTGTGTGCCTCATTGTAGGGTAAAAGCGGGCACAAATACAGCATTAATTGTTCTTAGCATTTTATATTCGTAGTTCCACAAAATAATGAATTGAAATATTCATAGGTTATAATCTAATACAATTAAGCTATTTGAGCAGCGGGTTCAAGGCAGTGACCGCACACTTCCACACACAACGAAATTATGATCCTCCTCGATCGCTCACATCAGTATTTATCAATGTTTCCCCACCGTGCGGCCACATACCTACCTCGATTCCATTAGAGACTTCTTAAAAGTCACCATGACAAATTAACTCAAACACAATATAACACAATGGTTACTTAGTCTAATCTATAATCATTTAAATTATTCTGTAAACTATGAATGTTAATGGAAACCTAGCCATCTTCAGTAACTTCTAAGTTGTATTCATCCTTTCCTCCTACATGTATGTATACTAGTTGACCCGGCGAACTTCATTCCGCATAGAAGTAAAAAATCTTAAATTATTCTTTACTATATTATGCATGTATTAAAAATACATGAAAACCTTCCTCGTGAATTATTCTATCTATTAAAAAAACTGCATTAAAATCCGTAGCAAAGTTTTAAAGATCTAAGCATACATAGGGACAGACAGCGGGAAGCGACTTTGTTTTATACTGTGTAATGATAACAATTAATGTTTGTCTTATGTGTATGTTTGTCTGTTCATGTTCTTTGTAGAATTGTAAACTATGCATTTCATAATGTACAATACAGATTTTCAGTTGAAAAGACAATAAACTACGAAGTAATAAAGCACGTAGCGCCATCTACTGGAAAATTACGAAATAGTATACGGGCCAACTCATGCGAGATGTATTTGCTTTTTTCAAAAATGTTTAGATATTTTTCAACGGTTGGACTCATCAAATAAAATTGAAAATCAGGTGAACGGTATGCTTAATTGCTTTTTCCTGCAAATTATATGTACTTTGTGGACCTTAAATGCTAAAATGTAGAATATCTAGCTCAATAAGCTTCTGGTTTAGTCAATTGTAAGGCTATTGGAGCTAGCTTTTATTGCCCATGTAAAAACCAGATGATAAATAAAGTTATACCAAGAAAAAGACAAACCCGTTAAGTTTCTTACCGAGTCTTCTAAGTCTAGGTTGTCTTCCAATCCGGTAGTAGTGTAAGATAAAAGAAATAACTGACAAAGGCCATAGGCCCGTAGGCATGCAACATAAAGACATTTTATTTAATTTGAGAAGTCGTTTTCTATTTCTAGTCCAAAGGCAACGAAGCTTTAGAATAAATGGAAATCCCTCTATTCCGCAAGCATCAGGTCTTAGAAGGCTTTGAAAAAGGTAGTTGTTGTAACTAGTTTTATTAATCGTTTCAATTTCTCGGGATTGAACCCGGAATAATATGCATGTTGATTTTATTTGATATGTTGGCGACATTGTGGGCCACTTACTCTCTAGTTTATATAATATCATAGTGTGTTTGTGTTATAAGGCTTCGTTGGCATTTTAGTCAATCTAAATATTAATATTTGTCAGAAAACATGATGAGTTCGCTACAAAATTTACTAACAATATAAATACAAACTTTTTCAAACATATAAAGAACAAGAGAGCTCTTTAATAATTTCATGTTTCACCTCGTTGTGCTACTTATATACAATGTTTACATATACAAACATGTATTTAAATTGCATTTCAATATCACTCTTAAACGTAAAGGCATTTCCATGATTACAGATAAATAACTCTACTATTTTTTAAGAAGTAGCAAACGTGCATGTAGTCCACCTGATGAAAAGTGGTCACTGCCACCCATGGACATCTGTAAATAACTTCATATAGAACAGGGGTTTATCTGAAGTCAATTACAGGTGCGTTGCTACTCCCGAGGACTAGGATTGTCGCCTCAAATAAAAGTGTGCCGGCAACCACACCCTTCGAAACGTAAGGAATGCTTCACGCCAGAAATAGTTGTGCAGTGGTACCTCTCCGGTCGAACTACACAGGCTCTACCACCTGGTAAAACCACTTATTAAATTTAACCTATTTATTCAGTTACCCTTACCCCCTAACTTTTAGGGGGTAAGGGTAACTCTTATATTCTCTAGGAAGGAAAAAATATTTGGGAAATCATAACAACACCTGAAAATTCTTATAAAAGTAATCAAATATGAGTAAAATCTATCTATTCACACTTGGCTAACGCAGTAGCCAATTGAGTAATAGAAACTTTCATTCTGAGAAAAAAATCCGTGCCCAGCAGTGGGAAAACTATGGGCTGACGACGCTTTATTATCATTCCATAAACGTGCACGATAATACGAAAATGTAGGAAGTCGTTACATTTTCCTAGAAGCGATACTTTACGCACACAAACACAAATTGCACCCTGAAGCCCAGACAGACCGGCGAGCCTCCATCGAGAAAGAGATAGACGTTAAAATATACGTGTTAGAGCGAGATAGCAGGGTGGTATTGACCTTGCGGGGTGTGACGTCAAACGACCCGGGTGCAGCTCTACCCGTCGCGTTGCGGGTGTGTGCGTGAACCAGACCCTGAAACGGCGAAAATCGATGTGTGGGTTCGAACTTCCTCAAGAGTAGGGTCGCCAACTGAACTAGTAGGTATAGGTGTAAAATCGTTCTATATTTATTGCTTACATATTATAATAATACTGTAAAAGAATATATTGTTCGAAAAAAAATTTAAACCAATTAAATAGGTATTTTTATAACCTATTTAACTGTGTTAAAAATTGGTATTTGTCCATCAATTCGCACTTGGCCAGCGCGGTGGACTATGGCCTAAACTCTCTCATTCTGAGAGAAGACCCGTGCCCAGCAGTGGGACAATAATGGGTTGTACCCCTAAATAGGTATTTAAAATATATTTTTATTTCAATTTTATCTATTAAAACTTAAATTAGAGTAAAACACAAATTGAAAAAGGGTGTAAGTAATGTAAAATATAATAATACAGTTTCATATGAGTAACTAATACGCCTAAGTACACCTTTTGTGTTACATAATCTGATAGATAAGTAAATGACTTTTAATTTATAAAAAAAAAACTAACAGAAGAACTTTTGCAACCCTGTTGTCTCTCTGTGTGTAAGTACATGCAACAGGCAAGTCTGTGAGGGTGTGACATTGATTTCTGAACGCAACAGGCGTCTTGTTTAGGTCGGTATACCAAAATGTAATTAACTTAGGGCTACGAAGACTTTGCATACAATGAAGGTAGCTTTAACGTTGAACAGGCTTTAGTTTTAATATCAATAAACCTAATTTACCCAAATCAATGTATCAAAGTTTAACAAAAGTATTTTTCGTGTTCATGTTGTTAATACATCATCTATTATATTATATGTCTATTTCAAAAGGTATTGTGAGATTCACGTAGTACTTTATTGTAAAACTTTATAATAATAGATTTCTTATTAAGTAGGTACTTTGTGCACAATTTAAAAATACAAAAAATATTTGTGTAGTCCAGTCAATCATACCTGCAATAAAAATATTTTCAATTTACATATTTTTTTAATTAGTAAAAGACAAAGCGCCTTTTTTAGCTCGTCTACTCAGAAAATTAAAATTGTAGGGAATTTAAAGTTAAATTATAAGCCCCGAATTTTTTGGTTCAAAATGATTAATGGGAGGAACGGGGTCGGTTTGAAACCTTTAATTTAGGACAACCGGTGTCTATTACTGTAACAGGCGCTGTAACTAACGCCATCTAGTGGCGCTGTTATGAAACAGGAAACAGCTTGGACGCTCGTTTTTGCGACGGACGTACAAGTTGTGGAACAAACTTTCTCCTGAGCTATTCTCGGTATGACATGGGGTTTCTCAAAGACGCGGAAAAAGCTCTCCCTCATTGCCGACGATGCATTTGCGATTCGTTTAGTGTTGCAAGTGTCCATAGGCGACGGTGACTACTCTCCATCAGATTGTCCGACTGCCTTATCGTTACGTCAAAGTATAAAAATTGCTTGAAATAAAAATGTTACAGGCATTTATTTTGCTATTATTTTACCATTAGAACGGGTCTATTACGTTTCCTTAAAACAATTACCGTTTACGTTTTCTAGCACTCGGCAATGTTCATTGCACATTTTTCCATGAGCGGCAGTGACCACTTTCCATCAGGTGGACTGCATGCTCGTTTGTTAGTTAGTGTAAAGTTTATCAATTAGAATTCGCTCCATTGTTGAAATTGGATCTTTATCACTTTTTTATTTTTGCTAGTAACACTAAGCTTTGTAATCTACTCATACGTATTTTACTAATCTTTGTAAAAGTATTGCATATTTGTGATACACCTATGTATGATAAATATGACAACGGATGTGGTTGAAGTATTGCCAGGCAAAGTGGGAGTGTATTAATAAAACTGTTATTTTGAGAAATAATTATTTATTGAAACTATATTTACAAAATGCCCTAGCTTAAGGTCACTTAACCGTAGAGAAGCGAAAATCCTGCTTTTATAAACGAAACGATTTTAAAGATTTTTTTTAAATTGCAAAATAAATTCATTTGCTTAATTCGTTAAAAATAATTTTATGAAAAACTTATTTCAATTTCATTATTCTATTTTTATCTCAATTTTTGCACTGAAAACATATTCGTTTTGGCCACAAATATACTTTAGAGAACAATAGCATAATATCTATATTGTAATTATTATTGTAAAATATAATCTCTTACTTTTATCACTTTTAGAATGCCAATGGACGTAAAAATATAAGAATATTTATATCACATCACACGAAATAATGTTTTTCTTATCTTAATATTCTACTCTTAAAATAGTTTACCAATATTTCATTCCAATAAATCACGATAGATGGCGTGAATTTCAATTACAGCAGGTAAAACATGACATCTCTCAAATCTATTTTATAACTTAAAAGACATTTTAACAGATTATTACAAAACATTAGAGTAAGTAAATAAAATACATATCCTATATTAATTGAGGAATACTTAACACTAGAATATTATTTTAGTTACCTAAAATAAATCGTGCTAGAGAATATATTCTTTATTGTATAAAAATAGAAATTTTATGGCATGCTTACACAAACGTACTAGAAGTACTATAATTATTTACCATGCATCACTAAATTAATGAAAATCAGTTCTCAAATTAGTAAAGAACGACTCTATCAGTTTTCAGGCTGAAATTATAGCAAAACATGCATGCATTCACGAAATGTCACAAAATGTTTCAAGAAAAAGCTATAAGCTTAAAGCCAACTGCTTTAAAGCTTACAATGCTCTATGCTATCAATTATGAATACGTTTGCTAATATTTTTTTGTTAGTACATAGATGTATAGACATTGTACAACGCAACAAACCTTCTTACTTAAAACCTTATTTAATTTGTGACTGTTACTTAACCACGGGCTTAAATATAAAGTACATTTTGTGATCTCTAACAACATAAATGACTGAACTACAGAAGTTAACACACACAACCTTGCTTTTCTTCACTTATAATAAAATACACTATTACCTTACTTACGTTTTTAAATCTAAACGCCTGACCTTTTGTATTTCAGGTTTATTGTAAAATAGATTTAGTAATGGTATATTTTTGCCTATCGTAAGTGTTATTATGCATTGCGCTTTGTTCTTTCAAGCGATTTTTATTAATACATCAATTAGAAATGATTTCAGCCAATGCCGAGGGTAAGTCTTCGTCGTTAGTGGTGCCCTCAATATCGCTTGCCATTTTTAGCATATAATTTATATTTGGGCTATTATAGAAAATCCAAATATAACTGACACAATAGAAGCGGCATACATAGAGTTTATCCCCGCCTTCACAGAATCAAATAACCTAATATTGATGATAATAATAATCTATATAACATCATAGCGATATCTATGTAAGACTAATATTATCGCAAAATTGATCCTTTTAAATGTACTACTCACAATGACGTGGCCACAATTCATGCAACTGAGCTAAAATTTAGGCATAAAAGAAATTTAAGAATCGCATAATATACCCCTTTCGTATAAAAACATATCTTTAAAGCGTGCATCACATATTGAGCTGATCTAAGTTCTGAAGATCTAAGTGTGTTCAAGAGCAGGCATCACAGCGCACCAGGCCGACTTCATCACAGTTCATGCACTTGAGAGCCACGAACTCGGCGGTGAAGTGATTCCGATGGAGACTCTTCTTGGAGCCGTTGCAGATCCGACAGGGCAGGAGACGGAAGCCACCGCATACCTGGCACGTGTTGCAGGCGTCAGGACTCTGGAATGAGGAGAAGAAAGAGTCAGGAGAATTTCACGGCTCAGCGTTCTTCTAGATTATGTCCAGCATACATAAAATCAGGTAGGTATAGAAATTGGTTACATTATGTTACAGCTGCTTGTCTAAGCAGAGAGAGGATGCAACATTGAGAATTGATGCAGAACAGAACTACAAAATGTGATAGCTTTGTTTATTTATTTATTGGATTACTAATTAATTAATAAATAAATAAACAAAGCTTTTACATTTTGTAGTTCTATGAGGTTGAAATTAAAATATCAAGTGCATCTATAACTAATACGACAGAAGAAAAATTGCGACAATTACACATTCGCTTCTTACTTTAATTTCTTCAACTAAATCTTTCACAGCTTAAATATTAGACTAATATTATCGCAGAATTTATACATTTTTAATATGCAAAGAGTATTCACGATAATTCGACTCATTTGTATGGATCGTGATCGCAGTCAAACTGCCACTTACAAAGCAATTGGGTCAGTATACCAGCAAAAAGAAATAAAAAATCGCATATAATGAGTACCTGTTACAAACTAAAATGTACAAAAAGTTTACACACATATGTCACACAGTTTTACGAAAGGGACTATACTCAAAATTTGGACAGTCTATCATTTAGCGATTAAAAGTTAGAAAATTACAAACAAAACTTTTACATTCCTTTAATAAGCGTAGTTTAAGAAACTCCCTAAAATGCGAACACAATTTCATTGCCAATAAAATACAAATTTTGCCGATGAAGGGTCTTTTATTTACCTTGCTTCGAATATATCTTCATTTATATAAAATACATTAAAGTCATTATTGAACGTCGTCAAGCCATTATTGTCCCACTGCTGGGCACGGGTCTTCTCTCATGAGAGAGTATTAGGCCACAGACCACCGCGCTGGCCAAGTGCGAATTGGTGGACAAAGTTAAAGTCATTATTGAACACTCCTATTTATTGTTAATTCCTATTACGAATAACGTTCTCTCACTCCAATTACATGCAAATACAGCTTCCGATGGTAATCCAATATTCAGCTGCAATCACGGTGCGGACGACGGACTTAGTATTACGGTAACCGTATTATCCTGGCATAGTGCAATAATGGCTTTAATGATATTTCGAGTTAGGCTACGATTGGCATTCATTAATAAATACAATATTAGAGTCTTTTATATTGTATTGTATTGTATTAGAAGAAGAATAAAGGTATTTATTTGGATTCCATACAGAAAGGGTAAAAATGGTCTATTTTTATCCGTTGTCTAGGACTCCGCAGTGCGTCTATCCGTTTTTACGTCTGTTTGACTGTCACCAGGCTGTTTCTCATGAACCGTGATAGCTAAGTAGTTGAAATTTTGACAGATGATGCACTCCTGCTGCTTAACAAATTTCGCTGAATCACGATGCCAAACTATGTCCTATATGAGCGGCGACTTCATAACTATGTACTAAGTACGTTTAGGCAAAAGGAGCACAGGTGGACCTGAAGAAGACAGCGGGAAACCGTTGGATTCAGAAGGCACGGGACCGGTTTGAGTGGCGTCATTTAGGGGAGGTCTATGTCCAGCAGTGAACCTCAAAGAGCTGATGGATGGATGAAGTACTGGGTATGTTCTAAACAACCATATATTTGAACTATTTTTCTCTTTTTGTCATGTAAGTTGGTTGTATATATGTATAAAATTTATCAAACATTTCTATTTACTGTTCGTTTCTATTAAGATTAACGTTCTCCCATTCCAATTACACGCAAAAGCCAGCTGCCGATAGTAATTCAATATTCAGCTGCAATCACGGTGCAGACGACGGAATTAGTGTTATGGTTACCGGAGCAGTGATAGCCTAATGGTTGAAACTTGCCCTCTCGATCGGGAGGTCCGAGGTTCAAACCCACCACTGATTATAAATTAATTATCACTGCTTTTCGGCGAAGGAAAACATCGTGTGGAAACCTACACACCCGAGAGTTCTTAAAAAAAAAAAGTTCTCGGAGGTGTGTGAAGTCCACCAATTCGCACTTGGCCAGCGCGGTGAACCATGGCCTAAACTCTCTCATTCTGAGAGAAGACCCGTGCCCAGCAGTGGGACAATAATGGGTTGATGGGGAACCGTATTATCCTGGCATAGTGCAATAATTAATGCATTATTAGCAGAATAGTCTAGAATTGAAGTATTTTTATAAGACATACGAACAAACAGTCTACGTCACAGTCACGAACGTAAGAGACTTCATATTTAAACAGAGGTCCTATTAAACTTATAACAGTTGCGTTACTACGGCTGTCATCTCATATTAAAGTGAACCAGTTACCACACTCTTTTACCGAAAAGCAGCAAAACACCAGCTTTTGTGTGAAGTTATTACACACAAAAGCTGGTGTAGCGCTGGTACCTTCAGGACGAACCACTTTATCTTATTTGTCCATCAAGTTATTTAGAAATTAGAATGTGTCAAAGGCCTGTCAGAGTAGAAAATGTTAAAGGCCCGTACAATGACTGCTATATCGGGAGAGCGCGAGGGTCCATTAATACACAGAAACGAACACACAAATTGTCTGGATGGAGATCAATCCCGGAACCTCTGTATCGGATTGTAGTGGTGATTGCTCCGCCATTTGGGTGCGGCATAGCGTTACTTAGCCTATTTACTATTTAAACTGCGATCAACATAACGACTACATTTTAACATTTACAAAGGAAAACGACACAAGTTGAGTTTCTTGCCAGATCTTCTTCGTTGAGGTCGTGTTCCGGTGGTATTCTAAAAAATTGAAACTCACAATGCCCCCGTAGCCTATGCAAAGAAATACATTTCATTTTATTTCATTAGGAATTTGTTTCCGAAATCTATAAAAGCAATATGTAACTAAAGAACTTATCATAAATCCACAATCATTTTCCGAAAACAAACGAGCGTACGTTTCTCCTCGTTAGTCGGATAATCTCGTTGTGAGGCTTACGTTGAAACTGTAGTCGAATGGAGGAAATAACATTGTTATAGATTCCGGAAATATTTCACTGATTTTTGAAGTGAAACTTCTTTAGCCGCATGAGGGTAAAATTTTTACAGATGAAACGTCACGCCGGTATGCAACGAAAGTGTCGGAAAAGAGAGAGAGAGTGATCGAGACCGATTGAGAGAGAGTAAGACAGGGCGAACGTAGCATGAGCAACTAGCCGTGGAGTGAGAGTAGGGAGCAAGCGAGTGAGAAAGATTGAGAGAAAAAGTGAGACAGAGCGAACGTCGTATCACGCCTTTTTCCCTTCCTCTTAATCTTGGAAATTTAAAGTTTTAGATTTGTATAAATATAAACAAGATTTATAAATTAGTTCGCCAAAGAAGTTTCACTTCTGACATGTGTACTTTGTACGTACGCATGTTTTTTTTAAAGGATTGGTTGGTTAGTGTCATGAATTTGGTGTATTATACTCTTGAATACGCCCCCCGACCCGGTGGACTGATGACCTGAAGAGGACGGCGGGTAATCGCTGGATTCAGATGGCTCAGGACCGGTCGAAGTGGCGTAGATTAGGGGAGGCCTATGTCCAGCAGTGGACTTTCACAGGCTTATGGATGGATGGATGGATACTCTTGAATTACTTGTATTTCATTCTACACTTTTTTTAAAGTTAGATGCGGCGTTGACTCTTTAGCTTGTGAGAATATCACAAGGCAAAATGTAAATGTTTGTCCATAGCATTCCTAAAGGCGTGGTAAGTGAGATGGAGTATGGTCTTATATTTGTTTCTTTCTATGTTCATCCACCGAAACGCAAGAACGACTTAACAGAACGGAATGCTAAAAATATAGGTAAAATTCGAACAAACCGGCCTTATGGTAGGACCCTGGTGGTTCGAATCAGGGGTCATCATGTCTATATCTTTTCTCCTCAATCCATTATTGTCTCATTGCTGGGCACGGGTCTACTTTCAGGATGAGAGAGTTTAGGCCATAGTCCATCACGTTGTCCAAGTACTTTAAAGAACTCACGGGTGTGTAGGTTTCCTCACCATGTCTTCCTTCAACGAAAAGCAGTGATAATTAATTTCTAATACGCACATAATTTTAGAAAAATCAGTGGTGCGTGAATGAGTTTGAACCTTGGACCTCCCGATCAAGAGGGCAAGTTTCCACCATTAGGCTATTACCAAATGCACTGTTACCTTTGAATTTCTTTTTTATTTTCTTAATTTTCTACTTCTTAGCGCCCTCTGTGAAAATCTAAGAAGGAAGGCCACAATATATATATTTATATATATATGTCGCAGAATCCAATGGATTGCTATCGAATGTTTGCCATTGTCGTCCAACATATCGATATTTATTGACAAAACCATCACAAGCGCTATTGTCTGATTCTCTGACATTGAGAACTGACGTGGTAATATTCTTATAATATGAATGAGGTCGTATACTATGGTAAATTGATTAATTATCTCTAACATTTATAAGGTGATAGAACCAATGTAGTTCGACCGAGGAAGTACCACTGACACACCTATTTCTAGCGTGAAGCACTTCTGGCGTTCCGATAGAAGGGTGTGGTTGCCGGCACACTTTCACATGAGGCGACCATCATAGTCCTCGGGAGTAGCAACGCATCTGTGATTGACTTCAGATGGAACTCATGTTCTGTATGAAGTTGATTACAGATGTCCATGGGCGGCAGTGACCACTTACCATCAGGTGGACTGCATGCTCGTTTGCTACTTCAGCCAAATAAAAAAAGTGAACAAAGCGATACACATTGCAAAACACCAGAATCCCCTTTAAACCATTCGATTTTTGAATTCCGATAAAAACCGTACAGACACGTGACACTGGCTCTCTACTAGGGATTACGGGATCTAACGTATCTGCTAAATCTTGTTTAGTTAGAACAGATATTTGTTCAGCTTAGTTGTACTTAGCGCAACTTTAAAGCGTGTTTGCAAAACTTAGCGTGCATTGACCTTGCACGTGTGTTTATGTATTGCTATTTTTTTATTGTAGAATTAATTTACCAGGTGTTAGAACCAGTGGCTGTTGTCCGGGGAAGTACCACCACCACACTTATTGCTCTCTCGTCAACCCATTATTGTAAATGAGAGATTTTTTAAGCCATAGTCCACCGCGCTGGTAAAGTTCGAATTGGTGGACTTCACACACCTCCGAGAACTATTTTAAAGAACTCTCGGCTGTGTAGGTTTCCTCACGATGTTTTCCTTCACCGAAAAGCAGTGATAATTAATTTGTAATACGCACATAATTTTAGAAAAATCAGTGGTGTGTGCCTGTGTTTGAACCTCGGACCTCCCGATCGATAGGGCAAGTTTCAACCGGGCTATCACTGCTCATATTGCTAGCGTGAAGCAATTCTTACGTTTCGGTGGAAGGGTGTGGTTGGCTCACTTTTATACAAGGCGATTATCTTATTCCTTGAGAGTAACAACGCATGTAGGTACGTTTGACTTCAGACAAAATCCTGTTCTATTTGAAGTTGCTTACAAACATCCATGGGCAATGACCGCTGGATTATAGTTTGCAACTACAGTCGGATAAAAAACACAGAGTTCGACAGAATTACTTTAATATATTTCACGTGGAAAGTGTTCTGTATCAATAAATAAATGAACATAAAAATTAAAGAATGAGTGAATTTATAATGAATCATACAACGAATAAATAATTGAGTGAATGATGATGATGCATTAATGAGGCATATGCTTTCTTCTTTATTAATGTTGAAAACTGATATTAATAAATTCTTTTTAAAAATCTAACGTTATAGTAGGTAAACGTTAAAGTTACATTTCAGATCAACGTTTAAGAATAAATTATTAAGACAGAGAAATCTCGCTTATACAACGCATTTTTATACTTATTTTTGTTGTTACAAAAACTTTGTACAAATTTAATTATTGCTCATTTATTTCTTTACAAAATGAATTTATATTCTAGTCTTACACACTAGTCCATCTACACCCACAATAAACAAGTGACTTGTTACAGTTAAACGGTATTACGATTATGAAATTAACATTGTTTAAATGTATGCATACCTGCGTTTTAAATCTAACATGCTGTACTATCATTTGTGTGGAACAAATAGCTTACTAAATAGCAAAGAAACAGTAATAATATTAAATAACAAATAAGATCCAGAAATTATTATTCAGTGTGTAAATAAAACATTAGAATTGAGCTGCGAACGGTACGTCTACTTCGCATATTCGGCTAGTACCTTATTCCTTAGACATAAGGACGATGCGTCCGAAAATTTCAATATCATCTATTGCATTCTTTATACAAAAATTTAATATGTGTGAAAGAGACAAAACTATGACGTGCTATTTCTATTTTTTTTTTCTTTTCCTTATTCGTTAGACATAAGGACTATGCGTCCGAAATTTTCAATATCATCTATTGCATTCCTTCAATAAAAATTCAGTATGTGTGAAAGAGACAAAACTAGGAAGTGCTATTGCTATTTTCTTTCTTTTTGAATAAATGATTGAAAACAAACTAAATTAGGTCAGTCGGCCACATCAATTGATCGCGCGTGCGTGCACTTTTGACTTGCACCGAGACGCTCCGGCGCCGCCGCTCCGCTATCAATTTGTTTGAATTATTTTATTTAAAGTTTTTAAGTGTAACTAATTGTGCGATATTTAATGCCTATTTTAAAAGTGACTTGACACATAAGCGAGGTCACCGGTGGTCATACCCATGGACTTTTTGGGATTACATTAGAAATGTTGTGTATGATGCATCGATAGAAAGTTTTAAAAATTGGGGCAAAACATTCGAAAAAAGACATGGATGCCAACAGATTTCCTTACGTGTGAGAAACAATATCTTGAGAAATAGTGACCAGTGCATTCGAGTTAGTGGTGGACACAAAACTTAAAATTAAATTACAATTAGTTACGTTAGTAGTTTCTTGTAATTGTTTAATTAGTGACAAAGTAGATATTTACGAAGTTTCGAATTCAGCAATTATGGCGGCAAAAGATGTTACGCCATGACACTACGCTGTTGCCGCTCTTATCGAAGGTCAGTGAACTATGTTTACAGATGTTTTTCTATTTCTTATGCCGTGTGTTTGCCGTGTCATGCTTTGTGTTTGTGTAATTATTTGACGTGGAAAATATAATTAGAAACTGCTAAAATGTAGACGTCAATGGATGTAATAATAATAATAATAATATAATTTAAACTCGGAACTTTTATTATCTCAGTCCATCATTAGTTCGTTTGGTTGTTTACGCACAACAGCTTTCTGTGGCGATGCTGGTGCAACTGAGCAACAAGTGTGACAGGCACTCAAACATTTGAACACTTACCCCTTTGATGTGCGTTAAAAAACCGACACGAAATGGCAAAGCGCACATTAGCGATCAAATATGTGACAACGGCATCAAATGCTCGTGCCATACAAGTGAATACTTATTTGATCACATAAGTGCGCACATGTCTGGCGCCAGCATTACCCTAATAATTGTTATTAAATTTGTTCGAAAAAACTTTTTTAAATTCGATGTCAAGAGTTTTTTAACTATTGCAACATGTTCCAAGGATAGAGTAGGACTTGTGGTTTTATTTATTGTCGTATGAACGTATCTACCTTATAAAGAGTGTATTATAATTATTTATTTGCATCGGTCCAATACGTGTTGATTAAATTGTTTGAAGGATATTTAGCTAAGTAAAACATACATTTCTATTTATAAATGCATTTTTTTTTATTTGACTGAAGTAGCAAACGAACATGCAGTCCACCTGATGGTAAGTGGTCATTGCTGCCCATGGACATCTGTAATTAACTTCATACAGAACATGGGTTCCATCTGAAGTCAATCACAGATGCGTTGCTACTCCCGAGGACTATGATGGTCGCCTCATGTGAAAGTGTGTCGGCAACCACACCCTTCTATCGAAACGCAAGAAATGTTTCACGCTAGAAATAGGTGTGGCGGTGGTACTTCCCCGTCGAACTACACTGGTTCTACCACCTTTATTTGCATCGGTCCAATACGTGTTGATAAAATTTTGTTTAAAGGATATTTAGCTAAGTAAAACATACATTTCTATTTATAAATGCAAATATTATGAACGTACGGCAATGTTCACTGTATGTATAAATGTAAATAATATTGCACACATTTCGAGGACATTTCCAACCCTTATAAATGTAGTCCCTTCAAATTGACATTATCTACGTAGTCCCCTCCAACACAATTTAGATTCAAACCACAGGCATTACAATCGTATCATATATACCAGTTCTTCCCAACCTTTATATCCCTAGATTATAAATATTTTATCATGGTTTTGTTTACGAAGTAATTGTACATCTTGTTTATTATAGAATACTAGCTGAACCCCGCAGCTTCATCCGCGTTAAAAAATCGATGTATCGATTGTCCCGTGGGAATAAGATATTTTCCCACATAAAAAGTAGCCTATATGTTAATCCAGAATGTCAGCTAACTCCCTACCAAATTTTATGAAAATCGCTCCAACCATTTAGACGTGAGGAAGTAACAAACATACACATTCACAAACTTTCGCCTTTATAATATTAGTTTATAGTAAGTATATGATGATATGTTTGACGCTCAAATAATATTGTAAGGGAACTGTAGATTTTTGATGTTATGATTTGATTTCAACAGTATTAAAATGGTTGCTGTTTATTATTTATTAATCGTGAGTATTCCCAGGTGGTAGATCTAGTGTAGTTCGACCGGGGATGTACCACCGCCACACCTATTTCTTCGATGGAACGGTGTGGTGCCGGTACACTTTTATATGTGGTGACCATCTTAGTCCTTGGGAGCAGCAACGCATTTGTGATTTTAAATAGAACCCCTATTCTTTGTAAACTTGCTTACAGATGTCCATGTCCAGCGGCAGTGACCACATATAACCGGGTTGACTGCATTTTTTATCGGACTGAAATAGAAAAAAGCATGCCTGCCACCTGATGGTAAGTGGTCACTGCCGCCCATGGACATCTGCATGTTCGTTTTCTTTCAATCTTATAAAACATGTAGGTATATTATTCAATCTTGTTTATTACTTTTTAACGATAAATTAATATAGAATAGTTATTATTAGATAAACCTTTTCAATCAACCAAATTACTAATTGTGAACTTTCAACCCAACCTGTCCAATTCGCACTATGGCCTAAAACTCTCTCATTCCGAGAGAAGACCCGTGCCCAGCAGTGAGACAATAATAGGTTGACGATGAACTTTCAACCCAAAATAGTGCGAAAGGTATTAAATTACATACAGCACTTCATATAACACAACATAAAGCTAGCTAGTGGATATATTCCACTCATCCGTTGTTGCAAGCTCATAACGCAAGTGAGCCTTCCTGTACGTCGGTAACATGTCATGTAGTCGCGCTGTCGCGAATTGGCTAGGAATTAACTTTATTTATCTATTTGTCGGAATGTAGTGTAAATGTTGACACCTATTCTTATATTTATTATTACTTTAACTTCATACCCAAAGGTTGCCTGGAAGAAATCGCTGTTTAGGGATAAGGCCGTCTTTTGTATCGTTCTTTTAATTTGTAATTTCTTTGCTATATGTACTTCATGGGTACCATATAGAATATTATTATTATCATTATTATGTTGAAAAAAAATTACGTCACAACGCACGCCGCACGCGCAACGGCCGATATCGAACGATCGACCCATGTATATGTTTCTATTATTTGCTTCTTCTATAAAAAGGGTCTGAGGACTATTTCAATAAGTGTGGTTACTACCACACTTATTTCTAGTATCCTCATGATCACCTACCTCACCGGTACAACTACATTGGTTCTACTACCTGGGGAAATCGGAACTACGAAGCCACCACCTTTCGCAAATTCGTAACCCAAAATAAAATTCACAGACCAATACTCGTCGCGAATACTTTTCAGCGGAAAATTACAAAGCCTTCATCGAGCGGAGCTTTTCAAACTCAAACCTCTCTAACTTACTTGAAAGCTTGATACCTTTGCATTGTATAGGATGTTTTTGACTGCTTTTCTGTGGTATTTCCCTTCGAGGATTAACAAAGTGAACAATTTCTTTGGAGTTTCCTTTTGCTTGGTACATAGGTATGTAGTATAAAGCTTTTTTTGACGTAATAGGTATGTATGAGCTTTTCAGTAATATATTTGTACACAAATTTTATCGATAAGACTAACCTTCGAGAGAATGGATAAAATATTTTTTACGCAAAAGTACTGATATTAATCGGGTGAACTTTAGCACACAAATTGTTAATAAGCTGAATTAATACATATAACACTTTTACCATGTTAAACATGGCCCAAGCAGAGGGAGCTGCGGACAAAAACTAGCATTATTTTATAAGAAAACCTTTAATTAACTTTCTGCTACCAATTGTATGATCAGCATAAGAATCTAATAAAAATAATTGTCAAATACCTATTTGACTTTTCTGGTACAGCAGTTATCATAGTAATTTACAACCTGTAGATCTCAGGTTCTTTGCCAGGATCGGTGATGAAGGTAATGTACCTGCATGGACCAGCAGCTACTACACCGATCTGATACGCAGCAGGTTACGGGTTCAATTGCTGGCCAGACAGGTTTATAAAAATAATTTAGATTCTTGTTCTGGTTGGTATTTGCGTTTGTCCTTGACACCGACGAAGCAGGACAAAATCCAAGCACAGGGCCTACGGGTGTAGAGTAGTACGTCGATTTTCACTCCACTATGTTCATATTAAATGAGCAAATTTATTTTATTTGGGCGTGACTCTAGAATAATATACCAATTCGTTACAGGAGTACTATAAACTGAAAGTTAAGTAAGCTGTCATCGAGCGGATATCGAGTGGAGCTTTTCAAGCGAGCTTTAACTTGTTTGAGTTGCTTTATTCTATTTCTCACGTTGTGCCATGAATATGCTTTGTTTGTTAGGGAAGATCTTTTATTTTACTCTGCCGACGCTCGTGTAGCTTATAAGGGAAAACTACCGACTCACTAACGACTATTACTTATGCTCTTAGTATAAGTTTATTATAATACGTTTTATCACAACGAGGATACGGCGCAGGCAAATGCTGGAGCGCCTTGAGGATTCCGAGATCTTAAGATCCTCCCTGAGGACCGATACATTGGTACGGCGTGCGGTCCAGGGAATTCTCAGTAAGCGACGCCAGCACCACATTTCAAACGCGTCCAGTCTTTTTCTATCTGTGGCTTTTAAGGTGCATGATTCCGCGCCATATCGAAATTTGGAAAGACGAACTAAATGGACCTTTGTACGGTTGGAGATGTTTCTGTCTTTCCATATTTTGTTTAGCTGGGTCATACCTGTTTTAGCCATTGCGACGTCGTATTTCTGGCTCACTGCTGCCCTTATTATTAATAGCGGAACCAAGATACTGGAGCTTTTCCACGATTTCTTAGTCGACAAGTCAATCGGTCTACTGGGGATTGTTCAGGCGGCCCATTATCATTATTTTGGTCTTGTTTTTATTTATTGCGAGACGTTTTTTTTGTTATCGAAGGGAAATCTTCCAAAGGTACCCGACGTTGTGGGAGTAACGTCGGGTTATGTGGATTTTTTACCTTACTCAACCCCCCATTCTCAGCCATTCTTACAACTGCGTCTTAATTTTACGGGATAACTCTGTTCTTTGCCATTTCTCTACATGACGTTCTATATCCCTACAGATATCTTTGTAGTAAAGGTTTTTATCCCGTCTGCATAGTCTTTGAACATCTCGGCTTAGTTCCTAGTATTCTGCATCAGAGCCTCCCGATTTTTTGTTGTGTTTAAGCTTCCGTTTTTCAATCACGGCCCAGGCTTCATCTAAAAATCACTCCTCTTTCGACTAATTTGTTTTGGGTAGATCATCTAAAATTTCTTAAATCTGATCTACAAACTACTGTACATTGACACCACTGTTCATCTGGGCTTTCACAGCTTACACTAATGTTAGGGTTTAGCGGTGTTACTGCCTCTTTCTAGAGGTGTTTTAATGTCAAAACAAATATCAAAACTTACATACGTCACTCGTATTTTGTATTTCTACATTCACAAACAGTTTTCTAAAATACAAGGATACTGAGAAAATAGCCTCACAACTATTCATTTCAAAAAATCCATAAAATATATTTGTCTAAGTAAATGGCCATGAAATCCGGAGTCGACAAACCCGCAAATGGTCTTAACGGATGTTAGTTTATTTAAATAAACCAATGTTTGCTTAAGAATATATTTGTATTAGTGATGTAGCGACTATTTTTATTTCATTCGCATTCGCGAATGTTGTTTTTTTATAGTATTTGGTTTAAAGGGCCAGAGGAACTCGATTTGCCAACTTTTTTATGTTTGTCAATTTCAGTTCGATTTCAATTTTGATTCGCAAAAAAATCACATCAATTTTTGCGAATGCGAGTTCGAATACCTTAAAACATGCAAATATTCGTTACATCACTATATATGTGTGGTTTTCTCATTATTAGCGTCTATTTGATAGGAACAACTTCTAACTAGAAATTAATGTTAATACAGTTGAAAGGAGTAACAACTTATAATTTATTAGAATGAGTTTACAAGCAGTTATCATTTCATGGTTTGAAATTTGGTATCATTATGTACTGGATGTACAAGGTTAGAATGTCGGGATTCGGGAATTAATAATGTTAAATTATGACTACTGGCAACCTTGCTGGGTAGTGCTTGATTTTGTGCAGTTTTAAAAAAAAATACAACACCCACACATGTAACACTCACATGAGGCGAACATCATAGTCCTCGGGACTAGCAACGCTTCTGTGATTACAGATGTCCATGGGCGGCAGTGATCACGTACCATCAGGTGGACTGCATGCTCGTTTGCTACTTCAGTCAGACAAATAAAAAAGTGAGTTTTTGGCTGGATCCACGATTAGACAAATATGAAAAAGAAATAATATAAATCTTGGATCTTGGATCTTGGTGATTGTGTTATTTTTTGTGTATGCCTATATCACCTACAACACAAGAAAAATCCTATTAGGGGTATAAGGATATAAATGTCAAAAAACAATCACCATATTTAAACAAAATATTGGAAACAAATAGAGCGTGTACACTTACCAATTAAATAAGCCACATCCATGCAAAATTATGCAAAATGTCATGTAAATCAGATTGGCGGTGGACAGAACATGGGTTCCATCTGAAGCCAATCACAGATGCGTTGCTACTCATAAGGACTATGATGGTCGCCTCATGTGAAAGTGTACCGGCAACCTCACCCTTCTATCAAAACGCAAGAAATGCTTCACGCTAGAAATAGGTGAGGCGGTGATACTTCCCCGGTCGAACTACACAGGTTCTACCATCATGAAAACACACTTCGTGTTAGATCGGCGGTAATAAAAGATTTACAGGCGTTTACTTAAAAAATATTTAGAGTTCTTACATATAACTTAAAAATCTGTGCATTCCTCTCGGTGTAGTAAAGAGAATGAAAGAAGAGAAGAAGAGAAAAAGAAAGTAGATGCAAATGAAAACCCGTTTGTATTTTCTCTGCGTTTTAAGTGTGCGGTGAAGCTTGCGTAATGTCGGTCTTTTGGAAGTTTTTGCAAACAATTTTGTCAAGTTACGTGAGCGCAACCTGTCGGCTTTGCGTGGTGATTGATCGCTATATGCATTGTTTCGATGAAGTTTGAAATCGAATGCGTTTCTGTTTCCCTCTCGCTTAGTTTTGGTGATATGGAGCGAGAAGTAGATAAAAGGAATTAATATGATTGTTGATTGTTTTATATAGGTTCCAAAATGGTTATACATTATACAAATGTGTAAGAAATATAAAAACTATTATACATAATATTATGATTGATTCGCTTCGGTTATGGTTATTACGGTTATGAGTATCCTATATATTAATCTAGGTCGTAAACTATCTGGTTTGGGTTAATAATGGGTTGTACCCCCCCCCAAACTATCTGTGTGCCAAAGTTCAAACTAGCTATGTATGTCTGTTAGTAAGACTAACAGACATACATATGGTCTCGTCAATCCACTAAAGTCCTACTGCTAGGCACAGGTCTTCTCTCGAAATGAGAGAGTTATAGGCAATAATCCACCGTGCTGGCCAAGTGCGAATTGGTGGACTTCACACACCTCCGAGAACTATTTTAAAGAACTCTCGGGTGTGTAGGTTTCCTCACGATGTTTTCCTTCACCGAAAAGAATTGATGATTAATTTTTAATACCCACATAATTTTTGAAAAATCAGTGGTTCGTGCCTGGGTTTGAAACTCGGACCCCCGACCGAGAGGACAAGTTTCAAACATTAGGCTATGACTGCTCGACATACATTTGGAAAGAAATAGTTATTATGGACTGAGGACGAGTAATAATTTTTAAATTTTTAACTGACTCTTTGTATGTGTGTTTGTAATCAAATCAAACCACAACTATTCGGGGCAAATTCGATATGGAATGTTTAATAACAAAGCGTTGCCTAGCAACCACTGACAGGCAGGGGAATGCAACTTTTTGTTGTTTTATCAGCCATCTTTTACTTATTATTAACTGTTACCTGTAACTCATAATAGGTTGCAAATCCCTCCATTGAATTAAGGTTGTAACATCATTCGTTTTACAATGACGATAATGCTAAATAAATTTTGTTTGACTGGTTTTAGCATATTATTTTGCAGTTGGTCATTATTAGTTAATCAACCCTTCTTGATGAAATTTCATCGTGAAATTTTAATGCATACTTTGGTTGAATATGAAATGCATTTGTGTACAAATTCATGCAAGTTGGTGATAACCCTACATTGGAATTTTTATGGTTTGTTTACATTTATTCCAGATCGAATTTGCCCCGAGTATAGGTATTGAATTCCATTCAAATATTTTGAAATTTAAAGTCCACACCTTGATATACCATTTGTATATTTTCATATTTATTATCGTATGTTTAATATCGTATCGTAATGTTATATCGTAAAAGTTAACATCGCGGGGCACATCAATTCAAAAAAACCGCTAACAACAGTCTTCAGTTTTTAAAACCGTCAATCTTGTGTAGCACAGAATTTTCCTAAGCACTGGGTCACTTTGGGAATGAGTTCCGTGCGGTGCCACTCCGGCTTACGGTGCAATCCATCAACGAGAGCCAGCTCGTGTCAAAGGGATTTTTGTCAAAAGCTTTCGGATGATACCCTGAGTCGCTGGCTCGGGTTCTTTATACGTTTTTTGTAGCCATCGGAGTTAGTCAGATCGGGTTTAAAATAGTGTTAAGTGTTTATTTTTTACATTATACAGGAGGTTTATAGGTAAAGGTGGTAGAACCTGTGTAGTTCTAGCGGGTAAGTACCACCGCCATACCTATTTCTAGCGTGAAGCATTTCTTGCGTTTCGATAGAAGAGTGTGGTTGCCGGCACACTTTCACATGAGGCGACCATCATAGTCCTAGGAAGTAGCAACGTATCTTGATTGACTTCAGATTGACCCTACGTTCTGTATGAAGTTGATTACAGATGTCTATGGGCGGCATCAGGTGGAATGCATTCTTTGCTACTTTAATCATAAAAAAAAACGACTATATAAGGGACAGGGCTTCTAGCTGAAGTCATCTATGATTGACTTGCGTTACTACTTTTCGAAATAACATGGCCTCTTTTTAAGAAATTGCAACTCGTTAAACACAAAAAAAAATATTTTAATTTAAAGGATTGAAAATGTAATTATCCACATCTTATGTATTTGATAACTATCATATGTATATGTCGGCAACCCATTATTGTCCCACTGCTGGGCACGGGTCTTCTCTCAGGATGAGAGAGTTATAGGCCATAGTCCACCGCGCTGGCCATGTGCGAATTGGTGGACGATGTGTACACGATACATCATATGTATATGTATCTGATATCAATTAGCGTTTATTTCATTAAAGATTTTAATGGATTCGATCAACAAGTACCTAATAATAGACAAACGGTTGAAACTTGGTCGTTTAATGAGGGTCCGAGATTTAAATTTCAGGTATGCACTATTGCTTTTTCCAAAGTGTACTTTATTGAGAGGAGACTAATGAGTTGAAGGCATCAAACAAAGTGAGAAAAAAATTAAAGTTATGTTAGGCCATGTATTCATGGTAAACATTTATTTAGCAATATGGTTGCATAAATATGTTGCCGAGTTGCTGTCAACATATTGCGTTAAACATTTGTGTTGTGGAGTTAATGTCGCCATGTTGCATGATGTTGATGTCACTTTATTTACAAGTTGATGTTGATGTTGTTGATGTTGAGTTCACTTTATTTACAAATAAAAGCGCGGGCAGAACTAGTTAAACATGTATAAAGTTAAGCCCTATATTTATGTTGATTTTATGGATATATTTGTTATTATTACAGAATTAATTCCATCTCCACCCACTTTCAACAACAGTCTTCCCACACAGCGTATCAAAGGGACATTTGCGTAGGGAATTAGGGCCTCCGGGTATCCATTCTTGGTAGCTAAAGGGGGTCAGACGGGATGTTTCTTTACTCGAAGTTCTGAAGTATGCCCGCGGCATACATGATTTAGGTCCTTTAGTGATCAATTCTTGGTATTTTCGTCCCTACTCGGAAGACATCTGCGTTGAATCTTTCCTTGAAAACAACGGCATATGTTTTCGATGGGGAAGTAGATTTTTAATCCGATTTAAGTAGAAAACGCGCATGTGTTCCACCTGATAATTTGTTACTACCGCTCATGGACTTAGAAATTTTATATCGAATAAGGCTAGCTAGTATCTGAAGTATATCTAACACAGATGTGTTGCTCTCGAGGACTAAGATATTCGCATCATATGAAAGTGTTTTTTGTATATCTGATTGTAGCAGCAAACAAGCACGCTGTCCATCTGATGGTAAGTGGTCACTGCCGCCCATGGACATCTGTGATCAACTTCTTATATAACATAGGTTCTATCTAAAGTCAATTACAGATGCGTTGCTACTCCCGAAGGTTATGATGATCGCCTCATATAAAAGTGTGCCGGCACCCACACCCTTTTATCGAAACGCAAGATCTGTTTTGCTAGAAATAGGTGTGGCGGTGATACTTCCCCGGTCAAACAACACAGGTTTTACCACCTTCGTGTACACGTATGTAGCAAGCTTGGTGACAATTATTATTAGCTATGAAATAGTTAGAAAAAATAGTAAACAAAATAGGTATTACTTTAGGAGGACAGGACAGTACTTTCAGAATTGTTGACGAATATGTACCTAATGATTTAAAGTTGAACGGTAATAGCCTAATGGTTGCAACTTGCCCTCTCAATCGGGAGGTCCGAGGTTCAAACCCAGACTAGCACCACTGATTTATGTGCGTATTAGAAATTAATTATTACTGATTTTCGGTGAAGGAAACATAGTAAGGAAACCTACATACCCAAGAGTTCTTTAAAAAAAATCGGAGATGTGTGAAGCCCATCAATTCGCACATGGCCAGCGCGGTGGACTAGGTTATAGGCCAACTCTCTCATTCTGAGAGAAGACCCGTGCCCAGCAGTGGGACAATAATGGGTGGACGACGATTTGAAGTTTTTTGACGAAAAGTTCAAAAATATTTTCCTTGAAAATACTTTTTTGAATATTCAGTCTATGTACGTTTGGAAATGTAACATTGAAAAATGTTGAAAGAAGGGAGTAAATCATGTCTTACGGGATAAGTACGTTCAATACCCACCTTATAAGGCTTCAGCATCTTTCTCAGATCTCCGCTTTCGTTCAGTTTCTCTACCGTGTCTGCATCCTGGAAAGAGAATAAATTATTATTATATATCTGGGAAACAGTATTGAACTCATAATAACGATTTTCCTAAAATTGTGTTGAGAATATAATGTTGTCTACCCTTACTTTTTAATATTTTCGTAAATGTTTTTTTTTTAATTACATATAAATAATAGGTATAAGATATTGAGAAAAAAACATGCTTTCTACACTCCTGGCCCCACACTAGGATTTTCTCCTGTGTCGTGGTTACTATGGACACACACAAGACGAATACACAAACATCCAGAAACAGAACATGAATCTAAACATAACATTCAGATACCTGTCAGGCCGGGAATCGAAACCGGGACCCATTGCGCGTCAGACTGGTATGGTAACCGCTCCGATCAATTTCTTTGATATTATCTACAGCACAACCGATTGAGGGATTTCAACACGTGATAAATTATTATTAGAATAAGTTGTCCGAGGAATATCAGCTGTGTAATTTTCAAATGTGGCTACTGCGATCTGAATCAGTCAGTCTTCAGTGGGTTTAGTTTGATACGATTTTAAATGATACACGGACAGACAAAGAATGTAATTAAAAGAAATTCCTATTATTAATTATACTCAGTCCTCCAAAATACATATTTATTTATAAATATACACATATTTATCCCACGATAAGCAGACATGAAGAAGACAGCGGGAAACCGTTGGATTCAGAGGACACAGGACCGGTTGGAGTGGCGCTATTTGGGGGAGGCCTATCTGAATATAGCAGTGGACATCAAAATGCTGATGTATCGATGTATGGAAGTAGACATGACACATTTTTTACATATATGTCAGAGATTATTCCATTCTCATCGACATCTTTAGTAATTAGTGGATTTTGTGGGCGTCATTGAAGGGTAAATGCGGGCGCAAATACAGCATTAGTTGTTCTTGACACTTTATATTCAAAGTTCCACAAAATAATGATTTCAAATACACGTAG
This sequence comes from Spicauda simplicius, assembly GCA_949699795.1. Taxonomy (NCBI): domain Eukaryota; kingdom Metazoa; phylum Arthropoda; class Insecta; order Lepidoptera; family Hesperiidae; genus Spicauda; species Spicauda simplicius. The sequence continues at coordinate 5,932,884 of OX453076.1, read as the reverse complement.
GTTATAATCTAATACAATTAAGCTATTTGAGCAGCGGGTTCAAGGCAGTGACCGCACACTTCAACACACAACTAAATTATGATCCACCTCGATCGCTCACATCAGAATTTATCAATGTTTCCCTACCGTGCGGCCACATACCTCGACTACACTAGAGACTTCTTAAAAGTCTCTGCACTGATTGTAAATCATACACCATGACAATATAACTCAAACACAATAAAAAACAATGGTTACTTATTGTAATCTATAATCATTTAAATTACTCTATAAACTATGAATGTTAATGTAAGCCTAGCCATCTTCAGTAACTTCTAAGTTGTATTCATCCTTTCCTCCGACATATATATAAGTCGATAGTGGATAACAATATTATTTTCAACAATAAATATTGCAACGAAAATTATAGATTGGCACACATTATTTTGTCACATTTAGTTGTATCTTTTCACAGTAACGAAGCTTAGTGTTACAGAGCACAGCTGAGCCTAGCATCGAGTTTCACATGAATACATATGTTATTCGAGCACACGTGCCATCCTTCCCCTTTTAGCTTTTAGTGAGAATACAACCCTTAGGAAGTGGTTACATTGTCCGCGTTCAGAGGCTAAGATATCAACTTTAAAAAAAACAGGTGTAGTGATTCTTCCGCAGTCGAACTAGAAAGAGTCATCATTAAGATAGGTTTTTTAAACACTACATATTATAAAACAAAGTGGCTTCGCGCTGTCTGTCCCTATGTATGCTTAAATCTTTAAAAATACGCGACACATTTTCCAGACATTTTTTCAATAGATAGAGTGATTGAAGAGGAAGGTTTTTATGTATAATATATGCATAATATAGTGAAGGAACATTGATAATTTTAAATTTGCTTTCCGGCACGCGGCAGGGTAGATGCATCATCCTCTCTGGCCCTCTCTGCCAGAAAAGTTAACCTCAGCGAATTTCCTTTAAATTCATGACATAAAAAATCTTTAAAATTTTATTGATAAACGGTACCTATATGTAGTAAACCCTATTCCTATTTATTTCTCCTTACTTTATTCAATTATGAATAATAGAACAGCCTCATGATAAAACATATGAACGCAAAAGGGACGTTATCACTTAAGCCTACGGCAAAAGCCTTAAGAATCTACTCGGAAATATAGAGGTTAAACTTGAGATATATTTGTTATGAAAATTTTAATGAGCTATTCCATATAATACCTCCCTTTATATATTATGCGTACGTTATATACCTACGCAAAGAACGTAAAATATTTCCTTTATGTTTTTATTATTAAGGCCATTTCCGTATAAAGTATAATTACTACGCAGAACCTTCGTCGACTTTTATGCGAATATCAGAAGATGGTTTTGTCAAAATTACTTTAGTTATTTAAGCGTGATCCATGTAGACAAACTGATACAAATAAAAAGATTTGATTCCGATAGTAACAGCACAAGTCTTAACAGCGTTATATGAATTCCAGATGAGTTTAATACTTTTCACTTGATATCCACCAATATGTTTAGTCCATTTATTACCAAACTTAACTATTACCATTAAGAAAAAGTACATGTATGTAATTAAGAAGAATAGTAATTAAAGTTATGAAATGAAATGAAATGAAATGTCTTTATTTTGCATAGGCCTTCGGGGGCGCTTACAAATTGTCAGTTACATTTATATATATTTTTTTACACTACCACCGGATCGGAACACGACCTCAACTGAGAAGATCCGGCAAGAAACTCAGTGGGTTTGTCTTTTTTCTTTGTATATCTTTTTTTTATTTTTTTCTTTTTTTTATTTGCCATCTTGTTTTTACATGGGTAACAACAATATGGCAAAGGGAGATCTCTTGCCAGGCTCGGTGATCATGCCTGGGGAGCGGCCATGCTCCGACAGTCGTTGTTCGGAACTTGTATATATGCGTGGTATTGAGAATACTTCGATAGCGTGTTTCAGAATACTAGTAGCGCAATTCCTTGAAGCGTTGCGGGAGGTCGTCACAAAGTTTTACAACAGTCATGTTATTGTTAACTCATTATTGCCCCGCTGCTGGATGCGAGTCTTTTCAGAATGAGAGAGTTCAAGGTCTGTCTGTAAGTCCACCGCACTACTAAATGCCGATTGATATACTGCACTTTTTTTAAAGAACTTTCATTTAGAAATTTAAAGAATTCTTAATATTTATTGGGCTAGCACTAATAACAGCAATCGTATTGTAGTTGAAGTCATATGGTAGTTGAGGTATCAAGTCTACATGTTTTATTAGTTTCAATATAATATTAACGAATAAAGTATGAATCCTCAGTATGAATTTATTACATTTTGTCAACATAATCATTGTGTAAGTCTTCGCTTATACATGACAATGTATACACGCTTTAATTTTCGTTAGCCATAACTTGCAATTTACTTTGAAAGAATGGGCGAAAACACAAACAATTATCGTTTTAAGGAAACAACAAACTGATACTAAGGTGCTGTCGTACACTTATAAAGCCAATGACAGTACTTAGGAGAAAAACATACTCTCACATATCACTATTGTTTGACTTATTAGGAAAATTCGTCGTTTTCATAAATCTTAGCACACAAATGTGGCAAAAAGTGAGCGCGTTAGTCGTGATTAGTCAACTTGACATAATCTGTTTTTGATTGCACTATTGTTTCGCTTTTTCCTAAACCTATGTATGATTAATTTGAAACGACAGATCTGAATAGAATCTATAGAGTAAGAGAGTAGATGTAACAGACTGTATCAACTAATGTAAGATTTTTGTTAAGTAACATCTATTTTCGAAATTATATAGTTTTTATGCGAATAAAAGTATAATTACAATGTAAATTACAGTTAAACCGCAATTTTACCATTGTTTTTATTACGTCAAAGAGTGAGGTACCATGACTTGTACCATTGGTATAGAAATGTATGAACTTAAATGGTTTTAAAAATTAACCAGACATAAACTGAAGAGAGAGATAAAAAAGTACTACAATTATGAAATATGTAAAGAAATTATACATTATGTGGCCCTAGACACGGTGACAAACATCGTTATTGTTTATTTAGATATGTAATGTTAGACTTTTTTAATTATATGTTTACTTTTGGTCGAAAAACATTACCCTTTTTCTGACACAGTTCGGTAAAAATACCTTGATAACATTTGCTATAAAAAATTACGAAAGAATTTTTATATTCTTCACACCGTTAAAAATAAGCAATTTTTTATACTTAACAAAAGTGCTACTTTATTTCCGAATTTGTAAAAACAAAGTGTGAACTCAGCTTTCGTCGGTTCGCACTGTTCTATTGTTCCGTTACGAGAAAACCTTAGAGAACAATATCGCAATTCACAATTCCCAGAAGCTGTTATAAACGACGATAATTGATACTTGGAGACTTTCTGTGGATTTGCTTGAAGGGAATTTTATTAGTTTACGCACTGCCAAATACGCGAGGCATTTTTATCTTTCATTACAATTGTATTTCTTACTAGTTTCTATTAGTTGTGTCGTATATTTAATACTAGTGCCATCTATTGGTATGAAGATATAAATCTGCTTTAATATTTAATATGTAAATATTTAAGGAAGAGGTATCCGGTAATAAACACGGTAGCCATTTGTACAAATATTTATCGCGAAGATTTTGCGCGGTGTCAGTCACTAGCAACAAAACTTATGTAGGTTATATTTTTTCTATCAACCTTTTTTAGATAAAACTGTTAACATCAACTACTGATTAATACTGATAAAAAGTGCTGTTATATTAAGTATCATCATAATAATATTATAAAGGCAAAAGTTTAAAACATACACACTCATATGTTTGTTACTTTTTCACGTCTAAACGGCTGGAGCAAATTTCATAAAATTTGGTAGGGCGTTAGCTAACACTCTCTACACAGCTTCTACTTTTTACTGTGGGTAAATATCTTATTCCCACGGGACAATCAATACATCGATTTTTTAACCCGGGGAAGCTGAGGGGTTCAAATAGTTGTGTTATATTTTGAAACACGTAGGATTGAACAAGTGGCAATGTGGTAGCCACATCGCTTGAAGGAACGATAACTGATGGGGAAGAAAGGTCCTCGAAAGGTGACCGCGTTTCGGACATAAGAACAGGTGGACACCCCCAACCCGATGGACTGACATACCGAAGAATACTGTGGGAAACCATTGAATTTAGAAATCACAGGACCGGTTAGAGTGGCAATTTAGGTGACGCCCATGTCCAGTGGATCTCAAAAGGCTGATGGAAGGATGGGTTTGAGCAGACATATATACTTGGTATTCCAATTAGAGGATAAACTCTCGTGAGAATTTTCAGTCTGTATTTACGAAACTGAAAAGTCTAAATCCCGCGCGATCCCGGTAATTGCTGGATCCCTCATAGTCAGTTAGACTTCGCAAATAAATAATAAATAAGAATAAAATTTAACGGGAAAAATACAAAATACGATTAATAATGTATTCAAAACACAATACTTTGTTTAAAAATGTAGATTATTTTGTAAGTAGTAACAGAATCAAGAGTTTTTTTTTAATTATACTTCTCAAAAATTATTTAGCATAACATTGATTAAGCGAATAAGCATGTAGTAAACTAAGAACATCTGTAAAAAAACATTGAATAGAATGGGTTTTCTAATAGAAGTCAATTAAACATAGATTTGTTGCTACTCTTGAGGACGGATATGGTCGCTTCATATTTTTGTGAGTCGTGATATATTTACAGCAGTGGCCACATGTGGTCAGGTTGTCTATACTAAAACAAGTTTTTACTATATTACATTAATATACACTAGTTGAAACCCGCAGCTTCGCCCGCGTTAACAAAAATCGATTGTCTCGTGGGAATAAGATATTTTCAGAGAGTAACAGCCAACTCCCTATCAAATTTTATGAAAATTGCTCCAGCTGTTAGAGGTGAAGAAGTAAAAAACATACACACTTACAAACTTTCGCCTTTATAATATTAGTATGAAGTATAATATGATATGATTATATATTACACAAATAGTTTTAGCTAATGATACACAGATGAAGGTTTTATGTAATAGCTAGTAGCTATAGCTATTAGCTACCATATATTTGAATGTCTGTTATCGACCATTTATACCACTTAAATCTCTATGTAAATAGAAACATTTCCAACTTTGCATATAACGAACGCATCTGAGAGATTCTAGAAAATTAACAAAACTTTCCCCATACTTTATTTTCTTGCACAAAGAGCGTAATTTCCTTCGCAGTCGGAAAAATTAATTACGATTCAATTAAGAAACTTCCACTTGTTTTAATAAAGAGCACGCTTTTCTTACCTTCATTTTCCTAATTCATGGGATTTTTGTTTTGAAATACTCTTTTATGGTGATCATAAGACATATTTTCCTTTGGCGCTTACAGCTGGGATCTGTCACCCATTATGGAGTAGACAAACAAGTCTTTGATCTATGTTTTTATGGTACAAGCGCATTAATGCCTGAGTGGACCGTGCAGGTGTTTGTGTCTAAATGTGTCTAGATGTCTATTCCAGTCTAGACTATGTCTGGGTATGCATATGCATGGCACTGATTAAGAGAACGATTTCTTCGGTACAAGGCTGACCTTTTCATAATGTATATGAGCTGATGAACGTTTAACAACGTTTTTAATAAACTCCGATATATTGAATAAATACTTTCTTTCAAAAGAGAAAACGATAATTTAAATTGCATTCATATATTTGTAGAATTACAGAGTATTTTCAGATGGTCAGAATATTTAATTGAATGATGAGAGTTTTAGCCCATAGTCCACCGCACAGGCCAAGTGCGAATTGGTAGACTTGACACACCTCCACCTTTTTTTTTAAAGAACTCGCGTGTATTTTCCTCACGGTGTTTTCCTTTACCGCAAAGCAGTGTTAATTAATTTCTAATACGCACATAAATCAGTGGTGCGTGCCTGGGTTTGAACGTCGGACCTCCCGATTGAGAGGGCAAGTTTCAACCATTAGACCCAGAACACGAATCAAAACTCATCATTCAGATACCTGTCTGGCCGGGAATCGAACCCGGGACCCATTGCGCGTCAGACCGGTATGGTAACCGCTCCGCCACGCGGGTCGCCAAGGCACTAAGTAAGGAGAGCACCGGTGCGTTATATGTATTAGTTATACAGTAGATTTCCTATATGCGCATTGATGCCACCAAAAGGATCGTATCTTACACAACTCAGCTTTACTCAAAAAAATATCCGGAATCTTTAAAAGATTTTCCTCTCGTAAGTAACCAAAACAATTTGTCTTATTGTAATAAAAAGTACAAGTTATATAATAATCACATCTAAAACCTTCGATACTACGCAACTATGTGTACCTATTTATTAATTAAGAAATTTATTTACCGTCAGATTTTTGACCTCTAAAACCTCAATTTAATTTGTCGTGTTTACTTGGCTGAGTACACTTCATTGGGACTTTGGAGGCAACATTTGTCCAACAGCAAACACTTGCACAACAAATACCAGCGTGACCGCAAAAATCCGAAACACGTATTATCGAGACCCAAAATTCCCATGCGAATTAAGTAACCTTGGTAACCAACTTACACAAACACTCAAATTAATCTAACCACACCTTATTGCTTCAGCACGAGGCATACATTCGAGCGACACGAAGTTTGAGAGCCGCACAAGAAAGTTGGTTTTGAACGCGATGCTACAAAACTATCACATAAAGCTTATTTCACATACGCATAAGGTTCATAAGCGAATGAAAAAACGTTACCTAACTACTACAGTATAGTGTATTTTTTCCTTAGCACCAGGTTGACTGATAGCCAATTAGGAATGACCTTTAAGATACGCCTGTCGACAGTAACTTTGATGGGTGCGACGGCTCATCATGCAATGGTTTACACATGAGGCAATTGTCACCTTGTTTCATAAGGGTGTTGGCTTTGACCAAGAAACTCTATAGACTTCATACTTTAAATAAGTTTTAAAACACCGATACAATTATATAGATGTTAGGGTCTGGTTATTTACTTCAATTAATGGCGGTAAGCATTTTTTTTAAGTTACCAGCATTTGTTTATTTACAGGTGGTACCGGTGTAGACCGGGAAAGTACCACCGCCACACATATTTCTAGCGTGAAGAATTTCTTGGAATAAATCGATGGAAGGGTATGGTTGCCGACACACTTTTGTATGAGGCGTCCATCTTAGTCCTCTGGAGCAGCAACGCATCTGTGATTGACTTCGGATAGAACCCATGTTCTACCTGAAGTTGTTCACACATGTTCATAGGTGGTTGTGACCACTTACCACCAGGTGCACTGCATACTCGTTGGCTACTTCAATCCGATAAAAAAAATGTTTTATTATTGTTTTTTGCAGTGTTTAAAAAAAAATATTTTGACGTCACAGAAACTCACAAATGTAAAACGGATTTCGATAAAATAAATCATCGAGTCCTTACTTAATATAAGAATTATCTGGTTTGGTATTAGGAGTCTATTCGGTTATCTTCGGTATGGGTGTTATTTTTCGACGGTGCGTGCTAAATGTGGGAAATAAATTTAATGAAGCAACAATATTGTTTCCATTCTTTTATGTGTAATCGCTGTTTATATTACGATTGCTTATTTGAGTAATAACATCAGATAATTACAACGAATGATTTAACTGTAATTTTGTAATTGGTATTATAAAAATTCTGAAGGTAAAAATAATTATTTTTCTTCTGCATGTTTATGTTTCATTATAATCTCATATATATGTAACGATAGTTTTTAATATTATTTTTATGTTATAACGCATAAATTAGTTCGGATATCATTGAAGATGTCGCTAGTAAATTAGTTTGGTTATCTGTTGTCGGTGTCGCTAGTTGTATCAACTTAGATTTTACGAACAGTTGATCAAGAGACGGCAGAAGGAGTCTAGACACGGAACAAGGAGGTTGTTTAGTGGTAGTTCTACAGAGTCAATTATGTATTAAAATTGAAGTGAGACAAGAAGTGTAAATTGTGAAGGTAAATGAATAAACCTACATAGTATTACACCGGAGGTGTTTGATTTTATTACATATAGTATATTATCGTTGAAGGTCATTTGACCAGGGTACCAACGCCACACCAATTTCACTATCACCATCACTAACGTGAAACATTAATTCCGTTTCGAGGGAAGGGTGTGGTTGCCGGCACACTTTTACATGAGGCGACCATCCTAGCCCTTGGAAGTAGTAACACATCTTTGATAGATAGAACCTATGTTCTATATGAAGTTGCTTACAGATGTCAATGGGCGGCGGTGACCACATACCATCAGGTGGACTGCATGCTAGTTTGATACTTCAATATTATGATTAAAAATTAAACGCTTTCTACACGACAGACACTAAGATAATCATGCTAAAACTCCGGCCCAAACAAAAATGTAAATTCATCATTAGATATGTATGGCCGGGGATCGAACTCTGACTCTGAACCTACTAACAGTCAGACCGGTAGGGCGACTGCTCTATCTCATGAGTCATCAGATTAAAAAAAACATTTAAAAACTACCGTAATTTAAATTTATATAACAGAAATCATATCATACATTTTTAAAGTATTTTTATTACTTAATAACTTAATATACCTACTTCAAAACAATAATATGGTAGTAGATAGATTGAAACGTCAAATAGAAAGTTTTACGAAGGCATACAGTTAGAGTTAGATTGTATGCCTAATGGACTACGAAATGCAAACAGCTGAAAGTTTAATTCAACGAATATTGTGTAGTTGGAACAAAACAGTAAATTACAGAGAGCCTTGTGACTCTTATTATGTGAGTGACATGAACTAGTCATAAGCTAAAAGTAGCTCAGCGAGCCTGTCGTAAGAGGCGACTAACAGGGGGCCTCTGAGGTTGCGGACGGCTAGAGTGGGAGCTCGAACCGTCCAACAAGCAACCCCGAGAAGGACGGCGGTATGTGTGGCTGCATCTCGCCGTAAGCACCGGATAATGAAGGGGGATGGTACACGTCCCCCAAGAGATGAGCCCCCACCGATTCGTTCCGTTGGAGTTTCCGAGTCCCCTACTACAAGCGCCGAGGAAGGCCACCGAGGAGCTTTTAGTGGATAAAAATCCCACATAACCCTGAGTTTCTCCCAAGGATTCGGTGTACTTTTTGAAGGTTTCCTCCCCGTAACAAAAAAAAAGTTCAGCGAGCGATGTTATAGCTAAAGAAACACCAAGTTTCTATGTGGAATAAAATGGGAAATACAGGCATCCGACAGAGACCCAGAGTAACCGACGTATCTGTAAGAATCAGCAAGCTGAAGAGGTAGTGGGTTGGTCACAGATTTCGCAGAAACAATGGCTGATGGAGCAGACGAGTTCTCGAATGGAGACTACGGATCGGCAGATGTTATGTAGAACGCCCTCCGGTTGCTGGGCTGACGACCTTAATAAAGTGGCAGTGGACGGGAGTAGCGGAGAACCGATCAGGTTGTGGATTGCATGCTAGTTTGCTGTTTATAAAAAAAAAAGTGTGCGTGTACTCGCGTACACTCGTAAGAAGTGAAACTTCTTTATGACGTTATTTTTCAAAAAATAATTTGCTATATGCAACTTTACAGAAATTGGTTAAATAAAGTTAAATTAGATAAAGTTTAATAAAAGGCTTGTATTAAACTTTATCTAATAATCTAATCTATAATAATCTATCTAATATCACGCGTGGTAGGGATAAGAAAAAGATGGCACGTAACAGAATAAAAAAGATGGCGCGTAACGTAACGTAACGTAACGTAAAAATGTTACACTAAATTTAAAAACAACCCCGATAAAGAAGTTACACTTCAATACTTATTGTTATTATTTAAACAATCAAACGTTATTTAACGTAACTTGAACATTCCATGGCTTTTATTAAAAAACATTTAACTAATGTTTCATAAAAAAACTACCTTCAAGGCAGCGTTCCTTGAGATCTAAAAGACAGTCATGGGGTATACAAATTGATACATTTTTCCCCAGTTGCACCGAGGGAGCTCCAAGGTCGAGGTCACACGTGTAGAGCCGATCGATTGTACGGGAGAGCCACTGGACGTTTTAAAGTGGAAACTAAATATTTTGTAACGAACGATGTAATACAATCGCTTTTAATTTAATTACTAAATTATTCTCATGGCTTTGTCCGCTTTTGTCATGTCTATGAGATGTATCTTATGCGTTAATTTAGGTATTAACTATATGTGTACCAACTTGTAGCGAAATCCAACCGCAAATTTTTGCGTGAAAGGTTGATAAACACACATACATTCTTACAAATTTTCACATATCTTCTTTATAAAAATGAATGATTGTCTGTATGTCCACCATGGAATCGTAAACTATTCATTTGATCATGTGATGATATTTAACCAAGTTGTTCTTAATGAGCTCGCGAAGGTTTCTGGTGTATTTTTTTTTTGTGATGGCGTAGCAACGCGCGCAGGGTACAGCTAGTATAACATAAATAAGATTTCTTTTGGTCTTTTTGTCAACTGAGACAATCATCAAAAGTGTGACAATCCCACTCTTGGGACGGGTTTTCTCTTAAAATTGATAGACCTTACACACCTGTGGGAACTTTTTTATTATTTAAGAAAACTCTAGAATATTGGTCTTACGTGGATGAAAGCTTTTGATCTCCTATTTATTTTCTTAATTAAATGCAAGAGACTCAAAATGACCAACGATTATTTGTCAAAAATTTAAACGCAAAATAATGGCAAATGTCTAAAATTCTAATAATATCACAAAAGTTACATACATAATACTACATTGATTAATTATTTATTGACGGCTATTAGAATATGAAAGGGGTACAGTAAATTACATCTAAATTACATCGTAAAACGTTGATATTTAACATTTTTTTTATAATATTGAAGTAGCAAACGAGCATGCAGTCCGCTTGATGGTAAGTGGTCACTGCCGTCCATGGACATCTGTAAGCAACTTCATACAGAACATAGGTTTTATAGGTTTTATCCGAAGTCAATCACAGATGTGTTGCTACTCCCGAGGACTATGATGGTCGCCTCATATAAAAGTGTGCCGGCAACCACACCCTTCTATCGAAACACAAGAAATGCTTCACGCTAGAAATAGGTACAGTAAATTACATTACCTATTTCTAGCTACAAATTACATCGTAAAACGTTGATATTCAACAAAAAATATTCAATCTCGATATATTTGAAACAAAATCCCACATAAAGCAATAATGTTCAACATCTTAGCTATTAAATCGTAAATACAAAACCGTAAGCCACAAACAGTTTCTTAAACATCATTTATCCCACCCTCTCGCATAAAACATCCAAGTAATCCAGCCGTGCAGACCTAGTAGGGGCTTGAACGTTTGAAACTAATCCAACAGGTGTTTCGAAGGTACTACGAGTTTTCGATTTTGTTCTTTATGATAAACATTTCTCATTACTTGCTTGCTAGAAATTGCTGAAGCAAATAAAGCGCCATGGTAGACTTTTTATCAGATTTAAAAGGTGATAGAACAGTGATAGCCTAATGGTTGAAACTTGCCCTCTCAATCGGGAGGTTCGAGCTTCAAACCCAGGCACGCATCACTGATTTATGTGCGTTATAAATTAATTATCACTCTTTTCGGTGAAAGATCGTGAGGAAACCTACATACCCGATAGTTCTTTAAAAAAAGTTCTCGGAAGTGTGTGAAGTTCACTAATTCGCACTCGGCCAGCGCGGTGGAATACGGCCTAAAACTCTCTCTTCCGAAAGAAGACCCGTGCCCAGCAGTGGGACAATAATGGGTTGACGATATAGAACCAGTGTAGTTTGACCGAGGAAATACCTCCGCCACACATTTTCCTAGCGTGAAGCATTTTTTGCGTTTCGATAGATGGGTTTGGTTGCCACCACACTTTCACATGAGGCGACAATTATAATCCTCGGGAGTAGCAACGCATCTGTGATTGACTTCAGATTGAACCCATGTTCTATATGAAGTTGATTACAGATGTTAATGGGCGGCAGTTACTACTTACCGTCAGGTGGACAACATGCTTGCTTGCTATTTCAGTCAGTTAAAAAAAATGTTAAATTTGTAAGCGAGCATACAGTCCCTCTAATTGTAAGTGGTGACATCCGTCTAAG